>FR989899.1:8361605-9617408 GCA_905404115.1 Pheosia gnoma | reverse complement strand
GCAAAATGCAAGACCAAGACCAAAATTTCGGCATCGGCAAAGACCGCAGCGGCTACAAATGTCAATTTTGCCATATTTTCCAGTCTCTACCATCATATGAAGGTACCGTCAGAGTTAAAACTCGGCCAGGACTACGCGATTTTCAAGGAAAATGTATGTCCTATGTGGGAGGACCCATCCAACAAATCTGGTGGGAGATGGCTCATCACTGGACTCAAAGAATATGTCGACAATATATGGTTGGATACGGTAAGCGTTTTTTAATTATTATTTCGCAACGGCATTAAAGTCCATCACCAAATGAAGAGCGTCGTCTTTCTTTCTTTACATGGCATCAGCCATGGTAGGTATTATGCCAATGCCAAGTAGTTAATAGCGATAAAAACAAGTTAAATTAATTACTAAAACACATTGTAGAAAAGTAAACGACGATGATTATGAATTGGTTTTCTTACGATATTAAATCTGCGCGATCCTTAAGTCGGCGATTACGAGACGTGGGGACATGAAATTTGAAAACTACGACTATTTTTGCACGAAGTCCGGCCACACTGGCTGACTTGGTCTGCGCAGACAAGCTGGCAATCACAAGTCATTGTCGTGTCGATCCAGCTAACAGCTTAAAGTATCTCTCTCTACGGTCAGTCCCTCATGTCTCAGGATCGTGATCATCGTTAGATAGTCCACACTTGGATCGGACGATTAACCTCCATCGGTCTCTGTTCATGGCGCTTCTGACCACCGAGCTGAATTTGGGTGAAGATGAGTCCTTTACTTGATTGGTCCATCTGGTTGGGGACTGTCCTCGAGCATAAAGTATATCCGGATGAAAACATTCTATAAATTTGGGGGTTACGACTACCTGCCTTTTTAATTCCATGTGAGTATGGTTATGGTATGGCTGTACAAGCCGTGTGAAGTTTGCCCATCCGCACTGGGTAAGCGGTGGTTAAAAAATAGTGGTCCAAAAAGCTATTGGCGGTCAAGATGCCAAATCGGTGGTTAGAGAAGGGTCGAGGGTGGATTTAGTGGGTAGTCTGGACTTCTTCCAGGAGCCCCACATAACCGTCCTTGCTCCCCCGGGCTTGGGCGGTATGCGTAAATGCATTTCCCAGCGGAAACAAAAAAAAAAAAAAAAAAGGGTCGAGGGTGGAGCCTTAGCAATTTTACAGGTGCTGCTTATCATCGGCGAGAACTTCGAAAATTCAAATATGATTTGCGGTGTCGTTGTAAGCGTCAGACCTGAAAGCAAAGTCTGTAAGTAATTAGCCTACGTATCTTACTTATTCTATCCCTTTTATGTGATCCACAAGCCAATGATAATGTTTCTTTATTCTTAACTTGAATGTAGTTACCGTTGATTTATTTAGTTCCCAAGTTTTCACCTCGCTTGCGGTGACTTTGGCCAACCTATATTAAGTTAGCGTTCTAAATCAGAATCAGCATTGTTATTCATGTAAACCATAAAGTACAGTACTTACGGATCGTCAAAATAGTTACAAAATGCTAAGCTAAAACTTTACCACCCGTTCGGAATGCCGTTCCTATGGATAAGAACGAGCAAGAAACTCCCATGGTTGCTCTTTTTACGAAGATCATTTACATTTTTGAGCAGTACATTGTTATGGGTATGTGAGAATAATGTAGGAACGGCTAGGCAGACTTGAGAAGCTGGTCAATCTGCGTTCAATAAGTAAGTATAATAATACTTTAGCCCTTAACTATCCTACTACTGGGCACAGGCCTCCCCTCGATGCGGGTAGATTCAGGCCATAGTCCACCACGCTGGCCCAGTGCGGGTTGGCGGACATCACACGTCTTTAGAGAACAGGCCAGATTTAATACGGAATATTGTTTCAGGTGTATGGACTCGTAATAAGAATGAGAAAGAGAACATTGAAATCGGAAAAAAGCTAAAAGAACAATTGGGATTACAGAAACAGATACAATTTCAAGGGCACAATAAAAATGTCTACTTGTACCGTGTTTAGTTGCCGACTGCGACGGCCTCCCCTCGATACGAGGGGGCATCGGGCCATAGTTCACCTCTCGTTTGCGAGAACAATTTCAAACCTCAGTTATACGGGTTTTCTCAAGATGTTCGCCTTCAGCGTTTGATAAATAGTATTCACTATGTGCCAAAAAATATTTCATAGAGTGACCTAACGTCTAGTATGTTTAAGAGTTTATAAATCGATGTTTAAGTGTTTATAAATCAAGATCAATCGATGTTTAAGTGTTTATAAGTCAAAGTTTACCAAGTAGGTATGTTAATTTGCTAGATTTTTAAAAACAATATCCGTCTATTAAGTATTAAAATGATTGAACTGTGTGATTGTTATCTTAATTATATATAATGTCAAATGATCGGCTGTGTTTTATTTTATCTGAGATTAATTTGGAAGCATTTGTGAGCATTAAAAAAGCATTGAGAAACAATAGCAATATTAAAAACTTTATTAGGCTAGACACAGATGACGAAAACGTTTTATAATATGGTGCATGTCCGGGAGTTGGTTTGGTTCCTGATCTCCGTCTCCACGGTTTCCTCCACCTTGTGGACGGACTCCTCGGCGGTGTTGATTCCTTTGTGGACATTCTCTAGGGAACAAAGGGGAACAAGTGAGATTGCTATAGTTCAGATAATTTTAAAAACTTAATCTTATGCTGATTTATGCGAATACTAAACATTGAAATAAAACTAATTATACAGATTTTAACGCGTGTATATTATGTTTTCGGTTCAAACTATGACACTAGGACGTAAACACCTCAGTCCTCCCGTGACCATGGTTGCTGTAAAGCAGCCGAAACGTCGTCATCACGTCGTAAATTAGTTTTATTTCAAGTAATCTTATGCATTAAAAAAGGCTCTATAAATGCTCAATATACCTGTTCTTAAATATATTTTATCTTTTCGATTAGCTTTAATCATCTGAATAAAACTACGAAACTGCTAAAGCTATATTAATTATACATCTAAGTACATATAACTGTTATTGTTTCTGCAAAGTGATAATTATAGTGGTTCTACAGAATAAGTTAATGACCAGATGAACGCTATGTTTGCACGGTTCCTAAATGGTTAAAATGAGTCAGTTACTGAGCAGTAATGAACGACCCATTATACGTAGCAATTTTTAAGATAATAAAAAAAAAAACCTCATGAAATAGTTCCACATATAAACCACTATAAAAGTGATGAGATGTACTCACCAACAACTTTCTCTTCAATCACTTTTCCTTTGCCCATACAAGACTTTTCCTTATCTCTGATCGACTGGAAAATGCGAGCGAAGCGTCCTTTCTCCGGTGACTTGTTCACGACTACGTCACACTCCTCATTATGCTCCGTGTCTTCGTGAGCGTCGATATGATCCTCGCTTCTCACTATAGGCATCACAGCTTGAGTTTTAGCCGTCTTACCAGCTTGGGGGCTAGACTTGTCCGAACCACAAGGTATGGTCTCATTCTCCGATTGACCAGTTTCACTTTTTTGACCATCATCACTGAGTTTACTCAAACCTGGACTTATTTGAGTCAAATCTGGAACGTGTAGTAGCTCCGGTAATATCGGTGTTCTGGGTGGCGGCGAGTTAGTTATCTCTGTCATCTTGTTCGGTATATCTAGAACTTTCTTCACGTCGTCGTGCACCCCAGGAGAGACCACTGCGGCTTTCTTTACAAACTCCTCAACAACTTCAACTTTTTCGTTAACTTTAGTAGTAATCGTTTTAACGACATCCTCAACTTTATGTTCAATTTTGTCAGCCATCGTGTCCATACTTTCAATGACTTTTGTTTCAATTGGCGGTGACGAATCAATCTTGTCTGTGTGTATATCGGCTACGTCATGTGTGCTTCGGTTTTCGACCTCAAGGTCATTTATGTTTACAATGTGAGAGCCGCTGACGTTGGCCTCTAATGAATCAATCGATCCGGACTCGTCGTTTACGTTTCCATTAACATTATCGTTGGACGCTTCCACGTTAGAGTTCGTTACGTCTTCTATTATTTGGTCTGGCTTAGTCATCGGTATTTTCTGTAGAGGCGGGAGCTCAGTCAGCGAGATCTGTCTCGTTTGGTCGTGGATTACGTTGAAGTCGTTGTTGGTGAAGTCCGCGTTGGATCCCTTGGTGGCCGTCAGCAGTGTGTGGCAGCCGCCGCACGCAACATTGTCTACGACGTGCCCATTCATTGCTGTGACCCGCTTTGGTGTGTATTGATTGGTCGTTTCGTTCGCGTTGTCAGCGTCGTCGATTACTTCCAAACAGAGTTTATTGTGTCGCGACTCGCCGCATGTGTACAGCAGACCGTTGTCTGCAATTAAAAAAAATGTTGATGCGACTGTTGACGGCAAATGGATATCGTGAACTGATGGCGCCGGCCGGCTTGTAATGGCAATTCAAACCGTATTTATAGTGATGTGACATTATCAAGTACATTTTGATATGAACTGTAATAGTGGTTATTAAATGTAAATGTGTGTCACTTCCCCGTTACTGCAAAGTTTCAATAACAAATTACATATTCATGATTATTGACGACTTCGTTAGCGCAGTTGTTAGTGACCCTGCTTTCTGCGTTTGAATCCTGGTGGGTCAATCTTTGTGTGATGAGCACGAATGTTTGTACCCGACTCTGGATGTTTTGTATCTATACAACAATTGTATACGAGTTCGCCCTCAGTCCATTGTACGGTACCTATAATACAAGCATTGCTTAGTATGGGACTGTATACTTGGTGTGTTCGTCTGGCGATATATTATGGGAATCCTTAGATACGACTATTTTACCCTACCAAAGTGGCGTATTAGGTAGTATCGTTAAAACATTAAAAGAATTCGACCGATCACCCCCGAATAGTTAAAGCGGAGTTAGAGATTAAGTTATAGCACTAGATAGTAATAGAAGAAGAACAAAGGAACCATTCTCATATAGATATAACTCTTTAATAGAGTTAAGAGTATAGAGTAATTCATACCTGTTACAAATGCAGTATGCATAGCGCCACAAGCGACTAACTTCAGCTGGAAGCCATCAAACATTTTCTCCATATCAATTTCAGTGGGTTCTGTTATATGCTGCACGTTCTTGGGTAATCCAAGCTGCCCCTTTTCATTAGAACCGAAGGCCAGGATCTTGGCTTCATCCATGGACAGTAGGAAGGTGTGTGAGGCACCGCAACATGCGCTTTTGATCGGTACGGCTGTTGGTAAAACTTCAGGGACGTACACCGTGGTTGCTGTGTTCGGTATGCCGAGTTGTTGGTTCTCGTTGTCACCGGTCACGAAGACTGCGCCTTTAGCTGTTAAAAGGAGGTTTAGCTGTTAAAAGGAAGTTGCGTATTGAAAGAGATGTATTGATGTATGGTGCTGTGATCATGAAATTTATTAAAATTGTCGACCCTAGTGTGTATTTAACTAGCTGTCCCGGCGAACTTCGTACCGCATCCGAATCAATTTTTCTGTGCTATTCGGGGCGGAGACAAATTTGAAAAATCGGCCCTGCAGTTGTTGAGTTAGATATCTTCCATATATATATAGTGTGTATATAAGTGTATATATAGTATACATATAGTTGTCAATTATTTTCAATCGTTACCTGTTATAAACACAGTGTGATAATATCCGCACTCAACGAATGCGATCTTCTCCATGAATTTCAGTTCTGTGAACTTGACGCTGGATCTGGTGTCTTCGCCGAGACCCAGCTGCCCCTCGGAGTTGGATCCGCACACGAACACGCGGCCATCATCTGTGTGACACCAGATTAGAAAGGTAGAATGAATTCAGCTGACTTTTTAATGGATCTTACAAAGTTGATCCTTAATTATAAGTTTATGCATTTAATGCTATTATAGATGCTTGAGGACCTGCTCCTCGCAAAGGTGTCTAGTTCATCCCGACATCTAAGTCTGTCAGGTGGGCATCGTACGTCTTGTGGGACTCAGTCGGACGTCTCTTTCGCCCAAAAGGTGTTAGGCATAGTTCTTATTGGGGCTTTATTTTACCAGTAAGTATAGCAGTGTGGTTGCTCCCAGCGGATACTTGTCTGATGGCTGCGCCGTCAGCTTCCAACTCCACGTACTGCGGCACAGTGTGGTGCTCCATGTCTCCGGTGCCGAGTTGGCCTTCATTGTTACAGCCCACTGTGTAGACCGAGTTCGAGTCTGGGCAAGAAAATTACCAATGTAAGAATAGGTAGGTACTCACTCGCACCTTAGGTCCAAGATAATCCTAGTGTTAGGAGTGAGATGTACCTATCACTTCTAAAAAGTAGTGAAGTGGTTTCTGGTGGAACTTGGATGGCTGGACGAGGGTGTAGGTGCATGTTCTGTTCTTACCATAAAAAAGGAGGCGCACTATTAAGTTGAAATAATAACGTTATAAATATAAACGGTGAAGGAAAACATCGTGAGGAAACCTGCAATCTAAGAGAACCCCTCGAAAGATGTGTGAAGTCCGTCAACCCGCACTGGGCCAGCGTGGTGGACTATGGCCTAATCCCCCTCGCATTGAGGGGAAACCCGTGCCCAGCACGTGGGACATAAAAAAAATGGGCTGGCATTATTATATTACGTTGAAAGAATTGTAAGCGGTCTGCAGATGTAGATAGCTGGTAATCAATAAAATTTTGTTTAGAGAGTTCAATAAAACCCGCGTAATCCAAATGCACAGACCAACAAGAGAGAGTTACCAAACACAAATTAAAAAAAATATATATGATGGTTTGTTGCCAACAGGCGTGAGTTAGTAAAAATAGGTTTGCCATTCCATTATTATTTAAAAATTCGCCGCTTTTCCATATCAGTGTGTACCTGAAGATGAACTGAACTGAAGATGAAGATAGGCGTCTTGCCTTCGTGATTATACTTGTTGCAGGTTCTAAGACAACCTTTCACTCGGGATTTGCCCTGGTTTAAACAGCGAAGTCCTCGTTGGACACCGCAGTAGATTATGGCTTACAGGTAAAAGTAACCGTGGTGTGTGTGTGTATGTTATTATATATAACCTGTGACAAAGACGGTGTGAGCGCGTCCACAGGCAACAAACATGGTTCGGTGTGGTTTCAGCCACTTGACGCAGCACGGCCTCGTCGCCTCGTCCTTGTGGCCGAGGCCGAGCTGCCCCCACGCGTTTCCGCCGAACACGAACACACGACCATTCTCTGTTATAAATCATAAAAGAATACTTTCTCATCGATATATATGTACTAGGGGGCGCTCGAAACAAGCACAGTGTCCCACTGAACTGTGGTTCCGGAACCACAATTCGTTCAGAACGGCATTGAAATTGGCGAAGTGCATAGCGCAGATTGACCTCCGCAAATTAATTAAATTACACAAACAAGTATTGATATTATAATTGAATAATGGGTAACAATAAATATGAATGCACTATTTCAAATAAACGTCCTGCATCCCGCCCGCACCGCGAGCGAAATATGATCGTTGTTCTGACTTTCAATTCTAGTGTAACATATACATATTTCGATGATTATACTTATTTATTTATATTTAACCATCGACACAGGACTAAACTTTTAATTGGGCACAGATGACCTATGACTTCCAGTGCCCACTTAGAATCTGGGACTTGGAACAAAACTTCGAACTACTCAATCTCTTATACTGTACGCGACTCACGACAAATAACCGCGCTGTGTTCATCGCCACAGGAGATGGCGACGACGGGGTCGTTCTTGATGAAGAAGTGGCTTGCCTCGTTGTCGGCGAAGTGCGACTTGCCGAATGTAAACACAGCACCAGTTTCTGTGAAATATAAAAAGTTCTTTTTCTTTGAAATAAAACTAATCTTACGCATTTTATCGCGTTTGTTGTATGGTTTTTACATTTTCTAGTAATTAATATAATTAAATCCAAAACCAAGCGCACCATTGCAAGACCTCAAGACACGGTGAGCACTTTCTGCATAGATCGGACCGCAAGCGACAACTAAATATGAGGGTACCCCGGTTCAAACTGTGACACTAGGACGTGAAACACCTCGGTCCTCCCGTCACCATAGTTGCTGTAAAGCAGCCGAAACGTCGGGAACGCAAAAACATACAATAAACGCTATAAAATTGTAGTATTCGCGTAAATATAAGAAATAAATAGTTCTTCTTCTGATTACAGAGCGATCCAATTAGATTGCTCGGTGTTCTCTTCAATATCACGTAGGCTAGTAGGGACTTATTTCTTGCATAGTAATTGCTGCGAAAAAGAGCATATGGTCGACCATGTCACGGAGAATGAAAATAAAATTATAATGTCACGTTTATATTTAGTTACCATAAGTACTTAGAGTTGTTAAGACAGTAGGTGGGAATAATTCTGGCACCACAGTTTCTTAGTTCGATTCGTATCCAAAATTAGAATTAAAGGTAGGTACCCAAAAACAATTATGTTCCTCGTTCTCTTCAACCGTCTCGTCATACCTTAGTCTTATCTTGATTTTGTAAAAGCACTTAATGCGTCCGTTACTTAACAGAAACATAACAGCGATAAGAAAATGTTATTCCATTTGCAATTCAAAATCGTTGACGAAAAGGTTCATTCTTTTGTGGTTCGTAATTAATCATCACGGCATGACGTCAGAGAGTAGCCAAATTGCAAAGTACGCACAATACTGTAGCCAGCTCTGTGTCCGGTAAAAATAAAAATGTAAACGAGCTATTAGGGTCAGCACGTAAGTTCCGGCGACCTTGTCGGCTTTCTTTCGGGGGGTAGTTTGATTTCGGAGATTAGAAAGAGTGGGTTAGTGACTATTGTCGCGTGCGGGTCCTATAGTGTATAGGGATGTGTATACCAGGCTTGCCAACTTAAGACTAGGACGTAAGTATGCGGATTTTGATTTATTTAGGTCTATTTTGTAGGCGTAAAATAAAACCCCATCAATCTGCTCGTAATGAGTGAAATTAAATCTAATATTGTCTGGTGGGGTGGGTTGTATGTTAGCCTATTCGGGTGTATGCCTCCATAACACCACCATTTTTCATATATTTCGAAGAAATTAAAATAAAAAAATATTTTACAGGGCTTGGGTGGCTTCGTACCGAGAACCACTGAGACGAAATTTTCATAATAGAAGTACATCTTAATGTGATTTTAAATAAAAAAGAAACATAATTACTAATGTAGACCGAAAACTGCAATGTAAATAAAAACCTGATAAGCTCGAACGCACTCGTCACTCGCACGCGTCCTGATCGCGCGGTGCGTTGCGATGTGATCGCGTGGTTACAATACATCGCGCGCTCAAAAATTACATGTGTAACTTATGACTCGACAATAATGATTTTTATAATTTTATTATAAGCATTAAGTGTAACCTTTACGCAAAGTTTTCGTTACCATGCCCCGCAGTCCTCACACCCTGAATAATAATATACCTAATTAAGCTGTCAATGTTTAAGTTTATCAGATGGATAGATTTACGGAAACCTTGAAATTTCAAAAGTTACTCTATGCGTCTAGGTACCTATTTAAATATTTGTATATTATTTGAGGGTAGAACTTCTATCTACCCACATAATTACACTGCGTCAGTAGGTACTAGCCGTTCCGCGGACCTCTTGACGTATTGTCGTGTTAATGCAAATTAATGTTGGACACGACATTTCCATCCATTATTTAATTACACATAGGTAGATTCACTCAAATTTATTTGGTATTTTTTTATTTAAACGAAACCGCCTAGAATCTTGGTTCTTTTCTGGAGAATAAAATAATAAAAATTTTTGGAGAATAATCTATTTTTTTTAATAGGAGTTCTAGACGTAATTGATTATTATGAGGGGCTATTTATGTTTTTTATTTAGTGACTGTTAAGTGTTTTGCGGCTTCGATAGTGTAGGTACCTATAGTGCATTGAGCTAGATCATAGGCATATTGGTGTTTTGGCGTATGCTGTTAGCCAATTGTGTTATGAATAAATAAATAATAGCATGCAACACACATGAGCACGCGCCAATGCAATGGGGTGCTTTTATTATTTCACGATAATTACAGACTAAGCATGCTATCACACAATGCTTCCTGCATTCAGCACGGCTAATATTTTACTCATTTATCTATTTCATATTTAAATAGTCGGAAATAGTTGTAAGCCGACGGTTTAGTAAGTCAATTAGTCGACGAGAGGCTAACTCACTTACTGCACCGAGGATATTTGGCATTGAATTCGATATTTAAAACAAAATATATACACACACACACACAAGCATACAATGTGTGTATCCTACCGGTATTAACAGACGAATATGACCCAGTTAATCTTAGTTGTTATGCATTTAGATCAATAAAATGTAAATTACAACTATGTACCTAGGTACCGAATGTGTTTGCCGCCTCATATTGAGCCTTACAATTTTTCTTTGTGGAAAAGTCGAGGATTAAGTTCTTTACAAAAGGTTTAACTTGCCTATTAACTACTTGGTTGAAGTATGCTTTTAAGTAAATTTTGGAACAAATAACTAAATATCGTGTGGCAAACACTAACTGTGGACCATACAATGTGCTGGGGTAATTTCAGTAACACTATGGAACATTGAGGGACAATCAGTTCTCAAATTCGCCCCGACGGGAATCCAACACGCGACCACCCGGTGCAGTGAGCCGCGCGCACTATTCTCAAACCACTATCCCAGACACCGTCAAAACCGTAATATAATTGGTATAATTTATATGATTATAGTACTACGTACTCTTTTCTGATATGAATTACCGATTACTACTTTCTACCTTCGCAATCGAAAAGGGCAAAGCCGCGGGTAAAGCTAGTTATAAATAAATGAACATCGCCTATTTTTAAAATGAAAATAACTTTTTTTTTTGACATAATTTCAATCGGTAACCAAACATCAAATAAAAACGGTCGGACTAACCTGCCAGACGGTAGATTTATTGATTTCGAAATTCAAATTACAAAATTGGATTACCTGCCTACTAATTGAAACTCATTCAATCAAGTACACGAACATAACAACCATGCATTCCATTCCTTTTACATTTCAAAATTAGAACAAATAAATTGTATAATTTAAAATAAGAACACTTGTTCACCTGGTATGTCATCCGTCATGGTGGGTCGTTAGGGGTTCCTATGCCTGCGAACTTCCATGGCGGTCGGCGCGGCCGCGGGGCGAGTACTGACCGCTGGCCGAGCCGCCCTCTCGGGGTAACTCTACTGTTGTTACGAAGATGTTGTTGTCACTGGATATGAAGGTGTTTCACTATTACATCATTCCACTGCTGGGCAAAGTTCACGTGTTGTCCAGCAGTGGTACTAATGTAGGCCATTATTCCCACAGCTGGACAAAGTTCACCATAATCTTTTATACCTATATCTCAGTCAATGTTTAATATAATTTTATATAAAAAAAAAAAAAAAAAAAATGAGTTATCTAAGGGCAATTTTTAATATTCAAGTCGGTCACGTACGAAATTAATCTTAGCGAACGTGAAAAATCGCTTTTTCTTACCAACTCCAGTTTCTGATTATGTCTTCGTTGAAAGCGCGTATAAATATATTTCTAGAAATGCAAAATAATTTCTCGGCTATTCTCTTCCAAACACACTAAATCCTTGTCGAATGTTATTGTCGTACAAACCACTGGTATCCACGATCACGTGACCCCCCCTGCCCTTCTACATACCTTGAAACTTTCCACATTTTCACGAAAACGGTAACCGTTCTACAGGTCTTTATAATACGGTCCGATATAATGGAGTGAATTTGTTCTTTTATTCCCTGAAATAAATTATCGGCCATTGGTTTGTTTACAATGTCCAGACGACGCTCATTGTGGGTGCAATGGCACATTGGAACGGAAAACTTCAAGAATAAATAATCGATAACCATTTTTAAATGTAGTAGATACTTACTCGATTCAGGATTAAATCAATTGATTTCATGTAACCGTTAACGTTAAAATTATAGAATGATCTATTTTTAAAATCAACGAACATGACTCTTATGCTCGATTTACACCTTTACGCAAGTAACACGTATTAAAACTTGGAAATGTATTCCGGACATTTTGTCACTTCGTGCTTTCCGATGCTGTTTACACGAGGACACTTGCTACTTATGCACTGTCTTCGTGTAAACCAAGCATTGTAGACAATAATATTATTAATCTCATAAGTATTACCTACATTTTCACTTCCATCATTGGATCACTTAATTTCGCTAAAACCCTCTATGATTTATAAGTCTTATATCGCAAGTCATCGTTCCGAATCACAATCGAATCAATTGATTATACCAACTTGACACGAATAGAATGCAATGCATAAGTAAGCTAAAATGGTCCTTGTATGCAATTCGCGGGCATCGGTTCGCACGCCTACGAGCAACCTTGGCCCTAGTGGACCTCTAAGTGATTCATATTCAACAGTTTAGGGACAGCCTAAACATACCAGCTAGCACTCAACGTAGGTAATGCGTCCCGCGTTCTTTGTGTTAAGTGTGTGTGTGTGTGATGAGAATACAAATTATTGGAATATGAAACTAAATTCCAAGAATATTGATGTAATAATAACAATGCTAGTCACAAAAAAACATTCAGAAAAAAATTCAAGGCATTCCCATAAACGTCAGGCTCAAAATCAACCCATAAATTACTTATGTTAATTAAAAATTACTCCTCAATTGAAATAGAACTAATTTAACGGATTTTATCGCGTTTTTTAAATTAGATTTATAAAATCCGTTAAGTTAGTTTTATTTCAACGTGTAGTATTCGCGTAAATATAAGAAATCAATATTGCTCCTAAAATTTAACCGAAGTTACAATCCATTAACAATGGCATTAGAAAGCGTTTTTCTCGATGTATTTGTGGGGTTTTGTTATTCAGTCGTAGTTCAGTTGTCGTGCGCCTCATTTTTACATATATCACTGTCCCATCCTGGCTTTTTATAATCGAAAACAAAAACCAAATTCTTTGTGGATTGTTTTTTTTTTAAATAAGCTCGTTATTTGTATACAGAGTATATTTTAGCTTTGATAGTATCAGACGGTGGCTCGGTCGGTAGGCCCTCCAATTATCTTATCTTAACTTCTTGTTTATTTATTTCTGAAGGTTAAAGCTTTATCCTTGACTCGACCGCACTACTCCATTGCTTAATTAACTACAATGAATATTCTATATGCTGACTAATTGTGTACAACTTTGGAAAAACGCGACATTGGAAGTGTATTATGAATATCTGTAGGGTTGACACATAAAATAATGAATGTTATTATTTTGGATTTGGATTAAATAACGATCGCTTGTTCATAGAACTATTTAAGTGTTCATTGCAAACAAAATGAATACGGTTTTTTTTACTGGCTTTTTAACGTGTGAAACATCTCTATTTAGTAGATGCTACCTATGCTTGATCACCACATTCAACAGGGATTTCACACTATCAGTATCATCACAAGTAATACACGAATCACGATCATCAACATGACAGTATTGACGGTATCACAAGACCTACAACTTAGGAACGTCTTCTTGTGTTCTTAATCGGGATTCTAGTATCGCAATCCAGATCTAACTAACTAATCTAAGAAGGAGAGGGGACTGGTAAAGAAGACATCTCCAATTAATCAAACTCCTCATAATCCCAGAGTATTTCGAAAAATGAGATTAGACAACCCTACTACTACTTGCGCACTCAACTTATAAGTTATCGCTTATCTAAGTTCAGGCACCTCATGGTGGCAAGTGGCAAGTTCATTACCGCTGGCAAACGGCTCTAAATTATTATTTTTTTGGTGAAGAAAATACCTGTCGTGTCAAGTGGCCGATTTCTGAGAACAGCCCTTATGCATAGTTAAACAGTTGCGTGGCTCGGAACGCGATTGAACCTTGGTAAAGGTTTCTTCTAGATATTGTAAGTTACAGGTACTAATAAAGCTGAAACTATATTTGTAAATTTAATGTAAGTTCTTTTGCTATATATCCTACAACCGCGTACAAAATTCTAATAGTACGAGTATGTGAACCGATGTGAGTACATTATAAGTGTAACAAAAATAGTTTCAAAAGAAATAAATCAAATTATTAGACATTTAAAAAATGACACCCTGTAATGAGTGCACGGACGCTACAGGTCGTCTTGTTTAAAAAATATCAAACATCATTTACACAATTATCATCATTTTTATACGTCAACGTGATCCATATAACTTACTGTTTCATTGGTTAAAATATTGTACACTGTTTTTGTAATACCTTATATAATAGATGTGTACTATGTAAAATTATTACATATATATAAATTGTGTTATACTAGTTCTAAAATAACAGGACTATTTTTAGTGCCCCCGTGGGTGTATATAAAATAAATAATTTGACTTTTATCTTCTTGACTTCTGTCTTAATGGGGGTTGTTGTCAATAGGCCTATACGGGGCCACTTTTTTTGTACCTTATTTAATCGGATTGGAATGCGACATCAACTGGGAAGATTCAGCAAGTAACTCAACGGGCTTGTTCTTTTTTTTACCTGACTGCGTCAGAAGGAGGTTAATTATATATAATTTTACAGTTTTTTTTTCTATTTCCAAATTATTATTTTTAAGCCTTATGGCCCCTTTACAATTTAGCCACCATCCTTCATCTCAAATAGGTCTCTGGCATACCTACTTGTTTATCCGTACCTATTTTTTCAACATGATTCCATATAACTACATATATAGCTATAGAAATCAGGTCACGTGAGACAGGGGTGGTGGAGTTCACCCCTATCTAATGATAGAGCTAACAGATCGCAGTAATTGGTGATACCCTATACCATTTAAGGTCATGTTTGCGGCAATTATCTGAAATATTGCACGCGTTCAAGCCTACGATAGCACAACTTAGCACCTAATTTGTAGGTGCAAACTTTGTGTGATAAGCACGAAGGTATATTCGCGAATTGTGTGTGTTTAAAATTAATTTACGCGAATACTAAACATTGAAATAAAACTAATTTCGCAGATTTTATGGCGTTTATTTTATGTTTTTACGTTCCCGATGTTTCAGCTGCTTTACAGCAACCATGGTCACGGTAGGACTGAGGTGTTTGACGTCCTAGTGTCATAGTTTGAACTGAGTTACCCTCATCTTTAGTTGTTGCTTGCGGTCCGATCTATGCAGAAAGTGCTCACAGTGTCTTGAAACTTTAATATGGAGGTCCCACGTTGGGTGCCAATGTTCACATGCATCGCGATTCCACTTTCGTGTACGTATCAGGGACTTAAGAGCGAGATTATTCGTAATCTAACTATATAGTTTATAGTTTACGTATTTCGACACATTGTATTTAAAACGTGTTTCTTAATACGTAGACTATGAAGTACACGGTTAGTTTACGTAAAATCTCGCACGTCCAGAATTAAGTGTTATATTTGTTTGTACATGTAATGGATGGCTATATGCCTAATACGATAAACCGTCTATTTTGTGGATGGTATTATGCAGCATGAAACATAAATACCTACCTAGTCTTGTTAGATCATCGCATGCATATAAATGCGTGTAAATATGAAAAAAACTTTTACCTACCTACTATTTTCTATCAAACCTAATACCATAATTTACTATTTATTTAAACATAACCCTTAACAGCAGAGAATAAAATACATTTTTACGTGTACAACGTATCTGTACGTAATAATATTATCATAAATTAAATTCTCATCCAATGCGGTTTCTCATCATCAGAATAAACAGTTGTCTTACACCAAAGCGGCAATGGACTTTAATTAATTCGTAATTTTCCATAAGAGGTGACGTCATGGTAGATAGTCACCGCGTGTTGTTTGTTCACGGTTGCCATGGCAACGATATCGGAACATCTCGCCAACATTGAAAATAACGCGGATTCGGTTAAGAGTTTGTTGAACCTGCGGATTTATGGCTCTATGTAATATAAGCCGTTTTTGTGTAAAAGGATTGTTATCAGAGGCACTTATCAATTTGGCCGCTTTGTAATGAGTGGTTTCTATAAATATCCATCTAGATCGCGTTGTTTTTGAATAATATATTTTTTCTACGTTTTTCCAGATTAACCCACCATATTTCAGCATTTCATTTTAATTTCTACACTCATGCACAATTCTGAACGCGTTATGTGGATTTACGTTATTAGGTACGTTACGTTAGGCTTTATTTAACCAACATTTCAGCTATCATTCTTTATTTTTTACGAAATCATAAGTAATTCACAGAACAAAATTGACAACTTCACTCTTTAATTTCCCGCTAAAAAGTCATAGTCACAAATTATTCCATGCAGTAAATTCTATATTCAAAAATGCACGTGTGTTTGAATTTGGAAAATGAAAGTTCTTTTTACTTCTTATTTTTTTAATTGATGGCAATCGGCAACAAAATACTTAATATCAGAAAATAAAATTAAAACTAAATCAATTTCTTATAGTAACGCGAATACTACATATTGAAATTAAATTTATTTTATGTTTTTACGTTCCCGACGTTTTGGCTCATTTCGATTTCGGGAATGTAAAAACATAAAATAAACGCAATAAAATCAGTTTAATTAGTTTTATTTAAATTATATACAAATCAATCAAATATATGTATATCAGCATATTTTACTTGACACTGGTAAAAATGCCACTATTTTGTAGCCGATTGCCGACTTAAAGATACCTACGTTTTTAAATTTAATATCGAATTTCGTACGATTTCTTAGATAGTAAAAATAAAAAACAGTTTTAATAAAAGCACGCAAATATCTAGCTGGACTAAGGCGCGCCACCCGGTACAGTCCACCTCTCACGTCCACCCCGCTTCTTGGGGGCGTCCCACAGGTATCAAAGTATCTATCTACTGTGATAAAAAACCACTTTCAATTATTGTATAAACCGTTATGTATTTTGGACAATGGTAGGTTCTTAGATTTATTTTGTAATAAGACTTGGAGGTACTAGATGGCGCTGTAGAAGATAATCGTAAAGGATGTGTATATAAAAAAAAATTAAAGGTGGTAATTGTATAAATGCATCTACTTATGTAAAATACTTAAATTGTTGTTATAATTTATTTTTCGATTTAGAGTTAATTTTAGTATTGCTACTCCATACTAGATGGCGCCTCATTGAAATAAGAAGGTAGGTGTACAAGATGTAACTAAAACTAGTTGTTAAATAATTTAAGGTTAACGAGTACGTCATATCGATATCGTGTGTGCATAAAATACACGTGTAAACAGTGTTTAATTTTTTCTGAGGAAGCGGGTCAGTACCGTTTCAGCGCGCACTTAGTACGAAATATTATTTTAATATTTTAAATAATTTGTTTATTTTTTTTAGGAATGAATTAGGAATGAATTAGGAAAAAACCTTTATGGACTACCGATGGACCTGTTAAAATATTTTACACTATAATTGTTACACCTTATGTATGTATTTCGAAATAAAACTCTTAATTTGGATGATTCTTTATTTCCCTAAAATTAATAAGTAAATATTAATACCTAAAATACAATATGAAGATATTTTGTTCTTATAAATAAGTTCGCAACTTGCTTCTAAGCAGTTCACAGCGCAGACTTATTAACCAATAAAAACTCTGGTCTAACACGTTTGTTTAAATAATAGACCATAGTTTTTAGGCTTCACTTTTAGCGTACTCCGTGTGTTGTATGATTCTTCTAGCGAGTCTGTGGTTCACAGTGACTGCACGATGTTGCTACTACTAATTTATAATTAAGTAGTATTTACAGATCAAAATATAAAACTGGGAGTTATAGAAACTTTTTTCACGAAATAACATATTTTGAGGTAAGTATTAATTACTAAGTATTGACGCACTTTACTAGTTACTCTAGACTAGTTTCCTTTTCGAAATCTAAGAACAATGAGTCTATATCGCATTTTTTTTGCGTTTTTCTTCTCAACATTATCTGTGATCAATTCAAAATGCATACCATGAGAAGTACAGCGAAATCATTGATTTCTAAATATAAAAATGTTGAAGTAAATTAAAAATAAAATTAAAAAGAATAACAATGTCATAACTGCTTAAAAATATAAAAAAAATTTACTAAGTTTAAAGTGATTTTACTTCATAAATGCGAGGACTATAATATTGGCAGTTAAGTTACAAAAATGTTATATATTTATTAGGATTAATTATTAACCAACAGATTGGAACGTAAACTTACATCTAAATTATACATGAAATGCCAATTACGATGTACGACACTATTTAGTTTAATTGTAGTAAAATAAATATACTTAATTTCAATGAGAAAGCGTTAATTATTACATTAATGTAGAATGTCGGGTGTAACAATAGTTTTAAAAGTACAGTGCCTACATCGAATACATGTTTTCAATTAATACTATCAACATTGCAAACTATACGTAATAGATTAAACAAATTAGTAGGCCCTACACTAAAATATTAGTAATTAATTTTTTTTTCTGAAATAATCTTACTGACTAGTACATTAAAAATATAAAAAAATAGACAATACCACAAAGCGTACTTAATTTAAAAGCACAGCATCGTTACAATGTGGAATAAAAAAAAATACAAGAGAATAATGTAGACGCGTCCACGTCTAATATAGATACTATAAGGTAAATAACTCACTCACTGGACTTAAATAGGTTAGACATATTAACAGTTATATCTTAGTCCGTAAAAAAAAAAATATGTTGGATCGTGCATCGACCCAGCATCTAAAATAAAAAAAAAAACATTCAACTTAATTGCATTGTAAAGAGTAATACGCACTTGCGATGGATCGCAAGAATTCGAAAAAAAATGTCACAATACTCAGACATAAAGTGGTAACTACAGCTACGATGACAAGATTCACACTGGATTTGTAGATGCATAGCACAGATAATATTAGAAAAAAAAACATTCGAAAAAACATTGAACAAAATCGTTAGTTCTGCCGACTCTAGAATGTAAAGAGAGGAAGAACAATAGGAACACAAATGCGACATAACATTACGTTTACAAAAGCTGTTTAAGGACGAATTTAGATACCTCTTGTACGCTACACGCATCCTGTTACAAGTTATATAACAGGAGCAGTATTTCGTTACAAGTTGTATCTACCGTTAAATTAATTTCGTTATTTTCGCTTTAAAAAGCCATTTCGGAGACATTAAAAATCGTTATAGTCACGAATCTATATCAAACCATCGACTAATAACAGCTTTCGATTAAAGCCATTAGTAGTGCCTAGCATTATGAATAGCAATAGTATGTATCCTTAATCTATAGTCGACTCTATTGGTATAGCATACGAATTAAAAACCGCAAATGTGTAAAGGGTAAGCCTTGTGGAAAGGCTTACCCCCAAATTAATAAACGTTGGTAAAGATATAAAACGTCTATAAATTCAGGGGTTAATATATATAATAAGCAGATTATGAGGCAATAAATGTTGCTCTATATAGTGTAAATTCTATCTCTATGTAGAGAATATTTTGATTCACAACATTGTTTGGAATAATTATATATAAGTCAACAAAGAAAAAGATTGGAAGAGAGAGAATCTCAATGAAACTTAGTTCATACAATCCAGTGACTACCCAGCTCCTCCGGCCGGCTTCGGGAGAGTAACAGGGTTGGGTGGAGGCATCATATTGAACTCCTCAACAATCATCTTCGGATGTAGAGCGCTGATGTTGTTATCCACAGTGTACGTTCTGGCGTGCGTCTGCGCTAGCGCCGGTTTGGGGTCGTTGACGAGCCAGTCGTCCTTCTCCCGGAGGCGCTTGCGGCGCAGCTGCTTGTCGCGCAGGTGCTGCAGGCGCGCGAGGTGCGCGTTGACCTGCTGCGGCGTGAGGCCGGTCGTGCCCGAGCGCAGGAGATCCGCGTTGCGACGGAACGAGCCTTCAGGATCGCGACGGTTCCACGTGTAACTGTAAATTACGAACGAGCATTGTAATAAAATAGTATTATTTGACTTTTCAAGTTCTCCCAAGATGTCCGGTAAATCTTCAATAAAGTATCCACAGCTTTACTGATAGGGGCTAAGGGTTTCGTTTCATCATCGTCATCAACATTATCATTATTGACAACATCAGAATTGGCAGTATGGATTGCTTCCTTCGCCTGTCCTACTGGACGAATAAAACTACTACTGCTACTGTTCAACTTCCCGCCAAAAAGCCCCTCACCGAATCCTATACAGCTTGTCAAAAAGTTTCCTGCCAGGACTTATGACAAACAAATAACGAGTAACTTATATCTTTATATTTTTATTATTCATAGTCTAATTTATATATTTTAACATAGAGATCGGTTGTGTCTATGCCGTGTATGTTTTTCTTGTTTTCCACATTCGATATTCATCGTTTAATGCCAGTCGTATATATGTGGATCATATTGTACTCCGTTCAATCGATATACCAACAAACCATTCGTTAAGATTAATAGTCATAGGTTGCTCTATAAATGCAATAAAAGTATCCTTAATGTGTGTTTACTGGGAAGTTTGTCTATTCGGAAAACTGTATTACTTATAATGGATGAAGTTATGATGTATTGGGTAATTTTTGAGATTCATCTTTGAGTCTGCAGAAAATTAGAAACCATTTGAGATCACATTGATATTTAATAGCATTATAATGTGACGTGTTGTCTAACATACAAACTGTACGGTCCCAGACTAAGCAACGTTTGTATTATGGGTACCGTAGCGTACAATGGATTGTGGGCGAAACCAGTATATAAATACTGAAATAGTCCATGGCTTAGCTCACATTCGCGCTCGTCACACAAAGCTTGGCTCTAACAGGGTTCGAACCGGGACCCTTAGTACAGAAAGCAGGATTACTACCAACTGTTCCAATCGGGCTATCTTATGTTTCAAGAAGCAAGAGATAATCACTGTTGAAAATTAGATTCACACATAAATCTGTGATACACAAAAAAAAGCAGTGATAGCCAAGTTGGTAGAACCCTTGCCTCGGTAACGAGGATCGCAGGATGAAACCCCCCGGCTAGCACCTGTGGGATTTCTGAATCTCATTTTCGACCACGATTATCACTTGCTAAACGGTGAAGGAAAACATCGTGAGGAAACCTGCATATCTGAGACAACTCTTCGAAAGATGTGTGAAGTCGAATCTCATTTTCGACCACGATTATCACTTGCTAAACTGTGAAGGAAAACATCGTGAGGAAACCTGCATATCTGAGACAACCCTTCGAAAGATGTGTGAAGTCCGCCAACCCGCACTGGGCCAGCGTGGTGGACTATGGCCTAATCCTCCTCGCATTGAGGGGAGGCCCGTGCCCAGCAGTGAGACATTAAAAAGGGCTGGTATTATTATTGTATATACATAAAATCTAATAAATAACATCTGTCGTGTGCTGGTGTTTTATATGGTTATCACAGCAATCTTAACCCTGTTTTGACACAATACATACCCTGGGAACGGTCTCTTCAGCCGCCTCATAACTGTCGGCTTTCGTTTCCTCATCTCCTTTGCCCCCTTCACGTGGTTCCGGACGCCTTTCCTCGGATAGTGTCTCTTCACCCCGAGCCTCGGGTTCGGCCTAAGGTCGTACGACTTCGGGTTGTTGTAGGGGTTCACTGTGACGTCATTCGCCATCATCGGGTCGTTGACCTCCCGGCTGTTGCTCGGGGCGGTGATCTCGTTGATCTGGCCCATCCGCTGCCAGCGCTTGCGCAGCTCTTTCACAACGGCTTTAGGCTCTTTCCGCAGTTTCGTTTTGCAGATGTAATGTAGTTGCTCTGAACAATGCCGCGGTGACCATCTGGAGAGAGACAATTTATAACTTAGTAAGTATTGAAATAAATATATTTAAAAAGTCTTGACTCACTGTTCCGGATGGTTGGAGGTTCGGTTCCCGCCTGGGCAAGTTTTAGATATGGTTTCGTAATCGGTTTTGGACTCGGGATCGCACCCAGTCCACTATATGCTATATAATCCTACCTATTACAGGCGTTGCTCAGTTTGGAACAGTTGCTGTGTTCGGCTGCAAGTTTCATTGATTGTCATGCGAAAAGGACATTAACAATAATACACTTCAGTTAACGAGAAACTAGGTATATAGAACATTTAGTTATTTTATTCATCTATCAGGAAGATTGATCGACGCAACCGGCGACCCAAGGGCCGGGCATTTCCTCAAGCTTTGGCTATGCAGCGAGGAAGGCCAGCATCTTGGGTACGCTACCGCATGGGCCAAATATTACACATTTTGTAAATATTAAGTTAGTAAGCTTTTCTATTCTCTTTTTAATTTATATTTGTTCCGTATAATAATGTAATTTTAATTTACTGGCACTTATACTATATATTATTTATTTGTATAGTTTGGTATAAGTACTATTTATTACTTAGGACGTCTATGTACAACCTTCTAGTCATACACACTTGTTTGGAAATTCGTTTCGCTGTATAACTATAGTTAAGTGTTTAATATTAACAAAGCGATATCAAAAACAAATGGGGGAAGCGACATCACAATAACGATGTGAAATTAATGAATTAAAACATAAAACACATAATTAAATTCAAAGATCGCAATGTCCTTCGCTCCCTCGGCCCACATGGGCGTACCGTGGCGCCACGAATGGACCTTCAAATTTAAATTTAGAACACAATAAAACGAACAATTTGGAATAATAAAAAATCGTAAATGGCGGCCACATTCGTGGATTATGGGATGGCGTAACTAACAACTATAGCGTTGTTCGGCGTGACGTCACTGCAGGCAGGACAATGGACATAATACAAGTCGAATCGTAACGCATATTGCTTTTCGCGATATTGTATTTTGTTTGACCAAAACGATTACGTTTTGGGCGACGCGGCAGCCCTATGGTATAAGCGTTTTATCTTATTAGCTAATACCTCGTACCCACGCGACTTGGTACGCGTGGACTTTGTTCTTTTGGTTCTACCCGGGAAACTTTTACATTTCCCGGTATGAATGTCCTATATTATGTTTACCCGGATTATAAGCTATCCCTCTACCGTTAAGTTTCATCTAAATCCATCGGCTAAAGTTTTTGTGATACGCGAATTGAGTAAGATTTAAAAAAATGGCGGAATCCTATCTGTATCGAAAATAATTACTTAGCTTTAACTAATGACGCATATCACGTATGTTAATACACACGGTGTACTTGTTGTTGGAAGTTGTAAAATAAGTAAAAAATGTCGCCTAATATTTTTCCCTCATATACTCAATGTACAGACTCGACCTAGTTACAGCCATATAGTACCACATGCCACTTACTCTAACCGTAGTGTCGTTTAACGCGACTTATACAAAATGGGGAATCGTTTTGAAATCGCTCACAGATTATAGTTTGAACCGTAATCTTTTTGTGATTTCGACGGAATGTTCGCGGGCTAGGGCTCCGCGAGGCTCCCCTCGTGTCCTTGAATCGCCACACGATCATTTTTGTCACGAACTTCGTGCTTATCAACGAAACGATGGAAATATTATATTTCACACAAAAAACAGGTTCTGTGGTTTAAAAAAAAACTAAATTTGGATACTTTTTTTCTGTAGAATTAATCGTTGATTTTCTTAACCGTATTTCTTTCACTTTTCATTAAAATTTGTGGCTTTAGAGTTGATAGGCATTCTGTTGTAGTTTAGTTAGGCGGTTAAGGAAAAATTTACCAACACATCAACTGTTATGTTCCAAACCAAGCAACACTCGTATTATGGGTACCGCATAATAGTCTTGGGATGGTCTAAGTAACACCTCGATAGGTGCAAATTATGAATAATATTAAAACTTTACCCTGAATAGAATCCAACTCTCAATAATTCATCTAGTGAGCCAAATGGTCTACGCTTAAACGGTAGTCGAAATAATTTTGTGTCTCACCTATAAAGCAGCTCTGGTACCATCGAGATGCAGTGCATCTCCAGCTCCTTGGGGCTCATCTTCTTCATCTTGGAGAAGGACTGGTAGTGCATCTTGCGCAGGTCGTCACCCCACCGCCACATGTGCGCGTTGTGGTCATACACGCCGCCAATCCAACGACTCACCTTTTCTGTAAGTTCATGAATAGCTACTTGATCCCGCGTACACCAATGACATGCTCTTAGACTTACTATATGATTCTAATATGGATATACCACACATCATAGGATCGATATCAGCAAATCCGATTCAGAAAAATAACGAAAAGTTAGTTTCCAGAGAGTGATCAACATGCTTTAAGTTACTAGTGAAACTATTTTAAATAATCAAGTGTGACAGACGGAGAGACCGACCGACGGACAAAGCCGCATCATACGGGATCCGTTTTTACCTATTCGGTAAGGAACCCTAAAAGTAGAGTTTTATAGAAGTCTTGTCTCATAAACATTTATTAAAAAGGAAAGTAAGAAAAGGACAAGAGCATATGCCTACAAAATAAATAATTTGGACATTGAAACACTCACCGACTTCTGGTTTGTTGAGGTAATCGCGTAGATTCCTGTCCTCCCATCGGGCGGGCACAGTCAAGTTGCTGTCGCGATCCTGAAACAACGATACGGGAATACATTATACAGGGTGTCAGGCGATGTAGACCACATTATATATGACGTTATAACAAGTGTGATAATCAATGAAACACAATTAAGTGTTTTAAACACTTTAGTTTTGGTTTCCTATTTGTCCAATAATATTTATCACAGTCTCGAAACAAAAGGGCTGATACTATGTGATATGATATAGGCTACCTCATATGTCATGATATTTCCATAAAGAATATCGTTGAAGGAAAGGTAGTATGGAAGGCGAGGTAGAGGAACACCAAAGATAAGCTACATGAGGAGAATACAAGAATCGGTTGGCGTCGTGTCGTATAAGGAGGTTTAAGATGAAGAAGCTTTATCAGCTACACCGATAAGGGTCTGACATAAATTAGAAGAGGAATCAAAATTCTATTGTGAGATGACTGAAACAGATTTAAAAGCAATCAAAGACCTGTTGTATTCTGTCCAAATAATCGAGGAATTTATGAATAAGAACTTTTTTCTATGACCACACCAGGCTTTGATTGGCAGTTTGGTGAATCGTGATAGACCATGTTACTTGAACGCAATGTTAATTAACTTTAGGCTTATTTATGCACCATTATTTTTGACTATCCTAACATTAACCTTTACTTAAGAACCGGATCTGACGTAACTTCGCTATTCAAGGTGCCCCAGTGTGTCACCATCAGTCAAATTTCACCATAAGTATGCTTATTACCGAGTCCTTCATTGTTATTCTCTTGAAGTATTTTACTTGAGTCATGTACCATGAATCTTAATGAAGGGCTGGAATCTAGGAACTGATTTTATGATCTGTCACAGCTCTGGTACACGGGTTTTCCAAAATTCGTAGTTCAATTTATATTCCTTCGGAGGGCCGCTTAATTCGTACTAGGGCTATGGTGTGAATAGTTATATGATGTTTGTTGAAACTGAAGTGTGCTTTACGTGCAAATTATAAATAATACTGAGCTCTAGATGAATATTAATTTTAATAATGAGACTGTTTATTTTGTAAAGAGCATATTATTACGCAATGGTCAAGTGAAAGTTGTGGTGGTGGTTGATGATTCAATAAGTTTAATTTAAAGTCAGTACATATGACATTTCATTACTGTGCCACATTTCAGTCAGTACTATGAGGACTATGGACTTTTTGGCGGGAAGTTGAACAGTGAAGTTATCAATTTCGTTTTATTGTATAGTAGGTGTAGGTCTATTAATCTTAGTTTATAGCTTATATATATACATTCATGCTATAAATATTCAGGCGATTCTGCATGCAGACATTTTAATTTGGCGATAAGTGGCCTACTTGGGTTCTGCGATTTTTGTAATGCCTTGAAAAGTCATATTGTTTGATCAAACGTGACTGATGGTGTGGCTCGGCCTAAATCTTGGACGAATTTTCTTTTTTTTTTGCCAAATAAAGTTATCTCACGAAGAGTTTTGTAACATCTGTTGTAAATCACACCTCGTATCGCACACGTTTTCGTTTGCCAAGTGGTAATGAGTACATACTAGAACAGATAATACATAAAATTTGTGATTTATTATCTAGGACTACATAGCCATTTGGTTGTTTTATAAGAAAAAAACTTATTAATACTTTTTTAATTGCCGAATCGCAAATCTTTCTTTTTTTAGGTTTGATAATAATAAACAAAGTTCTTTTTTCAAATTATGAACTTAGGTTCTTATTTGTCGAGATAAGTTTTACATCATAGTATTGGTCCGTGCATCTGAGAGGCAAGACATGGTCGCACATCACCCCTAAATGAAATAACCACTTAGTTCTTCTTCGAAAAGTTTAATGAACCATAAATCTAGATAACGCGCCAACCTTGGCCCAAAACCACACACAATTGGGCCAATGACACGTCATACAACGGCCAACATCGTTGCAATTTACAACATTGTATAAGATTCATGGGCCAAATCGCCAAATATTTGCGTGCACGTAATGTTAAGTATTGTACAGTATGGATGAGTGATACTTGTGATGAGGTTCTTAGAATTGCGTTGAGGAAGGAAATACGTCTTTGTGAAGTCACCTTTTTAACTCTGAAAACCCAAAATCATATGCATGTGAGTAGATTAGTATTTGACTTGAATGTTGATTTCAAACTACATGTGACAATACTTGGTTTAGGTGAAATGATTTTATCACTTGCTTTATGCTGTAAAGGGGTAAGAAATTCCTGTATAAATGTTTATTTAATTGATATTTACTTTTGAACCTAGCCTAGTTTGGACCCGGCAAATTATTTACCGAGTCCATTTTTTATGAAACTTTTTTATCCGTTTTTGACTGACCAAATATTATTATACATATAAAATGGCGAGCGACATCGACGTCGATTACCAGACTCACAATATATATAACGCCTATCCACAACTTAATTAGCAGATGGCCCTCTACCAAATAAGTTGTGAATAAGGTGTACCAGCCAGCATTGTGTATGACACAGGCCTTAAATGGGGTTATAATCGCGAATACGATTTCCACAACTTTAATATAATGATAGAGACCTTTTGTTAGTTTTAAGAACATTAAATATCGAGTCTTATCGTACGTAGGTAGGTACGCCGGCAGCTGCCGAGTTAATTAATTCATATCATACTTATTCATTATCATACATTTTATTGAGCGGTTGAAAAATTCCGATCATATTTTTCAAGACATTTCATCGCTCGGTATTCCCATACAGAATTACCATACGCGACGCTAACCCGTGACGTCATCGGAACACCCGCCCGCACTTTATTGCCAATTGTCCCAGTTCAGTACTCTTAGTAAAGCCGCCATGATGCGGCATCACAATCCAATCATTATTCCGAGAACACACTGATTGCTGTCGCACAAATGTTTATAGGCCTGAGGTACACACACCGTTATAAGACATTTAACTTTTTTTATGGAGTCGACATTTGACGCGATCGTGTGAAGGCGCCAAAACGTGCACAGACTATTAAGAATCACTACGGAGTTTTATCAATTGATCATTCTGTTTTCAACCCTTACCGCAATTGTTGGGATTGTCGTTGTGTTCCCTAATCTCACTGATTACCGATATGTATTATTTACGGTTATATTATTCTTCTAATGTAAACATAACGTGATGCGGAATCGAGAAAACATGCTGTCACTGTCATACTTAGTATTTATGAAATCTGTGGTGTGAGAGAGAAGGAAGGCGTTACGTTTTTACCGACGTACGTAAAAAAGAGTGTGCTTGAGGTACAGTAGGGTAAATACGAACTCTTAATGTAATCGAATTGTCATCGAAGCATTCTCTCACTGTTATTAATACTGCGGTGTGAGCGAGATAGACTAAGCTTGCGTTACCGTAGCACTGCGTGAAAATTTTCTAGTCGAGGGACAATTGTGAGATTTTTTCAAGACTCATGACTGTGCTTAGCAGATGGTAAATATTTACATGTTAAAATGGCAGTCGGAACCTTCGAAGGCTTCTAACATTACCCTTCGTTGACGTATTTTATTGTATTATTGCACTAAGTTAAACTCGGTTTGAAACGTGAATGTTATATCCTTAATTCATAGTTATTATGAACGCACCCAAACTATGCCGTTAGAATGACGTAAGCTCAGCATAAACGTAAGTACCTAATTGATCCTAGCACCGAGCAAGTAATGTGCCTTATTATCTATCGCTTATTTATTTATAAATTCCATTGAAATTGTAATATTTCCAAGCCGACAAATAAGTACAAGGTTGTAATAAAACACCGGTTTACGCTCCGTAAACTTTTAATAATGAGAAAAAGGTGTAGAATCCATTTAATCTTGTGGATTTATGAAAATACAAAAAAAATATTTGTATGAAAAAATATAAAAAATGCCTACCATGGCTATGTCTAGCTAAGTTCTTTCTGCTATTTCATGGAATTTATCCTAGTTTGTAAAGATATATAATGTTTATTTATTTCTAAAAACTACACATTCTTTCTTAGGTACACATTACGGACAGAACTTTGTCGCCATTGTTGATATCCTGCTGCTAGGAACAGGGCTGCCACACAAACTGTCCCATTGCGTCTAGTGGACCAGTGCAGTTACTGGAATCGCCCCCATTTATTGTATAATATGGTAACGCTATTCTTTTTTTTTACAATTAAAATAATATAAAATGAATGTACCAATTTTTCTTTCGCACCATTCTTTGGCAATATACATACCTTCATAATGGATTGAGAATATTATTATTTATTAACCAATAATAATTTTACGTCTCTGACATTTGCATGTTCAGCATTTTATTGGCAATTAAATTAGGATCTACAGCGAAGTAGGTCTATTAATATTGTAGAATTCATTGACCGCGCACACACTTCGGAGAATGTAATTAGGAACAATATAAACATGTTCAATAGCTGTGTATTGACTGACAGCGCAGCCACACGAGGCTGCCTCAGCTAATTCCACGAGCGGCAACCTTTATTTTAATCCGAGTAGTTCAAGAAAAGATGACATAAACAGTCGAGCTGTCAGACAGGCAAGTGTCTGCCTTGGGCGATGCACGTACTGACTGAGCGTACAGAGGCAGCTTCGCGAGGCTATTAGTCTGTGCTATTACTATTTGGTTACATCCATCTCCATGAATCATACAAGCCACATACATCTTCCTT
This sequence comes from Pheosia gnoma, assembly GCA_905404115.1. Lineage (NCBI taxonomy): Eukaryota > Metazoa > Arthropoda > Insecta > Lepidoptera > Notodontidae > Pheosia > Pheosia gnoma. The sequence goes on along the minus strand of FR989899.1, from coordinate 9,588,257 downwards.
AAAAAAAAAAACATAACATCCTAACCGCTAAACACGTTGACTCACTTACTCGCTTTGTTTTTGTAACACAAATAGAAGAATCAAAGCCAAGGTTGAGACCTACCCCGGTGCGCAGAGTCTAAATCGCTTAGCCGAAGCGGCCGCATGGCAACCGGCCCATACCCGCCTCGAGTAGCCAATAAAAGAAATGGAATACGCCGTCAATAATTTAACTCCGTCTGTATTCTTATTTTAAACGTTTAAAAACAAAAAGGAAATGAGAAATTGTAGAACTTAGCACTATTGACCTTTTTGGATGCGTTCCAAATTCGATTTAAGCGTACACACCTCATTATTAGAACGGTTGCAGTTGAAATTGCGAAAATTATTATTAAACACGAAGTAGTGGGGACTTGTTCTTTTTTTGAATTATTTCTGTGTATTCTCTTGTTTTAAAACGCTTAATAGCAATAAAAAGTTAATTAATTCTAGTTTACTATAGGAAAACCTATAATTTTTATTGCTTACCAGTGCTAAAAGCTCTCACCAAGACGAAACGTGTTTCCTGCGTTTTATTCCCCTGCGGCGGCGTACATTTCTCATAAACTCTAATAATTGTGCTAGATATAAAAAAGGACTCATAAAGCTAAATACAATAGATGAGTCCACTTTAGCTGTATAATTGATATCCATTATTCAAAGCCGGTTACTAAACGACTTAAATGCCTATTTGCACATTATTTTAAGTGAGATTATGGTAATCCCGACTGAGAGAATCTCCCAAAATCCATTATTTCTAACTTCATTCTCCATTTAGTTCAGAGTTCAGATTAAAATATATTTTCCCACATATTTCGAAACAGCTTTCACGATCTTGGCTTACGCGGAGTTGATCCGGGATCCGGATCTGGCCGAATGCCGGATAACCGGGCCGGGCCGCAGGGTTGTCGCTATATTTCACCCGGCCTGATTTATGTTCGCGAGTACAATAACTCTTAGTCGGATTACTATTTAAGATGCGACGCATTGCCTGCCAACCCTGTTGCTAGCTGAGTTGGGGGCTTAATTTTTTTTAGATAAATTATTTTTTAATAAAGTTTTATAAATGTTTACAGCATCATTAGATACCGCAGTATTAAGTCCATGTACTTGCTAGGAGTCTAGTAATATATTTAGTTGTAAATAACTGACTGGTTAACTTATATTTCACGTTTCACTATTTATTTTAGACAGGTAAGTATGCTAACAATAAATAAAATACATTTCAGTTATAGGTATGTATTATTTATTTTATGAAATTCATCCATAAATTTAATAAAGTATTTTTTAATGATGTAGGTCGGAAATATCTAACATCAATAAATATTGCAAAAATAATCGCTTTATCTATGAGTCACTACCCTATTATAAGTCCGTTATATCTTTAAACCGTTAAAATATCAATAAATTGTGTAAACGCAAGACACATGTTATATGTGGGCGATTTGTTGACATCGTTATTGTAACGTTTATTATTAATATTTCACTGTAAAGCATTTTTCACAAAATTAAGATATAAATTACAAGTTTAAAATGAGAATTAAAAAGTATATAATACGAATTCTGGCATGTTATAATATTGCATTAAAATCTTATTTCTAAATTTAAAAATATAAAAAGTAAAAATGTAGTTCTCAGAATTCACAATCGGGCCTACAATTCGTCATTCATTGCTCAGGCATTACTCTAGAATGTTTGTATCTTAGTTTTCACCTCACTTGACTTTCACATTCGCTGGATGATGAAAAGATACTAATACCAATTTGGAAAATACGGCACGCATTAAATATGTAGTGTAATATTTGTATTGTGAGATGCGGGTATATAAATAAATCAGTTGGTACGCCGCCATTGTGTTGTTTTACTACATGGTGACAGCGGTGGGATACGAGCCCTTTCGAACTGGTGTGGTCGGTGATGAAAAATGGCAAACAATCAAAGCTTTTATCCCAAGTGTAGATTAAAATAAGTGCTTCCATGCATTAAGAAAAGAAATCTATTCTGAAGAATTGGGAGATAATATCAACAGCCGGACGGATTTGCATTGAATCATCCAAATCATATGGGAGGTGTCAGAACGTATTGCGCGTGGGCTACGAATAGTAGCACCCAAACAAACCAGGAATGATAGAGAGATAAACGATGCAGACAGAATGCGTCACGTGTCTATTTAAAAAAATATAGGTTGCATAGACAATTATGGATTTGGTTGCAAGTTTGAGTGTTGCTTCTGTAGTTTTAAATACAGCAGTGTTGCCAGCCGTAACATCTTTTCAGTGTTGTAAAGGAATTAATAACATTACTGATGTGGCAGTAAATAATAATAAAACTATCCAAGTTAGACTTTAGCCCATATTTCGGCTGGTATAATGGTGATAGGTTACATTGGGACCAAACACCATCGGCCATATGTCAGTGCACTAGTAAACCTCTAGCTAGACATCCTTCGGGGCATAAAGACGTGATGGATTGATATGGTCGGAATGAAAATCCGATCTCTACTCTGAGAGCAATTTTAGGTACAGACTCGAAATAATACGACAATTAAAACTCCTGTAGAGGGTCGGTGAGAAATATATTTTAACGTTAAACTAAACTAATGAGGCTATAAAGATATTTGTTTAAGAATAAAAACAACAAAAGTCCATTAAAAAGATTAACAACGTCTGTAATGTCGCGGCGCTATAATGATTGGGTGACGAAGAAAAAGTCAATCAATTTCGACATTTTCTTCGACCAATTTCCTTGTTTTGACAGATTAATTCCTGTTTGCCGCGCAATGTAAACAAGCGCATGAGCCGGGTAGGCGAACTATAGGTACATACGCTGTAGACTAGACGTCTAGACGCGGTGCGTGAACTAATTTAATGATATTACTTATAGTCTGAGATGTTTGGTATTTAGTATGGTCATGGTCATGGTGTCATTTACGTTTACGAATCCACTCCATAATCATTAGCGTTACATTATTGATATGAATCATGGGAACACTGACATTCGTCTGACTTTTCAATTGTAGATCCGCCACTAAGAACACCTACTACAATATTGATTTGTGTTGCATCACTTTGATGGGGAAATGTGTCCATTCAAAAGCTTTTACATTTTGATTGATTAGCGTCTTCATTCCTAGATTTAATTTTAAACATAGAATTTATTTTTCTTTTTTATTGAATGGCGAACTATTAACGTAAAACCTACTTACATTTTCATTAAAAACAATTGTTTTGTCGGTTACGCAAAAAAAAAGAATATGGAGGCCGCATTTCTTTTTTAAATCATAGACAACGCATTAGCGTTTATTGGCGATTAATTTATATTTTAACGAACCGTAGCCAAGTTCAGCGCTCATGCTTTAGTAGCTTGGAAGCGATCCAACCGCCGGTACAGTCACTTTCATCTCATCTCTGTGCAAGCTCAAATTAGTTCTTACAAATATAATGTGACCGGTGAGGCCGTGCTCACTCATTAAGGATAACGGGTGGCCCATTCAATAGGCTATTTGACTGTTTTTGGAAAAACTATCCTAAATTGTTCATTAGTTATATAGGTCTTTCATTGTTTCTTTCAAGTTCTTTCAAGTTTAAATAAATAAAAATACCGCCAAAACGCGGCCTCCAGGTCACGTGACGCTTGAGAAAAAAAATGGTTGAAAAAATTAAAATCCGAAATATTACCAATTTCGTTGACGTCACAACGAGTTTAAAAAAACCCCTAGTTAGTGCACCTCAATGAATAAATCCTCCAATTTTTGCGTTGTCTATCGGATTAAATAGATAGCTGTATATCAAATAAAAAGAAACTATACTGTTAAACCATAGACACCTCCTGGACGAGATTCTGTACAAAATGGGTTTGGATGCGCGAGAGTTTACCGCCGCGTTTAGCGTGGGAAACGATAAATTAGTTTTATAAACTGCGACACCGCATCCCTGCCAACAGTGCCAACTGGGTTACTTGCTACAATGTAATATTATCACACTTTTAGGGTTCCCTAGCGAATCTAAATACGGAAAATTATTGTGAGACTTGATCCACTATTCTAGTGCAGCTGTAAATAGATTCACAGCCATCAGCATTTTTCTATAGTAAACATAAAATAAACAACTTTGATATCGTCCATTCTACAAATCGAAGTATAGTATTTTTTTTTCTATTACTTGTTTTGTTTCATAAAATGTACATATATTCACAATAATTGTGTTTGAAAGATTATATGCCCTAAAGTTGGCCAACTTTAGGGCATATACCATGAATAGAACGTATTTTGTAACATCAAACTTGTTTTATTCTAAAAGTAAATAATAATGACTCCACAATATAGTCTACGGAACCTACAGCTTAAGTCGCGTTCACACATGGCAGTCTTTTTTTTATGCCACACCGATGCTTGTTTATATTTCCCGAATATTTCCGTACTAAGGCAGCGTGGCCACCGTAGCTTTGCTAGTAAACGAAGCAGAATTAAGGCCACTAATAGAATGTCTTTATTAACTTACTTATTACGTTGAAATTAAGGTATCCTCATGGCTATCAAAGAAAAAGAAAATACCAATAGGATCGCTCCATTGTTAGATCTTTGGAATTAAGGGATCCTATTGGCTATCACAGAAAAAATGACCAATAGGTTGGCTCACTTGTGAGTAAATCCATTTTCAAAGTTGCCTCCTTCTACAGAGGATGGATATTTAGGTGACCTCATGTTTTAAATTTGGAATTCTCCATATGGCCCCAATTCTATCGGCCTAGTTCGTCACTTTTGACAAATTGTCTGTACTGAAACTTTCCAAGGTGACAATTCTGATGCTATTGTCACTTCATTGCGAGTCTAATGTCATAGCAGAATTTCAGCCTAGAATTGTGTTTTTTTTCTAAATCTTCTGACTTAGCAGCCATACAACTATTGTATAGACAGCTTTATTGCTGTTGTAACTTCGGAATAATTATAATGCTTGGGCATTTTTTTAATAAGATAGACGAGGTTGCTTTGTTTTTGTCAGTATGCTCTTTAAATTATATAGATTGCATGATTTTCAGCTCAAACCTGTTCAGAAAAAGCGTAAATATCTCCGCAAAACAAATAAATACAAATATAAATACTGGAAATTGACAAGACTATTTTTGTTATAACATATATATAATAATATATACTTATACAGGTGGATAGCCAAATCTAAAGCTATAGAGAATATCTAATAATACTTAAATGGCTCCCGAGGCCGATTTTATGAAAATTACAACTGCATCATAACAGTAATTATAATCCATTAAAACTGTCTATAAATTTGGGGGTAAATTTATATTGGCATCTGAATTGCAATTTCTAATTTAGCTGTAGAATGTTACATTTTCAAAGGGCCACTTTCTAAGTAGTAATGGTATAGCATAGGTCTATCCAAATAACGAGTGTCGCTGCCATTACTGACCCATGGAAAAGTGGCATGATTACTTTAACCTTTATATGGATGGATTAATGGAAATGGCAGAAGGTAGAGATGTATGAAATACCGCAGGACTTCATAGGTTGAATTAAAAACATAACAATAAGCTAGAAGCAGTGAAAACAAGAAGAATCAAAAATCTTTATAGAAATGATGTGGGTTAATATTACAAAATATACGTTTTTTACCCATCTCAGATATCGAAAAAAATTAATGAAGAAACAAACATAACGGGATGTATTTTAATTACTGTTTGTAAAAGAGCTATTATTACTTTCAAAGATATTTTTTTGTAAAACTGTGGTACTATAGTCCAATAATACAACAAGTGCACAAACTTAACCACTGAAATAAACAAAGTTAATTAATAGATTTGAAAAACGAATAGATTGTGACTCACTTTCCGTTCTCAGCATCGAACTATTTTATCTCTGATTCAGTGCAGAGTATCGCCAAGTTGCAATGTTTTTTTTTATACTCGTATCTAAGTGTTCATCGCGACGGAAATAGGGCGCGGCGAATGACTATATCAGTTGAACTTGATTGTTTTTAGTCGTAAGTTTGTTAACAGACTTACAAAGGAACGTATGGAGACCAGCTCCAACGAGTTATAAAGTTTGGAGAATGAGTTGTTCCTAGAAAAATTAAAAAATCGTTCACAAGATTGATCTGTCTTTGCCGCGTCTGCTCACTTATCGCTTTGATGTAAAGCCGATTTCGACTCGATTCCTTTGAAGTTCGCCTACTTATATGGACTATAAATACACTAAAATATCTATATCGCTTGCCCCTGTTTTACATTCACGATAAAATAACGATATCTCAAGTGTAATATCATTATCGATGATTCTGATGATAAATTATTTATAAAATTCATAAGTATCCAAACACGACAATGCGCTTGCACTTTTAATAGTAGTTAATAGGCTTAATAAATTAATTGACAATACAAAGTTAACAAAGGTTAAGACCAAAATTACGCGTAAGACAACGGGTATGACTAAACTGTAATTTTGTAGTAACATAGTCATAAAGTAAAATTCAAATCATTTGTTTTGTATAGACTTACGGGGTACTTATAAATTGTCATATTTTTTTCTTAACTCTACTATCGGATAGGAACGCGACCTCAACTGAGAAGATCAAATAAATGTTGATACTGAGATAGAAAACCGTTTCAACAATATATTTGGGAACGAAATTCAGTTAAGTAATTTAAAAAATTGTGAACATCATATGGATGCTTGATCGATTTGCAAGAACAATTAACACCAGGCGACTACAAATTCTATAATTAGACCATGGCATCATCAAAATATTATCCCCTAAATGGACCCAATTGAACACAAACAGATTCGAAATTAACGGTTTAATAACACTTCTGTCATCGTTGCCCTGTAACCCTGTCATTCAAATACTAAATTTAAAAAGCTCGCCAATCTTTGGTAGGGCTCGCAATTACAACGATCACTGTCACCAGTTAATTTGGTCAATTGGCTAAAAATTCCTATAAGACCACCTTTGTCCATGACATGACCTATTTAAAATGATTATCGTATGTTATTTCTGTATGTCCGCGATGGCGTCAACACTGGCGCCCTTCGGATGGGGCCATGTCTGTATGGTTTAAGTTAAATCCTATGTGAAGAGTTTGACTTTCGACAATTTGGGTGTGTTACATTTATTTTAAGGAGTCATTTGTTTTTAACGTGTAACAACAATAGTGTAAAATGTTTTTAAAAGTTAACAAGTAGGTCATCATGTGGAAAATAAATGTGAAATGGTGCTCGTTATCTTATTAAAGAAAGTAAATCATACAAATACACAATGAATGAATGAATGTGTAGCGACCACTTCAACTGCACTACAAGCTACGCAGATGGCACTGCAGACGCATTCAGAACAATGACAATTGACGTCACAATCCTGAATCGCTCTATAAGAGTTTTCGGAGCAAGTAACATATATACAAGATCCCGACAATAACCGTCGGGGCATAGCGGCCGCCCCGTCAGGCATACCACCCGCCTGGCTGGAAGATCTTCCCTTTTCCGCTAAAAATGTTACATAGTCCTTTCGGTGAGTATGTGGCGATATTTCAAAATTTCTAATAATTTGATTTCATTTTAGTGGGTATGTGATCTACCGATGGACCTCTTACAGGTGGTCCAAATTTTAGTTTGCCCTAGATTTCATTTTTAGTAATCAAATTGTATATATATTTTACGTCTGAACATGTAGTTCTTTAGTTTCTGAATACGTTGAAGGATACTATTAAAACTCGACTTGGTTTACTTATATATCGAAGCTGGTCCTATCTTTGATGAATTTACACTCTTAACGATCACAAATCGCTTCTAGTTTGCACCACACAAGATTCTACATTGCTTTGCCACCGCCTTCTCAATGAACGTGTCCCATTATAACAGGCAAATTGCGATTGTGACCCTTCAGTCAGTTTATTGATCAGTACTGTCCCCGTTTCGTAGGCCTCATGGCGTGGCTATGGTAATGAGATCATATTTATCTGCGTACTGCATGATATCATGACTCCAAGGTGGTTCACTGGCATTTGTTGTGGGTATTTGACTATTATTTGTTATTGTATTATTATAGAGTTTGTGTTTTACAATTACTACCAAAAATATAGAGGTTTCAAATGTCCTATCGCGAACAATGAAAGCAGTACAGAGTTACAGACATGTGACGTCATAAGTAAGTGCGCATGCAACAAAGAGAGAGCGCGATCCCACAAATGGCTTGGAAAGGAATTTCTAATAGCTTAAAGTGGAAATTAAAAAGGAACTCTGTTTTATTGACAGAATGACATAAAATAATTAGTAAGTACCCACTGAAGATTTAATCTATACATATAAATAAAATTGGAGTGTCTGTTTGTAATATTAAAATAACCGCTTATTACTAAGTGCATTTGGATGTATACACGTTACCTATACCGAAACAACATTTTTTACAATTTTTGTCTGTCTGTTTGTTCCGGGTAATCTCTGAAATGGCTGGACCGATTTTGTTGGGACTTTCACTGGCAGATAGCTGATGGAACAAGGAGTAACTTAGGCTACTTTTATTTTAGAAAAAAAATAGAATCTCACGAAAAAAAATTAAAACCAATGTTGCAGCGCAGCGCCTGATTAAGTTTGATAGCAGCAACCTGCAATGCGTCCCGCGGGCTCAGAATGGGCGAGCAGGCTGTTGTCAACGGTTGTCTTTGTTAAATACCACGCGGACGAAGTCGCGGGCAACAGCTAGTCCACAATAAAAATTCAAATCCCCTATTGTGATAATACATTGAAAGTGTTGTCAGACTATTTAAAACATTAAAATCAAAATGAATAACTCATGTTAAGAGCAAAGATGATATGATTTGTAAGGTATCTTACATTGTGAGCGCAAAATCTAAGAAACCAATGTTTAATTCAGAAGCTTAAATTAACATGTCATTAAATACGACAAACTTACTCCAAACATTTAATTGATCAATCTGATTCCTAACACAGTAGTAGTAAAGTCTATATTTGTACCGATGGTGCACATATAAGATTGCTATCAGGACGTTAACATCTATTTGACATTAGCCTATTTCGAGGTCGTTTGACGTGGTATCTGAGGAAATGTAGCGGATATTGTGACATATCTCTGATGTATGGTAAGTAATATGGGTAAGCCAACGAGCTATGCATCTTTATTCGTAGGGGTAAGCGTTACGCGCAGGTAGCAGGATTGATTCTTTTTTGTTTTTCGGTGTGTGCCTCTCTAACTAGTGAAGGTCGGCTGTCAGCTTGGCATACTCATTGCCTTTCGCGAGGCAGAACAGCAGTCCAGCATTCGCGATGCTCGTCCGCCCCTGATGTTGTGCAACCGGGATTTCTTGTTACGACCGCAACGGCTCTTACCGGCAAACTTGCTCATCATTATGAGTTGCGGGAGTTCGTTTCTATGGTGGTCTATGGTACTCAGCTCGTGCCACAGATATGATTTTTTTCTTCTTTATGATGAGCAAGAGTTTATTTCTGACCGATTTTTTTTTTTAGGTTGGCGGTACCTTAATTATAACCTTTTTATAACGTTTCAATTTGTGGTCAGCTTCTCAACAATATAAGTTAACACTTTCTCTTCTTCAATAACCGGTGTTATCTCATCTACTGCTATCACCTAAATACATCATTCATCACAAGCTTGCCTCTAATTAGTAATTAATAGGAGATCATTGAGTTATTTTTTTGTCTCTTCGTACATATTTCTACTTACAAGCTTCTACAATCCAGTTGTACGGAATGATTAATGATGACATGAATAGTTATAATAATACTTTATAATTGATTTTGAGTGTTATGGTAAATAATCTTATGAATATTCAATTTTGTGCTGTAATAAAAAAAAGCTGTAGTAGTCTTTTGGTCTATGTAGTATTGAAATCATATCGGCCTTGAAAGCTAAGCTCCGTGTAGAAAAATCCGCCAACTTACGCCAAATAACATTACAAAGACTTAGAAAAAAATAAAAAATTCTGATTCTGATTCCGAGCCTTGCTGATTATACATTAGGAGTGTTTTGTTTTTAGTGTTATAATTTTGATGGCGGCAAATTGGTCGATATTTTTTCCGCAGTCAAAGCCTCAAATCTATCATCACGTTTTATCTATTTAAAATTCCCCTAAAATGGCAACTTCACAAACTTTACGACAAATTAGGCCTTATAGTTTCAATAAGAAAGAGAGTTTACCATCATTGCCGCTAATTTTATCTATTATTGCCACCTCCCAAAATGTTTGTTTTGACATCAGCTATAAGGCTTCCTTTCCTTTACGTCTATTGCTCTGACAGTATTAATGTTTGCTGCTCGTATGTAGTGAGATTACAAGACTTGTCTATAGTGTCATAAGGCTTTTTCAGACACACGGTGCATTGTGATAATAGGGTGATGGACAGCTGCTTGTCTGAACATGTCTTTAAGATATGTATGAATATTTATAGGCTCTGTGGTATGGCGCAATATTAATTGAAGGGAACTATTATTTAATAATTGGGTGGTCTACAAATTATTGCAAATACATTTAACGCACAGCTCTGTATGACTTATTTGTTAAATTTAGATGAGTATTTTCTTTGTAAATATTCGTTTTAAATTATATGTTGATTAAATCTGCTAACACATTCTATAAGTTATCTACAATATTTTTGTTACACCTTATATATAGTTACTTACTAAAACTACTTAGAAAACACCGAAGGCTAAAGTTAATTCTTGGAAATTAGTGCAAGTATTGTTTGCGGTCACGTGATGTCAAGCATATGACGTAATCAATAGTATTGTCAATATATATATAATATACTCTTATCCACGATTTCAGGCTTCTCATACTATAAAAAATATTATTATATGTATGTGGGGACATTAATTGTCTGCAACCGCATTCGTTAAGTTACTTGTAAGTTTTCAATGGCCCTTCGGTGTTAGAGTGGTGGGTACGATTTAGTCTTGGCAAATCTTAAAAAAATACATATAAATATGTATGTATGTCTTCAGAATAAATAATAAGTCAACTAATACCCTGCTACGATTCTGTTTGCGTCGTCTTAAATGTCACTCCGTAGAATTTAAACAATAGACTTTACATACATAATAGGGTATAGACAATAGATCATGCGATCATGTTGTGAAAAGAGTTAGGCGAATTGAGGTAATACAGGATGGCGACGACCGTTCGGTGGAACTTCAAACGCTGTCTTAAATAATTATGAAGATAAGGTACTTATTAGTATACAATTATGTCGGAGGTATCAACAATAAAATATATAGAGATCGAAATTTTGGAAATAGGAGAACAGCGCCATCTATGGGTGTTTGACAGAGACTAGTTACGTCGCATGCGAATGGGCGGCAGGGGCATTCAGATTTTTGTCGTCGAGCTGTGCACATGTGTTGAGAACCGTCTTCGTACTAATTAAATATTGCAATTTTGCAATAATAATTTTACAGAACGACCACATTATACGAGAAGAAATAACCTCCTTTATCTGACATTAAATATAATTGATATATTTTTTCTACCTCGCTATGAAGTATTATATTTTTTTTTTATAAAAACAATATTCCTAAAATGCTAATCACAAGGCCTTAAATCACAAAGTTCCGACAGGTATAGCGGTATCGATTCAATAAATACCACAAGCACAATATAGTCGTAAATAGCACGCAGAACAATGCCTTGAGATAGATAAGCGACGAATCGATTGATCGATTCGGACATGTGATCGCCATTGACAGTGTAATCGAATAGCAACCAGATCAAGATCACGGCCAATCGATTGCCCGCAATTGCATAACGATTGCTGGCGCAAGACATGAGCGGATAGCGGGTGAATATATAATCTATACATACAACAAAGTCGGGTTAGTTACTCAAGAACGGGTGTGCCGAATATTACGATCTTTAATTTTGATTGAATTTGTTACCACCCCGAATAGCGTAATAACTATTAAAACATGGGAAGCAATTTCGATTTTTTTATGAATTTGATTCTGATGCAGTATGAAGTTTGCCGGGACAGCTAGTTTTATTATATAAGACAACTTAGACTATCAACTTGTGGTGTAATGTGTTTATTTAATAACATTTGCAGACATTTTTAATACTCATACGAAATCAATAAAATGTGAATGGAATTCTCGTCTGTTCGCTCGCAGATTCCCCTCACGTTATTTCTATTCATAATAAGTAATTGTGCAATAAACATCCAGTGTTTATTATTTTCAGCTATAATAAAGTCATACAATAACAGCTGCAGATATTTTTATTTGTAATGTTTAGATGATGCGAACGGTTTTATTTAACAAAACTAGGCTAGTCATGCTGAGTCATATTGTAATGTTTAAACAAATTAAATTGTTTCAGAGCTTGTTATCGACTGAGACAAAAATGGATGAATGAATTCAATAATTACTATTATTATAATTTTTTTTTACACAAAATAGATAAAAAGGTCGTCTTCCTAAACAGAAAATGTACCTTTACCTACTTATTAAAGAAAAACAACATCAGAGTTTCCGAGATCTGATCAAAAACGTGTGAGAAACGAGGTGTTTTTGGATCGTTAAAGAAACGAGATTTTTTATTATTCTACGCCGAAATGAGCACATGCAGACTTTAAGGCATACACAAGAATTGATGTGTCAACTCATTTAAAACGCTATTCTCTCATGATTTCGACGCCTATGTTTGTTCGCATAGAAACAAAATCAATTATTTCGCGTTCGATTCGTTCATTTCTCATATCAATTGAAACGTTCCTAGAAACAGATACAATTTTATCAATGAAATATTCTTTATTGTTCTTGTGTAGCTTCCAAATCAATTGGATCTATTGAGTTGTTAACATCCCGTCTGGGTACTGATGATGTCCTTGACGGTCTCTAATATCAAGTGATGCAATAATATGCGTGCAATTTGCACGACCGGCCCCCAGATTACGTATGTTGACTAGCTTAGCGATAGCAAAGCGACAGCAACAATTCGCTTTCAAATCGCAGATGTGTATGACGTCGCAGCGCTACGTAATACGAATTAGCAAATTAAAAGCAAATATTGCGCGATTATTGTTATCGCTAGTCTATTGCAAGTTACGTAATCAGGGGACCGCTGATTGGCACCGTTGGTAGTGTCCCTGCTCTGTGCCAAGGGTCCCCGGTTTGAATCTTGGTAGATGCAAACTTGGTGTGATGAGCACGAATGTTTGTACCCGAGTCAAGGATGTTGAATACCTTTATAAGTATTATGTACTGGGATCACCCTCCAGGCCGCAGTCTATAATACAAGCGTCCTTCATCGACCTTAGTATGGGACCGTTCAGTCGGTGTGTTCGTTATTACTTCAAAGCGTAAATTGGAATTTGTGTTAATTCATTGTGTCATTAGGTTCCTACAATAAAATATAATGATATCATAATTTAAGATTGAATAGTCTATTGTTTATATAAAGTAAAGTACAGTACAGTCAACAATAAAAACTCACACGTCAGCGGCTGTCAACATTTTAAATATTTTAATGATCTTGTTAAATTCCTTCTCATTACGGCCGACGGTGAACGTTTGACAGTTAATTAATTAGATGTTAATTGACAAACGACGACGTGACTTCACTTAATTGATTTAGTGCAGCCGGGGCGAGCATTCTCTTGATGCTCGGTTAAACATGCTAACTCGTTTTAAATTAATAATAGTTAACATTATGAAAAATGGTCTTGAGGCCTTGCAAAGACAAATGTATTTGTAAGACCTCAAAACACTGTGAGCACTTTCTGCATAGATCGGGCCGCAAACAACAACTAAATATGATGGTACCCCAGTAAAAGCTTTGACACTAGGACGTCTAACACCTCAGTCCTCCCAAGACCATGGTTGCTGCTAAGCAGCCGATACAAATGCGATAAAATTCGTAAAATTAGTTTTATCTCAATGTGTAGTATTCGCGTAAATATAAGAAATGAATAGATACTTCGGTACTTTTTGTAGATTATGTATGTTCCAGATAGACCCTGAATTGTTTTGATTTCCATTGACTATAATTATTTGTGTAAGTCATATGTTTTAGTATTTAACATTTTGATGTTTCCAGAAGCTTATTGATCGTGTGCGTTCAAGAATTTTATTACCTTTGACTAGATGGAGTTGTGGGTATTTCTGCCATAGACACGCAACTCAAAATAAACTATAGATTATGACAGAGGTGAATGATCTGAATGCAAGTCGATATAAATCAATGGCCGAACTGAACGTTAAATATAGACCCGGCAATTAACTTCGACGTAATGCCGCTTCCGTACAGGGAGTTGTAAATGATTTATAGCTGTATTAGTTGCCTGTCTAATAATTACAATATGCTGTCCAAATTTTATTGACAGACTGTATTTTTTTTTAAATATGCACGTACTGAAGGATGTTTAATTTGAAATATTAGAGGTCCGTCTATTTTCAAGTAACACATTTAAAATTAAAAACTTGAGAGGTGTCAAGAGACACCCGGATGGAACGAAGTTCCTTTATTATTTTTTATTATTTATTATGTACAAAAAATCAATAATTTTGGGAAACAAAATTATATCGCCCCCGGGTGGGCTTGAACCACCAACCTTTCGGTTAACAGCCGAACGCGCTAGCCAATTGCGCCACGGATGCACTTGTGCAATGTCTCGAAAATACTGACCATTATGTAAATGCAAACGACAAAGATAGCAAAAAGTGTCGTTACAACTTTTCGTGATATTTTTTTCCGTCTAGCCCCCTTTCGCAACGCGCGATAAGGAACTTCGTTTCAAAAAGAATGAATCTAAGGGTCGATTGCACCACCCACGCTTAAATTTAACTACAGTCCAATCTATAGAGCATATGATAGCATCTGTAGTGACTGACGTTAGTTCAATTTTACCAATTTAAATGGTGCATTTCAGCCTAAAAGTTTTTATTAGCATGATACACACAAATATAGGCTGAACTCTGACTACAGTTATAATAATTGGAGCTCCAAACTCATCCTCCAAAAGGTCGGCGTGGGTGTAACACTACACATTGCAAAGAGAGCTCTATCACTAGAACTATTTAGACATTTTGTGGCGTGCCAATGCCATCGGTCATTGCGAGTAGCTGGCAACCGTGTAAGAGTTCTCGGAATATGGTGGAGTGTGTCATAGGAGGTAGCGAGTTAATGGGGAATAATTCATTAGACATGGCTGAAAAGTAAAATGAATAAGTATCGTGATATAAACACACTAATCGTGAATGCCAAACTATTGCCAAATGCCAAACTATAACAATTGAAACTCACACTTGATTTCTATTGGATATGGCTTAGATTGGTATAACGTCATAAAACAACATAGATATCAATTTGAGTTTTAATTCGACGGCACTTCACCCGCCAACGACGAACCCCTTAGCTCTGAGAGCGAACTTGAGTGCACGCCTGAGATTTCGTTCCCTATTATTATTTTATGTAGGTCGCTCTCAGAGTAAAACTCAATCTATAAATAACCAGCAAGCTAAGCAACGCTTGTAATAATTCACTACAAGTATCTAGTTAGTCGTTGTCTGAAGGTGCTGAGACAATAATTAACAATTGACTGTCACGTTTTCGCACATTTAAATATCATTTTGAGATGATAGAGCCACAAAACATCGTATCGGTCACACTGCGACATGGTACCTTCTCAGCTTTTTGTAAATCGTAATCTTTTGTGTCTTGTACGCAACACATTTGTCTACAGTCGGTCTGTCTCTGGTTGCCATTTGTAATGTGTCGAGGGTCGTGTAGCAAATATATTGGGCAACACAGTGGAAATATGCGTTTGAAAACGATATAAGCCAGTGCAATGCGTTTCGCAGAAAACCAGTCCACTGGAAGGATTATGATGCATATGTTCCCTTAACATGAATTATTTATTAATAAGACTAAAATAAGAACCTCAATTGGAACATTTGTAAATCAATTATTGATGTCCTGATTGGAGTCGCATTAATAATTCATGGTCCCCTCTTTCAAAACCTGTGCGGATAACTGCATATAGTTATCAAAAACGATTATGCAACAACGTTGGCGCGAATAAATAAATATAGTTAATAAATTATCAAACAAAATTTGTGCGGATAAATAAAGTTTACTAAAAAAATATAGATTTTCAAACACAATTTGTGCACCTAAATAGATATAGATTATCAAACAAATATTGTGCGGATAAATAGATATAGATTATCTACGTGAGAGCAGATACAGTGGGTCTCTTATTGCAAGAGTGGTAACAGTGCATATGTAGAACGTACTAAAATAGTTGGTTCACCGCTCCTCCGTCGATGGACGCTGGACCTTACTAACACCATCATGTTAAAAGAACACTAGGTACAAATACGTCCGCGCAAATAGTTTTCGAACGCTAGGCCTTGGAACGCCAATTTATGCCTCAGAAATGTATGTTTCAGAGCGCATTGTCGCTACAATTCTTCAAATTGTGTTGTAAGTTGCGCGAGGCGTTGTGTGGGCGCACGCGTCATAAATTTGGAGTTGTTTGGATTTGCAAATTTTTCGGAGAAGGCCAATAGAGAAAAATAATAGGTTAGGTTTAAGTAAAATATGGCGTCTGTTGCCTCTTAGTGAGCTAGATGGCCGCCCTTGTAACTGCGAGGTTCTGCGTTTGGTCCCCACGCTGGCTATAAAAATATTGACAGTATATAATACTTATGTAGATATTAAACATCCATTACTTGGGTAAAAACATTTTTGATCATCACACAAAGTTTGTCCCTACCAGGATTCGAACCCGGGACCCTTAACGTCGAAGGCAGAGTCGATACCAACTCAGCTAATCAGGTAGTCATTAATAAGTAAATATATATAAGTTACAATCGATTAGATGCTACATTATTTACGAGTGTAGGCATCTAAATAACATATCAAATTAACTAAAGATATAATAAACTAAAATTAAACTAAAATCAGAAAGCACTCAGCCAGTCAGTGATTGAATAAAAGAAGCAAATATATTAACCACCGTTAGGTATTGAAATGAAATGAAATCCTTAAAATCCTTAAAATTAGTTTCATTTCAATGTGTAATATTCGCGTAAATATAAGAAATCAATATACCGTTAGGTAGTTCTACGTGTTAACGTAGAACGGTTATTTTAACTATGCACCAGGAATGTTATTCTTTTAATAACCGCGTGCCTGTTGCAGTTCCAATTCAGCGCTGTCAGTCAAGTCAGGACATCGCGCAGTTCTGACAAAGTTGTAAGAATATTACTGCAGACGCCTAATATATCTGACGCACACCATAACATGCGCTTCGTCACGATGTTTTTCTCATAAAAATACTAATAAACAATCTAATTTGCTATTCTCGCATCTACGTTACAAATGAGTACATCCATGGCCTAACGAGCACATTTCCCATGAAGTCACGATCCTGAAAACGGCCTTCCCACACTATTACAGAAACCTTGACTTAATAAAATGAGATCCTTACGAGCGTACTCAAGCGTGGCCCACATTGGCTTTTAGTTTCATCAATTAGTATTTTCTTCCGCGAGGCCGTATTCATTCCAGACGTCTGGACAACAATAAAGTGTCAATATTCGTTCGGGTAGTAAGTTGTATGTACACCGCTTATGCAATCTTGTAATAAAAGTAATTGTCTAAATTGTCCAACATAGAGCTAAAATTATTTGCGACAATTTAGGCTGCACTTTTGCTCCGCGTCCTCAGACGAATAATATAATATGGACGGAGTGTCGCGAAAAACGCATTTAAGCGCAAAGGACTAAGCTGATTTGTGTACACGCGAACTGGGCACACAATTGCATCAAATGCATTCTTTTAAGGCAAATTACATATCTCCTTTTTTTTAATTTACTTCTAAAGATAAATGAATGATCTAAGGCGCATTTTTAATAATTAAATAAATTCAGAATTACGAATTGTCATATTTAAAATACATAATTTTGACCCCAACAAAATATCCAATTGTGAATTTTGTGAGAAAATTATTTTTTAATTTGACCTATCGAAAGTCTGACTTCGCACAAATAACAAATGAGCTAAAGAAGCGTAGGTTCAAAGCTTAGTCTACCATTATCACCCGGGATACATAAAGATAAGATCTTCATCAAACAATCGTAAAAACTTAACTCGCGTCATCCGAAAATAATCGCCAATCAATTTAATAGCCTACTAAATGATGGGCGTCTATTAGCCCGAGTCAATATTGAAACAAAATACCGAATTAATTATACATAGATAAGAATGAAAGAAGAAATAAAAAAGGAATGAAGCGTTGTGCCTTATAATAGTATTTTTAAAGTGCTCAACAGGTTTCTCAATATTGATTTCTTATATTTACGCAAATGCTACACATTGAAATAAAACTAATTTCACGGTCTACTACTAACTAATTGTACTTAATGGTCTACGTGAATAAAAAATATTCTGATTCTGATTATACAGGGATAGAGGGGATTTATCTTCAATGTGCGGGCTAAAATCATCCCTTAAACGACATTTAGATTTTTCCGTTTTAACATTATTTATTTAAAGTCTGTGTAAGTTAAAATTAGGATTGAGGACCTAGAACACGACGCTTGAATTCGACATTCGACGCTTGCGCAATCACTGAAAACTTTAAACAATATAACATATAGTCTGACCTTTAAACACAAAGGCAAACAGAAAACCATAGAGTGTGGTATACAATCGCGTGTTCATCCGATAGGTCCAATGTCGCGTATGTGGGACGCGCACGCGCAACTGTGCAAGCAACGAGGTGCGCAATGACGTCACTGAGATAAACTATGACTCCGTGTTTACTTAGTTTCAAATGGTAAAGTGAACCCATGTCTTAGTAAAAAAATACTCATAGTTTATGTAGTTTTTAGTTCCATGGCCTGCTCTGTGACAGGAAACACGATAGGCCGACAGACGTTGACATGGAACGGTCTAGTTTGTTGAGGCCTGAACTCAGCACAAGGCGCTACTTTTTGTGTAGGTCTGTAGGTCTGGCTGAATTTATTTATATATATATAAAAGCGAAATCTACTCACAGACTGACTCACGACTCATCACGCAATAACCATCCAACCTAGGGACTTGAAATTTGGCACGCGGCTTCCTCTGGGTCCCTAAGTGCTCACTAAGAAAGGATGTTCGACCCCTATGGAGCTAAAAGGAGGGGTTAAAGTTTGCATGGAAAATGTTATTCTGTGGATATACGAGTATATAACGTTGTCCTTTTCTACGCGCACGAAGTCTCGGGCAACAGCTAGTTATTATACAATTCTGAAATTTATTTCACCGATAAAAGGTACATTATTCTTGAGTGCAATAGGCAATGTTTTATTGAAGTACCGCGGACGGAGCCGCAGGCAGAAGCTGCTATAATATATTTCTAAGTGTAAAGTATAAAATTAGTTTTGTATATTTACACAGTTGCAGGTCGCTTGGCCTCGATGCCTGAAAGTGTTGAAATATTTATAACCCAAAAGACTCAAAACTTGAATAATGTCTTTGTAAAAGTATTTGAACATAATAATTAGGTGTTGCTCGGTATGACAATAGAATTGTCTGTTGGTTTAGATGGTAAAATAAATGAGTGAATTCCTAGTTTAGTGTTGCCAAATTTTTTAACATAAGACAGTCAGTTAACGTTTTTATAAATAATATCGTTAGACGTAACGCTTGTATTATGTGTACCGTACAATGGACTGAGGATGAACTCAGTATATACATAATACCCATATTTTGGGTACAAACATTCATGCTCAATACACAAAGTTTCCCTACCAGGATTCGAACCCAGGACCCTCGGCGCAGAAAGCAGAGTCACTACCAACTGCGCAAATCAAATCGTCAGGTCAGAGTAATATCCCAAGTATGGAGTCAATGTTTTTATGTAAATGTTGTAAGTTTTGCTAATGTTTGTAAATAAGCCGGAAAAAACTATTATTGGAGTACTATTATTATCAATCAATATAGAAGTATGTACTCGCTAATACGAGAACACAAATCCAATAAGAATGTCATTAACTTAATTAATCAATTAACTATATGATATTAACATTTTTCCCACTAGGTTTGCCATAAAAGGCAAATATGACACACTTGCGCATGATTGTGACCTCAGGGAATCAATTGGAAAAGCAACTCATGTGCTAATAGGTGTTGTGTAAGCTGCGCTTGATGATGTCAACTTTGAATTGATCTCGATCAGAGGAGTCATGAATGTGACATGTTTATGGATCCTAGTGCAAATGATGGACGATTAAACGGCGCCTTAAATATAAGTGTTGATTAGAAAAAAAATTGCAGATAAAAATTCTTCACGTGCCATTTTGTAAGCCTGTTTATTTGCCTGTCTAACATTTTTAGGCCTAATGCCAAGGTCAGAGTGTTTATTATTGTGTGCAGGTTTGTTTTTATAAGGTTTGCGTGTTTCGTTTTCATCGGCATGCAAATATTATGATTATAATTAATTCTACTGAAAATCGGTACTCTTTCAGGACGTGTATTAACATTTTTCATGTAGCAACACTTTTAGAATACTTCGGATTATTATTTAAAGAGCATTCTAGGAGTATTTAGTTAGAACAATACTATAGTTTACCTTGAAATGTGTTAAACACATGGGGGAAGTCCTATGTCCTCAGCACGTCTGCCTCGTTTAGAGGCGAAACACGTGTCGAATACTTTTTTTAGATTCGCTTCGTTTCGTGGAGAATTACATATTAAATGGGGTCCCAACACTCGGGACAGATAGTTTCTCAACTAACATCTTAGAGCAGTTCGGTGTTGCTGGCTTCTTTAATTATCAATCAAACTTGTTTGGTTTATAACTGGAAAAGTTGACAAGCCGAGGGTCAGTGGTGGGTTCCTCTTCCGCCATTTGTTTAACAATCGATTTCCACCAAGTATCACCTAGTTCTATCAATTATACTTGAAATGTGTGTGTAAAATAATTATTTAGTATGTTAAAAAAACCTTACTTAAAAAATATAAATTCTAAAACTTAGGCAACGGAATTGCTCCGCTTCAATTTATTCGCAGCATCTGACCGGATGTGTGCATCTCGCATTTAGTTTATCTCGATTCTGTAATTGAATGCGTAGAGGCTAGGATCGTGGGCTTGCCAGCTCTTCTATCTAGATCCATCTAAATGGCATTAGACTGTGCAAGCTATCTGTTGGGACAATTGCTCTCAAAGTAGATGCGTTGGATTACTTTCGTGACGAGATCGACTATAATATACCTACGATATATTATTGTGATCTTAGTCCAATAACTGAACACAGCGAGAAGATTATAGAAATAATTTTCAAATTTTCAGTTTTAGAATAATAATAATAAATATCGCCAGACGAACACACCACCTATACGGAACACACCAAGCAACGCTTGTATTATGGGTACCGTATAATGGACTGGAGGCGAACTCAGTATATAATACTTATATAGATATTGAACATCAATGACTTGGGTACAAACTATCGTGCTCATCACACAAAGTTTGCCCCTACAAGGATTCGAACCCGGGACCCTCGGCGCAGAAAGCAGGGTCTCTACTAACTGCGCTAATCAGGTCGTCAAGACTTATAGGTACGGTTGTTTTTGATCCCAACTGTTCAAGAGATAAGGTAACTAAGGAAGAATTATTTGCATAAATAATACAACGTAGTTTTCACAGTTATCTATTTAAGAAAATTCTTAACACTGACTGACAAGCAACGTGACGCCTAAACCAGTGGACTTGGAGATTAGAAATTTGGAGAATATATTCCTTGAGTACCCTAGAGGTGCACTAAGAAGGGAGTTTTGGAAATTCGCCCCCTAAGAGAGTCAAACTGGGGCCCAAAGTTTGTATGAGGAATATTTTTTTTAGGAAGGTACAATCGTGCATATCTCTGTTATTTCATAAAGCTTTATCTTCACGACTGCACCACTACGGATTCAGCCGATGTATAATTGTATGTATTTCAATTACACGCCCGAAGGCTACTCGTGAGCAATGCCCGTGAAAATAATTTAAAGATAAGTGTCGCGGTGCGTGCGTGGGCGCGGATTCTCAGTATAATCCAATGCTTTTGCAATTACGTATCGTTTTATGATGTATCTTGAGTGACATTTAATAATGTGTCTGCTATTTTCATATGGATTTTTCATTGCATTTTGAAAATTAACGCAAATACAATTATTGAATTTACTTTTTTTTTTTTTTTTTTTATTACATTATAGGCAAGTATTTGATCTCGATCTCACCTGATGGTAAGTGACGATGAGATCTACGATGGAGCATACTTGCCTAGGTAGGAAGGCGGCAGTAGATAGAGGCACATGCAGCGCAACTGATCTGACCCGCCATCCATGAATGGCAACACCGAACATCATGCCGGAACACGGCTAGGCCGCTTGGCGACATGGCTTTGTTCAGTGGGTGGTGACTAGCCACGGCCGAAGCCTACCACCAGTAGAGTTGTCACCTGGTTGGCACCACCCAGGGTCACGTGTAGGGTATCTCGAGGGTACTTAATTCTCCTACGGACGAAGGAAATTTTTTTACAAATGTAAAATATATTTTGGTTAAAACTCAAAGAAAAAACGCAAAAAGGTAATCAGTAGGGTAAGCAGGAACTCCTAGTGAAATCGTAACGTCATCGAGAATGCATGCTGTCAATGTATTAGTCATTTATGAAATCGGTGGTGTGAGGGGGATGGATGACGTTACGCTACCGAAACGGTACATAGAATGGATTGCGCTGAATAAAACCAGCGACATAAAACAGTGTTTAGCTGTCTAAAATATACACGAATCTATTTTTGTAGCTATGTCTGGACATTTCCTGAAATCAATATAATCGGTCAAACATAAATAACGAGATTTCATAATGTGCCGATTCAGAAATCGGTCATTGGCTGTCGAGCGTCTGGTTTCACTCACTATTATTTAAACAAAATATTGGCTTATTTTGATCCTGTGTAGTAACTTGAGGGCGCTGTCCTAACTATTTTTTTTTTCAGATAAAGCTACGTACGGTCCAAAATAAGCAATGGCTACATTTAATTGTATTTGACAGATGGCAGGTGACAGGTGATAACATCGACAATTTGTCAACAAGCAACGGTTGTATTATAAGTACAATGGACTGGGAACCAACCCTGTATATAATTACTAATACCTGATTAGCGCAGTAGGTAGTGTCCCTGCTTTCTGTGCCGGGCGTCCCGGGTTCGAATCCTGGTTGGAACAACCTTTGTGTATGAGCACGAATGTTTGTATCAGAGTCATGGATGTTTAATATCTATATAAGTATTATATACTGAGTTCGCCCTCAGTCCATTGTACGGTACCCATAATACAAGCGTTGCTTAGTGTGGGACCGTATATATTTGGTGTGTTCGTCTGGCGATATTATTACTAATATAGACATTAAGCAACCATGACTCAGGCACGCACATTCGCGCTCATCACTTAAAGTTTACCCGTACCAAGATTCGAACCCAGAAACCTCGATACAGAAAGCAGTGTCACAACCCGTGCCAATTGGGTCATCATATGATTTTAATACATGAACATCTACGAACATAGGATAAATATCTCAAACGCATAAGAAACTAATTTAGATTATAATGTAACTTTAGCTTAAAGCTATGATTAAATCGTGATTAAGCACGCTTTACAGACTCGGCTATACGACTGCTTAGCATGCATTGACATTGTTATACAATTACATTGTAATAAAAAAAACATATTAACCGGCAGCAGATTGTAGATGTGACTCTAATAGCTCATTTATAGTAATATATAATCATTTACATTTCATAGAAAAATTCTATGAGATATTGTAATTTTTTGTGCGCAGTATTTTTTGTTTGTTATGAACATTTTTAGGTCAATGAACTTTCAAAGTATTTTACTTAACAACAATCATAATACTTTTCTTAGAGTGCTTAGACTAGAATCTATCACATTCTGAGACGAAGAAATACTACAGCAGGAGTGTAGCGAGCGACATATAGAAGCACAAAACTAAGCCGATTTGTGTAGTACAAATCTCAAATATTGGTTTATCTTTATTAAATCTGGATATGATAAACTATAGTATAACTATAGTTATAACCGCTATTAGGTATATATTATGTGCACACGTTAAAATAAACTGACGTTACAATGACCTGCTGCCGGAATATTTTTTATCTACAGCGAGGAAAATTTTCAAGATTTGCCCGTAAACCAGGAAATAAAACCTGCAAATGCCCCATCTAATGCATTTGGCACGTACGGTGCACGAACCCGGCGTCCCTATAAAAGTTTATGAGTCTTCCTGCTGCTAGTGGGGCACTGAACTAGATCAGCACTGCACTAATTGGGCCGGGTTTTGCAACCAGAAAGTTATTGTTCTGTACTAAAGTACAGTACAGTAAAGTACTAAAGTCAAATTTTGTAGCTTAAGTAAATTATTACTCTGAGAAGAAAACATTTCCAGTGTGCTTTTTGAAGCAATAACTCTATGCTAGGGAAATTATTATCTAACTATTGATTAAGTATGTAAATGTAGAGTCTGTGTTGTGATATACGTATGTAGAGTGGTGATGAAAATTGCTGTTCCTACTGTAAAAATTGTCTCGGAGAGACATCGGAGAGTGTACAAGAGAGTAAACCACAAGTCTCTCCGAAGTTCCAAAGCTCTAACATGGAATGATAATGTACACAACCCGGTACCAGTACAGACACTGGGCTTAAATAAACCGCACCAAAAAGTGTATAAGGAGAGCAGTAACTCTATTTCTTTGTAGTCCTATTCTAAATACAGTATTGGACACGTTGGAAAATAAAGCCACAGCTACGTATACAAGCCTTAACAGTATTGAACAGTTGGCATTATACCTGATAGAGTCGATTACAATGTAGATGGTAGCTTATTTCTGTGAGCAATTATTACTCAAATAATTATTATGGTCTCCCTCGAATTTGTTGCGGTTTTAAACTTTGCGGTTACGCCGCGGCTCATTAACCTCGCTTATAGAGCAGTACCTAGCTTATGCACAGTTAGCGCCAAAATGCCGAGATGAGCCGCCGAGTGAGCTGTCTACCTGTAAACACCGTATCCTCCCGACATTGAAAGGCTTAGGTGACTAAATTTGGTTAAAATGTACCTGCTGCTTTAGCATTATGCTCCTTATTACTAATATCTATTCTTCCAGGCCTATTTGTTTATCCGGGCATGCCATTCCTTATCCGGACGTGATACATTAATATGGGTAAAGTAATTTCTACCGTGTTATAAGTTGGTAAACTAACTGGTTGGAAGCATTGACTTCACTTAATGTGCTTAAACGACACTTCATAATATAACCTTTAGCTTTTACTAGGTACTAATTTCCATTATGATAAATCTTAACAAGTTTGTATCAAAATAGTATTTACTATAAACGAAATGTTTCGTCACATTGGCGTTACGTTTCGTTCGTCATCGCATCGCGAACGGTATGAATAAGGGAGCCAGAAATAAATCACGGAATTCGTTTATGACGTTGTGTTATACGTGCATCGCTACATTAACATGCGCGCACGCACGACACGCCCACACCAGCCCGGCGATAGACACACGCTTTGATTTGTTTTCGGCGGAATAATTCCCAAATTTCCTTGAAGCTTCGGGTTTGGTATTTTTGCATAATATGTTCGTCAATTTGAAATTCCTTGCGTTATTGTGTCAATAGGTCACTAAATATAGGTCAAGTTACAGCTTATTTCATACGTCGAAATTATAGGTTAAGGGCCTGTTACCATTTACTGATGAACCTTATTTATAGCAATTTTGATGATGTCAGATAAATTGTAAATTAGGTTTAACAAAAATGTTGAAACAGGACTAAGTCATAAAGAGGTAGTAGTTATGTTTTGAAAGGGATCACGTAATAATTGATAGAATGCAGGTTTTACTTGGCTTGCCAACTTACCCAATTATGAATAGGTGGAGGTCGTTATGTTAAAAGTTGTGGCCACGTGGTTTAAAACCAATCAGCTCACTGCATAGTGAAGCATTGCTCATTAGTTTAATTACAGGTGAAATATTTTTGAAATCGCTGGCATAAGAATTGTATTTAAAACAACACAGCCTTTTTTGTTCACCGAAAAAAAAACTTTTTTAAACGCAGCTTATTTTCTTTACAGAAAAAAAAAGGTTTATTAAAAATAATAATATACAGATTACGTAACCTGTGTTTATTCAAAGGCGGCGGATAAAAAGAAGAGATAATTATCTCGCATCTGTTACACTGCAGATGCATCGAGACCTGGCTGTATCCCCACGTGTATCACTTCTGAAATAACTCGACAGTTAATGTAAACAAACGATAACGGAATAGTTTGTAGTTACCCACGCAGAGTCGGGGTGGTCTATCAACGAACTATTTAAAAAAAAAACAAAGTGGAAGCGCGGAATTCTTTAAAAAAAACAATATAGGTAGTATAATTTATAGATTTACGTCACGAAGTTTAAATAACATAAGTAGTATATAGTCAAAGTCAATTAATTTATTTCGTATAAGCAACGGGGGCACATACACGTCGTCATTAACTTTTTTTTTTCTTAACTCTACAACCGAATCGGAACGCGACCTCAACTGAGAAGATCTGGAGAGAAACTCAGCGGGCTTGTCTTTTTTATATAGATTATAGAATAGAGTTATTAGTCGTTGTCTGAATATATTTTTGTTATAATTCTGTAGAAAATATAGGGCTAAAGGTTAGTAATAGTTATCCTCGCGTTGAATAAACGTAGGTAAATATAAATTCAAAGAAAAAAGCGTGTTCGATTACGAACAAAATGCTTTATCATCACGAGTATTTCTGTTAAGGTGTACAATTTATTAGGAATATCGTCACTAAACTAAACTACTGTTTACTGCAAATAATCAGTTAAGTTTTGCGCCATCGCGTAGGTAGGTATTGCGATTATACCCCGCTAATTCGATATTAACTTGTTAAGTTTCTCTGAGTTAATTAACAGGAATGCGGTATCGAGCATTATTTAAATTTACAAGACATCAAGAATTTAAACATCCGCCTATGTAGAAAAAATATTTACGATAATGTTAAAAGGATTCCACACGACTAATACATTTCCGCCTATTCGATCGGTTTGACGCATACGTTCGTATAATATTAGCAACATATTATAGAACACTATCGTAACATACTGATTACAGAACACATTTTGTGTAGCCCAAACTAGCCGAAGGGAGCCAGCTGTGGATCTCGGCCAAATTGACTTGTTGAAAGCATCTATAACATAACTCTAACATATTGATTTCAATAACATAGGTGATAGGATTCTGTGAATAATATTTGGGGCGCGAAGTGACCTATATGTTATGTTCTATCATAAAAGTGTGTTACGAAATTAAATTCGAATTGTGACATCCATTCTTGATTTGCTGGAGAATGAAATGATTTGAACCTTCAGTAGCAAAGACTTTGAAATAAAACGAATTATACGGATTTTATCGCGTTATCTTACTTTCTGTACCAAAGCTTAGGGTAGGCCCAAATTTTACAAGACAGACATATACAAGATATCATCATGTCACATCCATTATTTTATGTATAATGTGTATTTATTGAATGTGTTATTGCTATTAATTACTTGACATTGGCAAAATACCCGCTAAGTTGTGGGTGAGGCCATATTCATATCCATTTTGTTTCATTGCGTCTCATTTCGTAAAGAAAGAACGAAGAAGAAGAAGGTATAGAAAACTTGATTCAATATCATCTGTTGCAACTCTTATTTTAACAATCGATACCCCGTTGCGAATCGTTAAATTCTTATATTAATTCCAGGGACAAGTTAAGCTTGCCCTTGAACAGTTTTTATGATGTCAAGTTACTTCCCACCGCATGGTGGGTCCGCACGAGGACAGCTACTACCCCAGTATGCGGCACTCTGCAGCTGGTTCGCATTGCACGAGTGAAAATAAGTTAATGTACATGACCTCCTCATTCATAAGCTACTTCGCTGGATCATTCATGTCGGAAAGCTAATTACAAATATTACTTTTTGTCTGTTTACATTTTAAGGTCTGTGTTAGAGGTTTGTCTACGACCGGGTTTCAGGATTTGTTGTAACGCTATACATTCAGAGGCTATCTTGAAGTCAAATAATTGACATTCTGAAATAAATGAGACCTAAAGTGTCGGTTAAGTCTGATGAAATATCTGCTTGCTGCTAATAACCCTATCCACAACTTATTTGGAACAACGTCATCCACCGTAACATAAAAACTTAGTTCGTAACTTGAAGTTTGCCAAACAGATGAAATAATAAGAAGACGCGCGAACGAGCTGTGTGGCTAATGGAGTGTACACATTGACATAACTGATAATGGGTTTAATACATAGAGGCTTGGTGTGTTTTTTTTATATAGACTTGTGAGGAGGTATATAAAAATTTGCCAAGTGTCATGTGTCAAGTGACAGGTCGGACGCTTCCATTTTCAATTTTATAATAATCATCACGAACACACAAACTATACGGTCCCACGCTAAGCAACGCTTGTATTATGGGTACCGTACAATGGTCTGAGGGCGAACTCGGAATAGAATACTTATAATATAGATCTTAAACATCCATGACTCGGTTACAAACATTCGTGCTCACCACAAAAAGTTCGTCCCTACCAGGATTCGAACCCGGGACCCTCGGCACAGAAAGCAGAGACACTGCCAACTGCACTAATCAGGCCGTCAAATTATATTATTTTTTTGGGCCCAACAGTTACCCAGATTATTACTAATTTTTATTGCTACTCAGCAATGCAACTACTTAAAATTTTAACATGGCATCGGAACTCGGAAACAGAAAGAGAATAAGGCAACGTTCTTCTTTTAAAAAATATATCTTTTTTTATCTTCAAAACTAAACAGATTCATTTTTTTTTATTTGTCACGAAATTATACACTCTCTATTTTGTTTACATTATACTAAACTAACCGCCAATAGTCCAACCATTGACACTCTAGCTGTGACATTCAAACTTGAACCGAGGCAGACTATTGTAGTACCAACAAACAAACCTACTTCAATAATAAACAATTAAATAGGGTCTTGTGAACACAATGAAAGAATGAACTGTTTGACATTCCGTTTATTTACATTGATCGTTGTCGGAGGCGTGAAATGGAGAAGATTTGCATTACATTGGCGGTTCGCGACGCGCTCGCTCTATTTCCGAGGCATTCGTATGCAAATGTTCCAAGTTGTTCAGACGTAACTGAGATGTTTTTGAGTATAATTTGATAGGAGCATGAATTGTTATTATTATAACGATAGCTGCTGTAACCATGATAGTTTAAAACACTTGATGCTAAATGCTTGTTTCTTGAAATTATAAACTCGAAGTTTTCCATCAAATTAAAATAGTACATTATGATACAAGTGAGCTAAGTTGATCATTACAGTCGAGATTGTAATGACCAAATGATTGTAATGACAGGTGTGTTGAAAAACATCGTACAACACGCGTGAGCGTGTTGTACGGTATTTTTCAACACACCTGTAAAATAATTGTTTATCATATTTTACCTAGCACAGTTTATTTAATAAAAAAAATATATTTTTTTAAGACATGAACCCTTTTTGCCGGCAATAAAAAAACAATTTTAAACCACTAGTGTGGTAATATAAAGCAAAACCCACGCGTGTACAAAACAGCTGTATTAGGAACCTAAAATTAGTGCAATAAGAGCTACTTTAAGAGCACGTGCTTTAAAAAAAAAGTTTGTAAGCATCTCCCATCTACTTGAAAAAAAAAAAATTCATTAGTTTTTAAGAAACTAAACAATGTTTCTCATAGCCTTACGTAGATGGTCACTAGCAAAAAAAATGCTAAGTACGTTATGTATTTGCTAATTTGTCGATACGAGGTTTCATAAACGGACCTATCATGATGACGTCACAGTCATGAAACACGGCCTTCGCGTTGTTTGTTTAATAAGGCTCGTCCATGCTCTAATCAATTCTGTCACTGATTACAAAACTCAATTTTGTTGACCAACTTGTTTAATACTATGTATCAAGGACCCATGTAAACGACTGTAGTATTTAAAAAAAAACTTTTTAACAAAATAAAAACCGTCTTCAAAAAACTAAAAAGCCAAAAATAATCTAATCTTGAAATCTAATCTGAAGTTGGTGCCAAATAAACTAACGACGAAGAATAACAAAAGTATACTCAGTAGCCAGTATTTTCGGAAGATGTTCCACGATTTTATAAGGCAACTCTATCGTTTTTTTTTTAATAATACTCAAAAATTTATTCGAGTACTTAAAATGGGAAGCGAAGGCTTAACGAATACCAAAACACGAAGGTCTCTATATCGTAATTAATATCTTTGTATGTGTGAATCAAACCGAGACACCATTATCCTTGATGAAATTTAACGAACCATCCACAAACAATAGGCAGGGCCGCAATAGCGACATTAATACACCTACACAGAATCCAAAATGTTATATGACCTAACACGAAATATTAATTAATCTAAGCCCGTACAAATCTTCATCGTGCACTCTCGCATAATACATCCAATAAAAATGTCAAGGTCTCGGTCACGTGTCGCATAGCGCCGTCCAGTTGCACTGTGAATAGCATGTTGAGGACATGCCACTTTAGTTTTTGACACTTGCAATAAATTCGAATCAAGTGGACTGGCTGTACACTAAATTAGAATAATTGTTATTGTCAATTGATTGCTTTAGTTCGTACATGTTCCGTTAATGTGGCCTCAATGGCAACTTATTTGGCTGTTCATGATGATTGAAGCTCGGAATTTAATAAACGAAATGAGATCGTCGTTGTAATGAATGAAACAAGAGGTTACATTACATTTTACATATTGGTCATTGTCCGGACTAGTTAGTGAATAGCGTGGAGTATTTTATATTCGCCAATTGTATGGTCCCAAACTAAGCAAAGCTTGCGTTATGGATACCATATAATAGACTTAGGGCGATCTAAGTACCACTCAGATAAGAAAAAAATTCAAAAACATTATTAAAATATTTGGCTTGGCGGGAATGGAATCTGCAACCACCCGATCAGCCGAGCGCCTTTAAACTACGAGACCAAGCTGTCGTCAAATGTAAATATAAATATTAACAATTTAAAAGTTATATATTAAACGTGATTTATCTTTTGCATTTTAATATTAAAGCGTATCCCTCCTATCTTACTGTCTAAAATGTTTAAATGTCATTCTTTCATATATTAATCCAATAAGAAAATACGAAAAGACTTTAGTACATCTCTACGATACTCAAGAAATACATCTTACAAATTTTCAAGGCCGTCCGCCATCCCGCACTGGGCCAGCGTGGTGGACTATAGCCTAATCCCCCCTCGCATTGAGGGGAGGCCCGTGCCAAACAGTGGGACATTAAATGGACTGGTATTATTATATACCGTTCTAGGCTGTGCGTTTTCAGTCAGGCGGCGTTAAGAATTATATTAAATAGAAGATTGACTCACCCCGCACGCGAAAAGCGCGTTCTTCCACGTAGCTTTCGTATCGCTGAAGTAGTAGCAACTGTGTCCCAGCCGGATGAAATCTGGCGGACACACGTACGACATCTTCGTGCTGTTCCTCTGTCCCTCCACCCCTCTACCTGCAACCGGAATCAAAGATTAAAACCGGCGCAAGCGCTCACCAGCGACAAGTGAGGTCCGTCAGAGGCTGTTGCAAGTTGGTAGAACGCTCGCATCGGGAACGAGGATCGCTGGTTCAAACCCCTAATCGCACCTTTGAGTTTCTGTATTTTATGTGCGAATCTTTGACGAAGACGATATAACGATCTCTTTTGTTCTACTCGAATAATCGGGAATCTGGCCCGCCCCCCGATTCTCAACCTTACGACAAGTCTTGTGTCGACCAATTCCGTTATTAATTGCAACTTGCATTACGAAATGTTCTGTGTAAACACAGCGAGTGGTCGAATCAAGCCATTCAGCTGCGTTGTCGTATCGAACCTTCGATGCAGTTATGAAGAATGGCTCTGAAAGATCGTCGTCGAAAAGAAACAATTTCTAATCGAATCGATTCGGGTACTTGTCGAAGCGTTCTGAATCGACCCGCAGGTAAAACACAAAATAGATATGTCTAATTTGCTTTCACGGCCAGTGGAAGGCCGGCAGTGCCTATAAAATATCATCAGCCGAAAGATGCGAGCAAACAAGTTCTTGGCCAAGGCCATGGAACCAGACAGACGGTGATTTTTTATGTGGAGACATTACAAGTTAGGGTTAGCGCACACCGACGTAGTGGCGGCGGATGGTCTCACCGCACACGGCAGAAATATTTTACAGGGCCTTTTTAAGGGGATCCTCTGTTACTGGGTCTGATGTTCATGTACACATTCTGTCTAGTTCGTTCCAAGCTGCCGGTCAGTATACCACCCACATTATCTACGGATCGTGTCGTGTGTGAAGGCATCTACACTTCGCCTACATCTTCAGGTATGGATCCGTTTTTTTAATGTTCCCGCACCCAATTTTTGTTGGGTCGGTATTTTTACTGGATCCGAAATTCCGTCCGTATGAACTAGCTTTTCCCAACTACCGATGCAATCATTAAAATAAAGTCGGATCCACTAAAACGGTCCTAAATCAGTGTGAGCAAGCTGTAATTCGATAACAATTCTCTTTGACACCGTTAATAAACAATTCTTGATCAACAGCTACTCCATTTGACATACTGTGGCCGCGCTCCACCGCGCCTTGCTGCGCAAGCGCAGTCGCGCTGACCAAGTTCACTTCTAATTGTTATCGAATTAGTCGCTTCGCCGTCGAAATTTCCTCAGTGTATGCCGACCCTTAGATGATTCTGACAAGAATTCGCGAATAAAATGTGTAATAATATTAAATTTCCAGAAATAGCTTTTTTAGTATCTTTTAGTAGTAGATATCAGTTAGAGTAGCAGATTTAAAAAGGTTATGTATTTGTAATAGTATGAAGATAAGTTTCGTTTTATTTATAACTAAATATTTAGTAGTTAGGATGTACAAATCATAATACGAAAAGGAAGGAAGTCTTCTTAAACTACGATCTCGTCTCTCGATGACTGCACATAAGCATTTTTATCGAGTTACCAGTGAATAACTAACCAAATTCTACCTCCTTGGCAGTTGGTTTCTACAAATTATTCATGTCCGCGACCATAATTCGTGATTCCCATACATTGTTGTGTTAAGATTTTAAGAAATGCTCATTAGAAAGGCATCTTTCAATGATGATATTAATCTTGTCTATATAGGGAGTAGAGACATTGGGTCCGTGGGGACCGGGTGCCCATCGCATCTACAGGGAGTTCTCAAAACGTCTGGTGGAGACATCTGGTGACCAGAACGCTGGCACATATTTTGGCCAACACGTCAGCATTGCCATTCAACGTGGCAATGCTGCCAGCGTTTTGTGCACCCTCCCAGCCGATGGTGGTGGGGATTTGCTGAGAGCATTTTGAAATCAGCCTAATTTTAATTTTGAAAATAAAATATTGTCATTTGGTACATCATTGAAATTAAAAATTTAGTAATATTTATTAATAATGCATTCAACTAATTCCCCTGTGTATTAAAAAGAAATAAATATTTTCGATCAAGACTGGTTATAATCTTTTTATTAAGTATTCAGTGTTATAGTTCAAAAGTAGAATAGAACAATTAAGACGGGAATAAAGCTTATATTCGAGCTGTGAAATGGACCAATTGTCGTTTAGCTTAACTGGCGCATACCAACCGGAATAGCTTGAATTTGGGTCAGTTAAATTAGAAGGAACGAGTGACTATAGACTAATATGATTCAGATCAACTTTTGCAGAGCACTCGTGCAATTTATTTTTGCTGGTAATATTAATTTAAGTTTAACAACGTGAACATAATAATTTATACAAATTGTAATTAAATTATAAATATTTTTTTTAAAAGAAATGCCATTTTAGTTGGCAACATCTTCTATGGGGCTACTGTCATTCCACGAAAAGTATCTCACCGTTGCATGCGTTTACAAAGACTTAACCTTAGACGCTGTTTGTCGAGAAGTACATTTCATTGATAAACCAAGCTTAAGACACTGTTTAGCCAACCAGTGTTCAGACCGTTATTCCCTCTTGTCGTATGACAGATGTTACCTATATTTAGGAATTTTTGTTTATGTCAAAGTTGCTTTAATTTAGTACAAGCATAAAACAGCAAATTTTATTTTCAGTGTAAACAATTATCTGTAGTAGGTATTATTTTCTGCTGTGCTACGTATTAAAGTATGTAATTATATGTGTTTGTTAATAACTGAAAATAAGCTTAATGTCTACTTACATTGCGACCAGAATACGATGAAGACGATAGCAGCAATGGCCACCAGCTTCCCTCGCCTCTCCAAAGCCTCCATTTTGTTACCGCGTACACACTTTATAGTCACGAACACAAAACCAACACTAGCACTGGCAAGTCCTGATCGAATTCATTATTTCAATGCACTACACTAATTGATTTATTGGAAATTGGACATTTGGTTTCACTTATATTTTTAGTCTAGCTTCGGGGTTGGTGACACCTGCAACAATTGAAAATGGAATATGAAATACATTAAGTTTTTTTTTTATAAAATGGCGCACGGTAATAAGCCCCGCGCACCCAACAGCCTTTAGCGATAAGTATGCGTTTTTAGATTTTCGTAGCCCAACTATGTGTCCCCCTGTCTGTGTCGTCACAGTAATTTTAATGTAATGTATGTTCACCAATCCAAAGAACACGAGACGCAGAACGCAATAGCCTATTCTGTTTGCATTGGGCTGTAAAATAAAAAATAAACAGGCCGTTTCAAAATAATCTTTAAGCTACCTTAGCAGCTTAATACAACATTAACACTAATCCAAATACAGTAATTTTTATTGGAATTACAAAGCAATTTACTTCTGAAAGATCGTTGTACACTTCCATTATAAAAAGATTAAAACTTCTATAAATTTGGGGGTATAACTATAGTTAACTGCTTTCGTACGCTCTATATGAACAGTATCTTTATAGCCCATTTATCGATAATAGCCACTTTTAGCAAGTATAGTTTGGACCCATTTATCATTGTTTAGAATCCCGTCCCATCGTATGGGGTAATTTGGCGTAATTGACAGCAAGTTCGCTTTTATCGATTAAAGTCGCAATAGCTTACGATTAAGTATCATTTAATTTATTTATGATGCCGAGACGCCATTTTGGCTAATATACCGACTGGATCAAATCTTGCTTGGGCGGACCCTTACATGAATAAACCCGAAAAATAAGAAACAGGGTCAAATGGCGAGACTTCGTGAGGCAAGTCACATCTTACTGATGACCATGACCTCGACCGCTCTTGCAAGAGTGATATGATAAGAAGAAAGTTCAGAAATATATGATAGCATTTTATTTTTTATATACTGTTTGATGTTGTAATTCAATCTGTGATAGAAATCGTGATTAGCTTGCACCTGTGAGATTTTCAGATTATATTAATTTCAGTCATTGTATCTTCATATTGTGAGGCAACTTGCACGTCTTTCTCCGAATCCTAGCATTGAGAGGGAGTTGAGTTGAGGAATTGAGGGACCACATGATTAGCTCAGTTGATAGTGACCCTGCCTTCTACGTTAAGGGTCCCAGGTTCGAATACTCGTAGTGATAAACATTGTGTTATGAGCACGTATGTTTTTTTTTTTTTTTTTATTACATTTTAGGCAAGTATTTGATCTCGATCTCACCTGATGGTAAGTGACGATGAGATCTATGATGGAGCATACTTGCCTAGGTAGGAAGGCGGCAGTAGATAGAGACCCTACATTCGCTAGGCATATGCAGCGCAACTGATCTGACCCGCCATCCATGAATGGCAACACCGAACATCATGCCGGAACACGGCTAGGCCGCTTGGCGACATGGCTTTGTTCAGTGGGTGGTGACTAGCCACGGCCGAAGCCTACCACCAGTAGAGTTGTCACCTGGTTGGCACCACCCAGGGTCACGTGTAGGGTATCTCGAGGGTACTTAATTCTCCTACGGACGAAGGTGACTCGACCCCAAAATGTTAGCACCCGAGTCATGGATGTTTAATATCTATATAAGTATAATATACTGAGATCGCCCTCAGTCCATTGTACGGTACCCATAATATGAGCGTTGCTTAGTGTGGGACCGTATAGTTGGTGTGTTCATCTAGCATAGGTTCATTGCAGTGCACTTCAGAACTCACAGGCTCGTGGGAGTGTGTTTGTATAACACTAATAGGAAGCAAATCTAGATTAATGTCTCAGACATATATGCCAAGACATTATCACCTGCACAACAGACGGTTTAATTGCTAAGTGTTGCATTATACACGGATATCCAGTTGCGCCATTACCATTTTACGAGCAAAATCTAGATTTCGCACCGAGTGTGAGCGAGCCAACTTAAATAAAAATATTTGAGTTTATTACGATTGTGGGAGGGTCAACTATGCAGTTTATATTAGTTAGTCGTCTGCTTTTTTTATTTTCTGAGGTAAGCATGTCACCGGAAATTATGTTATACTAGCTGTCCCGGCGAACTTCATACCGCCTCAGAATCAAATGTATGAGAAAATTAATATATTGGTACTCTATGAAAAATTAAAACGAATCTATCCCACGGGAACCATACATATTACCGGGAAAAAATGTAAACTATGTGCTATTCCTGACTATAATCTATGTCTGTGCCAAATTTCATCCAGATCCGTTCAGCCGTTCTGGCGTGATTGAGTAACAAACATCCATCCATCCAAACTTTCACAATTATAATATTAAGTGGGATATAACATAATATTATTGTAAATAGGAGTACCTATGTATGCACATCTCATAAAACTTAAATGAAACTGTAGCGACCTCTTCAACTTCGCCACACAGATGGCATTGCAGACGACATTCAGAACAAACATGATGATTTTTCATACGATCCTAAAACGCGCTATGAGAGTTTTCGGAGCACGTAGCATATATACAAGACCCTGACAACAAACTTCGGGCCATAGCAGCCGCCCCGCCAGGCATACCTCCCACCTGGCCGGAAGATCTTCTCTTTTCCGCTAACAATCTAAGTGAGTTTTGTGTACTTAGTATCGTAACGATGGTGCTCTGCTCAAATGGACTTTTATTTTTTTACCTTTTATTTTTTAAAATAACCATTGAGTTTCTTGCGGTCTCCCTTCAGTGCAGTGGAACCAACATTCCAAATTCGTTAGACATAAGATTCTAACCTATCTATGATGTTTGCCTTCACAGCTTGAGCGAGTCATAAATAAAATTATTGATACTAATTAATTAAAGCAATGTGATGAAATTTCCAGAGATGCATATCGGGAATTGAATCTGTGCTTATTTAGTTCAAGGCGAGCGGTCGACCAATTACACTGACTAAATGTGCATACCTGCATATTACGATAATCTATTACTAATTCACTCTACTCTATGACATTCCTTGGAAATAATTTACTGACATTATTGTGTAATAACACATAACAGGCAATTATTACTTTAAATAATTCCTCGCTAAATTTATCAGTCAATATTTAGATTACGTCTGGCGTGTGTGTTAGTCGAGGGTATTTTATCATAATATTAAGCATGAAATTGCAATTCCCTGAGTGCTTTGAAGTTGCCGGCGCCGTCTAGCGGCTGTTAGACATATTGCTTCAGACTACAGGAATAAGGACAGACCGCGTGTAGAACTACTAAGTGACGCCCGCTTGAGGAATACTAAATAACAAAGTAATACCATTTTGGCCGCAGTGTTTCGAGAGCTGCGATTGGAAGCGCGCGTTTGAACCTCACATGTTTTCAAAATAAATACAATTACATCATTTTATTTCAATGTGTGGTATTGGCGTAAATACAAGAAATGAATTCACAAGTTTTTTTTTAATTTTTATTATGCCATACTGCTTAATAGTGTAGAACCATTTCAGCCAGTTACAAAGACATACCGGATTTATTTGGGGGGGGGGGGGGGGGGGGGGGAAGCTTCGTAGTTAAGCTATTGTAACATACATGGCTATTAAGAAAAAAAGTTCTTCAAAATCATAAACCGCTGAGTTCTACTGAGTAACTTCTTATAGTTAAAATAAGTTGGGCTGTCTAAAGTTTTGCGTAATTTAAATAAGACATTGTATATTGTAGATACGGAGGGATCGTTCAACTAATTGCATCACACAATACACAATAAACACCGAGCTTAATCCATTTACGCCAAGTTGAATTTGACAGTTGTGCCTATTATTTGCAGATTGCGTTATATATGAAGCCTTCATAATATCGGCAATAGGTTCATTGTTAAGTCAGTCGTGGTCCAGTCATACTTCTCTATTGACTTTCTAAGAGAAATGCTCTATTAAGTTGGACCTGTCGTGCATAGATACTAATGGGCGAAGTATAGACACATTTTACCGTCAAAAGTAGGTATGTCGTATAAATCGTGGTTTAGAAGCCGTAGTGTGTTATTTATTTTACAATTTTTCATACAAATCGCACTGCATGCTAGCTATCTACCATGTGGATGTTAAAATGTAGGTTTTTACCTTTGCAAATAATTTAAGATCAGATTCCACCACTTTGGTATTGCGTTCCCATAGAAAAGAAAGGGCAAGAAACTCCATCCAAAGCTAGTAAAGTATAAAAAAAACTTCATATTTCTAGATGATCGCTCCTGCGGTTTGATTGTCATATTGTGTTACTAGTAGGACTTGATTGGAAGCTATCGGCCTGCGACACTCGGTATTGCTATCGATAGCAATTGATAGGTATTATGTGTTAGCCTGTTAGGTTGTGTACTGAGAGGAGTTGTAGCCTAGTTTTAAAAAAAAGGCCGACACACTATGCATACGGTGGATTTTTTATTGTGTAACTAGCTGTCCCCGCGAACTTCGTACCGCCTCGGAATCCAATGATTGAGAAAATTAATTACATTTATTGTTATATGCTGTTGTTATATATATTGATTTCTCATATTTACGCGTTTATTTTTGGGAACCTCAAAACATAAAATGTGTAAAATAAGTTTTATTTCAATATGTTTTTTGTTATGTTTTTATGGATTTTTGCAATGTTTATAATAGTTTTTCTGCTGTTCGGGGAGGACACAAATTCAAGAAAACGGAATATAATATATAGGCGAACCAGGATATATATCCTGGTTCGCCTTCAGTCCATTGTACGGTACCCATAATACAAGCGTTGCTTAGTGTGGGACCATATAGTTGGTGTGTTCGTCTGGCGATATTATATTATCTCATTAGGTATATCGTTTGTAACGTAAATATAAAAGTAAGAGTACACGCGCCAAATGTGTTGACTAATAACCCGATAGTAATCCTTTTCACGCCTGCAAGCTTAAGCTTTGCATATGAATAAGCTTTTTGGTACAGTAACCGACTTAACACTTACAACATTGTACGAATAACGACCGCCGTACAAGGATACAACGTTCAAAATTGTATGCAACACTTAATCTGTTGACAGGGTAACAAATTTATAAATTTAGCATTCATTATTGATTTCTTATATTTACGCGAATACTACACATTGAAATCCAAAACCAAGCGCACCATTGCAAGACCTCAAGACACTGTGAGCACTTTTTGCGTAGATCGGACCGCAAGCAACA
Source organism: Pheosia gnoma (assembly GCA_905404115.1). Lineage (NCBI taxonomy): Eukaryota > Metazoa > Arthropoda > Insecta > Lepidoptera > Notodontidae > Pheosia > Pheosia gnoma. Next base: position 9,548,540 of record FR989899.1, on the reverse strand, counting down.
ACTAAATACGAGGGTACTCCAGTTCAAACTTTGACACTAGGACGTCAAACACCTCAAACCTCCCGTGATCATGGTTTCTGTAAAGCAGCCGAACGTCGGGAACGTAAAAACGAAAAATAAACGCAATAAAATCCGTAAAATCAGTTTTATGTTGATGTTTAGCATTCTTTAACATGTATAAAAAATATTTTTTATCAAAAATAATCTACTATTATAATAAAATACCTAACACTGGCTGACTGATGCAGCGCCTAGACCCGTGGACTTAGACATTTGAAATGTAGAACATATATTACTTGAGTACCCTAGAGGTGTACTAAAAAGGATTTTTCCCCTAAGGGGTTCCAATGAGGATCAAAGGTTGTACGAAGATTTTTTAAAATTAAGAGTGGCCACAATGCTTTATCTAATCAATTTGATAAGTGTTAAAATAGTTTAAATTAAATTTATTGGTACCGTACCGTATCGGCACTACTAAACTGTAGTCATAATTTTGAACTCTTGTTATGTTTACAGATAGGTCAAGCGCCGCACAACAAAACCGGTGATTCTGTAGTCCAGTATAGAATCACCGGTTTTGTGCTAATATCGTGATGCGCGGTGCTTGAGGTTTTCAAATCTAGGTCGCAGGCGCCACTTTCCAGCACGTGATTTCCGATTCGTCGTGTCTTATATGGCGACGGCACCCTGACATAAGCTTTAAGCTAGTCATGTTATTTTTTTTTTCATAAACGGTACATAATCGCAGTCGCATGTCTAGACGATGGCATCAATGATTCGAATACGCCCACACTATCGACAGATGGTATAATAACTGTCAGTTAATAAACCGGTGTTTTTTAAATTACCGGTTTATTAAAATTACCGGTTCAAAAAAGTTTCGGTATAAAATACAAAAAATATTTGCTTGTAAATTGTTCGCAATATTTTTTTCAACGGCTTATAATAACTGTGCATTAGTCACGAATATATTTATAATGTAATTAAACTGACGTATTGGTTCCAATTATTATTTTTATCTAATGTTTTTATTTTAGCATGTCATATTTAAGTGTCAGTAGCGCATAATAAATCTCTCAATACGATATTTTATTGCGATTGTATATTGTTTTCAAAGCTTACTTACCGAAATCAAAACACTATTTAAAAAAATAAATAAAAAAAAATGCCGTTCACCGTAACGTACTTAAAAAGGTTAGCGTCTCTGGCGGGAATACTCCAGATGAAATCCACTCAAGAGGCGACTCGAGCGGTGCGTTCCCCACGCACTTGTGTCTCAGACTGGTATCCTTTGAAGATCAGCCTCTGGGTTTTGTAACGGAGCCGTTAAAAAAATAAAACCGACTTCAAAGAATGCGAATCTTATCTAGATCCCAGATTTGTTTTGGACACAGAAAATGCAGGCATTTTTGAGTGATGCGAAATATCTTAGTATGTAATCGTAACGTAATCTCCAGGTTACAAAATTATTAAATAAAACTTTTACTACTTCTCTACAATTATAGTTATTGACACAAAAGCAAATTCAAAAATTTTAAATGATATACTTATTAACAAAAAATATTAAAATAATAATTCAAAATGCTTACCCAGTAGGTTTTTTTTTCAAAACATGATTACTTTGTAAATTAATTTCAATCTTTCTCGATACCAAGCAAATAGACAAAAGTCTTTCCTTTGGGTATTTCAAAGCACTGGGATGCTTTCATTTCCTATTTTCAGTAGTTCATGAAATTCAGTCGTGATTCGGTTCTATTTTATTTATACTTGAATTTGGAAGTAGATCCACTTGGTTCCCTAAAGTAATATTATTTGATTTTTTTATATGTAGGTATTAAACATGCTTCTATAGGTAAGTCAAATTATGAAATGAACCAAGTTTTTCATTGTCTTACTTATAGACGAATATACCGACTGAATGTTAACATTGCAGGGCGATCGCAGTATACTCGTATAATACTTAAATAGCTCACTCATCACACAAAGCTTGTCCCTACCAGAATTCGAACCCAGGACCGTCAGCGCAGAAAGCAGGGTCACCACCAACTGCGCTAATCAGATCATTCATGCATGAGTCATATCTCTAGCACATATTTACAATTCTTTGTAATCCATCCATTATGTTATTGGCTTATTAAGATTTAATGACGCTACAGCCTTCACGAATCAACATACATCTAATGATTGAATCAATTAAACCAAGTAACCTTTTTAGTATGTCGAAATTTATATTACGGCCAAATTGATTTATTAGTTTTTGACGACATCTGAACTATACGGTCGGATTCGTTAAACACTTAACGACGCGGATGTACCGACGATGTCATTATTTAAATTAGCAATGGCAGATAACAAGTGTTCATTGATAATAATGATCACAATCCCATGGTCTAGCAGACCTTGATGCCATGTGCAAAATTTTGGGTTTTTAACATTTTATTGCCAAATGTACTCTAGGAGCATTCCGCACCATTTCCGCTCACCAGATTTGAGTGCCATATCTTCATCTCTTTCTATCCAAATTATATCGGCACATATATAATAAGTGACATAAAACAAAGACAAAAAGATAAAGTCTAACAATTGTCTAAAACAACAAAAGTAAGTATCAAAAGTACAATAGTCTTTCCACATGATTCTGTTTTTTTTTTCAGTATATTTCATAGATAGGTATAATTCTTTAGCATTAAGTAGTACGACTATAAAAACATAACTATACATTTTTTTTGCCAACTGTCGATCGACAAACTTTAAACTGCTCTCCTGAAAAATTACCAATCCTGCACTTAGCATCATTGTCTTCTAGATCATCGAATTTGGAATTTTATTATTATTTCTTAGATTCAAACATTAATTCTTATCACACAAAGTTTTTCTTTTTGTACTCGGATACAAACCCAGGACCCTCGGTACAGACAGCATGCTTTCACGTGCTTTGACGATACGATCATATTAAGATTTACACCCTACACGTCCTATAAAAAATAAAGTATGATTGGAGGATTTTCTACAGATGTTAACATTATCAGATATCGCAGGAATAAAGATCTTTAAAGATTTACGACTTTCGGTTATAAGACTTTCCCTTTTAAAGGTTGCGGTGAGCTAATTCGTTTGTGGGTAACCGCATTCGGCGAACAACTACATTGTCTGTAGATAATCCTTACATTCATACTTTGTATATTTGACGCACTAGGTTGCGCTCACTGTACAACCGAACATGGTAGATGGTTGCCCTAGCGAGATCTATTTTATCATATCACTAGCTTCATACCGTGTCTTCAATCGTGTTACGTCGATAAAACATAGCCTATAGCACCCAGAGAAAATATATAGCTTTCTATTAGTGGAACCAATTTAAGAATTGGTTAATTTCCGAAGATTGCCTCACACATTCAAACTTATAAATTTTATAATATTAGAACAAGGTTTAATAAAAATATAAGGATTATGAGTTATTTTTTTAAGAGAACATATCAGCTGTGTTTCTCGTACGTCACGCTTCACTAGGTACGTATTGTTATTTTTTTTAATTACATTTATTTCTTTAGGAATGATAATTTATAACGACGAACTGCATAACATATTCTACACTAACATCGTATCCTTATTTAAGGTTTAACAATAATTGCGTAAAACATTTTAACAAACGAATCAGTAAGTTATATAGATCACGTTGATGTATACAATAATTGTGTAAATGACGTTATCCCACAGGAACCATACATTTTACCGTAATAAAAAGTAGCGTATGTGCTATTCCAGACTATAATCTATCTCTGTTCCAAATTTCATCTAGATCCGTTCAGCCGTTCTGGAGTGATTGAGTAACAAACAAACATCCATCCATCAAAACTTTCACATTTATAATATTAGTGGGACTATTATCCCTGTTAAAATATTTTACATTATTATCTAAGGCTACATCTTCAAATTATCTGCTTTCAGTAATATATATTTTTTCTGCTGAGATATATTGTGTCCTACCGTACATACATCTGAATACCCTTTAGTCGTAGTGAATACTGAATGCCGTCAAGATAGTTAAAATAAATCGGCATTAATAACCGAAGGTCTACCAGCAAATTTTAAGCTCGTAAATCGTTTATTGGTCATCGTACGCCCACGTTGTAAATGTACCAACCTATTGGCAATCTGACTCTCTCGTAGTAGGTATATTTTGGGATTTAATTGCTTTGTTGTTTATAACATTCTCAACATTAGCTGTCAGGCAACGGACAGCCTGACCCGGCGGTCTCAGAGATTTGGAATTTGGAGGATCCATTGCTTAAGTGCCTTAAAGGTGGACTAAGGAAGGACTTTTGGGAATGCGTCCCCTCTGAGCGTCAAATAGGGGATCAAAGTTTCTGTCGAGAAAAATCTTTTTAAGTCACAATCGTGCAAATGTCTATAAAAGTGTAAATCGATATTGCTTGTGATTGGTATGGACCCTACACAATTTAAGTTAAGTATACAATTTGGGTGGTTTTTGTAACTTTACCACTACATCTTGGGGGCTTAGTACGAGCTCTCATGCCATCTATTACGGATCGGAACTGGATGGCGGCGTGAAAACTGAAAAACTGATGATTTTACAGCAGTGCACCTAGCAGAAACGTTTACTTGTAATTTTTTTGTAAAAATGGACTATGTGTGGCCTCTCTAATTATTGATATAGTCGTACTACGGCAAGTTTCGTTTTCAAACCCATATTACTATAATGTTGCTTGAATCCATATCTTGGCTTTAAAACTAAAGGCAGTATATTCAAATTGCAATTATCTTTTATGCAAATATTACAAAATGTTTATTTAGGGGTATACAATATACATTGCATTATTGATTAAACAACTTTTACACACAATTTAATTGGCTCATAAATGTTGCCATATAACTACATACCGTATGCATTAGCCTGCAGAAATGTTTGAGAAATCTTTGATAAGTAAATTCACTAATTAAAGCACACGGTAGTGCGAAGACCAAGTCTAAACTATCAAGTTGTTAAATTCTATTTAAGATATGTAATCGATTAGTATAATACAAATTCATAGAGTTATAAAACATCTAGACATGCCTATTAACATATTACTTCACCTACTCAAAAGTAGGTATTAGGAAACCTCGTCTCGTTTTATTTCATTACAAGTAATTCTTTAAAACGTTTGAAAGACCGATGGTATGTTGACATATTACATGTCAATTACCTGTTGAGTCGCAAAGGGATTTCCATATTCTCGTCATTTTGTATTGTGGCAAGCTATATGTTGAATAACAAAGATTTACATAGCGCCCCTTCGTAGAATTTTAACATTATGTGGTAAAAACATGGTAGACAAGAAATACTTTGCTTTTCTAACGATAAAATGTGAAAAGGACATTCCTGACCCCAACAAGGGTTGAACAATTCAAGGATTTTAAATTGTTGATCGTTAAGCATATTAATTTGCGGGTAAGTAGTTATATATAAGACACTGAAAAAAAAATTCTTTTCGTACCTAAAATAGAAATACGATGAACAGAACATAGCTCACTAAGATCCACTGCTGTTTGCTAGATTTTTTTTACTAATATAATCGATGCCAGATAGCAGCTACATTTCCTTATAAAATAATCGCCTCTAAATTTCAACACTTTGTTAGTTGTTACAAGAATAGCGTGTTTACTCAGGCCATAGGTATATCATATGGCATTTAAGGGTACGGCAGGACCCACACCAAGTCGAGCATATAATATAAATTAACCACTATGTATTTTCCTTGCCCGGCTGAGGGCTTGCGTTTAATGAACGTTGTTTACATGCAATCACCAGCCGGCCACATAACTCACAACAGCTATTATCACACTAGGTGAAGTTAATGACGCATGAGTTTAGCGGGCCTGTTTAATGAAATAGTTCTTTGAGTTGGACTTGGCCGAAATGAGATCGAGCTGATTAATTTAAAAAAAAAGTCATGTTTGTCTCATAACTGCGATATTTGTAAGAATCTGGGATAGATATCATATGGCAGATATATTTAATTCGGAACGTTTTCTTTTATCTTACTGAATCCATTGCCCATCGAGTATACTATTTTCAATGATTTATACCTTGGACATAATGGGCCGACCAACATAGAGACATAGAGCCCATAATTACGACCAGCTGACGGTATTTCCAATGCTTACGTGTAATTACTGGTTAACCACAAATAGCTGCAGCACTCATTACATGTTGGGTGAAATTAGGGATGTCCGGGTTTTGCGGTGAACTTTCATGCGGTAAAGCCAATCTAGGATAAAGCTTTTTTAACCTTTCAAAAGTTAAAGCAAAATATTTGTTCTTGCTAAGGCATACAGAGGCACACACAGTATTTTTCTCTTAACTCTACAACCGTACCCTAACGTCCGGCAAGAAACTCAGAGGGCTGTTCATTTAGCGGTATTTAATTTAATCACTGATTCATCATGTGCTAACTATAAAATTATAAATCGAAAATACAAGACCAAGACATTCAGTAATACTAAAAGTTTAAAATAATAAGTCCTTGCGCCTTTTACCTCGAAGATAAATTCTAAACAAAAAGTTGAGACTGAAATGAGGTCGACAAAGGCGGAATATATAAACTTTAAACAGTTATTTTAGCGCAAAGCTCGCGTCTAGATTATCTTCTATTGTGTAGCTTTAGTACTAGGTGTAAACTTTTGCTGTTACGATTTTTTAAGCAATACCGCCTCTATTCTCTTGATATAAGGCACAGATTTTTTCTCAAAGATTGTGTGCGTAGATTTAGGTATATTTGCAAGTTTATTTTAGTATTTGCTAGTTCGAGTGTGCACTAAAACGAGGCAGTAAATAAATGTATAGTGCACACAAATGTCAAAATGGTTTTTTCGTTTGAAAACATAATAGTATTTTCTTTTATTGTTCAACCGCTAATATCTAGACGCTTAGAGGCGAGGGGATCAATGATTTTTTAATTTTTTAATTTCAGGAAGTCCTCGGATTTTAGGAACGGCGTATGTGTGTATATTAATATGCTAATGTATATCTTGTCTTATCTCGTGTGTATATCTTATATCTTATTTTTATGTTACGCGTATTTCTGAAGATTATACCGTATATATTTAATGACAAAATAATTTGGTACTTATTAAATATAGGTAACTATAAAATATAGACATCTTAGCTCACTTTCTAATAGCTAGCAACATTGTATTGCTAAGTACGGCGAGCAAACTCAAGCAGCGCTACGAATAAGTTCAGTTGAATTGGATGATTTGATTTGATGAATACATGTTAAAACTTCTTACATTTGCACTATAATTTGGCGCTTTTTTACAACATATTATTCGTAATTCGATTGCGTTTATAACGCAAACAAGTATGTATGTAACTAAACATTACAAGCATGTTACTGATCACCACGAAATTCTTAAAATTCCATTGTTAGCTTCGCAATACGCAAAAATAATAAATGAATCACGAGTACTTTTGATTTATTGAACTGAACTTTACTAATCATACTACGCTTTTTGAAATACCGATATGTTTACGTTGGACGTATATCATCATGTGCAAAAGGCCCTTGGAGTTGCGAGCTCGCTACGAATGATAGAAGAAGTCTGTGCAAACTTATGAATTTGTGATTTGTGGCGGATTATTAGTCATAAAAGTTTATTTTTACTCATAAAACACGGCTAGTGATTGCTTTGGTTTGCAGGCTGCCCAATGTTTGGCCCAACGATCGATCGTAAAATTGTGATGAAGGTGTCCAATACATGAAGTCACTGCTAAATAGGTTATTTATGTTTTAAATGTAATCCAATATCTCGCGAACACGATATTTCTGGAAGGGATTGCGGATGAAATAATTTTGTAGATACGATTTGAATAAGTATCCTCATTTTTCTAATAATAGTCAGTTTTCAAATTGATTAATTTAACGTTCGCGAGCACATGTTACCTTTTCAAACTATTTCATAGAATAGACTGGCGCGATGGCGCGTAAAAAATTATACCACAGAACAGACTGTTGCATAGAAAATTATGTTTAACTGGTATAAAACAAAGTTCATATTTATTCGAATCAAAGTTATTTCTTTTTTTCTTGTCTAATGGTTACAGCTGCCATTTCTATTTTAATAAAAACGTAGTGATTATATTCTCTTTGTTTTTGCCGATTTAAATGTAGAGTCACTATTGCATTCTTCTTATTTATTTAATTTTTTTTTCATTGTTGGTTACAAATAGAGCCATTACAGCCAGTGTCGATTTTTTCAATACTTTATAATTGTCAGTAAAACGTTAAAACAAGAGGCGTAGCATTTATTAAAATGTTGGCAGTACTGTTTCTTGCACTGGAATGTTGGCATTACTGTTCTGGAGCTCTTGCAGACAAAAGTCGATTTTAAGGTGACGAACCTTTTAGTTCGACGAGTGTACACAGCACAGAGGTAGGAAATTATTAACACATGGTGCCTACGTTTAAGTATTGTTCGTACCTAATTGCTTTGAAATAAATCGGTAATAATGTTATTCACGAAGTAGTTTCAGAAGTCATTTAAATAGTATTCACGTTTGACAAACAATTAGAAAACTATTCACTAGACGCAATTACTTCCTATAAGACTACGACTTTCTCACAACGATGAGGGTGACTCAAAATAATATGCAATTTACACTGACCTTGCGTTTTAGTTGTTTTTTTTCCGCAATATTCAAGACTTTAGTTTTTGGCACCGCTGCATATAAAAAAAGCTTTAAATTGTTAATGAATCGTTTATCCTACTCGAGCTAACTAGATGGCGGCACGTGATGGGAGATCCAAGAAAATTAAATATATTTACCGCCAAATTAGCGGCGCCAGTCTGATTAGGTATCAGTGCTGTGTAGGGTAACCAAACATGTGCATGTTGTAGGGACACGATTTTAATAGTATTTTAATAGCGAAATATATATTGATTTACTATATTTACGCGAATACTACACATTGAAATAAAACATTTTTTTACGAATTTTAGTGCGATATTTTTACGTTTTTACCTTCCCGACGTTTCGGCTGCTTTACAGCAACCATGGTCACGGGAGGGCTGAGGTAGCTTAAGTTCTAGTGACATAGTTTGAACTGGGGAACATAACTGCTTATATTATATGCAATTTAAAAATTATTATTACGTAACTATGCGCTTCCCCTTTTATCGCATAACTCTTATCTCTTGCAAGTGTATTGCAGCCCCGACCGCCGGGGTACAGCGCGCTGTAGGTATTTATCATAGTACGATCGACGAGTGACGGGTGTCTGGTTGTAGACATATAATGCTTTTCAACGTCACGTTTATCTCAATTAGCTCTTAACGCATAGTTACCACAAAAGCCTACTACTATTCATTTCTATTAGCAGGGACGGAAATAGTACAAAATTTGGCCTTGGCGGAAATAATATCGGGATAAACAGCAGCATGGCCACCTGCGCGGGAGCGAGTGATCGGCGCACGAGTTGATGGAATGCAGTGACGTTTGAACGCGCAGCTTTTTAATAAGCTTTTTTCTAAGTACCAAATAGTACAATTTTCAATTACACATGTATGGCGGATAAGCCCTTTTACGTAAACACTTAGTCATTGTATTAGGATAGTTTTGGAGATATTAGTGTATTCTCTCACCACATGGCCTATACCCGGATCTTTGGAAGGCTCGCGCGGGGACATGGGTCTAACACGTAGAGGCCGTTTTTGAGAATTGTAATGTTATGCTAGCCACCTGCTGAAAATGATAGCATAAACAGCGAATTGATGTCAGCAGGTGGAGGAACTATTGGAGGTAGATGGAAAGATACTTGGGACTATGGATTGATGATTGGATGGATATGGGATGGGAATATTGGAAGGGTTGCCTGCCATAATCAGCTTTTATTAGTGTAGTTTTTATTAGATAGTATATTTTTGTGTATTAATTTAAGGCCTCATTCAAGATTCTTATGTAATTTGAAAAAAGAACTCGATTTTTTTTAAGAATGTACCATATAAAAAACTGGTTTAAAAATAATTTACACATTCGCACTTAAACTTCAACACTCGCTACCGGTCACACCGGTTCTCGATAAATACAAATCGATTTCTGTCAATTAATTAATGATAATCCACTCGATCGGAGATCTAAATCGTAAGATAAGTTAGTCAACAACTTGTCATGACCATTGTAATCCGTGAAAGTGGGGCACACAGCCACCAATGAAATAAAACGAATATAAATGTAATTTATTTGAGAATTGCACTAATTAGATTGTGTGATTCGATTTTGGAATGTTGATTATCGAATTATGTTAATCAATCGATTCACAGGAACCGATCGGGTCAACCCGAATTCTGTTTTTTTTTTAAATAAGAGTCGATTTTATAATGTTGTGATATAGTTCGAGCATGTGACCGATATTATATTATTATTATTTGTATAATGTTAGATCAATAAGGCTGCACATAGACTATTATTATGTGAATAATTTATTATGTAGAGAAATACGGTGTGTGTGAAGCTTTATTATGTCAATGTATAAATGCTTGCATACATTATATTATAAAGGTCTTTGGTATCGGTTTCTGGGGCGAGTGATGTAACAAACGAAAATATATCGTATAAATCGACTCATGTCAGTCGATCGCCGAATGATAACGATTCCTCATTGTTCCTAATATATTAGCATTAAATCTTAATCGATATTGATAAAGATTGATTGACTTATTAACTATTATTAACAAACGAATGATACAAACTTATTCGATCGTTTCATAAAACGCCGTATAATTGGGTAAATCGCTTCCGGCCAGATCAATGTCTAAATGATTGAGTGACTTTTCCGCCTTGATAGAAGAAGAAAAATAGCTAATCAACTAACATTTGTGGTCATAAATTAGTTCGTACAATGCCGTTGTTAAATATTTACGTTTGATGTTCACGATGTTCCGCGAAACGCTCCGCGCGAATGTCGGACGCGAGTCGTAAAAATAATTAGATAGTCTGAGAGCTTGTGAATGGAGTCTCAAATAATCCCAATTTAATACGAGAACCTAATTTACGTTCAAGGATGATGAGATAATGCTCCGACTCCATGGAATGTTGTGTGTCATTATACTAAACCCAACTAATTAAAAACTATGTCATTAATTAGGTAGATAACACTAAACAAATATAAAATATATTGAATTCTTATATTTACGCGAATACTACACATTGAAATATTTTTTTTTTTTTTGGATTTTATCGCTTTTTTAATGTTTTTTATAAACGCAATAAAATCCGAAAAAATAGTTTTATTTCAATGTGTAGTTTTCGCGTAAATATAAGAAATCGATATGATAATGCATTGCAATATTTAATTGTATCTAAAAAATACTTACAAAAAGAATAGTAGCTTGCGCTTATCTCGCGTTAACTCTTGTCTTAAAAAGTAATATATCAGCATAATAATGTAAATCACATCACCACAGTTAATCTCTCAAGTCACGTCTATCAAATCGTATCGGAGGATAAAAAGAAAATCGGGCACATTACACAATAAAATATTTGACAATCCAAGGTCGCCATGGGTGGCCACTTCAAACGTTGAATACATAGTTATCGTTTCGCGAAATAAATTAACATTTTTATATTGAAGTATATTATATATTCCGTTTGTGTAGCCCCATGGCGATTTTGGCGGAACGCAGCCCCCCCCCCCCACTCTTCCATAATCTAAATTCTAAACATATATAGGTACACGTGAATCATAAGCCATGACGAAATCTGGAGCACTCAACCAAGTTAGCATAGTTCTGAAGAATGTGCAACGTTGTATACTATGCATAAGTAACATAGCTACCGTTAGATCAATTTACACAGCGATCGAATGAAGCGAATCGATGTGCAATCGATCAATCTAATTTCGGGTAAGGTCCTATTTCGACAGTCGAGGGAATTTCATTTTGTTTTTAATACAAACGTATCGTATTCTCGGCGCCGTATATTCTGACGGTAATATGACGCCTACTCGAAAAAAGTTACGGGTTACATGACAGAATTATATACTACGAATGGCGTGGTCATCACACTAAGTATTTCCCAACCGGGATTTGCACCCGGGACCTTCGATACAGAAAGCAGGGTCACGACCAACTGCGCTAATCAGGCCGTCAATACAGGCCGAATAGGTTTCAATAATATCATATTAATTAAATTTCCTGTTTGATTAAGACGGCAACATCTATTATAGTACGTAGCTGTTAATATCCTCAGAGGGACCCGATACGGTACTTATAAGTTTACGATTAACTTTGACATTTAACACCGGCGGCGCGTTCTGGGAAAACCGTGTAGGTACATTATCATTTCGTACGGTTGTCATTAAGCTTGTCACGTTTAAAGTGGCACAAAGGGCAGGTGTCCAGTTACAAGTTAGCTACTATGTTAGCTAACCTAAGTTGTAGTAATTTAACTAAGTCTATTTAATTGTTAATTTGCGAGAATTGTGCGATATTATATGTTGCAAATAAACGGCTTTTTACAAATGGTTACGTATAACTAAAATGTATGACAATGCAGATAATATTATGGCAAAGTGTGTTTTAAATCACTTCCTCTGAAAAAATTCGAAACCGACATTTTTAAACCGACAATAATATTGAAATAAAACTTATTTTAAGGATTTCATCGCGTTTAATTTCTGATTTTACGTGCCCGACGTTTCGACTGCTTTACAGCAACCATGGTCACGGGAAGACTGAGGTGTTTGTCGTCCTAGTTTGAACTGGGGTACCCTCTCATATTTAGTTGTTGTTTGCGGTCCGATCTATGCAGAAAGTGCTCACTGTGCCTTGAGGTCTTGCAATGGTGCGCTTGGGTTTGGATTTAATTATATTATATACTGATCCTAAGTCAGTGGTAGCACCCAGCCATCTTCCGTAAGATACGTTCAAACGTAAAATCAGAAAATAAAGGTTATGAAATCTGTGAAATAAGTTTTATTTCAATGTGTAGTATTCGCGTAAATATAAGAAATCAATACCGGCAATACTAACTCAATCGTTCCGCTTGTGAAAAAAATAAACAATAATCTGACTCGAACTATAACAAACCCTTTTTGTTCAGGATATTGCTTTTACAATAAACATTTTACAAAGATTTCGTTGTGAGCCAATCATAACATTGATATCATTGCGAGTCAAGGCCGGCCGAGTGTTGCTAGCCGCTTAAAATATTTTCACTCGTGATACAATGTTTTATGAAACAAGATTATTTTTAAATTGACCACGTGACACACACGCTACATTTTTGTATTTCATTTCGACAATACTTCTCTGTATTTAACACCTTGTATAAAATAATGGTGATCTAAAAAACAATGGATACAAGCCTAAAATATATAACTTTCCCATTTGAAAACTGTCAAATACAATTGTGAAAACTAAACCTGCCAAGAAAAGGAAAATTAATAATGAGCTGCTCTGCTTAGGCCCAGTGCGTGTTGATGAATTTATATGTATATAAACAAATAAATATCGCCAGACGAACACACCAACTATACGGTTCCACGCAAAGCAACGCTTGTATTATGGGTATCGTACAATGTACTGGGGGCGAACCCAATATATTACTTTTATATGTAGATATTAAACATCCATGACTTAGGTAGAAACATTCGTGCTCATCACACAAAGTTTGTCCTTACCAGGATTGGAAGCCGGGACCCTTGGCACAGAAAGCAGGACACTACCAACTGCGCTAAGCAGGCCGTTAATTTCATACACTTCTTTCGAAAATAGTCAATACTTTTTCACAGTTATTAAAAAGATAATGTTTTAAAAAGTCATACCTCACGTTCAGAAACGTTTAACGTTTTCCCAGTACTATTTTTAAACGGCATTTTTTTTTAAGTTAATGATATGCCAGTTTCACATTACAGACAAATGGCTTTGGGCGAAAGTGAAAATGTAAACAAGTTTATTTTTCTATTCGTAACGCGTTTCCTTTCGACTCGTTCAAGTTTGTCGTGCGGCGTTTTGTTAACTGTCATTTTGTTCGTAATATGTATATTAAACATAACACTTTGTTGTATAACATTTTTCACTTAGTGTAATAGAAAATTTCATTTTCAATTATTCTGACAACATATAAAGTATTGAGTTGTGCGATACGTTTCAACAAAGAAACTCGTCAGAGCTTACTTTCTACTATTTATTTAATTAGAGTTAATAATTTAATATGCCTTAATTCATAAAAATTATGTACAACATTCTACACAAACATAACACAGTTCCGGGTAACAACAAATTTAATGTCAAATAGTATAAAACCGTTTGAATATAAAATTAATATTCAAATTATTTATATGCCGATTATTTATCTAGGAATATACGTGAGTGAAATCGTATCGGTTCGTCCACAAAGACGCCGCGTCGACTCCGCCGCGTTGCGTCGCCCGCGCAGACACTTTGACCTGACGTGCGCCCACGCACCTAGCCTTGCTGCCGTACTAGACCCCCCATAAGATTGCTACATTTCCGGTGTTACACTATCATGCTAACTTCAAGGCGAACGGTATTTTATAGGTTTTATAAGTAATTTTATTTGAACAATTTCATGTGAAAGAGGCGCTTATTATAAGTGCCTTGTACTAAATATATACAACTATGTATGGTTCCCAAAAGGTATAAGTAGAAGTCCAATATGTGAATATATTTGACCTAATGGTAATAGGTCCCAATAGTAGGTAATAGGTGGGGTAGTTACATTTATTATATTCGACTGCTACTATCTTCACACAAAATCTAAATAACACATGTAGGATAAGGAGAGGAGGTCGCCAATAGAGGCTAAAATATCTTATCAATATTGATTTCTTATACGAATACTACAAATTGAAATAAAACATTTTTTTTGCGGATTTAATCGCGTTTATTTTAAACGCCAGGAACGTAAAAAACATAAAATAAACGCGATAAAATCCGTAAAATAAGTTTTATTTCGATCTGATCAATAGTTAATGCATGTTTATTAGACCACACCTTAGATGGGTGACCTGATTATACATTCGACCAATTTATTCAACACAATGAAATTCCATAACGAGCTTTGTATATTCAAAGTAGATTTTGCGATGTCTCGAATCGACCAATATTTATTATTGCCAGAAAATGGTCATAGGTATAAAGTCGATCATAGTGGAAGTAAAATCTTATAGTCAAGTAAAACCAGTACTGAATGGTGAAAGGTTCAGTGATATAGGGCGCCTTCTCTGCGCAGGCGCAGATGTAGTGATAGCGCAACGGGGCTTTGTTTCCGATCGAGAAATATACGGGACTTTAATATAAAAGTATACGAAGTACTTCTGCGTCTTCACTTGTTTACTAAAACTAAGTTTATATAAAAGAAAAAACACGGCCTAAGTATTTTAATAAATAAAAAACATCACCAGAAGATCCTCTTTAATTTTAAGATCCCAAACTAAGGAAAGCTTGTATCGTGGGTACGATTGTGGACTGGGAGCGATGGTCTATGACATTCGGACTCATAACACACAAGTTTGCCCCTACCGGAATTCGAGCCCGGGCACCCTTAGTACAGAAAGCGGGATTAGTAATCCCACTGTGCCAAGTAATTTCTGAATCACAACCAAAATCAAATAACCTCGATAACAGTTTCGTTATCTGACTATTTCGTTAACATTTCACATCAACCGCTTCCGATTTAATCGTAAAGTTAAAAGCTTCATGAAAATGATGACTTCAACGGTATCATTATGGGTGAATCCGGTCAAGGATAGTGACATTCCGCTGATAATAAGATATAACGTCATATAGACTGTTGATCGCGATGTAGGCATGCAATTTATCTTATCAGAGGATGTTATGCCAATAAATAAGACAAGTGCTCATTATCCTAATTGCTTAATTTAACTGTGACTAACTAGTTAGTTGGTTGTGATAATAAGTACTGCCATTCGGTTTTGGCAGGATTGTTACAACATAGGAAAGAAACCCTGTGCAGAAATTATAAAGTTAGATATTGATTGCATATATTTACGCGAATACTACACATTGAAGTAAAACTAATTTTACTGTTTTTATCGCGATTATATATTTTTTTTTACGTTCCCGACGTTTCGACGTGTCAACCACCTCAGTTCTCCCGTGACCAGCCGAAATGACGGGAACGTAAAAAGAAACATAATATAAACGCGATAAAATCTGTAAAACTGGTTTTATTTCAATTATAAAGTTAGGTTGCTGATTGTAGTTGCAGAGAGATTTTATAAATGAAAATGCGGTTTTGTTTTACACACGTTACATCATGGAAGAAGACGAAAGCATATTTTTTTTTATCCATTGGCAAAAACATAGAGTTTACGTAGAGCACTAGCCCTAGATGAATGGTGATAGAGCTTATTTACCACCCTGAGTGCTGCAGAACTGTTTCACGTCGCGAGAGACAGTAATGAGTAGGCCAACTTGACAGCCAGCTTTCACTAGTTGGAGACGCACACACAGAAGAAGAAGAAGTTACAACAAAATTGCTCAGACCCAACCTAAGCAACGCTTGTAATATAGATACCGTACAATACACTGGGGGCGATTCGTGGATATAATTACTTATTATAGATAATACAAATCCATAATTCGGGTAAAAACATACGTGCATATTACACAAAGATTGTGGGATTGAAACTCGGGACCCTCATTGGTTGAATAGCTTGCATTACAAAACCAATATACTTTCATAGAAGTACTAATTTATTTTTTACGAGTTGAACACTGAACCAACATTACACATTGAAAGGCACCACTATGTCTGCGTATTTGAAAAAGAAAAAAAAATGATTTATGTTTACTCAGAATAGGTACGTCTACGCTTGCAACACGTGTGGCACAAATTATAATCATATATGTAGAATGTAGTATATCGAAGTAAAGTTGGACCTCATATGTGTTAATGCGAAAAATATGTTATCAACTAAATTTATGGCACAAAATGTGTGAAGTGTAAAAAACTAAGTACCATTTGTCTGAAGTCGAAATAATATTATGATTAGATTTTATTTTTTGTCTTAAATTATTCTGCTATTTGCTCTCTAAACTCACTCAATCTTAATCCCATGCGATTTAGCCGGCAATATTAAGAGGTTAAATTGAAGTATCAAACATTTTCTACAACGCTTTGAAGTGCTACACAAAACGAGATGTTTACAAATGCAAGAAAGAAACGAAAAGAAAAAAGAAACATCTTTGACCTCCTCGAGTATAACAAGACATTTGACGTTGGAGTAAAAAATGAAATATTGTGTAGTTGTCAGCGCGGGCGCAGACACGAATGAGCGATGACAGGCCGAGTGATGAAATAAAAGCGCAAGATTCAGCAGAACTGACGCGGGCTTGATCGGATTGTTGATGATTTTGTAAAAGCTTTCGGGAATGGCCGCTAAAATGTTAAGAGCATTTTTTATTTTGGAAGGTGACGGAGTAAACTGTCCGAGAATTTCAAAAGCTATAAAATAACGGAGGCTGTGTTTGAGAAGGCTCCCGTTACCAGGAATAGGCTTTGAAAAGCTATTCTGATATTCGTCCATAAATGAAATCTCCAAAAGAGGATATCTTGTTTGTACGCGATACACGAATTATTTACTCACTTACTTCATTTACTCAAAGAATACTTCCATGTTAATTAATATATTGTCATTCCTAAGAGATGCCATGCTACACAAAGGATGTTTAAAGTTGTTTACGTAATCCGTTGTTTTCCACGGAAATTTAAAATGCAACTAGGTTCTCGACTTCTCTGATGGCTGCACGGTAGAGTCGTCGAGAGTTCTAGCTATGTAGTATTTTTTTTTTGTTTTCTCTAGGTGTTTAATTATACAGGTTACTAACTATACCTACTAACCTATGGAACTGCGCTTATTTAGTACATTAATTGTAATTATTGTATGAAAAAGAAAATGCTCATAAAAATCATAATAGTGTTTTGTTTGGAACATTTTTTTTTTCAATTAAATGGATATCGCAATTCTGACTTCACATGGTGATTATAATTGGGCCAAAGAAGCGCAGGTTCAAAGGTAGGTTTGTATGGATCACTCTTTATATGCAATTCATTCATACTATGACTGTTAACTGATATAGGCTACTGAAACTATAGTGTACTATTATAGTATACCTACGAGTCAAGTATATTCTGTATATATTATTAAAACGCTTGCGGAGCCTATATATTTACATAAAAACTAAACATGTTGACAGCTACCTACATATCATTTGGGGCATTGACCTGCATGTCATAGTGTTGAAAAAAAGTCATAATCTCGGAAGCCCAGAAAATTTGAATGTAGGGAATACGTCCGTGGAATTTTGGTCGGTGACGCCTAGCGTATGTAGTTCTATATTAAGATTGTCCCAATTTATTTATGAGTTGTGTTATTTATTGTAGCCGTGCCAATTTGCGTGCAGTTGTTATGTGCGATCAAGTTATTCATAGCTAAGCACAACGCCCGCACCTGTGCTCGGTATTCGATAAGAAAATCGATTTTTCGCTACAGGCTGCGCGCTATACCGATTACCGAATAGTTATCGCAGAATACGTATACATTTATGCTTAGAATTCGTTTTTTTTTTTACATTTTAAATGGAACATTATCGAAAACTGGAAAATTCCCGTGGTTTTTGGTAGTTAGATCAGTCAACGAATCTATGATAAAAAAAACAAAAGTGAGTTTTCAAGGGTCCCGTATTTTCCGTTTGAGGTACGGAACACTGAACATATTTAAAAAAAATTAGGACAGTATGTCGTCACATCCTGTTACCGACTTTCGCATCAATTCGTTGAACTGCTTATGCAGTATCCTGTTTAGAATATCATTAGCTTACGACGAGAAATTTCACGAAAACTTTTATTCCTAAGGTATAAACCAATACGGTGAATTCTAGTCAGGTATTGTTTAATGACTCTTTGTAAGGAAACTGTTTTATTTTTGCCGTTAAATCATATGTACTTACATCCTTATTCACCAGCAATAAAGCCTATGATTGCGGAGGAATGTATCTCGTGAAGTGTTAACGCAAGTTTGTTATCTCTAAGTCAATAATGCAGAATTTGTGATATCATTTCTATTGTGAGACGCTAACTTGAAGTAATACTGAGTCATGTTTACGCTAACAACTTAAGTAGTCTTCTATGTAGCCCGCGTTTAGCGATCGCCGTAAAGTACTGCTTTAGTGTTCAACTTACTTAAGACTTTCGCTCAAACGATTATGGGCTTCTCGACCTTACCTACGCGTCTATAAAGTACCAGCTCGAAGTCGAAGTAATTAACTTGAAAATTCTTTAAAAGCATCATAAAATTAAGATTTTTAATAATCTTGCCTTCTTTAAAACATACCTGAGACATTCATATACCTACTTCAATATTTGCATTTAAAATCTCATGAATACTTTTGCCTTCCATTATTACTACATAAAAGGCTAACAACTATTTCGTCTACAAACAAAAAATATTCAGTTTTCCTATTATGCAAAACATGCAAAGTTCAAGAGGGTCACGTACCAAATATATGTGTTCCATATATAGTCATTCCATGGTTGGTGTTCTCAAGATCATTTCGTGGCGCTATAGCCATATAAGCATACAATGCAAGCATACTATTTTATACTTAGTTAGTACATTTTTTTGACCTGCTGCTTAAGTCTGATTAGCCGTTCCTACATTGTTCTCACATACCTATAACAATGTATTGCTCAAAAATGTAAAAGATCTATTTAAAAAAAGAGCAACCATGGAGTTTCTTGCCCGTTCTTCTCCATAGGAACGGCATTCCGAACGCGTGGTAAAGTAGTAGCATAATATTTTGTAACTTTTGACGAATCATAACCATTCGACTTAATGGTCTACGTGAATGAAAAATATTCTGAATCTGATTCTGAATGATTGTCAATTACGTAATAATTATAGCGGAGACCAGTGAGTGATTGCGCACTTTCAGGAATTTCAATATTTTTCATTACATACAATAGACTGAATTATAATTTTTTTGCTAGATTTAGAATACCTTGGTGCGGTTTAAAAATATAAAAGT
The DNA here is from genome assembly GCA_905404115.1 of Pheosia gnoma. Lineage (NCBI taxonomy): Eukaryota > Metazoa > Arthropoda > Insecta > Lepidoptera > Notodontidae > Pheosia > Pheosia gnoma. Next base: position 9,528,464 of record FR989899.1, on the reverse strand, counting down.
TAATTTCAACAATTACAAACCCGATTGCTAAAGTCGTTACTGGACTTGTGATAATTATTTACAGTTTTATTTTAATGTATTGATTTCTTATATTTACGCGAATGCTATACATATTAAAAATATAAAAACGAATTTTAAGGATTTTATCGCGGTTATATTATGTTTTTTATGTTCCCGACGTTTCGGCTGCTTTACAGCAACCATAGTCACGGGAGGAATTAGTTGGTGGACGTCCTAGTGTCATAGTTTGACCGGGGTACCCTCATATTTAGTTGTTGCTTGCGGTCCGATCTATTGCTAATAATTATTCCGGACACTAAATGCACTTACTGTCCGGAATAATTATTAGCAATACTACCTAGAAGATATATAATAGCATTGAATTACGTTAGTGTTCTCTTGTAAGTAAGGGTGGTTGCACGTTCTGGTAAATTCCTCTGAACGCAACATTTTTAATCGCACCAACACAGATCGGCGATATCTGATAAAAATAACTATAATGCAATCCACTTAGACTACAAGGGACTATCCTTCTGGTGTATAATATCTTATTACAATTATATTTTTAATGTATTTAATAATGTTTATTGGATAAGTCCACCTCAAAGTCTACCTGAAGTTCATTAATGTGCGAGTGGATTAAAAATAATAGCCTTGGTGCGCTTCAAATGAAAGTGCTCTGTGGAACGCCCCCACGCTATCGAGTAACTTGATATCACTTGGAGAACTGCTGCAAGTGAAGTATGCGCCACTTGACTTTAAGGTGTATTTAAGATTTTAATGGTATTCTCAATACAGAGCTCCTTCAGCAAGGGGGACTTAACAAGGTTGAGAAGAAAGAAACTGTTTAAAACAAAACAAAACATGTTTTTGTTATATTCATGATATTTACTACTGGATCCCAAGTCGGTGGTAGCACCCAGCCATCTTCCCTATTGAAATTAGGATGTTATTTCAATAAACCTATCTATTTCAAATGAGTAGACTTCCTAGTTATATTGTGTAATTGCACTCACAAATGTTGTCCCGCGCCCGCGCAATCAACCTATCAGTGTATCTATGACTAGCGCTTGGTGATAAGCGTTATCACTGTTTACCGACGCATAGTGGGCAGGTGAACCCAGTCACCTATATTTCCCTTGTAGTAGATGACTTGACCGAGTTTATACTCAATAGTTTACTCAAATATAAGGCGTAACAAAAAAAGTGTAGCATATTGATTTCTTATATTTACGCGAATACTACACATTGAAATAAAACTATTTTTTAAGGATTTTGTCGCGTTTATTTTTCGTTTTTACGTTCTCGACGTTTTGGCTGCTTTACAGCAACCATGGTCACGGGAGGACGCGACAAAATCCTTAAAAAATAGTTCTATTTCAATGAACAGTGTAGCATATTTTAACAGAGGAATCGGTAAGTTATTTGGATCACGTGGATGTATAAAATAATTGTATACAATGAGGTTTGTTTTTTTTAAATACGGCGACCCCTTTAGCCTTTAGCCGTGCCCTGTACGAGGTGTCATTTAAGTGTTTAATAATTTGATTCATTTCTTTGGGAATGTTATCTTTATAACCTACTGTTGGCGCTGTTCAAATATGTTACATGTCTTGGACGGGAGGTTTTCATTCTATCATAGTAGGATTTAGCGACAGGCTCTTATAAACAATATTATTCTGTGTCTGCCAATAGCTCCATATACTAAAAAAGTTATGTCGTTTTGGTTTTTATAGTAGGTACGGTCGTCAACATGAATATGGGGCTCAGTTTCTTAATATTTGCAATGACACGTATAATGCAATAAGGTCGTATATCTGTATAATTATCATCATATCTGAGAGCATATTATGCTCCTAGTGACGTCAGTCAAGATGGTAGCTCTTATGGTTTACGTTTGCTGTACGATATTCAACCTTATATGGGTCCCAAATTAAAGTTCGCGACTGTATTAGGTATATTTATTGGGAAAATGTATGTAGACTAGTTTTTTTCGCGAATCATTTTGTATGAAATGAGACGCGCCGTGCGCGTTTGGATGTATCAATGTTGTTTTGATCTATCGTTCAGTTGCTTGCCATTTAGACGGAACTGCCTTTTGGGAGTCACTTAAATTCTGCTGAAATACTAAGTACAATTCTTTACTGAAATCATGCTGAGAATTCATCTATACAAATAAATAAAATTGGAGTGTCTGTTTGTAATATTAAAATAACCGCTTTTTACTAAGTGCATTTGGGTGTATACACGGTACATATACCAAAATAATTTTTTTTTGTCTGTCTGCCTGTCTTTTTGTTTCGACGAGACTTTCACGGACAGATAGCTAATGTAACAAGGAGTTACTTAGGCTACTTTTATTGTAGCTTTTATTGTAACTTTTTTGTTAAATACCACGCGGACGAAGTCCCGGGTAACAGCTAGTTAAGCAATAAATTGTGAAATTCTCTAAATATACGCGTACAGCGTGCACTGCGAACCCAGCTAATTCACAATTATGCAATTACATCAAAAATAACCCTGTATATATTTACAGCACCGCTCCCGACACACCGGGAACATGTAAATCAATACACCGTTCTATATTACTTTCCGCATTCATAAAGAAAAGATGTATGATCGTAATTAAACTTTATTCCATTTCAATAGGTGTTACTTTTGATCTTATCGTGTTAGCGAGACAAATCGAGACAAAACATTACATTTGATGGAATGCCGAATGGTGCCTCTGTGATAACGCAATGTAAATACTACGCGAGAATTTTTTTTTTTTTTTTTTTATTACATTATAGGCAAGTATTTGATCTCGATCTCACCTGATGGTAAGTGACGATGAGATCTACGATGGAGCATACTTGCCTAGGTAGGAAGGCGGCAGTAGATAGAGACGCTACATTCACTAGGCACATGCAGCGCAACTGATCTGACCCGCCATCCATGAATAGCAACACCGAACATCATGCCGGAACACGGCTAGGCCGCTTGGCGACATGGCTTTGTTCAGTGGGTGGTGACTAGCCACGGCCGAAGCCTACCACCAGTAGAATATAACAAAGATTCAGTTTAGTATTTTTTTCTTTTAAAGAGATAAGATTTGATAAGAAATGTAAAGCCTAAGCGTTGTCAGTACTCAGTAGCCGAAGCGGAAACGGTTCAATTATCTTAATCATCGCATAAAAAAAATTACAACATAACAATTATTTTAAAAAGTCAAAGAAAATAGTTTCATGCTTTTCCATAAGAATGACATACCAAATTGGCAGTTACGCAATACTTTTGACGATTCATATTTAGTGTTATTTTTTTATTTTAATTAAACCTATACATTGAAATAAAACTAATCTTACGAATTTTATCGCGTTTATTATACGTTTTTTACGTTCCCGACGTATCGGCTGCTTTACAGCAACCATGGTCACGGGAGGACTAAAACGTAAAAAAGTCCGTAAGATTAGTTTTATTTCAATGTGTAGTTTTCGCGTAAATATATGAAATCCATATGTTAAAATTTATTAAAATAATTTGCAAAGCCGTTCGGATTCCGCACAACACAATTAGCATGTGCTCTCTTGCGTTAATTATGCAAAGAGAGCGCCAGAAATCAGATATTTTAAAGCGCAGTTCGAGTTCACAGAACTTGTTCTTAATCATTCTCGAATAAATGACTTGCACGCGATCAAGGATTAATAGGTTATAACGTGAGGTTGCCTGCTTTCTTTTCTCGTTAAATTTCCGAATTCGATTATTTATATCGATTTTTTTATATGGTTGCGAATGTGATAGGTATGCTGAAAATTATAAGGTTTACTTTGAAAATATGAGTTTCTATCATAGGTATTATACGAATAATTCAAACCCCAACCCAAAACGATCGTTTGAGTCGGTTACTCAATACTTAAATACAACTCAAATTTGATGTCCGCCCAATAATACAAAGACCCTACAGGGAATTATTCAGTGGATCACACTGAATTCACTGATTTTAACGTCTTATACCTACAAAGATAAAAAATAACGATATTTTTTTTGGGGTCAAGTCACCTTCGTCCGTAGAATAATTAAGTACCCTCGAGATACCCTACACGTGACCCTGGGTGGTGCCAACTAGGTGACAACTCTACTGGTGGTAGGCTTCGGCCTTGGTTAGTCACCACCCACTGAACAAAGCCATGTCGCCAAGCGGCCTAGCCGTGTTCCGGCATGATGTTCGGTGTTGCCATTCATGGATGGCGGGTCAGATCAGTTGCGCTGCATGTGCCTAGTGAATGTAGCGTCTCGATCTACTGCCGCCTTCCTACCTAGGCAAGTATGCTCCATCGTAGATCTCATCGTCACTTACCATCAGGTGAGATCGAGATCAAATACTTGCCTATAAATGTATAAAAAAAAAGAAAGAAATGTAATGTGACAAAGACTCAGACATATATGAAGAACCTCAATATTTGATAATTTAAGCATTTAGCAATAAAATAACAGAAAAGGAACAAGAGTCTCACGTCTTTATACATGAATATATATATATTGAGAACTTATATCTTTTTTGTTGTAGTGTTTTTTTAGTGTCGTAAAGACACTAAAAAATATATTTTACAATGTACCGGTATCGTTGAGTTAAATATCCGATTGTTTTACCTGAAACCAAAAACAACGAATTAATATAGACATTACTTGTAGCTCGTAAAAAAACACATTACAATAAAAATAGCAACAGTTTAATCTATAACCAGGATTTAAAAACGGAACAGTAAAAAAGTCTCCTGCATTTAAAGTAGCCAACGGTATCGCATGATTCAAGATGTCAAAAATCCCATTAAGTCGTTATTTAAGTTAAGGAAGGCGCAAGATGGGATCTCTTAAACTGGTACCCGTTCGGATAATTGTAGTCCCACATGTACCAGCCGTTCCCGTTGCTTTATTAATGTCGTCACGCAAACCATGTATGCAACTATTAGCTACTTTAAGTTCATTAATATGATAGAAGTAACGACATGCCCGCCGCGGTCTTCAAGCCAAGTCATTCATTCATTTATTTCGTCATGTTTGACGACCCATGATTAGCGCAGTTGGTAGTGACCCTGCTCTCTGCGCCGAGAGGTCCCGGGTTCGAATCCTGGCAGTGACAAGCTTTGTGTGATGAGCATGAATGTTTGTACCCGAGTCATGGATGTTTAATATCTATACCAGTATTATATATTGAGTTCGCCCTCAGTTCATTGTACGGTACCCATAATACAAGCGTTGCTTAGTGTGGGACCGTATAGTTGGTATGTTCGTCGTAAAAACTTACAAATTGCCATCTTATTTTTTTTCCCATAAACCCTACAACCGGATTGGGATATCTGTAAAACTTGAAAGATACCGCTCTACATAGAGACGCAGAAAGAGATAAGCGATATAGAGATTGTAATTTCCGAAAATATTCGCTTAATCCGCCAACATTTAGAATTATATAACCCGAACATAATCCGAACGAGCGTCTTCGCAGCCATGACCCCCGTTACCGGTCAAATCTTCAACAATTATTAAATAACTAGCTGTCCTGGCGAACTCCGTACCGCCTCAGAATCAAATGTATGAGAAAATGAATTTATTGGTATTCTATGAAAATTCTAACAAATCTATCCCACGGGAACCATACATTTTACCGGGATAAAAAGCCTATGTGCTATTCCAGACTATAATATATCTCTGTGCCAAATTTCATCCAGATCCGTTCAGCCGTTCTAGCGTGAAAGAGTAACAAACATCCATCCATCCATCCAAACATTCACATTTATAATATTAGTATAGATGTTACGTTGTCCGCGATTTTGAGCTTTTGCACATAAAACACAACACAAGGCTTTAGCTCCACCGGTTTTATACATCAGGTTATAAATTTGCAACACTTTTTTCTGTAGTTACTTATACATTTTGGACATTCAAGCTTGGGTTTTTAACGTACCGGAGCATTCCGAGGAACTTCAATTCGGTTTGTTATTGCCAACATTTAGTCGAGACATTTACATGTTTTATAGACTTACTAATGCTAAATAAGATGTAACATTACGATTTTATCTTTTATTTATTAGTCGGTTTTTATCAACAGTAACCTATTCACCTTTTGAATCTGTAAATCTATTGTGTGTTGTAAATCAATCTACTGATATAGAACTTATTTTATAGATTTCATCGCGTTTATTTTATGTTTTTACGTTCCCGGCGTTTCGGCTACTTTACAGCAACCATGGTCACGGGAGGACTGAGGTGTTTGACGTCCTAGTGTCAAAGTTTGAACTGGGGTTCGGTCATATTTAGTTGTTGTTTGCGGTCCGATCTACGCAGAAAGTGCTCACAGTAGTGTGTTTTCTTCAAGAAAACACAAAGAGGAAGAAGAATCTTGAACGACAAGAAGGATGCTGCCATATATGTATGGTCAAAGTTCATTTATTTTAAATAGTGACTAATTCATGATATACAAGTACCTAGTCTGTAACACGCCTTAATCGAGTCTTGCTTAGACGCCGAGGCTGACAAAAAATAAGTACATTTACATTCAGTGAAGCACGTGTTTTTATGCAGAAGGATGGCCAGTCTCATTCGGAGCATGTACTGATACAGTTAGATGGTCATTGACCCCCTGGCGCCGGTGGCTAATTGTACGCGAGGATAATGCCTTCGAAAATCTTTAACGTTATCAATTCTGTCATTTTGTAGATTAGAAACATTGAATTGATCTTTGGGTCTTTTTGCCGTTTGACTATTTGGATCGATGACGTTCTAGAAACAATATTCAAACGACTGTTGGTTGGGTCCACTATGAGCTCTCCCTACTGCTACGGCAATGTTACATGTTTCCATCAAATTAAGATTTTATTTCAAAAGTTTCACTTAGTTCCCATACGGCAATCAATAAATTTCAAGTCAACATGATGGCATTAATAATTACAGGAAATATTTAATAATAAAACTGAATGTACAGTTATCAAATTAACCTATGATCTCTATACGAATCTGTGAATGAACGTAGTCATAGAGATAATGTATGTATGAAACCCCAGCCATCACATAATGATACGTAATCAGTTAATAATTTACAACCTCACACGTCGCTAGCGTAACCTTGAACTTAAAATCACGATCACTTTAGCAAAAAAGTGTTTAGGCAAAAAACGAACAAGTGATTCGACGAAGCCTACTCTATATTTGTCAAAGTCGATATTATTAGGTGTATCTAGAGTTCATTGACACCTTTGCGATGTTATTTCCCATTTGTATTATGTTAGGTTATTTTGAAAGCCTTATTGCAAGATCATACTTTGGTTCGAACTAAATTCGAATGTCGTGTAACAAACATAACAGAAAAAATACAAAATACTACTGAATTGAGAACTTCCTTTTTTGAAGTCGGTTAAAAATCATCTTTTGACGAGTGTGCGTGTATTATTGCTTGACTCGAGAGTATTTGATCTTCTTGCAAGTAGTGTTCATTGCATGCATTATTCAGCAAAGCTTCTTGCACTTCTGTAACTTGCTACCTTTACAGTTTTAACATTCGCTTAAATAAATCTCGTTTAGCATTAAACAATTCCATGGAACTTCGTATTCAATACTTTAAAAATACAATTTCGTTAAAAGTGAAGGTTTAAATTACAAATGTGGATGATATGTGACTTTCATAATTTATTCGGGTATAACTGCTCGGAGATAAGCGCTCAGCCCGAAAGGGCAATGTTAATTGCTCCAATTATTGGGATTGTCGAAACGATTCTGGTACTGCGAAGGCTGACATTGAGAGAAAGGTACTGCATTGCACAGGTGTCGGTGAAAAATCCTTCTTTGGAAGCTGCGTACCTTCACTTATTTATAAAACCGTTTCACTTAGGTGGCACGGTAATTAATAATGAATATATACATAATGCAACAAGATTGTTTTATTGAAACAAAACTAAGATATGGATTTTATTGCGTTTATTTTATGTTTTTACGTTGCCGACGTTTCGGCTGCTTTACAGCAATCATGGTAACGTGAGGACTGAGTTGTCTGACGTCCTAGTGTCATAGTTTGAACTGGGTTACCCTCATATTTAGTTGTTGCTTGCGTACCGATCTACGAAGAAAGTGCTCACAGTGTCTTGAGGTATTGCAATGGTGCGCTTGGTTTTGGATTTAATTATATTAATTACTGGATCCCTAGTTGGTGGTAGAACCCAGCCATCTTCCTTATTAGTTTTATTTCAATGTTTAGTATTCGCGTAAATATAAATTAATATATTATACAAGCGCTTTTAGGAAACTACACAAGTATTATTTTAGATATTATTAAAGCTTAATCACACATCGAGTATCGAACAACTTTCACAATAACTTGACTCAACTACATACATTGGAATCTATCTATCTATCTATCAGCCGATATACACGTCCACTGCTGGACATAGGCCTCCCCCAACGACTTCCACACATCACGGTCCTCCGCCACTCGCATCCACCGGCTTCCTGCGACGCGTGTGATGTCATCAGTCCACCTTGTGGGGGGCCGTCCTACACTTCGTCTTCCGATTCGTGGTCGCCATTCTAGAACCTTTCTGCCCCAACATTGGAATAATAATTTAGAAATGATAGATTTATTCAGAAGGAAGTTGGATCTCGAAAACTCCTTTTACACAATGCTCGAAGAGTAACATCGATCAAACAATTAAAGCACATCAAAACTACTTGACTATAAGGGACATCATTCAAGTAATCCCTTGAATCAAATTAAAAGATGGACAGCCGTCTCTTAAGCCACATAATTAAAATGATGAATGGGACGCTTTAATCGAGCGAATCATCGCATTGTAGTGAAGCTTTTTTTTTTTAACTTGCATCCACGATGTTGGGTTCGAGTCCAGTGCGTGTAGAATTAATGATAATACAATGTTACTGTATTGCTGAAAAACTACCTAAAGTTGTACACAATTTGTGGTTCAATAATTATCAAATTAAATATAATATGGTACCAGTTCAGTAGATATGTACAGGGGCGTCAATGAATACATTTCAGTGAGAGGGGGGTTGGGGGGGGGGGGGGGTGACTTTGAGTTCAGGACCAAAGACAATAAACAACAAGTGAATAATAAAAAACTAGGAAAATAATTAAAAATATTTTAGAAGGTACCTACTATAAAACTTTGAATTTGCTAAAGCAGGGGGGGGGGGGGGGGGGGTTGAACCCCAAAGCCGTACATCCCTTCATTATCAATATTTATCTAAAGTGACGCGAACGAGTTACTATTTACTGATGACTTTATTGTTGAAAAATGAAATCAATTAAACATTTCCTTAATGACATTACATCGTTATCCCAGACGCCTTAAAGTCATAGACATTATCGCTCACAGAATCGTCACTGATCCCCGGAAACTTATCCGATATTACCCATCCCTGGTTCATGTTCATTCAGCTGATCGAATGAAGAGCTCCGGTCACGCGTGCCAGCCGATAATGTGACACGATTATGTCAGAATATAATCATCTTTATGATGGATCGTTACGAATGAAGTATTAACGTGTTGGTTTAGTATTTGTTTGCCTTCGGTACCGATATATCCAAATAAATGTAGCCTACTTGAGATTAATTAATGCTAGGTCATTTTTATTTTACAACTAGCTGTTACCCGCGACTTCGTCCGCATGGTATTTAACAAAAAAGTGTTTCTAAAATAAAAGTAGCCCCAGTTACTCCTTGTTCCTTGTCCATGTTACATCAGCTATCTGCCAGTGAAAGTCTCGTCAAAATCGGTCGAGCCATTTCAGAGATTAGCCGCAACAAACAGACAAACAGACAGACAAAAATGTAAAAAAAATTGTTTTGGTATATGTACCGTGTATACATCCAAATGCACTTAGTGAAAAGCGGTTATTTTAATATTACAAACAGACACTCCAATTTTATTTATTGAGTGTGTGATGAGCCTAAATTGTTTAACCCACATTTTATATATACCTACTAGAATCCCCCAGTCCATTGTGATTTAGTTTGGGACCATACAGATGGTTTATTCGTCTTGTAATGTTTATATATTGAAATAAAAATAATTTTGCGGATTTTATCGCGTTTATTTTATGTTTTTACGTTCCCGACGTTTCGGCAGCTTTACAGCAACCATGGTCACGGGAGGACTGAAAATTAGTTTTATTTCAGTGTGTAGTATTCGCGTAAGTATAAGAAATCAATATAATATAATTTTACATTCCTAATACCTAATCGATGTAACATCAAAGTCCGATCACCACAAGGTGCTCACTATCCCGTTACTAGGAAGCGAATGCGTTCCCTCTTGCATCACCGGTGAAATAATGCACCCATACACACGGCATTTGGGTCACAGTGTAATTATTTATAAAACACTTCATGCGCTCACGGGAAATGGTTGTGATCGTTTATTAATATTATGATTATGCTGTGCCATTGCCCGTAAATATTATGCATTCCATTGCGCCTAGTGGCCATATTTGAAAGTAAAGTAAGTTTACACTGTTATGACTGGACCCATAATATTATCTTTAAAACTTGTGGCTAATTGGAGTAAGCTCTCTACTCAATTACGCGTTGACAGTTTCAATCATCATTCCATCATCCATTCAAGTCACACGAATCAGTCACATCACTCGTGCTAATGACAATTCAGACCGCAAACCGTGGATTTTAAAAATCATTTAAGCAGCCGAAACGTCGGGATCGTAAAAACAAAAAATAAACGCGATAAAATCCTTAAACATAGTTTTATTTTAATCATCTTAGGAACATTAATATAAGGTGCGACAAAAATATTTTAATAGATGAATCAGTCAGTTATATGGATCACGTAATAGATGAATCAGTCAGTTATATGGATCACGTAATAGATGAATCAGTCAGTTATATGGATCACGTTGATTGATTGATGTATAAAATTATTGTGTAAATGATGTTTGATTTTGTCTCATATAATCAGTAACGTTTGGCCATGCATTCAGTACAGGGTGAATTTTTTTTAATGTGTTATACCTATTTTTGTTTTATATATTTGGGAATGTTGTCTTTATAACCTACTGTTCGCCCTGATAAAATATTTAACATTATTTTTGTTACATCTTATGTATGTATTTAAAGTGAAATAATGTATGATATGTAAGCGTGGAAACAGACAAACTAAGAAGAAGAACAGACGAAAGATTGCTGGATTGTATATAATCTAAGAGAACTATGATAGAGGTAGGAGTTGGTGAATGTATGTCAGACAGTCTTGATAGAAGGAATGGAAACAATTCGCCAAAGACAAGAGGGAATATGACGATGTTCATACAGCCGAATACCAATTTAAAAAGTCAGAAACCATAAACTATACATAGAACAGAGCCACATACAGATTACAAAGATTTTTAAAAATCAATTGCAGCATAAACATCACTTTGAACTATCAAAGTGGTTTTAACAGTAACACATTAAAATTGTATGTTTACAAACAAATTATACGCGCCAAGTGGTCTCAAATGGCGGATGGCCGGCAGACGTTCACAAGGTCGCTTTTTCTGACACAGAAACTCTATTTCAATCGTACTTTTTGACCCGAAAGTGATATGTATATTGTATGCTCAAGTATTTCTTTGAATAAATGTATATATATAGCCACACGTACACACCAACTATACGGTCCCACACTAATCAACGCTTGTATTACGGGTATCGTACTAAGGATTGAGGGTGAAATCAGTATGTAATACTTAAATAGATAATAAACATCCATGACTCGGGTACAAACATTCGTGCTAATCCCACAAAGTTTGTCCCTACTAGGGTTCGAACCCGGGACCCGCAGCACAGAAAGCAGGGTCACTACCCACTGAGCTAATCAGGTCGTCAACATACGGTAAGCACGACAAAATAGGTATATTTGTGTAACTAGAATTTACTGCAATACCGTCAAAAGATTGTTTTAATGTTGTTACAAATCTGTTAGCCAGTAGTCGTTTGTAAGAATCACCCCCAAATTTATAAACGTTTTATAACTTTACCAAACGTCATATAGTACTGCGCAAAGCAAAACTCTTGTGCGCAGCACTATATGACGTTTGATAAAGTGATAAAACGTCTATACATTTGAGGGTAAATCTGTTTGGCTACCTACCTACATATCATTTTAAGTACCGAAGTTTCCTTGAAAATTATAACCAAACGAGCGTGGAAACAGACAACATGGATCAAGAAGACACTTGTAATATGAGCCTTAATTGCATACTGCATAAACTAAGCATGACAATCAAAATTGAATTTTGTGTATCGTTGAACAGAGAAGTCTTTCCGCAAGTCCGAAGTCCGCAAGTAACAACTAAATATGAGGGTACCCCCGTCAAACGATGACACTAGGACGTCAACCACCTCAGTCTTCCCGTGACCATGGTTGCTGTAAAGCAGCCGAAACGTTGGGAACGTAAAAACAAAAAATAAACGCGATAGAATCCTCAAAATAGTTTTATTTCAAGAGGTCTTTAACAATTTCCAATCGTTATACAAAAGTGATGACTCACAATTTTATAAAATTAACCTCAAGTCGCCGCTGTTACGTAACCATCTTGTTCGAATGCATGTTAGCCATCGGTCGACCGCTCCACTGATACATTTCTGCACGGAATCGTAATAAGTTGTCGTAATCAGCGCATGTTCAATGTCAGTGAGTCAGTGGACGAGTTGGTGTTGGAAAATTGATATGCACGATGCAGTTTCTATGCGGAGCTAAGGGAAAACCGCAGAGGCAGAGGCAGGCAGAGGCATGCAATCACTGTGAAACAAGATCTAAAGATTCCGCGCACAAAAATTTTCACAGTTAGAATAACAAAAAGTTATGCCATAAATCCACATTCCGATTTAAATGCACCGGCTCAGAATATCTGATACACTGTTAGACATATTTATAGCTCGCACGATTGATGCTAATCATCGCTCACTAAACGCAATATAAATGCGATAACTGTCGTACGAGACGACCAGACAGATTCATTATCATTATATGTGTATTTTTTGGCGCAGCGTAATGTCACACAGGTCACGTTGAGACCTATTGTCGGGATAATAGTGCGCACGAGTTGCCGAATTTGAGTACGTTGCATCTTTAAGATTCATATGGTATTGTTTAGCGTCTAGATTTTGGGAGACGGCTGGAATAATAAGAGGGTATTAGCAAATATAATAATAATATATATCTAAATAATTAGATAAAAGCTGATCATGGCAGGTGTCCGCAACCCTTCCAATATTTTTTTTTTGTCCGGGCGCTTTCTGGCCCGGCCCGCGAGCTACCTCTAACATAATTAGAGTCCTTACTTATATAGGAATGGATACACAGGGTTCTTTTTATTTCTCATTCATCCTTTGCTAGGCTATACCCTTCCAATATTTCCATCCCATATCCATCCAATCCTCATCCATAGTCCCAATTACCTTTCTATATTCCTGCAATAGTTCCTCCGCCTGCTGAGGTTAATTCGCTGTTTATACTATCATTTTCAGCAGTTGACCCCAGCAGGTTTCTAACATAACATTAAAATTCTCAAAAAGCGCCTCTACGTGTTGGACCCATGTCCTCGCGCAAGCCTTCCAAATATCCGGGCATAGCCCGTGTGGTGAGAGATATATCTATACTAATATTATAAATGTGAAAGTTTGGATGGATGGATGGATGGATGGATGTTTGTTACTCTTTCACGCCAGAACGGCTGAAGGGATCTGGATGAAATTTGGCACAGAGATAGATTATAGTCTGGAATAGCACATAGGCTACTTTTTATCCCGGTACAATGTATGGTTCCCGTGGGATAGATTTGTTTAAATTTTTCATAGAATACCAATAAATTCATTGTCTCATACATTTCGTTCTGAGGCGGTACGAAGTTCGCCGGGACAGCTAGTCTATAATATAACATCGCCAGACGAACACAACAACTATACGGACCCACACTAAGCAACGTTTGTATTATGGGTACCGTACAATGGAATGAGGGCGAACTCAGTATACAATACTAAGGTCTAAGGCGTAATGGTACCTTAATATAGTGTGTCGCTGGAATGGCAATAGTATGTCATTTTATTTAAATAAGCAGAACTGAGCCTCTAGACGTGTTAGTTAGGTGTGTTTGCGTACAGCTCTACGTCGTCCATAAGTATCCGTATAAGTACTAAAAAAACAACTGAATTGAGATCCTCCTCCTTTTTAAAGTCGGTCAAAAAAACACAGTAATTGGACAAAGCTAAAGCTTTTATCGTGTGAGGTGTACATTTCGCAAGAGCACGAATTTTGCATGCCACGCTACACATTGAGCACATTGCGAAATCGTGACGTAAGAGGTCCTGAAAGATACCATCGTCACGCGCAACGCGGTTCGGCAATGTTGCACAATATTAAACAACATGTACATTGAGAAGGACGTCTATTTAAAAAAGGCACGTATGTTGCGGGTGTTATTGGCGGATTTTGCTTGAAATAAACGGAGGTACAGTTAATTTTCGCAAGTTATCGCCAAGCGAACACACCAACTATACGGTCCCACACTAAGCAACGCTTTTATTATGGGTACCGTACAATGGACTGCGGGCGAATCCAGTCTATAATACTTAATATAGATTTTAAATATCCATTACTCTGGTACAACCATTCGTTCTCATTACACAGAGATTGTCCGTACCAGGATTTGTACCCGGAACCCTCGCTACGGAAAGCAGGGTCACTACCAACTGCGCTAATCAGGTCGTCAAAATGAGTAGATAACATTATTAAGTATAGAATGATGTTCCATTTACGTACATTGTGTGAAACCGAAAAATTTTAGCGTTAGACATTGTAGTTTTTTATTATTTGTTTTTCCATTAGATATCTAAGTAACTATTTGAAGGCTGTCTCTGTACGGAATCTCAAGGATCACATTACAGATCGCCGCCGCCCACTGCACTCAATAAAGTCATTGACACTGAAGAATCATCGAAATACAAGATGATAAGAATTGCCTATGGGATAACTATTGCGGATCACGTGCGTACTGTTCTTTGTACTTACATAATTATCTCGTGTGATAGGAGGGTTAACTCAGAATTTCATGATAAGTATAGGAATAGATTCTTAGATCTTATCTAATGATATCATCATTATCTTTCACAGTCATTCGTAGATTAATAACGGAATCGAAGATTCAATATGTCTCTGAATAATAAAAGAGGCCGCAAACCGACGCCAGCGAAAATAAATTGAAAGGAAGTGATTTTTTTTTAAATAAATAAATAACGCCAGACGAACCCAAAATATACGGTACCACACTAAATATACGGTACCACACTAAATATACGGTACCACACTAAATATACGGTACCACACTAAATAACGCTTCTACATATTATAGGTACGGTATACTGGACTGAGGGCGAACCCAGTATATAATACTTATATAGATATTAAACATCCATGACTCGGGTACAGACATTCGTGTTCATCACACAAAGTTGGTTCGTACCAGGATTCGAATCTGGGACCCGCAGCGCAGAAGGCAGGGTCACTACCCACTGAGCTGATCAGTTCATCATGTTTGTTTTACTAACACTTTCGATTCCTTACTTATAAGTACAAAACATAAAAGAAATGGCAGGCCATTCTTTAACCAAAGAGACCAAAAAATATAACAAAAAAAATTAACTCTCGCTACTCTAGTCACTAGTTTCGGTGGAACGGCGACGCGACGCAGGCGGCTCAAACATTTAAATCGCACAAAATTGAAATTTCAAAAAACATTACAAACAAGCTATTGTAATATACTAAATCGATTCTCGGGAACACGTGCGCGGCCACTAAAAACATTGCATTGTCATTTAACAAGCGTCTGGGTTACGCGATTGGGTTACAAAATGGGCTATTTGACATAATATCGCAAAAAACTCAACTGAGATTTTTTCGGAAGCCACGAGCACCCGACCATTCTGTTTTTTTAAAGATCGCTGCGATGAACGTGAGTTATACATTATAATGTTGATTTTTTGCCGTGCAAGTGTTGGTGTGATTCATGACAACGTAAAACAAGGTTAGCAATACTTTAGAAAATCAAGTTAACGAAACTAAAAGTATCCTTAGTCCGTAACGTACGTTATAAACGAACTTCAATCGAATTAAAAACAAAATTTTATGTACCAACTTTTTTTTATGTGCCAGATAATATTTTTAGACTTGTCCAATCTAGTTAAGTCAACATGGTGACAGCACAATTTGTGGACAACAGAATCGGTGATAATAGTCAGCGCCCTAAAAAGCCTAGATCAACGGAAACTCTAGCAAATATATACATTGATTGCGTAATGTTGGCGCTGATATTTCTTCCCGGGTTCGAATCCTGGTAGGGGCAAACTTTGCGTGATGAGCACGAATGTTTGTACCCAAGTCATGGATGCATAATAATCTATATAAGTAATAATATATACTGGGTTCACCCCCAGTACGGTACCCGTAATACATGTACCGTATAGTTGGTGTGTTCGTCTGGCGATATATTTAAATATTTATAAACGTGTTACTGATTCATCCGTTAAAATATTTTACAATATTTTTGTTACACTCATAATAGTTTATTTAAAAAAAACCCCTTTATTCAGAAATTTGGAATTTGTTAATACTAAGATAATAAGGTTGCATTCACAATGGAGAATATATGCTTCGTAGTAAATTCCCTTCTAAAACTAAGTCCGAGTGAATCACGTAGTGCTATGATTACTACAGAGATAAGCGACTGATAACCTATTTAAGGGCGTACTTAGATTGTGCACAATGTATTTAGGCCACATCTGTGGGTTGCGACAATTGTGCCAAGTTATCCAAACATACTTATGTTTCTTTATCACGTCACTTTACCATTCCACGTGGCCAATATCTTTTTGATTTATTATTTATTATGCTGGTCTAGGCTTAAGAAATCGTGCATTAATAATATTTTTTTATAGTAGGTACATATTGTAAATAAATTTCAATTGAAATAAAGCAAATGTTACGGATTTTATCTGACTGCGTCTGGTTCAATCCATGTCTTCTTACTAAAGTAAACTACTGAACTTAAATTTACGCGAATACTACACATTGAAATGAAACTAATTTTACAGATTTTATCGCGTTTATTTTATGTTTTTACGTTCGCGAACGTAAAAACTCGGAATGTAAATACATACATAAAATAAACGCCAAAAAAATCTGTAAAATAAGTTTTATTTCAATAGTAAACTTCAATTATCCAGGACTTCAAATATTAATAAAAAAAAATCTTCTAGAATTTTAGCTCCCCAGGATATATTACATTTAATCCGATTGTTATAAATAATCAATCAAGTTTCCATACTGTTATTCCCCTGTTTGATGTACAATGACAGCGTCTATTCCGGGCACGCAACCAGCGCACGTACGTCGGGCCCATTGTGAATTATACGCTGTTTTGTAACACAAATTAAACGATAAATAAAACGCTTTAGTTATCCATCTATTTCTTACCGACTGAGATTAACAATATATGACGGTTGAGTCATACGGAGTTTTAGATTAGCGAATAAGGTCACTATCGTGAAGGGGAAGAAACCAGAACAGAACTCGAGAGGAGATTTTGGATGAGGATCGCTCAAACGGCAAATATATACCACTTAAAATCCAGGGAATAAAACAAGAATATGCAACTTCATCTTCCAGGCTTAGAAACTGGTTATGGTCGCTTTCAAAGCCAAGACTGCTATAGGAGATGGCATCAGGTAAAACGCGGTACCATGGACGCGGATGCAAATCAAAAGGACAGTATAGCACTAAAGAAAAGTATGGCATAGATAAAAACATGTATGTTGGACTTCAATGGTAAATTATAGACACGCTCAAACCTCAAATCAAATCAATTAAATATAATTAATCTTCTATTCCTATATCAGTAAAGCTGTGTACTTTACTGAAAATTAATCGGACTTGTCATGTCAAGTTATACGGTTTATTTTAATTTCCATCACTCTTAAACCTTTATAAATACACAATGGTTAATATCCAATCAATATTAAGAATTCATATTATTATCAAACAATCTATTTTTAACCGACTTCAAAATGGAGGAGGTACCAGATTAGTAAAATATTTGATTTAGTTAGAGAAGGTAGATTTCAAGATTAGATTATTTATTGCTTTTTAGTTTTTGTAGATGGTTTTTATTTTGTTAAAAAGTTCTTTTTATTTTTTGGAAATTAAAACAAAATTGACCATTTCCCACTTCGACCTCTTCTTCTTCTTGTAGGATACACAGTAGGCCTGGGAAAAGCACATAGTATATTAAATAAATAAATTACGCGTGTGATTTGATAGTACGTAGGAACCTCTAACTCGCCGGTGGAACTTCAGAGAAACGAGGTAAGACAGGTGTCTCGGTTGTTGGCACAAACAAATTTATTCCGGCCGAGTGCGCGAGCAATTGAGATGTTTTATGTATCCAATAAAGTTCTGAGAATAGTATGGGGATCGCGAAACCGGGGGATTCGTGTACGTTGAATTATAAGCGATGACATCTTAGGAGCTATGGATAGAATATTTTATGCTTTACCTCAGAAATCAACTTTATTAACGAGTTATCTTCAAATGGATCGGCTGTAGCCACATTTTAACTATAGGAGCAGAGGCGGACTTTTTAAAAGACCGATTAGGCGTGGGCCTTGGACGGCCAGATATTAGTGGCAGTAAACCTGCGCTTGCAGAACAGGATGACCGGTGCTAAACGGCCTGGGGTGGCCATTACTACTTGGCCGTCTCTGGATGAGAGTTCCAAAAACGGTTTAAATTTATTATACAAAGATAGTTAATAATTAGGCGCCCGAAAATGGTCGGCGATATCGTGGCAGACCAAGGCAAACATGGTATGACTATTTGGACACTTTTTCGGATAAAACGTGGTCACAATAAGCCGAAAGGGTCCTGTGGGGAAGGAATGGGGATTGGGGAGGTATTTGCTCATTAGGGGGGGGAGGGGGGCTCAGTGCTCTATAAAAATATGATACTAGCCTATTTACTGATTCAAAGACTCTAACGATAAGATTATGATGAATGAGTCGTAATTACAGGTAAGTACTTAATTGAATTTGTTAACAGAGCGGTGTTATTGATGTGAGGTAGGTTTAGTCGCTACATAACTGGTAACATTTAGAGATCTGTTATATTTGTATGCGCACGCGCAGGTGTGTTCAGTTCGCTCGATCGTGGCGCCGCGTTGCGGGGTCCGTGCTAATGACGTCACCGTTTGTGGGTCACGGCTCCATCTAGGCAGCTTACCGTCGGATGTTTATAATTACAACATTTTGCAATAATAAATCAAAGTCTTAACTATGTAGGTATAAATATGTATTTTTTGTCAAAGTGCAAATTGCTTTTAGTCTTGGTAGCTAAGTTTTTTTGTTTTATGGCTTATGGTACTAGTGCCCTTCATGAAATGATTGCTTTACGCTAGGCTTAGAAGTGTGATAAGTTACTTCGATAAAAGGATGGGACGACCGTGTCTATGGTGTTTGCTCGACATGGCAGGGTCCCTGTGTGGCCCCAGACAAACATATGAGAGAATAGAAAACTATATAGTTTCACTTTTTAATTTTAATATTTTCTACACTCGTTTACGAAAGGACAATGGATAATATGAAATCGAATTATTTCTTGGAAAATAATATAAAATTAACAACTTCATGTTTCAATTTCCCAGAGAGTGCCTTTGAAACCATAGTTGCCAATTTGGCCGTCGAGAAATTACCGGAATATTTGGCTGTCAAAAAATTGCCAGATAAATAATGGATGGGATTCGATGTCTATATATACAGTATTGCAACACTACTAGAACGTGACACGTCTTTTTATGCCAGACGAACACACCAATTATACGGTCCCACACTAAGCAACGCTTGTGTTATGGGTACCGTACAATGGACTGAAGCGAACTCAGTATATAAAATCTATATAGATATTAAACATCTACGACTCAGGTACAAGCACTCGTGCTTATCACACAAAGTTTGTCTCTACCAGGATTCGAACCCAGGACCCGTAGCATAGAAAGCGGGGTCACTACCCACTGAGCTAATCAGGTCGTCAAACCCATCCCAATCTTTAAAAAAACTCTTTATCTTTTGTATACATTAATATTCCAATTAATCATATGTCATATGACTGAAACGCGGCGTCGTAAAACCTACTCTAAGAACATATTAATAGCGGCCATAAATCCGCGTTGTTTACAACAAAGCCCTAATTCACGACGATGCCGTAAACTCATCACTTTCACTACAACACAGATGTGACAATCTTGTTCGTCATCTCGACTACTAATTACACACACAACACACGCACGCACACACACACACAACACGCGTGACATGTTGAGCGATGATGCTCTGAAGTTTGACACACACATCTTGAAGACTGAAAAAAATGTTTTTTTTTTCTAAGTAAAAAAATATACTGCTCTATTAGAATTAAAAAAAAAAACTGCGCACGAACTTACTTCGAATTCCTATTAGAAGTTTATGACCATCGTTTATCTATGATTCCGTGTGTTCCGACTAGTACTCAAGGATATAATAATATAATTTCTAGTTTCCATATATATAAATATATATATATATATATATATAAAACTGTTTTTAAATCTAACAATTAAAATTGGTATCATTAACAAAAAAAAAAACAAAATGTCCAAACCTGACTTCAAAATTAAAACCTATAAATATTTATGGCTGTAATTTTATACAAAAATGGGTATGTGAACGGTATGTAAGATGAGTCATCGCTCAGTATAAACATCTCGATGATATACATTCTAAATTGAATGACACTTAGAGTAGGCTAGTACTTATATGACATAACCATATAATATTCTTCAACATGACGTATGACTCTATCAAATGAACGAGCTTGATGCGTCATTTATGTTGCGGCTCTATTTTTAAATTCATATTTCTGAACTTAAATCGTTTACTTCATAAATAATAAGGTGTACATTCGCTTGTATATTAATAATAATATTGCTGCGTCAAAACATATCTTGGTCCTTGGAAGGTGTTAAAAATGACAATTCAAGTTTTTGCGTATTGCGTGGGTAGACTTATTTACTAGATTCTTAACGTGGGATACAAAACAATACATAATAAACTTCGTATTATTTCATAGCCGTTAGAATTTGGACAATGACATCACTGTATCGAAATAGGTAATGACAGTATTTTAATAGGTGTATCCAGACCGACCGTGCACTCTTGTGAAGCTGGCACTCAATATGCTGCCAGGGGCCGGCGGCTGACAGCAAGGCGTATGATAAATACCAGTATTGGACGAGGCAGCGGCGCGGGTGGCGCGAGCTTTTAGCGCATACGAGCACTGCCATCTATCAAATTAAGACTAACTGCCTCGAGAGGCAGTGCGATCGGTCTGGACCTGGTTAATTAAATACACATAACATTACAAATTAAAGTTACTTATTAAATTCATAAACGGAACAGATGGTTTGTTCACATGGCTTTAATGTGAGAAAAAATGTGCATTTTAAAATGATTAATGCCTACAACAATTGTTTTTCGTTTCATTCCTAAATATTCGACTTCGTCTGCATGAATAGTAGTAGCCCTTTTATATGCCACTGTTAAGCACGGTTCGTCCTTTCTCATATCTCGTAACTTAATCGTATCGTCATCGAGAAAGCATAGTCTCCGAAATCTCACATTATTTGGGCACATGTCGAGTTGTCAGGATATCCTTAATAGTATTAACAGATAATAAACCTTGGTACGGGCCACAGACAGGACACAACCGGACAACGGTTTTGGTTCACCGTGTACCAAATCAAATTATTAGGCATTTGAAAAATGACATGACAAAAGTTACTAGTAAAAAAAATCAAACCTTATTTAAAAACAAAACAAACGTCGTTAACACGATTATTTTATACATCAACGTGATCCGAATAACCTACAGATTCATCTGTGAATTTTTTTTAAACAATTTTTGTTACACCTCATATTATAATCGTTCCAAAATATTCAGTGGCACCACCGTGCATAACACAGCACTTCACGAGCGTATTATCGAACATTGGGTCACATTGTTCCACATAGTGCAGGGGCATTCACGATCTTGTTGACACAGATGCACTTGGCCGTATTGTCTATGAGTCAAGTTAAATAAAAATGTCACGCCTCTACGCGCCTCGGCACAAAGGCGTGTTTTAATATTCATTAGGGCGTATTGGTACCGTTTAGAATTCGGAATTTGAAAATATTTTCTGTTTTTTGGGCGGTGGTCCGAGTGATGGGAGGTAGCGGTTATAAAAGGACTATTACTAAGTGCAAGCTTGTTTTCCCGATTGTGTATTGTCTCTTCGAACGCTTGCTTGTTTTAGCGATTTTTTTTATTGACGCAAACAATTATTCGTTAAGGTATTGTGTACAATTTTGTAACGAAAAGTTTGTAGTTAAAAGGCAACACGGATGATATACTAGTCAGTTCTAACGTTCTATAAAAGCTGGTTTACACTTGATTCTAGTACCAAGTATGGCGACAAATTTGGACGCGATAACATCACTTAATTAATATTTACATAAACTAGCATCGTTCATTCAATGGAGTGGTACTGATTTTTTTTTTTCATTTGTACGACGTTTTAGTCATTCGCATAGTTATGATACGTAATGCTATCGCTCAGATTATATGGCCAGTACGTCAAGTGTGAGATTATTCGTAAGTTTACTATATGGTTTATAGTTTACGTATTTAGATACATTGTTTGGCAAATTGAACAGCGCCTCTAGCGGACAGAATTTAAAACGTTAGTCTACGTATTTAGACATTGTATAGAGAACTATACAATGTCTAAATACGTAGACTATGAAGTATACGGTTAGCTTACGAATTATCTCGCTCTTGACCTACAGGCGGACTTATACTAAATAGAAAACTGACACTCCCTTTGCATGTACGCTTTGAGACAAAATACCGTTCGCAAGTTACGCGGCAATTAATTAATTAAGTTACGCGGCAATTAATGGCACCATTTCAATTAAGCTCTACCTATATTTGCTCGTGGTAGAAAGCTCTACCTATATTTGCTCGTGGTAGAGCATAATGTGTTAGAATATAAACCTCGTTTGGATTTAGGGCTGTCTAGATTGCCTAATGGATGTGGAAAAAGCTTTATTTGAAAAAAAAACTTGTTGAAACATGTTACTGTCAAATAAGTGTATATATGAGAATAGGAAAACATTATTTACATAATTATGTATAAGAACAAAAAAAAATACGATCCAATTGAGAAGCTTCTCTTTTTTTTGAGTCGGTTAAAAAGTGTAAAATTTTGCTATGACAGCGCTGAGTTGATTTGATAAATTAATTATCTGAAATTAGTTGCTTTAAAGCGCTTTGAACTTTTAGGGAAGGAAAAAGAGAAGCGATCAGTTGCATGTCAAACTAGGTATTTGCATATTGTGAGGTAGCCCATGGTATAACAATATGCTACGCCAGGTCTCCGCTGTGATAGCTAGATCACGTAATTGGCCAAAGACTACGTCATCGGCCATCGCCGACCAATTGGCGGTGTTAATGTTATAGAAGATGTCAATCAATGGCAGCACTAATCGCGATGTAGTCTTTGCCGATTTCATCGTCACTTACCATCAGGTGAGATCGAGATCAAATACTTGCCTATAATGTAATAAAAAAAAATAAAAAAAAAATACCTGTGTGGCATATTTTTATACCATGAGGTAGCCCTGACCAGGCGAGTAGCATAAAATGGGAGCATGCGGAGAGCGGCTCGTAAATCTGCCGCGGTGACACTATTCAGCACAACACTACGTGACTCCAGGGCGGCGCAAGTGATAACGCGATAGCGGAATATTGCTGACACTTTGTATCGTTGTCTATGGTCATGCGATATGTCATAATATTAGTGCACAAAGTATTGCAACATTTCTCAGTTCGGTAATTTATCAGTCAGTTGGCCAACATTTAGCGGGATGGGGATATTTAAGAATTCCCCTGGTAAAGTTATTTATATTAATTCACTTCATACTGGCAAAATGCCTACTTATGGTGACGCCATGTTACTTTAGAAAGACCGAAAAAAAGTAATACCGAAATAAAATGTGGTTTTCCATTACATCCACTAGATACGTAACAGTTGATATGTAGGTAGGTACCTCATTTATTTTATCGTCATTGGTTGCTATTACAATAAGAGGTAGAGCAGCTTATTGTGACCTTAAATAAATAGAGGCTCCTCGGCTCGCTGCCCGTTAATCGAAACAATAATTGAACGAATTGGAATAAACGGAATCCATGCGACCACGGTTTTATTTAAAAGTGATGTCAGGTCTGCTTTAATTTTTTGGATTAAGAGTCTATCTCCGGTCATCTCAGTGATGTTTATTTATCTAGATCTCAGTGTCTATGCGAGCTAAGACTTCTATATCGGAACTCTTTTGATAGGTAAGCTCTTTTTATTAATATTGTATAATTTCGCAGCACACTCTGTCGCTGTTTATTACACGCGAAAGTAATTCACGCTATCCCTTTTCAATTCGCTCGCAATGCGATGCACAGACGGGGGTCTTAATTATTCAATCGTCGCCCCGCTCCCGCTTAATCCTTTTCACATGCATCCCAGACTTTCACGATTAATTTTGCGCTGTATGATCTCACCCAACCTTGGGGTTGCATCCTTTATTGCGCTGCGCAATAATGACCCGCCGCTTTTGCGTTCAGCTGTTATACTGCGTTATAGTACGTGGCAGTATTGCTATAGGAGTTAATAGCGCGATAGGCGACCGCCCGCGATGACAACTACAGGATAGTTTATAGGACGATATTTTTTTTAAACGGATTAGTTTGTGACATACTAGCTACTGCCGGAGCTTGACTCGCGGTATCTCAATTAAATTCGTGTTTTTCTCCCCCCCCCCCCCCCCCTTGCCCCTTGTACACTCGTTGCTTATTACGGGACAGTATGCTTGGTGTTCGTCTGGCAATATTATAAAAAAAAAAGATTACCCGTTTCATCTAAAACTTACACACTCAGAATTCACTCTTTATATGTACAGATTCTTTCAAAACGTATGCATGTCGCATGTGTAGTGGACGTTGAGGATATATCACGGAAGATACGAAAACTTTATACGATGTTGCGCTAAAGGCACAGATTACCTATAAAGATTTTCTTATACAGAGTCAGAGTCAGAGAAAACAAAGTCAGAGAGAGAGTATCAGGATAACGATCCTGATACTCTCTCTCTGACTTTGTTTTCCTTATTACGTTTAATAAGGAAAACAAATAATATTATCACAAATGAAGCGCCCTTCACCAAAAGGAAAATATCATTCCTACGCACGCCTTGTGTATTTTAAAACTGCATTTGGGATATACCTGAAACAAACCACAAACATAGTTGGTTAAAAGAAAATAACAAATTGGGGAAGAGGAACCCACCACTGACCCACGGCTTAGCAACTCATCCAATTATAAACCAGACAAGTTGAACGATAATTAAAGAAAAATATTAAAAATTATGACGCCTGAGGATGCCTCGTTTACAGGCGAAACACGTGTCGAATACTTTTTTAGATTCGCCTCGTTTCGCGGGGAATTGCATATTAATTGGGGTCCCGACACTCGTGACAGACCGTTTCTCGACTAATATCTTAGAATACTGTTTGGCGCAGAAACGCCGAACTCCTCTTTAATTATCGATCAACTTGCTTTCCGCCACGTATCGCTTAGTAATATCAATTACCGTGATGTGTGGAAATGATTGGGGGAGGAGGTCCAGCAGTGGACGTCTATTGGCTGGTAGATAGATAGATAGATGAGTGAAGCGTGCAAGAAAATACCACAACCCATCGATCGCCATGACCGCCGCCAGGCGTCAGTGGTGGCTGTTACCGGTGGCGGTTAGTTAGGCATGAGATAAATTAATATTAGCGCACATAGAACGCCAATATATATATACCCTTGACACTTATTAACAGAAGCCATTTAAAAATCGTACAATGCAAGCAATCTTGAGCTTTCACTCCAAGCTTAATTAATGACGCTTTTCTGAAGACTTTCCAAATGATCTTGCTTTTATGCCTGACATTTGTTACATCAATAGGATCTTTCCAATGACTTCGTGCCAGCGAGCTGATTAGGTACCATTTTCATTGGAGCTCATTTATTATTTCCTAGAGCTATCAAGTTCATAAAACTATTCTACTAATGTCTGCCCGCCCGCAACTAATCGCGCTATTTCGCCGAAACGCACACAAACGTTACATGTATGTAAACAGTTAACCGCGAAGTGGGATGTTAAATTAACGCGTTAACCGTTAAAGTGGATCGGAGATAAAGAACGTTATTAGAAAGTTTATTGCATTCAGACGTGCATAAAAGTTTAATGTAACATTGTTTTATTTACTCCGAAACATCCAATCTGTAAGGGCCCCATAATAATAGTATCGCCAGTCGAACACACTAACTATATACGGTACCACACTAAGAAACGTTGTATTAAGGGTACCGCACCATTGAGAGTGAAAAATTAAGAACCCGAAAAAATTAAGATCCCAGCAAAATTAAGAACCCGGCAAAGTTAAGAACCCGAAAAAAAATATGACTCCGGCAAAATTAAGAACCTGTCTAAATTAAGAACCCGGCAAAATTAAGAACATGTCTAAATTAAGAACCCGGCAAAATTAAAAACCCGACAAAATTAAGAACCCGGAAAAGTTAAGAACCCGAAAAAAATAAGAACCTGTCTAAATTAAGAACCCGGCAAAATTAAGAACATGTCTAAATTAAGAACCCGACAAAATTAAAAACCCGGCAAAATTAAGAACCCGACAAAATTAAGAACACATCAAAATTAAAAATCCAACAAAATTAAGAACCCGGCATCGCCATTATTTGACTGTAGGTATAGATATCTTATAATCCGAGTCTTATTTCCGAAATGAAAATTCTTGATATTTAATATTTAACTTATTTAAGGGAATAAAATAGGCACGTTACCTTGGAATCAGCTTACGCGCGCAACAATATTAACATATTATGATCTGCGTACGTAAACCCGTGCACACACATGATAAGCAGGAAACATACATATTTCATTTTTAGTGTGTTACTAGAATTTAAAATGGCTGATAAATGTTTACAAGGTGCTATTTGAAGGCTAAAGTGAAGGTGTACTGGAATGATTTGTAGAGTTTTAGACTTAGGTAACTAATAGCATAAACGAATGCAAATACAAAATATTTTTATTATGAATCAGAATCAGAATATTTTTTATTCACGTAGACCAGGGTTTCCCAACCTTTTTTGCATGGATACGCCCCCCGGATTATAAAAAAAAATTCATGCCCCCTATATGTTTCTTCATTGCTTCAATAAAAAACACAAATTATTTTTACGATATTTATTTCACACGATTTATTATTTATTAATGGTATGTTTGCGCCTGCATTTTTTGAACCAGTTGGTCGATATCAGGTTTTATTTTTGACAGAGCTATCATCAAATCACAATCGACTGCAAGACGATTTCGCTTCGATAAGTAATTAGATTAAAATATCCGAACACTTCATGCCCCCCCTAAGATCTCTCTACGCCCCCCCGGGGGGGCACGCCCCACCGGTTGGGAAGTCCTGACGTAGACCATTAATTACAGTACTTATGAATCGTCAAAAGTTACAAAATACTATGCTACATAGTACATACTATATACATATAGGTATGTGTACTATATACATATAGGTTCCAGTATTTTCCATGAAATTTTCAAACATGACCCTAGTGAAAAAATAGCTGAAAACATTATCATCCCAAATATAACCAAACTCGTATTGACAACCTGACAGTGTGACGTCACAACGCAACCACTAACAATCCAGAACGTTTTTTAAAATGTGACTACAATTAATTTAAAGATTATTGGTCATAAAGTCAAACACAAGGTTGATTTTAATACCTAACAACTGCTAACCTACTCAGAAACTAGCCTTTTGATAAAATGGAAAAACGCAGAAGACCTATTTATTGTATTTATAATTATTAAAGTAGACACTCATGAATAAGTTTCACTTTTAACAGAACTTTATCTGTTGCATCTGCTTCGGTTGTTTTCAGATTCAATTATTGACAGTTTTGCTTCACGTGCATGGGCTGCACCCAGTCTTTATTCCCGCGCAGTGTTTGTGCGCAGTTCATTTAAACGCATTGCAGCTAGGCTGCATCAGTCCGACACCAACCACCTAAATTTAAAGCACCCCTAAAACACACTTTCAATTAATATACTTTAATTCTTTACCCGGTATGCGTTCCAATACTTGAAATGCAAACTCTTCGCGGGCGTACTTAGAACAACCTGACCAAAGATTAATTACAATCGCATGAATAGGGCAAGATCGCAACGGGACAAAAGACAAAAATGTTTTTTTTTAATTAAGTAACGTGAAATAGTTTATCTAAAACAAAAGACGATCAATGTGATATATATGTTACAAAACGCGATAGGAGTATTCGTCGTCGAAGATCAAAGCCGGCCTACTGGCACACATACGCAAATATCTCAGAAAGTATGAATGAAAAAGCTCCGTAGTGAATCATTTTCTCATTGACGATAGTAAATTAAAATAATAATTGGACGTGTCTTTTTTGTTTTCGTATTTTAATGAATGACTGGCTGAATCATCGGCGCTACGTGTGCCCGTTAAAAAAATTGAAAGTGCTTTTTTAAAGTTCACAATGAGATATTACTACGAGCAGCAGGTGCCCGATCTATAAATTAAAAAATATATGACCATATATTTGATTGTAATGACTGTCTTCCATAGTTTGAATGACAACCGGAAAAATATATTTATTTTGTCGTCTGTTTTCATTTTTTCTACTCACACCCACAGATCTGACATTTGATTGACAACGACAGACTTATAGCAAAAAAAAGTTTGCTGATAGTTTTTTATTTGTCTATAAGTATCACACAGGGCCGGTTCCTGTTTTATGGCATCCCTGGCTCATCCAGTTGGTACTCGTCTATCCTTTACACAAGTTCTTAGTCTCCCGAAGGAGTACACTCATGCAGATTTTAGAATAGGGTGTACCTATGCATATTAATATTTACGACGTCATTGTACACGTCAATGTGTGTATTCTTTTTTTTTGGATTCAAGATATTTGGAAAATAGTTTTACCGTCACTAATAACGCTTAAATTATGTGATTGTCCGATTAATAGAGCATAGACCTTAACGATTATTTATTTTGACCTATGAAAGGTCAATATAACCAGCTTTATCTTCCATCACCAAGTAGGTGTTTGCTGTAAGGCTTACTCGGATATGTATTTCCTTGGTCACGGATGCGATGGGGGCCTGAGATTAACATTATCAGGGCAAACACTACAGGCGCTGTCGACACGTGGGTGCCGTTACTTGGTTCCGCATGGACCCCGATTATTGTAACCTCATTTAACCCCCGACACACGAATCGGGCTGTTATAAGTTTGAGGCCTATGTCTGTCTGTCTGTGTGTCTGTCCGTGGCTTCGTAGCACCCAAACGCGTGGGGAGATGTCTACGCAGTTTTTTTATTTGAAAGCTGGTTAAGACTATAATGAATCCAAAAGTATTTGAACGTTCTGAAAGCGTTGATGAATTAATAATAATCATAAAATAATAAGACTACCACACCTTCGGAGTGTTATTTATATAATGAAGACGTTCCTTTTCATATAAGATTTTATTATCGGTATCGGTTAACACTAAATTATTAAAATGCAGTGTCATAAAATGCAAAATTAATTACTTTTTCACTAGTTACTAATACTTTTGTCATCGTTTCATTTAAAAAAAAACAATCAGAGATTTTATTAAGCTTTGTTTTATTTTCTGTCATTTTCCGGTACCGTGTCAATGTAAAATTTCCTTGTTCCTGTATGTATTTATTTCAGTGATTACTAACTTGTTGTTATTTTTGAGCCCGTAACGTATTGTAAACAACGCGATCAAAACACAACGCTCCGCGCAATACCCGACGCGTGCGAGTGCCGAACGCGCTCGAGCGTATCGAGCTTTAATTTACATTGCAGTTTTAGGTCTATATTAGTAATAATGTTCGTTTTTTTTCACGTTCCAGTAATAAATAGCGGACAGCGAATAAATATTATTACATTACACATTAATATAATACATTACATAGGTATATTTGAAATAAGTTCATTTATGATGTGAGCCAATGAAGTTTGTTTACAAAATAAAAACTTTACCAATTGCGATATTTTTATTAATTCAAATGAAAAGTTACGTCACACCAAAATAATAATACTCAGTAATCAAGGAAGCAATGAAAAAGCCCCAAGCGGCACACAGCTGTCCCCAGTAACCCTAGCCCTTTCATGTTTTATTGGCAAAGGAAACAATGGCCGGATCGTGACCAAACGGCCAGATTACGGTAATATTCTGCGGCATTTTATGACACTGGCAACTCACAAAAATAGCCTTTTTGGTACAAAACTCGGGTGGTTGTTGCAACGCATAATAGAAGCTTACCAACGTTTTTTGGTGTGGTATTGTGTGTGGTGTAAGCTTAAAAGTTTTGTTTTATTTTGTGATCATAAATTGTGTTTGAAAAAGTACGATAATATTAGTAAAACCAATGTTTTTAAGGTTCTTTTTACTGCGAAACATCCTCTCGAATATATTGAATCGCGTAGATCGTAGTATATTGTAAGAACTTTTTTTAGGTTGGCAATTGGCTACAAAATTGAGCCATTTATGCCAGTGTGGAGTATATCTTGATAATTGTTATGAAATTTTAAGTACCCCTAAAGATGATGATGATGTCCATAACGATGATGATAATGATGAAATGAATTTAGTGTAGTAAATACGAGTAGGTAGTCGTAGGTAGGTAGGTAAATACAGTACGTCAGGTGCGAGATTATTCGTAAGCAAACTATCTAGTTTATAGTTAACGTACGTATTCAACGTTCACGTATTCAAACATATTTTATGGCACATTGAACAGCGCCTCTAGCGGACAATATTAAAACCTTCCGATTTTGAATACAATATGGTCTCAACACGTAAACTATAAAGAGACAGTTTCACATCGGCGCCAGTCCGTCGCAAATGCAAATTATGTCAAACTAGCTGCACCCCGCGGTGTAACCCGCGATTAAAAAGTATGTCCTTTTCCTCTATGTCCTTTTGCAAATGCACGATTCCTGTTCGGGATAAAAATTAGCCTATGTCATTTTCTGACTCCTAAACTTTTTTTTTTTTTTGCGTGGGGAAATCCTCATGGATACCCGCAAGCCCCGGGGGAGGCAAGCGGGTTATGCCGGACTTTTACCGACTAAAAACTACCACAACCTATGCAAAAAATCATGTCGATCCTTTGCTCTATGAAAAATTAAAACAAATCTACCCGACGGGAACCATACATCTTACCGGGATAAAAAGTAGCCAATGCCAATTTCATCCAGATCCGTTCAGCCGTTCTGGCGTGATTGAGTAACAAACATCCATCGAAACTTTCACATTTATAATATTAGTGGGATTTAACGCGACACTTAATTAACTTTCCATCGTAAATTGTCAACTTGAGACCGCAGCGGGATGAAATCTTTTATTTTGTACTCGACGAAACACCGCACTTCGTTTTCCTTAACAGTCGACTGTGTCCATTATACATGGATTATTTTTATTAAAAAAAAACAACCGAATTGAGAACCTCCTCCTTTTTGAAGTCGTTTAAAAAACAACAGTATTATGATATTATGGTAATGGCCGTCTGGCTCGTTAGCGCCTCGGGCTAAGCCAAAGCCTGTGCTCGAAGTAGACTCATGTCAAAGTCTAATGGCCAGGGTAGTGATCGAATCCGAAACCTTTTAGTTACAAGAGCGCCCCTTACATCACTAGGCTATTGAATTCAATAAATAAATATTGCCACACGAACACACTAACTATACGGTCGCACACTAAGCACCGCTTGTATTATGGGTCCGTACTGGGCGAACCCAGTATATATTACTTATATAGATATAAAACATACATGACTTGGTTACAAACATTTGTTCTCATCACACAAAGTATGTCCCTACCAGGATTCGAACCCGGGACCCTTAGCACAGAAAGTAGGGTCACTACAAACTGCGCTAATCAGGTCGTCAATTTCAGTCAATTGACGCTTTAATAGATTTTCTTCGCAAAAATATTTGACACGCACGGCAACTTTCTCCCTTTTTCTCATACATCCGTCTCTGTCCGTTGAATCATCCACCCCATGGTGTTAAACGTTTTTAAACGTGTGCCAGTTGTATCAGCAGACTGGCTTGGGGTCGAACTTGATTTATGAATGGTATAGTCACATCTGTTGCTTGGAGGATGTAACATTAGTGTGACATTTCGTGACAAATTGGTAGCTCTGTGTTGATATAATTGGTGAGTCAATTACAGCGTTCGGATGACGTAGTGTAGTCGTAGAGGCACGTACTGACTTAATGAGCAAAGAAAGCGCCACGAGACTTTCGCTAAGACCAGTGCGCGGCTATTGAATTATGAAAAGACTTTTCTTTTCATTTTTCTTTTCTTGTACGAAAATGTGGCTCGCACCTCTGAGATTTTTGCATTTCATGTGCGAATCTCAATTACAGCCGTAATTATAACTTGCCAAACAGTAAAATAAATAAATAAATAAATATCGCCATACGAACACCAACTATATGGTCCCACAGTAAGCAACGCTTGTGTTATGGGTACCGTACAATGGACGAAGGGCGAACTCAGTATATAATACTTATATACATATTAAACATCCATGACTCGGGTACAAACATTCGTGCTCATCACACAAAGCTTGTGTCCCTACCAGGATTCGAACCCGGGACCCTCGGCGCAGAAAGCAAAGTCACTACCAACTGCGCTAATCCGGCCGTTAAGCAAACAGTGAAGCAAAATATTGTGAGGAAAACTGTATGTCTGAGAGAACCCCTCGAAAGACGTGTGGAGTCCGCTCACCCGCACAGGGCCAGCGTGGTGGACTATGGCCTTATCTACCTCGCATGGTTGAGGCCTGTACCCAACAGTGGGATATTAAAAGGGCTAGTATTTTTATTATTATAACTAAATGTACTTGCAATTTCACTACTGTACTAAGACCCTAACCTAATCTCTCCAACACTTCACGGATAATATGA
This sequence comes from Pheosia gnoma, assembly GCA_905404115.1. Lineage (NCBI taxonomy): Eukaryota > Metazoa > Arthropoda > Insecta > Lepidoptera > Notodontidae > Pheosia > Pheosia gnoma. The sequence goes on along the minus strand of FR989899.1, from coordinate 9,495,222 downwards.
TTACAGTTAGACGAAGGGACAAAGGACATCTGCCGCAGTGTTGCAGTCACGTGCGCTACTGACATACCTAATGGACCCATTGTTACCCAATACGGTGTTATATTGCAATTTAGCTTTTATTTTGTAATGTGAGTATGTGCGTAAGAGGATTTCGTTTGGATTGAATGCATTTCATTGTTGTTGTAGCACTACAACTCCTACTATTATGGTGTAGCAGAGCTATAGGAGTGCTTAAAGAATAATTTATTTTAGGTTGGAATCATAAAGTCAGTCAATTCGTCAATTTTGGAGATATTACACATACATTAACTGATACAGAACTATCAGTAAATTGTGTATATTAGATAAGTACCTGTGCACTGTTATTAAAGAGTGAATGTACCTCACTGAATAAGATGATGCAATAACAAAAATCTTCAAAAAATCTCAAAGCTAAAATATAGTTTTTTTTTCAGTTTAATGTAAGCTTAGTCAAAGTTCTAATGTAGGTTTAACAACATTTACAATATTATTATACTCCGTGCGAGTGTGAAAGTTCTACGTTCCGCGTTCTACGTTCTGCGTTCCACATTATTTGTAATGTATGACTGCACTCGGGCTCTAACAAATCTTCCAAAGTCGAATGATTCACAATTGTGTCATATATCAGAATTAAGTTCACTTAACCATTAGTTTGTATCTCGATCATGTGCTGTGTCATTGCAGGGGTTGAAATAAACTATTACCTTGTAGGGCTGACCATTAACAATACATTAATAATCATATAAGTACTTATAAGCCCATATGGAATCAATGCAGACTACTATATTTGTAGGCTAATGAAATATGTTTGTCCACGGCATATTTTTTTACCATTCAATTCAACGGAAAACCCAATTCACCATTGCCAATTCATTGCAATAGCATACTCTTTCAGTCATTTTAGTTCTTAAAATCGGTTCACTGACTCTCTGTGACCTAAGCGCTAAGCGCTATCGTAACCGCATCGTTAAGTATTCATCTATCATAACGATGTAACTATAACTATGGATCGAGCTGCAGGGCAAAATCAATGGTGACGCGGCTGAAACCGCGGGTAATACTGCGGCTAGTATTTAATAAGTCAGTTATTAAACACTACCTATTACCCGCGGTTTCATTTGCGTCACCATTGATTTAAAGGTCTAGCAGCCAGCCCTTATCATCAATGGTACAGTCAATGTCGCAAGCGGTCATAAATCAATTATATAGTTTGACAGCTAACGGTGCCACAAGCTATTGGAATCATTTTGGGCATGACGCTTACGTCATCCGGCACGCCCTATGACCGTCCGCTCGCGAATCGTGAGGTCCATATTTTTGTATTGTCCTTACATTTGACCTCAACCCTGTTCTGAGGCACGTTTAGAAATGAATATTATTTATCTGATATCTGTGTCTGGGTTTGAGTACGTTATAGGACTAATATACACACGACCAACATTGACTCGCTGTTGGTTTACATGTTTGAATCAATTATTGGAAAAATTGTATATGCGTCGAAGTCCATTAAATGTCTTGTTACTTATATCAATAAATTCTCAATGTCATATAACTCCTTAATTATGGCTTGAATTATCTATACACCATAAAACAAAGTCGTGTTGAACGAACGGACGAGACCGGACAGGTCCATTGTTATTCTTTAATTTTTTAAATTTGTCTCCGCCTCGAATATCACAAAAACTATTAAAACATGTTAAAAATTCACAAAACAAAATATAATAAAGATAATTAATTTTCTCATACATTTGATTCTGAGGCGGTACAAAGTATGCCGGGACAGCTAGTACAATATAATAATAGCTTATTATAGAACTCATATACGATTCAATTATAACACTCAGTTGTAGTAATGTCACAATAGAATTATAGGACCGTATTGTACTTCCACTCCTCCAATCTAACGGTGTTATAGATTTTGGGCATGTCTGATGACGTCACCACAACGCGACAATATGCGAATGAGTCGATCAGACATTAAAAGGGGCTTAATGATTTGCATATAGATGTTCCGTTGGTATTCGACTAGATCTATGCTGAGTCAGAACTGGCATTTTGTTAAACAACTTAAGAGGCAAATCTGTTTCAGAAATATGGTAGGTATTTGATTAATTGTTTCTATTATTTCAATGTTTGAATTGTTCCTAATCTTACCTAAATATTATTGTAGAGTATAACCTTCTGTACAGATTTCCATAAAATCAAATCAGCTGTTCATTCGTGATTCTCCGTCAAACCTCGTAACAACCCCACTCTCGCTTGAGTTAGTAGAATTTAGTCAATGGACCAGCGATAGCTCAGGGCCATTCTGACCGCTTAGATGATCACCTTCGCGTTGAATGGGTTGCATAAACCTATGAAACAAACGACTAACTCTAAACTGGATATCATTAACGTCTCGACCGGCAGTGTCACAATATTGGTTGCCTATATTATGTTGATAAATAAATATCGCCAGACGAACACACCAACTATGCAGTCCCACACTAAGCGACGCATCATGTATTATGGGTACCGTACAAGTGACTGGGTGCAAACCCAGTGTACTTATATAGATATTAAACATCCATGACTTGGGTACAAACATTAGTGCTCATCACACAAAGTTAACAAGTTACAATGTTACTTAATATATGAAAGCCTCTTAGGAAGTTCAGAGTAGGGATGAATGTTAGTAGGTAAATTACTTAAGTCATCTTTTTGCTATATTTCTAGTAATATATGTCCACTCTTAAACTAAAGCTTAGTCTGAGATTGTACTCACGTAATAAACGATGGAGCGCTGTATACTTCTCGCTTATGGGGCAGCCCCTTTACAGATTCCTATTTTCCTAATTTACAAAAGGATACAAAAACATTCCAGTTGTGTATTCTCATAATATAAGGCTTGACAATAATAGTGTAAAATATTTTAAGCCGTTACTATTTTACACTATTTTCGTTAAACTTTATATAACATTGACAAAATATAATATGGGATTAACCTCAATAGCAAAAGATAAAATATGCAAAAAAGACATAATCAGATTATAATTTTCGCAGAATATATTGCTTGTCAGTAATAACTTCTAATATCAATGTATTTATCATGTCACCATGATTTGTATGAATATAGGTATCTGTATAATTTTATTTATATCTAGATTTTTTTGTTATAAATATTAACATACTGGAATATTTGTGAAATTTAAATCACACAAAACTGCGAGATTTTGACATAATTTATATTGTTATCTAGTAAACCTAATTGCGAATAAACCATTTTAAATTAAAAAATGAACAGAAAATAAATTAATTCCCATGAGGATATTTTGAAAGCATGGTGGGGCTAGCACGCACGTCAAGACAAAACCTACGTCACGGATTATGTCGCACCGAGTCGCTCTCTCCCTTCCGTAATTCATACGAGGGAGAGAGACAAAATCGATTTATCTCACATTTTGCCTTGTCACTGCCGGCTGTGCTACTACTACTCAAGTAATTAATAATAGTATTATGATACAAACACAAGTACACACATAATACAATAAAGTTTAACATTTTTCAATATTATCTGTGACAGACAGGATTGACAAATAGTGTTCGTTTATTAAGGCAGCCTCGTTCATTGCTTTCATTGATCGCTGCCCACGCGCCGTAACTCCGTATTTAGTTATTGTTGCTCGCTAAAAGATCATCCTTTACATGTCTTTCTTGTGTTCTGCTAAAAGCTCTTATTGCCTGATATAAGACTTTCGTAATTGTTGTTCTAACAGTTGGAAATATTAATTTGTAATTATAGAAACACAATTAGGCTTGTAATCCCCGAGGAGGTTAACAGAGTTGCACTGTAGTGTACCCACATTTAGCCAATGGTATTAGGTCTTTAGCGGAAAAGGGAAGATCTTCCAGCCAGGCGGGTGGTATGCCTGGCGGGGCGGCCGCTATGCCCCGACGGTTATTGTCGGGATCTTGTATATATGTTACTTGCTCCGAAAACTCTTATAGCGCGATTCAGGATTGTGACGTCAATTGTCATTGTTCTGAATGCGTCTGCAGTGCCATCTGCGTAGCTTGTAGTGCGGTTGAAGTGGTCGCTACAGGTCCCTATGAAAAGGGGCCAGGACGTTGAAATTATAGTGGTCCCACTCCCTCTCAAGGCGAGAGGGTTTTGAAATAAGTTAACTTTTAAACTTATATTTTTAGTTAGTTGTATCATAACTTATTTATTTTACTATTACTTCGCATGGTAATAACAAACACATATACCCTTACACTTTGTAAAAGAACGCAATGCGAAATAAAAAGATGATATAGAGCCAAAGATTATTTAACAGTTCTTAATAGATCTTTTAATAACAGAAGAACGCTATTATTGCTAATTTGATATCAATCTTGTCGCCAGTCTGTCTCCCTATAATGATAGGTCAAATGTTGATTAAAAAAATGATATCAACTGCGCAATATCAAATAAACCTCATTTCACGCGATTAATGATTACGTAAGTGTTAAATCTTGTGCACTGACAACGAATGCAACTGGTAAAGAACGTAGAGTGATAGCACAGATAACTGTCAAGATAAGAAAACAATGTTTTGTAATCTTGATATAATATATATCTAAAGTGTTTGGAAAAATACTTTTTTTTATATAAAATTAATTCTTGATCGAAAACAATTTTTGAATGAAAATACAAGTTTAATCTAGCTATTTGTCCACGTACTTAGGTCTACATAAGAATTAATTATTCTTAGATATGTAAAAATATCTACTTACCTTTATCCCGTGAGGCTGTTTGGGTGACAGAATTATTATTATGTATAATTTCCCATGGGAATAACAAATATATTTTTTTTCGGATTTTTGTCTATCATATATATATAGAAAATTTGGCAGCAATTATCAACATTTGCCTTACTACTATACTCATCGTCTGGGGTCAGCTTCCATTCATTCCAATTCTCTACCAACCTAGTTCTTATCACGTTTAATATGATCCACATATTTTCCGAGTCTTCCTATCGCTCTATGCTTATCTGCATTCATACTCATCACTCTTTTGATCTCTCATCGCTTCTCATCACATTGGCATTGCCAATAATATTAACCTACACAAATTATCTTCCATCCAACTACCGCAATATTTTCTTAATTTTTGCTCTATTGTCAGTCCTATCGATCTGTTTTCTATAGTTTTGTGACCTTTTGACTCAGACCAAGAAACGGAGCAATGCCGTACAGAGTGGTATTACACTGCCGAAGCAGTCAATGACTCGAGGATGTAAATCAGTTACACAGCAGTCACACAATAGCATCACAGCGCGTTGGTATACGCCCGATTGAATTAGCGGGCATTGACGGTGGAAAGTATCGGCAGAATTGACCATGATCGCGAATTGAGTCAATAAGTGTTGTAGCGACACCAATCGGTGATATTCTTCTCCGTCGTTACACTCTTGACAGAGCGGTACAGTCGCCAAGTTAGCATTGGTGGCACGCTTGACAATTCGATGCCAATCATCTTTCACTGACGCTGATTGTACATGGTACTAAATAAAACAAAAGTTGCAAGGAATATATTTGTGCAGCGTAACTTAGAAAGTTTATCACACATAATATCATCTATTATGTAATTTATTTTAGCACTAAATAAGGACTAAAGGAGTAGTTAAAGGACTAACCTAGACGAAGTAGATTCTTTTTTTATTATTACATTATAGGCAAGTATTTGATCTCGGTCTCACCGGATGGTAAGTGACGATGAGATCTACGATGGAGCATACTTGCCTAGGTAGGAAGGCGGCAGTAGATCGAGACGCTACATTCACTAGGCACATGCAACGCAGCTGATCTGACCCGCCATCCATGAATGGCAACACCGAACATCATGCCGGAACACGGCTAGGCCGCTTGGCGACATGGCTTTGTTCAGTGGGTGGTGACTAGCCACGGCCGAAGCCTACCACCAGTAAAATTTTGCTTACATTCGTTTCTACAAATCACGTCCTCTACAGAATCTCGATTCATTTTGGCAAAAGGGCACACGTGTGCTTGATATTGCCTTTGGGAATGCGCAAAGTGCTTACACACACATTCACCAATATAAGCATTTAAAAATAGCACATGAAAGAATCACAATTCACTCCCAACTGAATGTAAGTAGTGTGTACCATAAATAAGCTATTCCTCTTGATACTAATCAGCGCAGTACTGACGCGTTACGTAATAACATTAAGATGCTCGAGACGCATATTATTAGAAGGCGACCTTGACTTGGTTTCCTTGGTTCTGTCTATTTATCATTAATGGAAGTTTACACTATTCATTTAGTTTCACGATTTACTTTTACGCCAATCTCTTTCAGGATACTCTTTCGATGCATTTATTATTTATAAAGTCTCTGATGCATATTTCGGGATTATTTCAGGAGGTACCGCCGACATGCTAGCTGGGAAGCTACAACCCAACATTCTGAAAAATACTCTGTGATTTGGTTATATACATAAAAAAAATACAACCGAATTGAGAACCTCCTTCTTATTGAAGGCGGTTAAAAATACAAAAGTATTAGTGATTTAAAGATCTTGTATGATAATTTGTACCTGACAAATGACAAGCGATCGGTGATTTCATGTATCCAAATATTTTTAATGCAAGCAAAGATGCAAAATTATTAAAGACTGGCTGACTCGACAGACGTTGTCCTCTCCGAAATTAAAGTTTTTCCGGAAAACTTTTCCGTAAGTTCCGTTCCAGCTGTTCTCAAATGATGAGTTTGCCCAACGAACCGCATTTTTTTTTATTTACATAGAAAATTTCATTACTCCTGCGAATACAACCATAAACAAAAAAATACAACGAAAGTTTGTTAGGTAATCTTACTTATACCATCCTCTCTCTTACATTATTGCTGTGCCCAGCCGGCTCCACGATTGATGTATACATATTTTAAAGTATACATATTTATATTTGTTACTTAAATATAACATCAGATTTATTTAGTAATTTGAACTAAATAAACAGGAATATCTAAAAAATATAACACAATTAAGTTAATTAATTATTAAAATTAGGCTGATTTCAAAATGCACTCAGGAAATCCCCACCACCATCGGCCGGGAGGGTGCCCAAAACGCTGGCAGCATTGCCACGTTGAATGGCAATGCTGATGTGTTGGCCAAAATATGTGCCAGCGTTCTGGTCACCACATGTTTTAAGAGCTCCCTGTAGATCCGAATATTTCACATATTGATCTTCTAGAACATCAATGGTTACAACATTCGGTAACGCATTTCTTCATATTCAGTCAGTATATTGTCGCGTCGCGCGAATTTGAAGTGCGATTTATTGTCACTGAGCTTTTACGAAATGATGCAATGAATTCTTGTGTTATTGCCAACCAGAAGATTTATGCGGCAAATGTCAGAATATTATGGGTTATTTGTGCGTGTGTGTGTGCTTGACGTTTTTACAGTTTCGCGAAAAGATAGGCATCATCGCTGGCATCGAATCGTGAAATAATCAATTTTGGGAACCCATAAAAATATGATTTCAATAAATAAGCAAGAATAATAAATATCGCCAGACGCACACACCAACTGCGGTGCCAAACTGAGCAACGCTTGTATCATGGGTACCGCACATTGGACTGGTGCTATCCTAGTATACTTAGATAGTTTTAAATATTCGTGCTTATCACACAAAGTTTGTCTCTACCTCGATTCGAACCCGAATACATCATGCTGGAGAAGACCAAGTTCGACTTGTTAAAAGCAACGAAGAACTCAATTATAATGATCAAGTTATGTCCAGTAAGGTGTCTCAAACTTACGAAAGACACGGGATACGGGTGATAAGATAAGGGCACAGTGACGGTCACTGTGCATCTTGCCAAGACATCCTAAGCAATCGAAGGAATCTTTTGAACTTTAAAACTCGCGAAAATATGGACCTAAAAAGGTAAGTGCCAAATAAAACCTTATGCACCTTTAAGTACAGTATGTAACTACATAGAGACACACTCATATTTGTGTTGTAAAAAATATGATCCTATATTAACAACAAATCGTTTGCGATGTTTTGATTCTGAGAAATCGCTTGAGGAATTTATTCAGGCAGATGCAGACAATGGCCAGCGGTGCCATGTTACTTATAACTGCATTCTCTGTTTATTTTTTGACGTTAAATTAATTACCTTCGTCAATAATGTTCATAAAAAAAAATGTTTTATTATTCTCTCTCTTTCTGCACTAATAGCACAGCCCGCTGTGACAAGACATAATGTGAGATAAATATTGTTGTCTCTTTCCCTCGTATAAGTCAATAAATATTTTATTTTTATTTATTTAAAATTACGATTTTATCAGTCAAACCTAAAGATTTCATAGTCACGTTTGTAATTTAAAAAAATCTCAATACGAATATTGATATTGATTTATTATATATACGCGAATACTACACATTAAAATAAATGTAATTTTACAGATTTTATCGCTTCTATTTTATGTTTTTACGTTCACGACGTTTCGGATGCTTGACAGCAACCATAGTCGCGGGAGAACTGAGGTGTTTGACGTCCTAGTGTCAAAGTTTGAACTGGGGTACCCTCAAATTTAGTTGATGCTTGCGGTCCGATCTACGCAGAACGTGCACAGTGTCTTGAGGTCTTACAACAGTGCGCTTGGTTATGGAAAACGTCGGGAAGGTAAACACATAAAATAAACGCGATTAAATCTGTAAAATGAGTTTTATTTCAATGAATATTGATATATTTTAACGAACAATGAGACATACTAACTATAGCACCATCGGTAAATATGATACCAGACTGAGATGATCCGCCGACTCCACAAGCGAATCTCATGGCCGGAACATATTGTACCTGTTCAAACACCAGGTACTTGTAACTGCTCAGTTGTAGATAGCGCTAGTCGTGTACACAATGATACATATTTACATTTCCATACAAATGGTAATACACAACACATGACATCATGCCGGCATGGAAGGCGTCTTGAAGAAATTGAAACTTGTGCCGATAAAGTGATGGTTAGATAATAAACATTTTGAATAGTATACGTCTATGCAAGGGAAATTTATATGAAAGTCAGAAGAAGTCACTACTAACCAATTGTAGCAATAATAATAACATAATATATAATAATTCCAGCCCTTTTTTTAATGTCCCACTACTGGGCACGGGCCTAACCTCAATGCGAGGGGGATTAGGCCATAGTCCACCACGCTGGCTCAGTGCGGGTTAGCGGACTTCACACATCTTTCGAGGGGTTCTCTCAGACATGCAGGTTACCTCACGATGTTTTCCTTCACCGTTTAGCAAGTGATAATCATGGTTGAAAATGAGATGCGCACATGAAATCCAGAAACCACAGAGGTGCGAGCCGGGGTTTGCAATCCTCGTTACCGAGGCAAGCGTTCTACCCTCTAATATATCTGTGGTTCTACCAACTTGGCCATCACAGCTTCATTGTAGCATTGTAGCAATAGGGTCAGGCTTTTTTGTTATTATTGCTTTTTAATTGTCTACTCTATTGCCGTCCATTTAACGATTAAAGTTTTATAAATGAAGTCGGACATTAACTTTTTAAAAGCTCCTACCATGTTATATTATCAACAAGATTTGTTGGCTTATATTACACGCGGTCCCAGTTGAATGTAGAAACGTAATACATTCATGCAAGTAGTCAACTGGGCCTGCGGTCCCATTGACAGCGGCCCGAGTCGACTGCAGAGCCAAAATATTTACTGTTACGTTACGGGCAATTGTTTTGGATTTTTAAAGTGAACCGAAAAATCGCGCCAGTTTTAAAGTGGTACGTTGGTAGGCAACAAAGTTTAAAATAACCGGTTGCGTGAAAACCGCTGTTTCGCATTTATTTAAAAATATAAATAGCGATTTTTAATTTAATATTACACAACAGTTTCGAGAAGAAGTATATTAGCCCTTTTTTATGTTCCATTGTTGGGTATGGGTAACCTCTCCTAAATGTGAGGGGGATTAGGCCATAGTCCACGTCCACGCTGGAGCAGTGCGGTTGGCGGACTACACACGTCTTGCAAGGGGTTCTCTCAGACATGCAGGTTTCCTCACAATGTGTTCTTCACCGATTAGCAAGTGATAGTCGCAAACCAAGATTTATAATAAGATTCGCACACGAAATCCAGAATTCCTTGAGGTGTGAGCCGAGGTTTTGAGAACTCTCAAGTAAACATTTAAATTATGCACACTCTTGAAATTAACATAAACAAACAATAAAGTGTTCAGGCACCGATTAATTAAAAAATAATTAATATTAAATACTGAAAGTGCAAATATTTTCGTTATCAAAACGAGATATTTAAATTTCGTGGTTCAATTAAATGCTACCTTGAAATCGAATTATGTATATATCAAGATTCATAGCTCGTTGCGAGTTAATTAACATATTCGCTACGGAGTGTGTTACTGTATCGATGTGCGTAGCAACAGGTGGTAAATTTGGATCGCTATTAGCAACACGTGTTATATCAAATACATTAGCGTTCCCTATTTTTGCTAATGATTGCTGATAAGGATCATTATCATCGTGAACACCATCTAGTAGATGCATTTTTTTAGTTTTTTCCATGAACTGCGTTAGAATAGGTTTCTCATCATGTTGACTATCAGAATAATGTTTGTTTCTTTAACTTCTTCCATCTCGTACCTCTCAATAGTCAATTGAACAAATCATGAGAGTAAGTCTTTTTATAATTATGAGTAGACATCAATAGCACATTTATAGGTAGTATTACATTGTAGAAGTACCCATTTTGCAATAAGGGATTGAAAAATGTATACTTTTTTTTTTCTTTTTTTTTTTATTACATTATAGGCAAGTATTTGATCTCGATCTCACCTGATGGTAAGTGACGATGAGATCTACGATGGAGCATACTTGCCTAGGTAGGAAGGCGGCAGTAGATCGAGACGCTACATTCACTAGGCACATGCAGCGCAACTGATCTGACCCGCCATCCATGAATAGCAGCACCGAACATCATGCCGGAGCACGGCTAGGCCGCTTGGCGACATGGCTTTGTTCAGTGGGTGGTGACTAGCCACGGCCGAAGCCTACCACCAGCATACATCCAAAATGTTATTTATCTTTCATCGGGAAAACTACACCAATTTCATTCATACAAATTGAACTTCAATTTTGCCATAAAAGTTACATCGTTTATAGGAAATTCTATAGTAAACGCGCTGGCAAAAATAAATGTTTCTTTAATTTTTTATCTTTGAACCTAATGAAATTGCATGATAAAATTAATTTTCATTATATCCACGCAAACGAGTCTTAGCTGCTGAAAAGATACATGTGAAACAGTTGAAAGTATCACAAGTAAAGTAAAGTAACGATAACTTAACACCTTCACGCGATAAGTTAGAAATTAGTGCCGGTTTACCTTAGCAACGTGGAGACGTTTCAAAACACAACACGTACACTGAAACACGGTTATGTTGGGATATATGTCGGGCAGTATGTTGGACTCGTTCGCGATTTTTAATTGATGTGTGTGGCGTGCGTTTCGGGAGCGTATTCGCGCGTGCTCTTGCGACGGCGGATTCGAGTCGACTGAGTGAGGCTGGTGGCGGGCCGCCGGCCGGCGCGGCGGTCTTGAAATTGCTTTTCACTTCTACAGACTCTATCAGCTGTTGGATATTTAATCGAGAACTCGATACGAAACTCTCGATATGCTAAAGCTGTTGGTAACTGAAGTCTTTCTGGTAGTCGATTCAATTTATGATTATTTTCATACAATCATCTGGCGTCTCTGACAATTATTTACTTTACTTTCTTTGCAAAATAAGAATGTCGTGTTTCTTTCTTCAAATGGTCTCCCCAACAACAGGAGGTATTCTGCCAAAGTCAAATATTAATGGATTGTAGCAAGAATCATGATCATCAGATGAATCCTAATACAATTTTTTTTTTTGTTATATTTTTATAATGTTTTCAGTGTAAAAATTCAACGATATATAATACAGGCTTCATTCTTCTTACCGTGATCAAGTGATCATTCAATTGGTTCAATATGCGTGAATTTTAGAAAAGTTGCAATTCCGAACCACGTCATTCTTACCCTACGCAAAGTATTTTGTTTTTCTATTGTATTTATTGATAAATGTGACCCAAACTAATAATATTAACATCAATCATTCATAATTTTACGTACGTAAGTTGATGATTATAATGTCGTTAGCACGCCCATCCGCAGATCTGCGGGTGGATTCAGAACGTTTCGACAAGTATCCGAATTGATTCGATTAGAAATTTTCTCGATTCGAATAGGATTTTGTAGAGCCATTCTTTATTACCGAATCGAAGATTCGATACGACTACGGAACCGAATGATTGTTTTGACACTCGCTGTGTTTACATAGTACATTTCATAATGCAAGTATCAATTAAACAAATAACAAAAAAAAACGGTCGATACAAGACTTGTCGTAAGATTGTGAATCGGGGGGGCCGATTGGCTATCAGCTCTCGTAATACTACTAAAGAAAAGCCGCTATCAATACATCGATGCAAAAATGTGTGCATATATCAGATAAGAAATGCGTTAAAAATCAATAAAAACGTCCTTTAGCGACCTCTGTTACCTTGCTACAAGAAACATGTATGTTGAAACACTATGACGATACACAGATGGCGCTGATGATTCTTCATAGAAACCTGAAACACACTATGAGATTTTTCACAGAACCACTCGCCTGGGTGGAAGATCTTCCGTTTTCCGCTAAATTCAAAGAATCGCCAAGTTGAAGTGGCAGTGGGCAGGGCACATAGCTCGCAGAACCGATGGCCGTTGGGGCAGAAAGGTTCTAGAATGGCGACCACGAATCGGAAGACGAAGTGTAGGACGGCCCCCCACAAGGAAGACTGATGACATCACACGCGTCGCAGGAAGCCGGTGGATGCGAGTGGCGGAGGACCGTGATGTGTGGAAGTCGTTGGGGGAGGCCTATGTCCAACAGTGGACGTGTATATCGGCTGATAGATAGATACATGCGAACGTGCATACAATGTAATACAAAAAAATGCATTTGGAAATCTGTGCTAGTGAGACCATTAATTATCTCGGCTGTATTCCCAGTGCATTACGTATTATATTGCCAACACTCGCTGTTACTAAACGTAATTTTTTGAATAATAATTGTGTTGTGACCTAAGTGCGAAAGGCCTTGCCATAGGAATAATTAACAAACGCTATTTTATTTTATTACTTCACCGTGTACTCCCTAATCAAGGTTATCTTAATTAATGAAGTAGCCGTTGAATAGTGAGTAAGTTACAAGTTAATAGAATAATTGTTTTGTCTCGCATTAGTGGCCTGTTTCTTCATTAAATTTAACAGAATTTGTGTGACAAAAAATGTTGATATATATATATACGCTCCCGGAACGCACGCCACACACATCAATTAAAAATCGTGAACGAATCCAACATACTGCCCAACATATATACCAACATAACCGTGTTTCAATGTACGTTGTGTTTAGAAACATCTCCACGTTGCTAAGGTTTATATTTTTTTTATTTATTTACGCGAATACTACACGTGCCTCCCGAGACCATAGTTGCTGTAAAGCAGCCGAAACGGGCGGGAACGTAAAAAGCATAACATAAACGCGATAAAATCTGTAAAATTAGTTTTATTTCAATTGTTGACAGGTGTGGGAGCACATTATACCACATGCCCTTAGTATATAATAAATAGTCACCATGTCATGGTCAGAAAAAATACCCACTTTTATCTGTGTCATTGTGTTGCAGCGCGGATTCAGTTTGTTTACAGAATACGGATACATGTAGCTACCAGGATTTGAACCCGGAAACATCAGCGCAGAAGGCAGGGTCACTACCAACTGAGCTAATAGGTCGGTGCAATTATCAGCAAACATGATTTATTCAAGATTTTTGGCGCCGCACGAGTGAGAATTTAATCTGTTCGACAGTCCCTCGTAATATTCAGTGAAGCGTTGTGCCCGGGTTGGTGAACCGTGCCCTCACATGCAGCTGATGTCCAATGAAACAATCAGACCCGCGGGGTAACGATGCGCGTGCGCCGCGGAAATCCATTGAGCCGTGACCTTAAATGGTGTCTAAACGAAAAGAGTGTCGCAGGTCCAAACTGCGCTTATAAGGTTGAAGGTGTGTATATTTTTAACCGACTTCGAATAATAAAGGAGGAGGTTCTCAATTCGGTTGCATATTTTTTTATGTTTGTTACCTCAGAACTCCGTCATATATGAACCGATTTGAAATATTCTATTTTATTTGAAAGGATTTATTTCCACTTCGCATCGTTAAAAAATTGATTTAGTTAGACAAGTTATATTTCAAGATAGAATGTCAAGATTTTAGTTTTTTGGAGACGGTTTTTTTTGTTAAACAGTTTTTCTTATTAAAATAAACTTGTTCCCACGAAAATTACAACTGTAGTTTCAGAGCGAGAAAACATAAAAAAAATACATAGAAATTCTGACTTCACATAATGATTATAAATGGGCTAAAGAAGCGCAAGTTTAAAGATTATTATTTTTTTTTTTTTTTTTTTTATACATTATAGGCAAGTATTTGATCTCGATCTCACCTGATGGTAAGTGAAGATGAGATCTACGATGGAGCATACTTGCCTAGGTAGGAAGGCGGCAGTAGATCGAGACGCTACATTCACTAGGCACATGCAGCGCAGCTGATCTGACCCGCCATCCATGAATGGCAACACCGAACATCATGCCGGAACACGGCTAGGCCGCTTGGCGACATGGCTTTGTTCAGTGGGTGGTGACTAGCCACGGCCGAAGCCTACCACCAGTAGAGTTGTCACCTAGTTGGCACCACCCAGGGTCACGTGTAGGGTATCTCGAGGGTACTTAATTCTCCTACGGACGAAGGTGACTCGACCCCATAGGTTAGGACCCCATTAGGTGGTCTTATATACCGTCTTATATACCGATACTATGTTTATTAATAGCATGCCAAATTTTACATACCGTCAACACATTGGGTTTATTTGTTGATTGAGTTAATTTAAAAATATTGGCTCGCAAAGTTTGCAATATACACAGACAATAATGCGTTCAAAAATAGTCACGTCTTCAGTGGACTAATATTTGTTTTTCAAAAGAATTCAGGTCGCAATGAAACATATATCTTTCGTCTGAAAATACCTGTTACATGACTTAATATGTGTCGTTGGTACACATTGTCTGACAGTTTTATTTTGCAATATATGGCTGTAATCCGCGCATCATTAAGCCGAGGATTGGTCAGAAAACGTCATACTTCGATGAAGGTATGTAGATATACGAGTATAGGTATCATTCGTAGCCCAGCCGTCCTGAGGATGCCTCGTTTAGAGGCGAAACACGTGTCGGATACCTTTTTAGATACGCTTCGTTTCGCGGAGAATTGCATTTTATTTGGGTCCCGACACTCGTGACAGATAGTTATATGGACTGAGGGCGAACCCAGTATATAATACTTATATAGAATCAGAATCAGAATATTTTTATTCATGTAAACCATTAAGTATATTACTAATGAATCGTCAAACAACATAGATATTAAACATCCATGACTCGGGCACAAACATTCGTGCTCATCACACGAAGATCGTCCCTACCTGGATTCGAACCCGGGAACCTAAGCACAGAAAGTAGGGTAACTATCAACCGCAATAATCAAGTCGTCCAAACAAAATAACTCAGCTAACGAATTTATAGGAATGTTAATTATTTAACATGATTCGGTAAATTCATAATGTAACGGTAAGGAATATTATTTTCATATGTATGACATTGGTTCTACGAAATCGAAGCTATTTATAGTGGTCGAATACATTTTATTTATTCGCAACTGGGTCATTATCGGCGCAAGAGCAAGCGCAGCAATGCATCGCCTATTCGCGGAGCGTGACAGAGTAAACACGAGTTTCCGAGAGCCGCGTGATGCAATCCCACTTTTATGTGTTACACGTAAACTGTGGGCACCTACGTGCGCAAGCGCCGCTGACTGTTTGCTAGGTACTTGATAATTCCACTAATCATCCGAAGGTATTTTTAAATGACAATGTGCATGCGTCTTTACATTGTACAGGGCGCGTATTACGAAATCCTATTTCTAGGCACAATACTAAAATGCCTGGCAATATTATATTTTTTCACAACAAAATACTTATAGGAACTTTCTCCATAGGAACGGCATTCCGAACGGGTGGTAAAGTAGTAGCATAATATTTTGTAACTTTTGACGATTCATAAGTACTGTACTTAATGGTCTACGTGAATAAAACATATTCTGATTCTAATTCTGATATCAATTCTAATATAGAACTAGGTATATTTATCCCTTTGGCGTAAAAGGGGAACATCTTCCAGCCAGGCGAACTGTATTCCTGGAGGTCTGACTGAAAAAAAAGAAGAAGAAGAAGATCGGAGAGAGACTAGGCGCAGGACAGGCGGCTTTACGTGCTCACCGAAGCACGAGCAAGTGATATAATAATGGTTGAAAATGAGATTAGCACCTGGAATCCTGAAATCTCAGACGTGCAAGTCAGAGTTTGAACCTGCGACCCTCATTTCCAAGGCGAGCGTTCTACTTTGAATTCACTTGTCTTTTTCTTTTTCTTTTTTTATCTATGTATGTTCGTGCCAGTTGTTAGCACGGCGCCAGTCCCTAAATGAAATTTCGTAGCTTGCAACACAATTGCATGACGACATCGTTACGTGTCCGTAATAAAATAATGTTTTATATGTAACGATCGCTTTGATGCACCGCTATTAGTTTAGTGGGGGTCGGACGGGTGTGTGGAGCCACTAAATAATAGCTCTAGTATAGAGCGGGCAGCGATTAGCGGAATTGACTGAATATAATAGCAAAATATTATTTTTGATCGAAGATTTGGCATTATTATGGTGAAATAAATACTATGTATAGTTAGCGCTGTAGCCAGGAATTCACTTCGGGGGATATTGGATCAGAGACAATAAGCAAGAACAACGGCTACAATCCGATTTTTTATACCTATACCTATGTTTAAAACGTTGGATTAGCTAAGGCATTTCAGGCGGGTTTGCATCCCCAAAACCTCCCCCTACCTACGGCCTTGTGTATAGTAGGTAAGTAGGTACTTTATTAGATATCTAGCACAATCATAGTAATATTGATGGTATGGGAAATATGGCGTAGGCTACACTAAATGTACCCAAACTTTCACCATATTTTTATACCAATTCGCAAAATAAAATGATTAATGTGTTGTACTTTTTGAAATCTGTTCTTAATTCTCTTCTCCCTCCTCTTCTTTCCTGTTCTCTTAATCTCTCTATCTCCTCTTCTGTTAATTCTCTTGAACTCCAGTTATTTTTAAAATTTATTAAATTCTTTGCGAGTTCTTAGATATTTACCATTTCCCCGTGACTCTGAAGATCAAACCTCGGTCACTTTGCTGGACACCACTATAGATACTAGCTTACATTTCACCGGGTTACTTCAGCATGGTATGGGAGTTACCAGGTTTGGCTTCAGCCCATTGTAGTGCAAGAATTCCTTAGTTTGGAACCATCTAATTGGTATGTTTGTTAAAGAAACCGAACAAAAAATCGTCGCAGTGTCACTCATCTGTTAAAACTGGAATTCGAACCTCGTGATGTTTTTATACAATGATATTTGTCAATAAATCTTTCGATATCCGAGATCTTCAGGACGGCGGCTTCGTATGCCACTTATGTTTGTTTTGTGAGCATAACATAATATTTATTATTTATATTTTAATACGACGTGGCGCAAGCGCAGCTTCAGAATCTAAGAATGACTCGTCGTTTCGGGATAATAGTTCTTATGCACGCTGTTCATTGTTCATGTACCAATGGTATTGGTTAGCATTTATTTTGAGATTAATCCTCTTTAGTTTCATGTGTCTTTAACGGAGTCGTGTACTGTCTGCTAATTCCTTGAGTTTAAAGTTTTAAATTGGCGACTCTACGGCATAGTTGGTAGTGACGCTGCTTTCTGCACCGTGGCCCCAGGTTCGAATCCCAGTTAAGTCAACCTTTGAGTATTGTGCGTACACGGCACGGCTCGGACCCGAGGTCACATTAAAACTATTTACTTACACGAAAAAGTTATCAATATAAATATTACCGCGCCGACCGGAACATTCATTTGAAAATTACTTAAGTAGGTAGGTATACCAATTACCTACTTAGTATTTAGGGCCATCGGCAAGCAATCAAGTTTGCCTGATGCATAATATAGATAAGTAATCGATTCGTTACAGTAGCCGCCATGCTTAACAAATGTGGCAGTTAGTTCTATTTGCTCATAGATGGCGCTAGTTAAATTAATTTACTAAAATGTTTTATATCCGCATTTTTTAGTGAGGGAAACATTAATTATAAGATTTTATAATGCCTTATTTATTTAATAGCATAAGCATTATATTAAGTATTTGTTATCTTGATTTATTTACTTGCCTGAAAAAATGGTTGGCTAGACACCCAGGCTAGGTACATAATGTAGGTATGCTTGGGTAATAAAACTGCAATTAACTGCATAGGTACTAATGTATGTGTATAATGCCACGTATTACTGTAACCCAGTTTAATCTAAGTGAAAGATAAGGCAGATTTTTAAAACGAACTGATTTTGCTGCCAAGATAAGACATTTTCAACTTTATCTTATAGTGAATAAGAATGAGGTCGGCCATCCTATTTTTATAATCATGGTAGATCGCTGGATTGCAAGGACCTTGCATTTTTGTATGGTTATATCAGTCAGTAGGCTATAATGTGTAATATAAATATTTACATAATGATACGTAGGTACCTATATGACGTTGTGATAATATCGTATCTATGAGATAGTGGCATTGTAGAGAAATTGGATTATTGTTATCGCCATATCTTTAATACCTGAAAGTATGGATGAGTATAGCACTCAGAATTATTTTCATTAAAATTTAAGTAATAAGACAAGATTATAAGCTGTACTTATATGAATTTGTACTAAATTATTCATAGGTAAAAACAAATTTATTTTACACATATTACGTATAGCGCTATCTACTGCATATACAGGAAACTAAAAAGTCTAGCTACTAGTTACAAGATGTCGCAACTAAATTATCGTCTTCATCTATTCCATAATAGATGGCGTTAGGTTGCGTATTGTTCATGTATTGGGCATTTATACAATATAGTTATAGTAATAATAAGGAGTCACTATACATACCTCTCAGGTGTACATTACAGAGTATTTCAAATGAATAACGATTTATGAACTCAAATTTTAAGAAATTAAAATCATTGAAAGTAAGTAAGTGGGACGCGCATTTTATCAATTCTGCTCAAAGAAATAAAAGAAAAATGAGCAAATAAAAAAACACCCAATCGGTGTCTGCATGTTCATTACATACCGCACGGGACCGAAATGTTCAATATTCCGACCACAATCTTGGATCTAACTGCGTCTACGTAACATCGTGCCGGCTCCGAAATGAAGCCACCAGCCGTTCCACAGGTAACATTCGCAAAATTAGGAGGTCATGTCTTTTTTCCACATTTGTACGTAAGTGCTTACTGCGAGTAAGCTGTTATACATTCCTACACCTTGCTACACTTCTTTCTTGGTTAAGTATATCAGGGATTCCCAAACTTTTTTGAGCAAGAGACCCCTTTTCCAAAATTTACTGATCCCTCAGACCACCATAGCCAAATTACTTTAAAAACGCTATCTGCTCTAGTTTTTTTCTATTGATACAAAATAATAATTTCATCTTGTACGAACTTGTGCACGCTTATCGACTTGTTGAGTTTATCAAAAGTACAACGTCATTCTTATAACAAGTTGGTACAAGTAACATTACTTATACCGTATCTTGAGTTTCAAATAAGAACTGGTGTTAATTAATAGAGGTTGATTTTTAGACCTCGTCGACCCCAAAACCAGTTTTCGTTTACGAGTATGTCGACCCCAGGAAAACCACTTTGAGAAACCCTGGTTTATACAATATTCAACCAGGTGCTTACCTGCGGTTCTGCCCGCGCATACTACAAGGATAACAGTAAGCCTAGTATGGTAGTCTTAATATACACTGCTTATATAGAAGTTTCAATAATATAAAAATTATGATAACATAATGTTTATAGAAATATTTTTTCAAAAGAAAATGATTTGTAAGTATTTATTTCTTAGAATTACGCGAATACTTCACATTGATACCGCAAGCAACAACCAAATATGAGCGTACCCCAGTTCAAACTACACTAGGACTGACACTAGGACGTCTAACAGCTATCCTCCCGTGATCATGGTTGCTGTAAAGCAGCCGAAATGTCGGAAACGTAAAAATGAAAAATAAACGCAATAAAATCTGTAAAATAATTCCTTTGTAAATAGACGATTTTTTTTTTATAAATACGAATGTAGATCAGCAGATCAAATGTGCTTGTTTGTTAAACTTACAAACAAAACAAATTTCACATTTATATACTTAGTAGTAAGGTAGTTAGGTGGGTACCAGCGATTTGTACCAAAAAAAGCTTCGAAACATATGCTAAAAGCTTTCGTCTTTTATTAGGTAACGGAGGAGGAGTATATATTTTTACTCTTGAATTGTAGTAAGCAACATATGCATAGAGCATGTATGTATATAAGTATATAAGGTGTAAAAAAGAATGGTAGGTATAACATATGTTAGGAGGTCCATCAGTAAAGATCACATTCTTTAAAAAACTCAAAAGCAAAAGATCATCGAATCTAAAATCTACCTTATGTTATATGTAAACTAATTTCGTATATATAAAAAAAATCGTCTATTTACAAAGGAATTACTTGCAATTCATTGTAATAAACGTCTATAAATTTGGGGGATAATGTATAGAATGTAGATCCCTATAAAGAAATCCCTGAAAATCAACAGTTATCGGGTTTTCTACGGATCGTAATAATAGTAGCATAAGAATAAAGATAGGAGCGTCGTTGGCTCTACAGTAGCGCTTCTAGCAGTTAGTAGGTACTATTCGAAACTTAACCATTATTATTCACAACACCCAGTTCAACGTGTCTTACACACACAACACTAGGTAATAATCTGTATAGCTTTAGCATACAAAACATGCCTCCGTGCTAGCGAGCGTAAGTAGCGGGTGGGGGGGGGGGGGGGGGGCCGGCGCTGAGGTCGTTCGTCGACCCTTAGAGGCTAGCCATAGGAATTCTTGACTACTAAAGGAGTACCTACATTAGGCTCGGTCGTAAGACAATTGCACTTATCATTTCAATGACAATCGACTTGGATCACGCATGTAATCCCCGAAGAGGTTAGCAGAGGTGTACTGCATTGCACTAAAACTCGCCGATGGTGTCTGGTTCCAATGTAATAGGGGGCGAGCATATTGTCATCACACCGGCCACTCTCCTCCCCAATATGAGGAGGATTTAGGCCATAGTCCACCACGCTGGCCTAGTGTGGGTTAGAGGATTTCGCACGTGTTTCAGACATGCAGGTTTCCTTGCGATGTTTGTTTAGTAACATATTCAAAAAAGTGTAAATCTTGAGCTTGAGTCGCTTCCTATACAATATAGAGCAGGGGTTCCCAAACTTATTATGTCTATTGCCCACTTTGAGAATGAATTATTTTTAGCGCCCCCTTTTTTCACCTACTTTAAAACCACTGTAACTTCAAATAAAATTAATTATTGTAAGCCTCTACACAACGACCCCATTTTTTTTCTGGGTCTCGTTCCGCCCCCCTTTAGGCCTGCAGCGCCTACAAGGGGGCGTCATCGCCCACTTTGGGAAAGGCTGATATATAGTATGGATCTCTGTATCTTGAACAAACGTAATACCAAGTTCACACGCCAATATCCCATTACTGCCATTTTAGCGCAATAAATTTGTGGGCAGCAAAATTACAAGTAAACAAAAACCGACAAACGGTGAGGTCATAGCCCCATCAGTACTATTACGTCATCATCCAACCATTAACTATTACAGAATTGTCTGTCAACAAGTTAATGCTTTAATTGCGACACATAAGGTACAATTCTGGACAAAGGAGAGCGAACGGTTGTGGCTGAATTATATGTTACTATTTTCAGTTCAGCAGACGGTCAAGGAAATAATATTGATTCTAATGTGGTATGTTCTTATTATCCTCAAATAGTTTTTAAGGTAAGTAGACATGAATCATAGACATAAACTGCTCGTGTTTGGTGCTCGTATACATGACTGGACTCAATAAAGTCCGTTCTATATTAATCAGATAGACATAATTAATATATAAGGTTTAACAGAAATAGTGTAAAATATTTTAAGGGCTTAACAAGTAGGTTATACGAGTACAGTGTATGCTTTTTCTGTGAGAAAGCGAGACAGTACCGTTTTATCGCGGATTTGTGTGTGGTGTTATTTTTAAAATTTCAAATAATTTGATACTTTTTTTCGGGAATGTTACCTTTACAGCTTAGCGATGGACCCCTAAAAATATATTACACTATTATTATTAAACGTTGTATAACAACTTTTATAAATTGCGATAGAGCTTGCATATGTAGATTTTCCCCTGCGATTATTTTTCCCATATTAAATGTGTAGATTTATATCTATACTAATACTAAATTGATTTTATAAAGAAGTAACATTTGTTAGTATATGAGTTTGGATGTAGGAGGTAATCTCCGAAACTGCTGATGCGATGCTGAAAATTCTTTCACTGGTAGACAGATACATTATGTCTGAGCGCTATGGGATATGTTTCATCGAGGTACCGCTGGCGGAGCCGAGGCAAAAGCTGACAGAATTGGCAGGGATGAGGTGTAGGGCTGAGTTGTCTCATTGGCACATTGGTCCTATGGCATATTGTGGTCTGCTCTTTGCAATACATACACAGAATATGTTCCTCCAATACCCTCTTTTACAGATCCTAATTGTAGCCTTCCCTTACTTTTATTCCCTCTCAGTTTGTGCTCACGCGCATGGTACGACCGGGAATATGACCTCAGCAACCTTGTCGAGCTAGGACAGGGGTTCCCAAACTCATTTTGTCTACTGCCCACTTTGAGAATGAATTATTTTTTAGTCTCTACACAACGCCCCCATGTTTTTTCTGGGTCTCTTACCGCCCCCCTTTAGGCCTGCAGCGCCCACAAGGGGGCGTTATCGTCCACTTTGGTAAAGGCTGCGCTAGAGGACCCTAAGCCGAAGTACTTAATTTCATCGGTAACTGTGTCAGGAAACATTTTGGACGTCGGGAATATCGTTCATAGCAGTAATATTTTCCTTATTAGTGGCCCCTGACTCACCTATTCTCCGTAAACATTAATATCACCCATGACGAGCATGCATTTTGATCTGAATCAAGCACAAACAATTCTGACCAAATCTTATATCAATATGTCGAGTGAAATTTGTCGAACGGCTCGTTAATATGCTCGATGCGGTCTCAACATGTGTCCAAATTACGACGGCTGCATTTAAAATAATGTATGAGGTCACACGCAATAAATTATGATTTATAAGAAAAAAAAAGGTTAGTATACAGGGTGTAAGGGGAATTGAAACGCAAACTTTGGGTAAAGGTTACACTTAATGGCCATAATAAAATTATCTTCTTCTAAGTCGTGACGCTCTTGTCAGAGTGGTGGTGGTCGTCATGTATTTGTTCTGGGATTGATGTTGCTCGCCTCACGATGTCTCGCCATCTCTCCCTATTGGATGTCATCCTGGTGTACTCATGCAAGGGGCCGCCAATGGCAGACTTAATCTGGTCGGTCCATCGCATGGGCGACTTTCCACGTGGTCTGGAGCCCTCCACTCTGCAATAAAGTTATAGAAACCATTTATGTCGAATGTCAAGGGTTACAAAAGTTGTAATTTTAGAGCGTGCAATGTGTCGTAAACAACGCGATCACAACACAGCGGTCCGCGCGATACCCGACGCGTGCGTGTGACGAGCGCGCCCAAGCTTATCGAGTTTTAAATTATATTGCAGTTTTAGGCCTAATATAGTAATTATCTTTTTTTATTAAATTAACGTTTAGATTGCCTTCTAGTGTTATATCATGCTATAATCAATATAAAAATACTGAAAATATGCGTATAATTCAGGAAAAGTTCGACAGAAAATTCTATCTCTGGGGGATCCAGAATCATGAGTTGAATCCTAATATTAGTTTTCGTTACGAAGCCTCATACACCTTGTATATCATATGTATTATTCATCATCGACTCATCTTTAATCGTATTCGTTGTAATGAAGAGAATTAACAGTCTGCCATCAAAATCAACTAAGAATCGAACGGAAATGACATCGTCATTGCTTTGACATACCTTTTTCCTATAGAAGTGTAGGTGGTATGGGTGTTAGAGCAGTCGCTCGATTGTATGGTATGTACCATACAGTGGGGTGTTTGGCGATTTTAATATTCTGCTTGAATAATAAGTGTGAGACAATTCTTTTTTTATAAATCAACAAAAGGCAATTTACCAATTATGTATGGATAGGAAATTAAAAATAAGTTAACTGACAATTAGCTAGTGAAGTTACCTCTATCTTGATGTTCGGTTATTATGCCCCAGACCACGAGAAGAGAGCAGAGAGGCAATATAGTAACCGCACATGCAAAGTTACCCTCTGTTCCACGAAATAATCAAACATTTTTCCCAACACAAAAAATAAATTAAATTAGTAAAGTTTTCAACGTATTTTTGCTTTCCACGCTCAAACACAGGTGCATCATTTGCTAACTCCATCTGACTGACACATCTCCCAACGGGATAAGTAATAACAAAGCAACGAACAAACGCGCAGGCGGACGTTTTTTATTTTTTTTGCAGAGTTGTATCTGTGACGGGACTGAACGGACGGGCAAAAAAAATCGGAGAACAGAAACCAACCAATATTGAACTACATTTCGCGTGATTTTTAACCGTTTGTGGTTCTTTCATTGCAGTATATAGTTATAGCAGTATTGAATAAGCTCTCAAAATATAAAAAGGAAATTTTTTGCTTGCTTATAAATTAATCATTAATAAGCAAGAAATAATTGTAAATCATTATTGTTACTTAAAAACCAAGCTGATTTGTGTAGTTCACTTGAACTGTCCTTACGTTCATGCGGATTCGCGTTAACTACTCAAATCGGCTTGGTTTTTGTGCTGCAATATGTTGTTAGCGACACTCGGTCTATATTATTTCTTCGACTGAGTATTGAGTCTCCAAAATGTTGTTACTAACTGTAAATAAAATATGTTTACTTAGTACGTACTTTACGATGCGGGCAAGTGCGACTCTATCTAACAGTATCAGGGGCGGATCCAGGATTTCTTTAAGGGAGGGGTTGGGGGGGATATTTTTAGGTGATTTACCTACGTTTTTAAAAAGTGTTAGCGCCACCTACAACAAGCACGGAGCCGCGGCAACTAAGATACGAAGATTACTTCATTCATCCATTGGTTCATACATTCGTTCGCCTTTTTTCCGTTCTTACGTTCGGCCACTCGTTCGTTCGTCAATTACTATAAGAATTTAAGTTTTGTAACGTTTTCCTAATAAAACACATATACTATCGAAGGAATAAAATAATCATTGCATGGAATAAAGTAATATTGATATTTAGTCGTGAGTCAGGGGGGGGCCTATTGCCCTAATTGTCTCCCCCACCCCCCTGTACTCGCCCCTGCAGAGTATGTTGTCTGAAAGTATACACGAGCTGCATCGTATTGTGCGGATGTTTAATTGGAAAGGCACAAATATCTACACTTTAATGGACAATGGCAATTGTGCTTTAGATTTTGTTTGCGCGAGACAATAACGTTCTCACACGTGTCGCACGTGAAGGACTTTGTGCGTTCAACACACGGGCTATTGAGAACGGGATATATTTCTTTCATATCATTAACTGCTACAAAAAAATAATAACTACTAATATTTGAAAGGGTTGCCATAATAATTAACGATTGGAAATCGTTAATTTTTGGCATTAGATATTTTTTTTATAGCTTTGCAATCGGTTGAATTACGAATATACGAATATCTATACATATAAATAAAATTGGAGTGTCTGTTTGTAATATTAAAATAACCGCTTTTTAGTAAGTGCATTTAGATGTATACAAGTTACCTATACCGAAACAACATTTTTTACAATTTTTGTCTGTCTGTCTGTCTGTCTGTCTGTTTGTTCCGGCTAATCTCTGAAATGGCTGGACCGATTTTGACGGGACTTTCACTGGCAGATAGCTGATATAACAAGGAGTAACTTAGGCTACTTTTATTTTAGAAAAAAAATAGGATCTCACGAAAAAAAATTAAAACCAATGTTGCAGCGCAGCGCCTGATTGAGTTTGATAGCAACAACCTGCAGCAATGCGTCCCGCGGGCTCAGAATGGGCGAGCAGGCTGTTGTCAACGGTTGTCTTTGTTAAATACCACGCGGACGAAGTCGCGGGCAACAGCTAGTCCTAAATAAAATTATTGTTGTCGGTTGAATAAAGAATTGTAAACGGTTGCAACCAATTTCTATTCGATTTTCAACCGTTTTCTTAATCCATTAAGAAGATATAGCTAAGACGTAATGGGATGAAACCGAAATATCCTCACAATTGGCTCACCAGTTGCCATAAATGTTCTTCCAGTCATTTGTTGTCAAAAACGGACCAAAAGCACTCCATATTTCTCACTCACTCTAACGTGTGTATCACTGACGTAGCTGTCATAATCCCAATGCCCTCTGTACTCCATACTTTCTTCACGTCACAAAAGCTTCAGCCAAGGAAGAGAAATCTCATAACTTTGTGAGAACAATAACGAAGATTAATTGCTCCGAAGTTGTCGGATACGGGCGCGAGCTGAGCGCAGCTTCACTGCTTGCAAATTGAATAAGTAAGATCTAAGTTGTATGCATTGTTTTGTTAATGATTTTTCTTTTCGTTGACGTCATTCTGAAACAGAAAAATGATAAATCTACAGCTACATAGGTTCGAATCCTGGTAGGAACAAGCTTTATGTGATGAGCATGAATGTCTGTACTCGAGTCATGGATGTTTAATATCTACTGAGTTCGCCTTCAGTCCAATGTACGGTACCCGTAATACAAGCGTTGCTTAGTGTGGCACCGTTTAGTTCGTTTGGCGATATTATTATTATATACTATCTACATAAGCCGGATAGCGGACCCACTAGTCTTACATTGACTTGCTGCTTTTGTTGATGATAAAGGACAATATTTTTTCAGGATTGCGATAAAAGCTGATTATAACAGGTGTCCGCAACCCTTCCATTATTTCCATCCCATATCCATCCAATCCTCAATCCACAGTCCCAATTATCTTTCATATTCCTGCAATAGTTTCTCCGCCTGCTGAGGTCAATTCGCTGTTTATATTATCATTTTCAGCGGTTGAACCCAGCAGGTGGCTAACATACGGCTTCTACGTGTTGGACCCATGTCCCCGCGCAAGCCTTCCAAAGATCTGGTTATAGCCCGTGTGGAGGGAGACATACTAATATTACAGGTATCAAGTTATATATTTGTAGGGTAGTCCCTCTAAGTACTAACCCGACCGTAACATTTTCTCACTGATCGAAAGCTACACTTATCGATGAGTATCAACCTATAAAACAACTTTATTCATAAGCACTTACCATAAATCAAAGTTATAAATTAGATTGACTATGATTACTTACTTATTCATAATTATTTAAATTGAAAGTTAAGATACCTTCTGTTAAGGACACAGCGGTCATTAACAGTATACTGACTTAACATACCAAATATAAGACTAACTTGAGTTTACTAACTTGAGTGTGTGTGTGTGTGTGTGTGTGTGTGTGTGTGTGTGTGTGTGTGTGTGTGTGTGTGTGCGTGTGTAAGAGTTTGTGGTGTGTGGGTGTGTGAGTGTGTAACGATGTTCAGAAAAAGAACGAGAGAACATAGATGTTCAGAAAAAGAAGCCAATCATTTGTCTTCTCTAAAGTCAAAGTTAAAGTGTCAAAGTTTTAATAGTTTTTCATTAAATATTAAGTGGAAGTCTTTTCAGATACGGTTTCGCTTTTAATCATTCACGTTGACATAATAGGAGCTGCAAGCAAAAACTAGTACAAGGTTAAGAAATAAACTTTGCCTCTACACATTTTCCTCCACAAAGTTTCCGAGTACTTTCTTATAGAGCACTCGACTCTGTAAGTTCGGCGTTATGGATTGCGCGCATTTGAGAGTTGATTGCATGGTTTCACGTTCTTTTATTTGCATTCAATGATTGAAACGCGCTATGGTAGCGTTTCTACATACTCAGGTTCATTTAATCTATTTATTAACTTACTAATCAGCAGGCAATTTCAGATATAGGGTCGTCGTCAGCATCATACCAGCACCGCCTCGCCTCAGAAGAGAGTATTGAAAAATGGACTTAATTAGTGTGGTATACAGTATATTTTAAAGATTACATCGCATGGACGGCGTGCCATTCCCGTGGTGTCCGCCCATTTTGTAGCCGATTGATAATTTAAAAAAAGAACAAGAAGAAGCTTTTTGACAGATCGTCAGAAGCGACGATAACATCGGGAAGTATCCGATATCACAATATCGAATCATTCAAAATAACCTAGCTAGTGCCGACGCGTTCGTTGAACAACTTTACATTCTTCGCGACACTATAACATGTCTGCTTTAAGTGGGTAACAAGAACGATTTCGGATAAAAAAAACATAGATTACATATATTATTCACGGCACGTGTGCCGTTCACGGCACAAAAACTAGTAACACTTTGTGGCGAACGACGGATCCGACACTAGCGAGCTCTCTGCCGCCATAATAGTGCCACGTGTATATGCTTTATGGAATAGGTAGTTGTCAAAACTAGGAAGTCTACTAGTTGAGCCATGGTATAATAAAAAAAAAATATCAAAAAAAACGACTTTAAAAAAACAGATAAGAAAATATAAGCTAATCTAGAAACCTTCTAATTTTGGTTTCGACGGATATTAATACAGGTATTTTATTCCGTGGGGTGCTATGTCAGACAACCTCCTCGTGTGCTCATCCCATTGTCAGTCCCGAGGATACGTCCAGAGGAACGGCAATGGGAGGGGCCGGTGCACCCTGGGCATCGTCGATAATTTTCCAGGTTTTCCTGGGTTATTGTCGGCGATGGCTAATAGTCTGGCGTGGGGACATATGGGGAGGGGGGCCGCGACCGGGCCTCGGCCTGGACGCGGCGGACCCACCTCGTGGAGGGGAGGGAGGCTGCGTGTGTAGCGGCGGGCCCACCCCTCGGAGGACGCCCGGGAGGAGGGGGGCTGTTGTTCTTGGTTTCATGCTCGGACGCGGCGGACCCACCACTCGGGCAGCCCCGCAAGGGGTAGAGGGAGGGGGGGGGCCGCGACCGGGCCTAGTGCTTGGACGCGGTGGACCCACCCTACTGGGGACGGGTGGGGAGGGGGGCCGCGACCGGGCCTCGGCCTGGATGCGGCGGACCCACCTCGTGGAGGGGAGGGAGGCTGCGTGAGGTAGCGGCGAGCCCACCCCTCGGCCCCGCAAGGGGCGTGAGGAAAGGGAGGGGGGCCGCGATCGGGCCTTGTGCTTGGACGCGGCGGACCCACCCTCCACCCTTTCGGGTGAAGAGGCCGACCGGGGGGCAGCACGCTGTCACCCGGGAGGACTGCTGGCCGCCAGCTGGTGTGGCAGGCGGTCGGCGCTGAGCCCCGGGCGGCGGACTCGGGGGAGTTCGCCGTTCCACTCCGGGCTCGAGAGGATCGGCGCTGTGTCTGGTGGTCCGACACAGCGCCTGGCCGCAAGGCCTGGAGGAGGCCGAAAGGCCGCAGTCGCGTCCGAGTTCGCGGAAGTATGCGCAAGCGTTCCCGTGTCCCCGACACGAGCGACCGTGAGGATTCACCATGTGGTTTTAGTGGGTATACCAGCCACCGCCGGGGAGTCCCACATACCCCTCTCGTCCCCCCCCGGGGCGTGAGGGACGATGCGTAATTGCATTTCCACATGTAAAAAAAAAAAAAGGTATTTTATTCCGTGACCGGTCACGTGATTTATTTATTTACTAGCTGTCCCGGCGAACTTCGTACCGCCTCAGAATCAAATGTATGAGAAAATTAATTTATTGGTATTCTATGAAAATTTTAACAAATCTATCCCACGGGAACCATACATTTTACCGGAATAACGTAAGACCATAATCTATCTCTGTGCCAAATTTCATCCAGATCCGTTCAGCCGTTCTGGCGTGAAAGAGTAACAAACATCCATCCATCCAAACTTTCACATTTATAATATTAGTATAGATTACCCTAGTTACTTCGCTAAAAACTCCATTCAATTATTTTATACGATGCATTTCCTACAGGTACACACTCCATACGGTTAAAATAGTTAGTGCGGTCGGTCGTCGCTCTTAAACCTAATAATACTTAAGTGTGCATGCGCACTCAACTTATTTTCAGATTGTACTGACGCCACATAACTTGGTTTAACGCCATCTAGCGAGTGGATATCGAAAATTAAACAAATAGATCGCGCTAATAAAATTTACATGTAATTAACCGCCCAATAAATGAGAAAACTAGATTTTAATACTGATCCTTCTAACTTGACAACCTGATTAGCTCAGTTCGGTAGTGACCCTGCCTTATGCGCTGAGGGTCCCGGGTTCAAATCCTGTCGGGGACCAAATTTTGTTTGATCAGCATGATTTAATATCTAACAAGTGTTGCTAAATGTGGGACCGTATAGTTGGTGTTTTCTTTCGGCAATATTATTATTATTATTTATAACTACATATACCCACTGAGCTAACTTCTACAAGAATTGCATGACAAGTAAGTAAACTATTGGAACTTAGCGTCTTATCTCAACAGGTACATTATTGAGTCTGCTGCAGTATTGTATTGACTTAACTTGAAAATGTTGTACTTACCTCTAAGTAACCGCTATTCTAACCCGTATAAATGTCGAAGTTGAATACAGCTTTGAATCGAGTATAAACTCTCGACTTTCGCCTTAGATCTCAAATCAATGCCAAGTTTGTGTGGACGAACTACAAACCGAAGTTAAACTAACTCTTTGAACGTCTACGGTTTACGTTAAAAGATTTGAATTAATAAAACATGGTGATATAAGTAAATCAACAAAACTTTTGACTATTCATAAGCTATGCATTCAATTTAAGTGGTACGGTACGTACTTACGTACGTTTTTAGGATGAAGCTATACAAACAATTCTCGGTAAATAATCGAGTCGATTCAATTTGTTTTTTTTTAAAGACCCATTCTTAACGGTAACGCAGAAACGATTCATCCACGCAACAGAACGGTTCGACTCGACTCGACTACTCAATAAGACTACTAAATAAGACTACTAAATAAGACTACTAAATAAGACTACTAAATAAGACTACTAAATAAGACTACTAAATAAGACTTGACTTAAGATTGTCACTCGGAATGTCGTCGTCTTTTCAAGACGAGGCGGGCTTATAATTTGCTAGCCGGTAACCTGTTAGTTTATCAAACAAATTATTTTATCTAAAAAAAAGAATTTTCCAAATCGGTTCATAAATGTCGGAGATCTGAGGTAACAAACATAAAAAAAAATACAAGCGAATTGAGAACCTCGTCCTTTTTGTGGTCGGATAAAGACAGTTGCGGGGAGAGAGGAGCGAGAGGGGGGCAATGGCTTCCCCCCTGACTCACGACTGAATTACTTTATTAACCGACTTCAAAAAGGAGGAGGTTCTCAATTCGGTTGTATTTTTTTTTTAAGCACTCATTTCAAACTAAACAAAATCCTTTATCACATGCGCCTGATATCAAAACAGACATGATACCTATTTGGATCGTACGTATATGAACAGATATTTCTCATACCGTTGCAAGAAACGTGCAGAATGATTCGAAGCAGGTGTTAAGTGCCCACTCGTAAACATCTTGCACAAAAGCCTTTATCAATTCCAAACCACTGACTGCTTATAACGTTTAAACATGTAAACTTGTGTTGTCAACATGATTGTGATTATACAGGGTGTAATAAAAATCGTTGGCAATCTTTTCCACTTAATAAATTGACGGCGTGATTAGCGCAGTTGGTAGTGACCCTGCTTTTTGTGCCGAGGGTCCCGGGTTCGAATGCTGGTAGGAACTTTGTGTGATGACCACAAATGTTTGTACTCAAGTCATGGATGTTTGTGGTTCGGCCTCGATGATATTGATATAAGCGCGTCTCGGAATGCAACCCATGATTGCTTATTGGACATTTAAAAATATATTGATTCACTAAAATATAGGTATATTTGAAATAGACCGTAAATCAACTGAGCGTTAATATTAATGACTGATCAGGTGAGAATATCTATACTTGTAAAACCAATTCGTGTTAGTTACACCATTTATAACTCAAGAACGGGTGGGCTGATTTTTATGATGTTTGTTTTTTTTAATTTACCTCCGCCCCAAATACAGAATAACTATAAAAACTAGGGAAAAAATCACAAATCAAATAATAATAAGATAATTATTTTCTCATACCTTTGATTCTGAGGCGGCACGAAGTTCGCGGGGACAACTAGTACGTTATAAATATTCATTAATAGGCATATATTATGACCCTAAAATAATCTGAATCTTGGATACAGTTATAGGTTTAAATATTGCCAATCATTTCGACTACACCCTGTATAGTTCAGTTCTAATGAATTGAAAGTTGTTCAGAGTTGAAGCTGATGAACTGCAACTTATCCAAGTTCGTATATGATTGCTGGCTGCTGAGCACAATGCATGCGATCGTTGGAGGGTTCACGTGACGTATGCTGTGCAAATTCTTAAGTAGGAAACTTTCCGATTGATGCGATAGACATTTTGTATTTGTCTGAAAATCAATTATTTTAAAAACAGTGACCCTAAGGACATTCACACGCGGGTAAATGTTATCTTTCGAACTACAATAATACCTATCACTGGTTGACCGTATTGTAAATAACAGCTAAAGTGATTTGTAAGGCTTTTGTAAATTTCTATAAATTTTGGGTATGAGTATTATTTTTGGAAATAACGTAAGTGTTGTATGTCAGACTAGATAGGCTAATATGGCTAATAGATATTAAAGGATGTGGAATAAAGGATTATTGCATAAAAACATGTTAAACATGGTTTAATTTTTTACGCAAAAAAAATAATATTTATAGTCTATTGCCCAAGACCGCACGTATTATAATTGAAAATTTCATCGCAAAGCACACAATGTCTTAAAATGAACATTTTCAACTCACGCATTGGTTTATGTTAAAAACTGTTATTCAAATTTAATTTAATCTTCACACATATTAAACAAATTTTGAATTGAAAGCTGTAAACGAATTACTTTTTTATGAACTTACTGATGAAGTTTTTGTTAACAATAACACAAGCTTAGGAATTATTGCCACATTGACTCACAGGTTTTATGATAACAAATAACAAATTTCTACGAGAGATCATATAACTCTCCCAAGGAGACAAAACAAAAAACTAAAGAACCAACTCTAATAAATTTGTAATATGACCTAAGTTGCTATTCAATAATAAAAAAATAATGAAATTCGGTTCATCTACTGAACAGTTACGAGTGGTCAAACTTAAAAAAAATTAACCACCCCATTTTTTGTCGGTTAAATAGTAATTAGATTTCTAAAGACATTAAATATTGATATCTTATATTTCTTATATGCCTTCAAAGTGTTCGGGTGTAATTTGGCAATCATGAATGCAGCAATTTCTTCTGCTTAAGATATACATAAGTATCTACTATGATCTGTCTATGTCTAGACATGAGTTAATAAAATCCTTAAAATTAGTTTTGTTTCAATGACCATCAAGTATATATTAAATCTGAATACATTTAAGACCTAGACGAAACGAAATTAAGAATTAATAACAAAGAAAACCCTAGCACCTTTTCCTGCACACTGTTACAAAATAGGAGATTCAGCTAACTAATTCTGCATGATTCAACACTTTCAGTTCACGGTCAGTTTACGGCCGCGGTATAAAAATGCTTTTAATTAGCCCCACAGGGGCGGCGGAGCACGCAACCGTAATTAGTAGCGTGTACTAGTGTGACCTTGACGCACCCCTGGGGGACATATCTTTGTAAGGGATAACTCAATTTGATTACACGTAACAACCTACCTTGTTGGAGCGTTTGTGTTGCAATTTTATCTCACTCCCTAGTATGAACTACGCAAGGTAGTGAGCGATTCGGTGCGACATAATCCGTGAAAGCTTTTGTCTTGACTCGCGTGCCAGCACTTTCTTCAAAATGCTCGGAATGTCAACCAAGAAACTTCTGTGTTGGGTGTCAATATTTCGTTGCCATTGATACCTGTCATAGATCACAAAACACCTCGAACACCACCTTCATATGCCTTCTGTGTTCGGCTGTTATTTGGCAATCATTAATGCAGTAATTTCTTCTGCTATATAGCTAATAGCTTCTGATATACATAAGTAACTACTATGATCTGTCTATGTTTAGACATGAGTTACAAGCTTGCAAGCTGGGCAAAACGAGTTTCAATGGTGAAAGTTGGGATAGCTTTCTACAGCACTTTTACCGCGCTTACTATACGTAATGAGATGGTGTTACCTATAAGTTTGTATAGCCTCTGGGCTTACACATTTTGTTGGTACACTTCAACGCATTAGGCCAAATAGTTCTAAAAAGAAGCTGTTTCAATTCGACCATCAGTAAGATGCAACTGTCTTTACAAATTAAGTTGCTTAAAGATTTCCATGTTTGAAATCTCCATTTGATCAGATAATTTTATCGTCTCAGCACAGTTCCTACTTAGTTTAATGATGATATTCTTTAACTAACGTTGCATTTGTTGTTCGTTGTTCGCACAGAGTAATGGCAACTTGGTCTTGTTAATAATTTACTTCTAAACGAACCAATCAGTATCCGTCGCAACAAATACAACATTCCATGCGTTGTAAGAGCTTGATTTCTCAATCTAGCCAAACAGAATATCTTAAATTGTTTTAGGTAAATATCGTTTGAGCAAAGGTCGTCAAACTAGCCTGAGGAACCTACAGACATTCCAGGCGCCCGTCACCCCGGTACCGCTACCTCGGCGTGCTTGTTAGAATGCCGCGAACTGGTTCCTTGCACCGGACCATGCGCGCGCGCATGCTCGCCTTTGCAAACGCCGTTTATAGGCAGATTGTTTTGGAAGTGTAAGGCTAAGCATGCAGCAACGTAGTTCGAGGAAATATAGATACAATATGATTACTGCAAAGTCATGTTATTCATCTTTAGTGTCACGAAGCTACTACACTAGTAGATTTTTCTTGGTTGTATGCTTTGTTTGTATAACTATGGTGAACACTCAGCCTGAAAAAATTGTATACTAAGAATAGGCTTAATATCAATTGAAGTTTAATCCGTAATTCTAAGGTTTCAGTTTAAACCTTAGAACCATGTCATGGATAAAATCCAATGGATATTAACGCCCAAATATATTACTCCACTCCTGGATACGAATTTCCCTCTTTAAGCTCACCTAATCTTAGGCAATAGTATTCTAAAATTGAAGGTTAAGCTTGTACAATTGCTAAGTTAAAATGGCAGTGAGAAACACAACACCATGTAGAATTGAAGATCCCAGTTGTATGGTGATCATGTGTCAAAATTTCAAAAGACGAAGAGCCGGGTGGCTTTAGACAGTCACGGGATACTACTGGTTTCAAAGAGGCAGGTGAGGCCAGTTCGTTGAGAAGGCTTATAGTCAGCGAAAGACGTCTTTCGGCTGAAGTATACTGTTAGCAGTTCCTATAGTTGTGTTGTGTGTCGGACAAGTAATCTAACGGCACTCGAGATCTGCATTAATTGCTGTCCTTTATCTGACGATAAAAATGTGGCGTCTCGTTATGACGTCACCCGCGAAGGCGGAGCCAGATTAACAACCAACTAAATATAGAGTGTAAACATGTCTTATGTGAATCATACTTCATACTTCAGCCGTAGTAAACATACGGTCTTTGAGACAATTTTATTTGGTACCCGACATTTACGTTGTACTGAAGGACCTAACCCTCCGATTGCCGCGTGCATTCAAAACATAACCTCCAAAACGTTTAATCCATTGTATTGCCCGGTGTGTAAAAAATGCAGGTCCGTGTGTTGTACGCACCTCGGAGAGGCAAGAGAGCGTCGCCGGCCGCCAGTCACGCTCGCACCGCGGGGCCGACGCCTCGCTTCGCTCCACTCCGACCGGTCTCGACTTCTCGATAACTTATCAGCAAATAATTGCATGAAGTCATCGATTAAATTAAGTGTCCTAACACAACACTGTTGTTCTCAAACTTGTTTTTCTGCTTGTCTATCGTTTCATTTAAAAAGTAAACTTGCGAAGGCTCAATGCTAAAGTTTGACAGTGGTGAACTCTACAAGTGTCCGTGAAAAAAGTTTCTGTGCGATCCGATTGGTCGGTTTGTTTTGTTTTGTGTCGAGTCGTGTCCGGTAGCAGGATGAATGGGACGCCGGCTAGAAGGCCGAAGAGCGCCTTCTCCGATATGGTAAGTGTTATGAAACCGAAGTTCTTTTTTCAAATAACTTGGTATAGCAATAAAATTTGGTGGAGTATTATTTGGTGATGCGTTCGAAATTTGAAATATTGCAACCGTAACATAAGTTTTACGAGTGTTTCGTTGGTGGCGTATTACCCGAGGGACTTAAAGGACCCCGGTTGATTTGAAAGGGTTACAAATGATACCCTGTGTATACGGCCGTGGATGTTGAGTGTCGCAAATTAATTGATCAATAAAATGTCTAAATGATTTATTGTTTTGTTTACAGTGTTCGCATGATGATTAATATAGTTGTGTATCGCATTGGTTTATTTTTTATAATTTACATGATGTTGGTTTAATGACTTCGTTGCTTGGAATATTTTGATTGGCATTTGATACGTTCTTGTTTAAAAGTAGAAATTAGTCTGTCCTGAATATTATTACACACTCTGTATCGTAGATCTAGCAGTTACTTCCTTTTTTTTTTTTTTTTTTAAACCAGTTTCAGTTTTTTTCTTCTCCACCCAACCCTTCTACGAGCCTTCTACACACAATAAATATTTGTTTTTTATGGAAACATTGGTTGCTATCAAAGATAAAATTTAGTTAAAACATAAAATCTGGAGAGAATAAAAAATAAAAAGAACCATTCTAATTTTAATCTCTCCAGTCCATCTAAATTACATGTCAATCACTGCTTGACGACGCACGACGGATCATGAAGCATACTTATCTACCGCAAATTAAAATTATAAACAACAATGCGCTTGGAACTATGGACCCCTGTTCCAACTTGTATTAAAAACACTCTTGGTTTGTTTATAGAATACGGCTATCCTAATATCTCAACTTTCTAAGGGTTATTAATTTTAGGTTTCAAAGTAATTAAAAAAACTCTAAATGCTGCTTTGGAAAAATGCCCGAGCTTTTAGTATCGTGATTTTATCGAACTACAACAAATTGATATAAAGCAAATGAAAACTGGTTCGGTAATCCTGCAGTAAGTATTGTATATGTATATGTATTCCTGAAGCAGTAAAGTCGATTTATATTTCAACGTAAATAAAATATATTCCTTTTTTGAATGTCTGTAAAAAAATAACGTAAAAAATGCATTAATATTATTATTAATTTCTTATAATCACGCGAATACTTATATATTAATATAAACGCAATAAAATCCATAAACATAGTTTTATTTAAATTATTATTTTTATTTTGAATTTTATGCACGATAAAAATTGGTACCATGTATGGGCATTGTCCTTCACATTCACTATCACATCAGAATATTCATGACATTTCAAGAATGTCCAGCGTCCGTGAACTATTATTACAAGCAATGACCTCACGCTGCGACATATGCCGAGAACTTTATGTTGTTTAAAACAATTAATTTGTTACTAATTGAGCGCAAACTTGTTAGTCGAGTATGTTCACAAAGTTATATCGATAGCATTGTCACCAACTCTAATAATAATAAAAAATAACACCAAATGTCACAAACATAATGTTGAAAACAAAAAAATGACATTTGGCCTCCTTCTTTCTTCTTCTTCTTTTTTTAAGGTTGGCAATCGGTACAAAATTGAGTCATTTTGCCAGTGTCGAGTATTTCTTGATAGTTGTTATAAAACCATAAGTACTCTGATGATGCCAATGACGATCATGATGATGAAATTAATCCCCTACCCCTATCACTAAAGCTATGGATACTTTACTGAAAATTTGCCGGACATCTTTGGTGATCTTGAAAAGTCAAGCTATACTATTTAATTTTAATTTCCTTCACTTGTGCATATATATCAACACATAATGGTTAATATCCCACTAATATTACACACTAGATGCGCCCGGCGGTGTTACCCGCGATAAAAAGTATGAAAAATTAAAACATCTATCCCACGGGAACCATACATTTTACCGGGATAAAAAGTAGCCTATGTGTTATTCCAGACTATAATCTATCTCTGTGCCAAATTTCATCCAGATCCGTTCAGCCGTTCGGGCGTGAAAGAGTAACAAACATCCATCCATCTATCCATCCATCCATCTATCCATCCATCCATCTATCCATCCATCCATCCAAACTTTCACATTTATAATATTAGTATAGATTATTTATCAAAGAAACACATTTTTTTGAAAAATAAAACAATATTGACAACTTCACTGTTGAACTTCCCGCCAAAAAGCCCGCCTATTCCTTTTCTCAATAGCATTTAGTAATATTGATAGGTTAGAAAAACAAATTCGATTTTTAAACATTTAATGCATTACCAGTGTAGTTGCTTGTGTCCGCTAGGGGCGCTGATTAAATTAAAGATGCCAGAATAGTCTGATTGGTAGGAAAAGTTGTCATATCATTCGTTTATGTTTCAATATCTTCAGCTATTATGATTGCTAACCGTGACACCAAAACATAGGATTACACAATTCACGCCTAGTTCACAAATCACAGCCGTATAAAATATGGATTGAGTCCCAATTTGAATATTTAATGACCAAATTTTCATGTAAAAATTATTACATTATGTTAATAAATGGTACCTTTTCTAGCGTTCAAACATTTTCTGTTATATTATCGAATTAACATAATTTATTCAATCTTATGTCAAAAGAATTTTATAACTTTTGAGTGCTCCAAAGATTGTTCTAAATATGGATAATGTCGCGTCTATGTAGATCTATATCTTGCCAAATTGATATCGCTAAGGTTAAGTGGTACCTCATAGAACTATATTTTTGTTATGTTGAATATATTTGTTTTATATGAAAGAATAATCTTTGTTGTTGATATGCAAAACTATCTGATGATCTCGAATGTCAATTAATTTGGGAAATCTTATGAATGTCGATAAGGTAAATGTTCTGCAAGCAAAAATATAGAAACGATAACAAAACATTTTTGTCTCTAATAAACAATCCCACTAATATTATAAACAATCCCACTAATATTATAAACAATCCCACTAATATTATAAACAATCCCACTAATATTATAAACAATCCCACTAATATTATAAACAATCCCACTAATATTATAAACAATCCCACTAATATTATAAACAATCCCCCTAATATTATAAACAATCCCCCTAATATTATAAACAATCCCACTAATATTATAAACAATCCCACTAATATTATAAATGTGAATGTTTGGATGGATAGATGTTTGTTACTCAATCACACCATCGCATAAATCTTCTGGTTGGCAATAACACAAGAATTCATTGCATCATTTCGTAAAAGCTCAGTGACAACAAATCGCACTTCAAATTCGCGCGACGGGATAGTATACTGACTGAATATGAAGAAATGCGTTACCGAATGTTGTAACCATTGATGTTCTAGAAGATCAATGTATCCCATTAATATTATAAATGTGAAAGTTTGGATGGATGGATGTTTGTTACGCAATCACGCCAGAACGGCTGAACGGATCTGGATGAAACTTGGCACAGAGATAGATTATGGTCTGCAATAACACATAAGCTACTTTTTATCCCGGTAAAATGTATGGTTCCCGTGGGATAGATTTGTTTTAATTTTTCATAGAGCAAAGGATTGACATGATTTTTTTAATAGTTAGCGGTAGTTTAGGGGTCAGAAAATGATATAGGCTAATTGTATCCCGGAAAAATGCACGGTTCCTATGGGATAGCATACAGGAAACGTGTTTTTTTAAACTTAACTTTTTAATCGCGGGTAACACCGCGGGGCGCAGCTAGTCGTTAATGAATAGTTTTACATTACAATTCGATTCTGGGTCAATGATCTATCTTCCTTGGGGCCTGTATTATATTATCATATAACTATGACATCAATCTAGATCCATATGTTACTATGAACAAAATTTAGGTAGAGGGTAGAAGGTCTCGTGGAAAAAACCCAAGGCGATGGGCGGATCGAGTATCCAAACATTTAGAGATACCAGTCAGACAGATCGGAACCGCTGAAGACAAGCAATGAACAGGCTTCAACGAAGGAGTCACAATGTGCGATTGATGGAGGAGGAGCAACAAAACGTATGGGATGGAACTATGATCATACATATGACATTTTTTGCTCTCACTTCTTAATTACCTTCATTAAATTGTACCGTTACAAATGATTGATAATTGAAGGCACCTGTCTGGTGGGCATCAAGTCTGTGCACATCGACCGACTACGTGAACGGGGTCGCGGTGGAAAGCTCCAGTAAACAACTAATACTGACTTAACCGTATCTAAAGGTAATATTCTTAATATGTCTAATGGATAAAGTCTCACTGAGAAGTATTATTATACCCGTGAACCAGGAATCCAAATAAGTTTAAACCACACGGGCAGGAATAACTTGGCTGCGGTTCAGTTAACTTGAACTACATAAATAAGACGATCTGTGCGCAGCATCGCGCAATGTAAATGTTTGCGCAGTTCACAACGCATAATGAGATTCTACACATCTAGTTGGGGAACTAATCAAAAGTCTGTGAGTTGCTGTTACTTTAGAAAAATATTAGTGAATTGTCGTACAGTTTAATTTAACTATAATTGAATTTAGACAACTTATATTATACGTACCATATAATGGACTAGAGGCTTCTATGTATAGATATTCAACATGCTCTCATCACACAACGTTTGACCTTACCGGCATTTAAACCCAGCATCCCCGGTACAGAAAGCAGGGTCACTGTAGATATACCAAAGAAAATCTCTATCTACCTGCTGAGCGCTTGTCTATAATTTACACAAGCCGTCTATAAATATTAT
Organism: Pheosia gnoma; assembly: GCA_905404115.1. Lineage (NCBI taxonomy): Eukaryota > Metazoa > Arthropoda > Insecta > Lepidoptera > Notodontidae > Pheosia > Pheosia gnoma. The sequence goes on along the minus strand of FR989899.1, from coordinate 9,453,850 downwards.
TACCTATCGGTGAGATAAATTGGCCGTATGACCTCCATACGGAACGGCCAGGGGTTCGATGAACTGTCTTGGGAGATTACTCAGATTGTGACAATAATTAATCTCGGTGTCAAGAGGTCTGTGGCATTGAACTATAAAACTAACTGCTTATTTCATTGCATAAAAAAGACTTGTTGCAAATGTATAAATCGCAGCCGGATTGTCAAATGCGTGTTTTTGCAAAACGGCTAGGCGCTTTACAAAACGCGTCACTTCTGTAAAACGGCTGCCTACGCCCCGCCTACGCTTATAGAACGCAGCCGTTTTATACAACTGAGGCATTTTGTAAAGCGCCTAGCCGTTTTTTAAAAGAGCGGATTCTACATTCCAGCTGCGACATTCGTACCAGTCATTTAATCCAAGAAAATCAGAAAGGTTGTATAGTAAGTAAGGTAATTTATAAACTACCTGAGTAATAAGTAGTTACTTTAAGATTTAAATCCTAAGGTAACATGTATGAAAACATACATGGACTAAGCAACTGTTTTAAATAAAAAAATACAAAAACTATTTATGATCCGGAGCAGTCATAATATGGACAATCTGAAAATTAATAACATCTTAAAATATTATTTATTTATATAATACTTATATCGATATTAAATATCCACGACTCGGGTACAAACATTCGTGCCCACACAAAGTTTGTCCCTACTAGGACTCGAAACCGTGACCCTCAGCACAGAGAGCAAGGTCAATACCCACTGAGATCAGACAAATCAGATCGTCAATTTCTAGACGATGTCTGCGTAGTAATGACGTTACGTTAAACATAGTTCGAAGAATCATTGGTAAATTGATCTATATTCGCGGAACTCTGAGTAGCAGATTACAACATTTTATTTAATCTGCTCAAAATAAACAGTAAGCTGGTTAGTCGAAGACGGCTACTTAATACATCCAAGCAGATAATTCCTGAAAATACTCATCAATGTTATTAAAAATGTATCTGCTACAAATTGCACTGCAGTTTTATATTCCGATACTTATCGGAACAACGTCCTCGGAAAGAATGATACAGTGCATATTGTAGAAACATACAATGCTATAATATAACTCGCTAGTGGTTTTATAATCACGGAACACATATATTTCATAGATCGAATAAGAGTAACAGCTGCGTGGTAGCTGTGCAAATTACACTGCAATAAAATATTAATACGAATACTTGGGACGCAAACTTCGATTATAATCCAACTCTTAAGGTGGAAGCTCAGGGTCAGGGCGCGAAATTCAAAATGTCAATGGTTTTTATTTTGTTACGAAAAATTTGGACATCTTTACGATGTAATTTAGTGTTTTGCGATATTAGCATTCTGCATTGGATGTCTCGATGTATTAAGTTTGCTTAAAAAAGTACCTAAAGCGATACAACACCATTAAGTTAGTAAAAGTAGCGGTTTTTACAAACCTTATGGTATTGTATCGGATTAGGTCCTTTTTTAAGCAAACATAATACATCGAGACATCCAATGCAGAATGCTAATATCGCAAAACACTAAATTACATCATAAAGATGTCCAAATTTTTCGTAAAAAAATAAAAACCATTCACATTTTGAATTTCGCGCCCTGACCCTGAGCTTCCCCCTTCAACTATTTAAAGGACATGATACAGTGCCGGACAATGGACTTGCCACACCGCGAATTAAACACTATCCTATGACTATACTATGACGTTTGATAAAGTTATAACACGTCTATAAATATGGGGGTATTTGTATGTGCAAAACGTTGATGACACATTCGCAAATATGTAATACAGGGAAATGGACGAACGCGAAGGGATAATTTTAATAAATTGTTTTTTGCCATTGTATTTCAACGCATTTCATTTCGTAAATAAAGGTGAAGAAGAATTTAGAGAGAGAGAGGGATCAGAGAGAGCGGGAAGAGAGAGAGTGAAGAGGGGAGAGAAGAGAGAAGAGAGAGACAGAGAGAGGCGAGGGAGAGAGAAGAGAGAGAGAGGATGATACTTAATGAGCATTAAAAGGTGCATAATCATACAGAATTGAAAAAAATATTAAAGTATCTCTTAATGTTCCTTAAGAATGGTGATCATTCAAACAAATGGAAAAGAATGGCCAAGAAACCCTTTGGGTAATCTTTCTAATATGACTTTATTACATGTTGTGCACATTACTTTTGGGTATTGGAGAGCAATGAAGCACTATAAAAATCCAAATTAAACATAAATAGGTATACTTACAATTAAAACAAGGACATTACCATTTACCCTAATGTCTAAACTAAAAACGTGATTTAATATAGTCAACGTCAATTTTTTCACCTGAACGCTCGGTAATAAAGTATTTTTTTATATTTTTTACCGTTCTCACACGAACACGTAACAGGTCCTGCGATACCGAGAAACGTCGGAGCATTCCAACATTATATTTATATACCTACTTGATTTTGCAAGGACAACCAATTCGCGGCGACACTGCCGCCATAACGTCATCGGCATCAGGGCCCCAAGTCTGCTAACACAATCGATTCATAATCGAACACCAATCGCATAGTAGCTGTCACTTTTGACAGATATCCCATACAATATAAGTAAGTGTGGGGTCCCATAATAATTTTGGAAGGCTTGCGCGGGGACATGGGTCCAAAACGTAGAGGCCCTTTTTGAGAATTTTAATGTTATGTTAGCCACCTGCTGGGGTCAATTGCTGAAAATGATAGCATAAACAGCGAATTGACCTCAGCAGGCGGAGGAACTATTGCAGGAATATGGAAAGATAATTGGGACTATGGATTGAGGATTGGATGGATATGGGATGGGAATATAGGAAGGGTTGCGGACACCTGCCATAATCAGCTTGTATCTTTATTATTATTATAACTGTGAAGTTTGCTGCTATAGCGTCCAACGGTCGCTTCTGAAGGTTGTGACCTTTGTGAGCTGGTTGCGAGCAACTGCTCGTATATGGTAAGGTCAAGAGACAGCTTGAGCTGGAACTATATACATAATGAATAGTATGAAAAGGATACTTGTACCTGGATATATGAGTGCAATGCTCAAACCGGATTAGAAAATTTCAAATGTTGCTTTTATAATGTGAATGTTGGCTATCCTATCCTAGACTATGTGGGCGTTGCAAGCCGTTAAGTTGACTCTCTATTATAATTTGCACACGGGTTGCCAGCTAAGCTATTTAACTTTTTGATAGCAGTATTACGTATTACGAAGACGTTCCAGCATAGATAATTGCAGTGAATGAATGCTTGCCGGCCTAAAACATCTGGATCATGTTAGCGACATATATTCCCGCTTGATAGTACTTTGTCTAAGGTCTGTATTGTAATTTAGACCGAAAACGATTTGAAAAAAATTGTCAATTCAGATATAAAATTGCCAGGTTTATACTGCCTAGAAATAAGAGTTGGTAATACGCCCCTGCAGCCATATTACTCGTATGTAACTCTGTTTCAATCATTTCGTATATTTCTATCAACTAATTATTACGAGTTGGTCGATAGAAATACACGAAATCATTGACAAATATTTCCAACATAATTGTTATTCGCTTGCAAACATGTTTAAAACATCTCGCGAATTTATACCGATTAATTAGCGGATAGAACAGCGCGAGGTGATTGAAACAGTTACATAATAGGCCTGTTGGTCCTTATTAAAACTGAGATGTTACTGTGCGTTGAAGATATAAAAAAAGTTAAATTAGCCATCGTTGATATGCAGCGCTATGCTATACATAATCTTTGTTTATCTACTTATTTATATAATAAATAGAAACAATTATAAATTAAAGATTTTGAATTGCACTTAGATTGATTTCTTATATTTACGCGAATACTACACATTGAAATAAAACTAATCTTAAGGATTTAGCAAGCGTACCATTGCAAGACCTCAAGACACAGTGAGCTCTTTCTGCGTAGATCGGACCGCAAGTAACAACTAAATATGAGGGTACCCCCGTCAAACTATGACACTAGGACGTCAACCACCTCAGTCCTCCCATGACCATGGTTGCTGCAAAGCAGCCGAAACGTCGGGAACGTAAAATAAAAAATAAACCGCGATAAAATCCTTAAGATTAGTTTTATTTCAATGCAATTAGATTGTAAATTTTTTCTCATAACTTTCTCAGTATAATGAATCCGGCTCGCGAACTCAAATTGAAAAATGTACTCTTTGCTTTTACTTTGCATTGTTTTGATACTTGTTAGATCAAGTAGGTAAATCAATATTGCCAGACGAACACACCAACTTTATGCTCGCAAACTAAGCAACGCTTGCATTATATGTACCGTATAATGGACTGGGAGCGATCCCAGTAACACCCTCACCAAATTACGAAAATACCGTTTCCGAAATTTGCCCAGGCGGGAATCGAACTCGCGACTACTACTGCAGTGACCCGACCGGCCTATGCTCAAACTAATAGACCAAGTGTGGTACTCTGTACTGAAATAAATCCAAACGAAAAGCAGCAGTCACGAGTATTGGTAACTGAATCCCTTTGACATAGAATCCATCAGATACGCCGTGTGGTAGCCACACACAGTGTGCAGTTACGTATTGACTTTGATGTTTACAATTAGTTCGAAATGGACTGGCGATAGGAATGATATGAATGCTATTTAATTACACAGGAATCGATCATTGATAATATTTTAAACGATAACTCGATACATGATTCCGATTATTATATGACCATGAAAGAACATATCCATTTTTAAATAATCCTGATAGTAACACAGATCATTAATGATTGCTCAGGTGATGAATTAATTTAAAAATAATGCCCTGTAATAGGGAATAGGGAAACCTTATCTATACATCTATACATACATAAAAATAAAATTGGAGTGTCTGTTTGTAATATTAAAATAAACGCTTTTTACTAAATGCATTTGGATGTATACACGGTACCTATACCGAAACAACATTTTTTAAAAATTTTGTCTGTCTGTCTGTCCGTCTGTCTGTCTGTCTGTCTGTCTGTCTGTCTGTCTGTTTGTTCCGGGTCATCTCTGAAATGGCTGGACCGATTTTGACGGGACTATCACTGGCAGATAGCTGATGTAACAAGGAGTAACTTAGGCTACTTTTATATTAGAATAAAACATAGGATCTCACGAAAAAAAATTAAAACCAATGTAGCAGCGTTGCGCCTGATTAAGTTTGATAGCAACAACCTGAAATGCGTCCCGCGGGCTCAGAAAGCGCGAGCAGGCTGTTGCCAACAGTTGTGTCTTTGTTAAATACCACGCGGACGAAGTCGCGGGTAACAGCTAGTAACCTATAAGTTTAGGGGGTTTATTTCAAATACGTGTTAATTAAAAACTACCTCACCCGGCGAACTTTGTATCGCCTCAGAATCAAATGTATGAGAAAATTTATTATCTTTATTATTATATTCTTCCCATGTTTTAATAGTTATTCTGCTACTCAGGGCGGAAAATTACTCAAGAAAGCTAAGATCATAAAAAATTACTCAAGAAAGCTAAGATCATAAAAAATTACTCAAGAAAGCTAAGATCATAAAAAATTACTCAAGAAAGCTAAGATCATAAAAAATTACTCAAGAAAGCTAAGATCATAAAAAATTTCTCAAGAAAGCTAAGATCATAAAAATTACTCAAGAAAGCTAAGATCATAAAAATTACTCAAGAAAGCTAAGATCATAAAAATTACTCAAGAAAGCTAAGATCATAAAAATTACTCAAGAAAGCTAAGATCATAAAAATTACTCAAGAAAGCTAAGATCATAAAAATTACTCAAGAAAGCTAAGATCATAAAAATTACTCAAGAAAGCTAAGATCATAAAAATTACTCAAGAAAGCTAAGATCATAAAAAATACTCAAGAAAGCTAAGATCATAAAAATTACTCAAGAAAGCTAAGATCATAAAAATTACTCAAGAAAGCTAAGATCATAAAAATTACTCAAGAAAGCTAAGATCATAAAAATTACTCAAGAAAGCTAAGATCATAAAAAATACTCAAGAAAGCTAAGATCATAAAAATTACTCAAGAAAGCTAAGATCATAAAAATTACTCAAGAAAGCTAAGATCATAAAAATTACTCAAGAAAGCTAAGATCATAAAAATTACTCAAGAAAGCTAAGATCATAAAAATTACTCAAGAAAGCTAAGATCATAAAAAAATACTCAAGAAAGCTAAGATCATAAAAATTACTCAAGAAAGCTAAGATCATAAAAATTACTCAAGAAAGCTAAGATCATAAAAATTACTCAAGAAAGCTAAGATCATAAAAATCGACACACCGTTTCTTGAGTTATAAATGGTGTTACTTATCTTACACTACTTCCATTTATTTTTAATCAATCGATCGTCCTAAATTTATTGAATCATGAATGAAGAGTTAGGGTTTGAATGTTGCCAATGATTTCAATTTTCGCCTGATGATAGTACCTAACTAGCTTTAACGCCCTAAATCATTACATGCGATGATATTACATATTGTATACTTGTTAAAGCATTTCTATTGACGAATAATTTATTTGTGTTAACTTTATCTTGGAGTTGCACGGCAGCTGTTATGCGACTATAGTATATGGTCACCATCCATCAGCGCTGCGAGTAATGTTTACCGATCTGTTAAGCTGCCCCAAGCTGGCTGTAAGCTCCAACAATTTTATGGAATACTAGCTGTTACCCGCGACTTCGTCCGCGTGGTATTTAACAAAGACACAACCATTGGCAACAGCCTGCTCGCACGTTCTGAGCCCGCGGGACGCATTGCAGGTTGTTGCTATCAAACTTAATCAGGCGCAACGCTGCAACATTGTTTTTTTTTTCGTGAGATCCTATTTTTTTTTCTAAAATAAAAGTAGCCTAAGTTACTCCTTGTTACATCAGCTATCTGCCAGTAAAAGTCCCGTCAAAATCGGTCCAGCCATTTCTGAGATTAGCCGGAACAAACAGACAGACAGATAGACAGACAAAAAATGTTGTTTTGGTAAAGGTACCGTGTATACATCCAAATGCACTTAGTAAAAAAATATTACAAACAGACACTCCAATTTTATTTATTTGTATGTATGTATGTATGTATAGATAGTAGTCCAGTAACTTAGTGTGATTTTGTTTACACTTCCAGACTGTATTAAACCAGTAAGAATTTCTTAACAAAATATCCTTACACAGCTTTATATTCTTTAGTAATAGAAGTTATTTAGTCTACCCAGTAATTATGATTAAGAATCATAATTAGCATCGCTTGTATTATGGGTACGATACAATAGACTATGGTTGACCTTTACAACAGTGTTCAAAATACCTGCATAGTAAAAATTCAGAGTAATGAGGCTTCGTCGAACGAAAACATAAATATTTCAGGACGAGGCTAACCGAACTGTGGTCAGAGGCGCTCATATCAGTTCGAGCAAGGTTTTGTTGTGGTTTACTGCAGCGCTGTTATAACTATGCAGTATCTGTATTCGTAGCATGTATGAGCCGTTTAAAGCGGGCTACAGACTTTCAGTTTTATCTGAACAGTTGAACGTTTCAGTTCAAACAAATGTGTGTGGGCAAAACTGAGAATTGTACCGTTGAACTGACAATCTAACTGAAATCAAAGTCAAAGTCATATCATTTATTTCGTATAGGCCTACGGGGGCACGTACAAATTGTCATAACTTTATTTTTCTTTACATACAACATTTATTTTTAGAGTAAAGAAAAAAAATCAATTGAGAAGATCCGGCGGGAAACTCAGCGGACTTGTCTTGTTTTTTTAAAAGCCATTATCTTTACAAACAATAGTAAAAAAGTAAGCTCCAGTGTGTTGCCATGTGTGTCATGCCAAATTTTCATTAGATAATACTGTACAGTTCAAACTGCAGTTAATATTGTAGGTGTGTAGCAGAACACTGCGCAATTGTCAGTTTTGGCAATGCGTCGTTGGAGCGAGCACGAGTTATCTGCTGCATCTATACATATAAATAAAATTGGAGTGTCTGTTTTTAATATTAAAATAACCGCTTTTTCCTAAATGCATTTGGATGTATACACGGTACCTATACCAAAACAACCATTTTTTAAATTTTTGTCTGTCTGTCTGTCTGTTTGTTCCGGGTAATCTCTGAAATGGCTGGACCGATTTTGACGGGACTTTTACTGGCAGATAGCTGATGTAACAAGGAGTAACTTAGGCTACTTTCATTTTAGAAAATAAAATAGGATCTCACGAAGAAAAATTAAAACCAATGTTGCAGCGCAGCGCCTGATTAAGTTTGATAGCAGCCGGGCTCAGAATGGGCGAGCAGGCTGTTGTCAACGGTTGTCTTTGTTAAATACCACGCGGACGAAGTCGCGGGCAACAGCTAGTTCTAGATATAAATTAACAAATTTAACCATGCCAAGTCAACGCAAATGCATAGAACAATTTATAGAAATATATCATTATGTTCCTTGCTTGTGCAAAGTTAAAGTACCACGAATGTGGCAAAAGATATAGCCTATGAAAAGTCTTCTTTTTTCCAAAATGCACAATTGTCCAATCATTGCCACAGCGGCATCCGACGAAGCCATGTTATTCCGTGAACGTGTTACTTCAATCCAAAATATATTACAACTGAAAAAACTTAACGTGGATAGACATCAAGGATAGTAGTAAATACAAGGGATGTCAGTTTTAACTGAACAATCAAACGGTTTACACTCAAGGTGTGAAGCCCGCCTAAAAGTGTGATATAAAATGTTTGACACACCTGCAACGTGCGTACCCACGTTGCAGGTGTGTCAAACATTTTATGTGATTTCAAAATCTCTAGCGAGCGGATTTTGTGGCTATTTTTCGATACCGTAATCAATTGAATTTGGTATTAACTACTCGAATTCGAATTGCTAATATCAAGGTGAGGTAATATGAAGGTTGAAAAATTGGATTATCCAACATTTCGTCTCGAAGGACGACGACGAAACAAATGATGTTTACAAAACAGCAACATTTTGCACGAGACAATAAATTCGATTCGATCGCCGTTTTGTAAGAAGAAAAAATTCTGTTCAGAATGTTGACGTCACAACAAGACTTGGACGTCAAGTGCGAGATTATTTGTAAACTAAACGTATACTTCATAGTAGATAGCTGTCTGTCTATAACCTATAACTCTTGTTCCACCACATAAAATAATTACAAAATGACATACACTTAACTTGTACAGAAAGTGTCGCAATGAGTGTATCAATAATAGCCATCTCTACCAGACAACCCTTTAGAATTTAAATAGGATTAGGATTTAAATAAATGGTTACGACGGGATGTACTTAGTCTACAATCTACGTATTTAGACATTTTGTATGGAGAATTTAACAGCGCCTCTAGCGGATTGTATTTAAAACATTCGATTCCCCATACAGTACGTCAAGTGCGAGATTATTCGTAAGCTAACCATGTACTTTATTAGTCTACCGTTTTTAGACATTTTGTATGGAGAATCTAAAGTTTTAAATACCGTCCGCTAGAGGTGCTTTTCAAGTCTCCATACAAAATGTCTCAACACGGTAGACTATAAAGTATACGGTTACATCGCACTTGACGTGCAGAATGTCTAGATACGTACACTACAAAGTAAACGGTTAGCTTACGAATAATTTCGTACTTGTCGTTGTATTGGTTTATTCGTTGTACGACAGACAATGTCAATAAATGTACATGACCTTTATTTACTGAGTAATTATAATAAGCAAAATATTGATATTATTATTTAAGATGCTTGGATATTTTTTTTAATTTTTCAATGGCCTTAAAGAACTCCAGTCACATTTTTATTTGAATTAAAAACACATATTCCACGTACTCAACATAATTCAACTCCTATTTGTGGCCCAAGTAACCCAGTTTATAGTTAAGGCACTAAGTATCTAGTGGCCGACGTAATTGAAGTATTTTTTTAATACTGTTGATCGATTCTCGATGAGCATTCGTTTAGTTTCAGAATGAGATTCAATTCAATGCGGAAATCAATCTTGATCATAAGTTTTTAAGGATCTATTTCCTTTTAGTTGTAACTGAAATCTGCTCCTTATACATACATAACAAAGAAAACCTTCTGACTGAGAAGTAGGAAACCACAATTTTTAAGACAGATTTGTATCTACTTAATGTTTTAATACGTAGTTAAATTATAAGGTTTTACAATAATAAGGTAAACGCTAGCAACAGTGAATAATATTTACAGAAAAAATATGTATATCCATAATATATGTATATTTGCTGATTATTGCATAAATGGCCAGCTACTTGGTATAACAAATACCATTATTTACACAGTCATTCTATACATAAATCCGTAAAATTTTCGTGACATGGTCATTAACCTCTTAAAATGTTTTACACTATTTTTTATTGGATCTTATATGTAGGTCCTTTTTAACTATGACCACAGCTCCACAGCTTCCTACAATCAGTCATCACCATTTGAATGTGAGTTGTGAAACTATATTCATATGTTTGAATAGGCGTCTGATTGGAAATCTCGTCACTACTCCGAGTCCCTACTTGTACCTAGCATAGGCGTTGAAAAGCAGAAGTTGTTAAGATTATTGATTATTTTATGATATTTGTTATTGATTATTATATGATTACTTCGGCAGCTATATAGCGACTCGGCGAATAAGTTGCAAAGAATCTTAATTTTGTTAACTTGTTTAATAAGCTAATACCACACACTTCTGGAAGCAGTGATAGCCAAGTTGATAGAACGCTTGCCTCGGTAATGAAGATCGCAGGTTCAAACCCCGGCTCGCACCTGTGGGATTTCAAGTGCGAATCTCATTTTCAACCACGATTATCACTTGCTAAACGGTGAAGCAAAACATCGTGAGGAAACCTGCATGTCTGAGAGAACCCCTCGAAAGATTTGTGAAGTCCGCCAACCCGCACTGGGCCAGCGTGGTGAACTATGGCCTTATCCCCCTCGCATTGAGGGGAGGCCCGTGCCCAGCAGTGGGACATTAAAAAGGGCTGGTATTATTATATTATATTATTATACACACTTCTACAGCTATTAGTCGTATAAGCCAGGATCTGACGAAATGATCAGCTCAGTGGGTAGCTCTGCTTTCTTTGTTGAGGGTTTCGTTGCTCGGGATTCGAACCCTAGTAGGGATAAACTTTGTGTGGTGAGCACGAATGTTTGTACCCGAGTCGTGGGTGTTTAATATTTATATAAGTACTATATACTGGGTACGGCCCCAGTCCATTGTACGGTACCTATAATACAAGCGTTGCTTAGTGTGGGAGTGTATAGTTGGTGTATTCGTCTGGCGATATTATATTATATATGCATATCTTCAATGTTCTCTAACAAAGACAGAGATTTGACCTTTGGCAAGGTCCGGGAAAATGTAAAAATGTGTTGAAATCCGCACATAATGCTGCTATAATGCTGATAAGTAGCTACTTCATATAAAGTAGAACGCCATTCACACTTGACTGGATCGTGGGCAGTTAATTAATTAAAATAAGTTTAAATTCGTTATATTTACGTGTTTGTAATTACAACTTATTCGCTAGGGATTTTGGTTGCGAGTCAGGGTTAAAAATGACTGAAAGTAAACTAATAATTCAGAGAAGGTCACGCACTTCACGCAGTCACTGTTTAATTTCAGCATTAAATACCGATCAAGTACACACTCCTAGCACAAACCTTAGCTTAGTCGGACGGCCTAATGGGAAAACATAAATAATGTGATTGGCGCAGATTATTACCATATACCTCTTTAAAAAAATTCATCCGTTCTGAAGAAAAAAAAATAAAAAAAAACAACCGAATTGAGAACCTCCTCATTTTTGAAGTCGGTTAAAAAGGAGTGACACTTTGAACATCATTTGCATATCAACGAAATTTGTATATGTAACTTTAGTCTGACCGAAGCTTAAAAAAAATTCTTGTTACAAATTTTGACCCGCCGCTTGACCCCTTTAGGAGTTTGAAATGTTATGTCCGCCGGCTTACGCTTTGTGTTGTATATCGGTCAGTTAGTAATATGTTTTTTTAAATAGATTTCGAAATAGATTTAATCGAAAAAAAAAATATTTTTCATACAAACCTTGATTCCATTAAGGGTTGAACTTCTAAAAGACCCTCTTTAATGCACCTGTAGGGTATTCAGAATCAAAATCATAATATTTTTTTAACAATGTAAACCATTAAGTACTGTATGAATCGTCAAAAAAGTTACAAAATGCTAAGCTACAACTTTACCACCCGTTCGGAATGCCGTTCCTATGGAGAAGAACGGGCAAGAAACTCCATGGTTGCTCTTTTTAAAAATAAATTTTACATTTGAGCAGTAAATTTTTATTGGTATGTAAGAACAATGTAGGAACGGCTAGGCAGACTTTAGCAGCTGGTCAAAAAAAGGACTAACTCTAAGTATACAATTAAAAGTTAATGGCTACATGGTTCAAGGAATATATACTCCAAATTTTAAATATCTAAGTCCACCTGCTTAGGCAGAGCTTTCTCTGTCAGTTAATGTCAAGAATTATATTAGACTAGCTGTTACCCGCGACTTCGTTCGCGTGGTATTTAACAAAGACACAACCGTTGGCAACAGCCTGCTCGCGCGTTCTGAGCCCGCGGGACGCATTTCAGGTTGTTGCTATCAAACTTAATCAGGCGCAACGCTGCAACATTGGTTTTAATTTTTTTTCGTGAGGTCCTATGTTTTTTTTCTCAAATAAAAGTAGCCTAAGTTACTCCTTCTTACATCAGCTATCTGCCAGTAAAAGTCCCGTCCAAATCGGTCCAGCCATTTCAGAGATTACCCGGAACAAACAGACAGACAGACAGACAAAAATTGTAAAAAATGTTGTTTTGGTATAGGTACCGTGTATACATCCAAATGCACTCAGTAAAAAGCGGTTATTTTAATATTACAAACAGACACTCCAATTTTATTTATTTGTATAGATAACTTTAACTGCAGAATTATATACCCACGTACTCACAGACATATGTATGTATATAGTTAATAGGTACATGTGTACCGCCCACTACCACTTCAATACTCATTATTAAATTACTAATGTTTGCACCAGCTCTTTTTAGAATCATCACCATCATCATGACATCATTTGTTTAATTACACAAATACTTACATAGGACAAACCAAAAGATCTATAAAAACCCGGGTAAAAGAACACATTGCTGATGTAAAACACCGGCGCTCCACGAAGTCTGCAATCTGTGAACATGTACAAGATCGCACCCGCCATTATATCAGATTTGATAAGCCACAGATCCTCGCAAAAGAACACCGATTCCGACCAAGGATGATACGCGAGGCCATTGAAATTAAAAAACATCCTAATTTCAATAGGGAAGATGGCTGGGTGCTACCACCGACTTGGGATCCAGTGATTAATATTATTAAATCGAAAACCAAGCGTACCATTGCAAGACCTCAAGATACTGTGAGCACTTTCTGCGTAGATCGGACCACAATCAACAATTAAATATGAGGGTAGCCCGTTTCTAACTATGACACCAGGACGTCAACCACCTCAGTCCTCCCGTGACCATGGTTGCTGCAAAGCAGCCGAAAAGTCGGGAACGTAAAATAAAAAATAAACCGCGATAAAATCCTTAAGATTAGTTTTATTTCAATGTGTAGTATTCGCGTAAATATAAGGAAACACAAATACTAATAATATTTACACAATTTCCTCATACTGTTCGACGTATTAGCTAATATATAGGTACTATGGTTTACCCTATCATTGATTCATTGTTTAAAATGGCCTCACTCACCGTTCGGTAGGTATTTTGCCTACGTCAAGATGAGTTTCTTTTTTTAAACATCAAACATGGGAGATTCTATGCAGGCCTAATCCGTAGACTAGGCCTAATCAACCCCCCCTAACTAAAGTTGAGAATTCTTTACTGACAAATTACCCGAATTCTTGGGAGACCTGGAAAAGTCATGTCAAATCATTTATTTCGTAAAGGCTTACGGGGGCACTTACAAATAGTTTTTAACATGTTTTTTCTTAACTCTACAACCGGATCGGAACGCGACCTCAACTGAGAAGATCCGGCAAGAAAATAAGCGGGCTTGTCTTGTTTGGAAAAATCTTTTTTTTTTAATAGCCATGTTTATTACAAAAAAGAAAAATAAAATTAATTTCCAGAGTATTGCCATGCAAGACGCACACACGCTACACTTTGACATCATGAATCTTAATTGACGCTAGATGTTTGAGCGATCAGAAGTCATGTTTTACTATTTAGTTTTATTTTCCTACACTCGTGCTACCAAAATCAGACGACGATAAATAAATTGAAAAAAAAAACTACTTAAAATATGTGCCGTATCTATAGCCAAGCGGCGGCATTGCGTCAGGACTAGAAGTTTCGCACATAAGTGTTTATTAGGTCAACGGTACAATTGCGAACACTTTTTTGACCCGTGTCGCCGAAATAAAGACAAATTGGTATGGGAATGGACGCCAGCTGATTGGTGGGGCGACGACGTGTGGAATACACAGCACCGTATTATACATAATAATAGTGTATGTTGATACGTGACTTATTGGCAATAGATCACCCGAATAATTTATTATTATTTTAGTACATTTTTTAATATTGATTTCATATAACGCGAATACTATACATTGAAATAAAACCTATTTTTCGACGAAACTACGACAGTAGGACGTCAACCACCTCAGTCCTCCCGTGACAATGGTTGCTGTAAAGCAGCCGAAACGTCGGGAACGTAAAAATATAAACTTAAAATAAAATCCGAAAAATTAGTTGTAAATACAACTAATTTTTTGGATTTTAAAAAAAATGTATTGAAATCAATACATTTTTTTTTATTCTTGTTGACTAAAACACCACTTTTAAATTCAGAATCTTCCGAATCGGTGTTATTCGGAAGTTGGTTCAACCGAATGGGGCTACTCTTTTAAACCCATAATCCTCTTTTTGGAGCTGTCGGTTAATAAAAAGGCTTATTTTTGGATTTTTTTTGGATGGGAACAAATTATAATCGTAAGATATTATTATAGAAACACAGACTTTTCTGTCTGTCCTGGTAAAATGGGAGGTTCCCATGGTATAACCAAAATCAGTACACCAAAAGACACTTGACCGATTAACATGCAACTTGGTATGGATACCTTATAAAACTGTCAACATTTAAAATAACTTTTGTAGCAGAAAATTCAAAGATTCCCACGGGATATTAAAAAACATAACGTCGCTGAAAAAGCTATTTAGAGTCGATGTACGGTTGTGGATTTAGATTTTAAACCCCAGTCATAACAAAGTAGGTATGTTATCATAACATTTTCGCACTAAAATTCATAACTAAATATTATCCAAACCAACTTTATGTCTGCAATTAATAAAAACTAAAAGTGTTTACTTCTAACTTTTCTCTGGCTCTCAATTTAATTGATTTATTTGAAATGGGGTCAATAATTGCCCCGGCATTTAATAATAATGGCTACCACGGGTACAGTAAAAAATAAACATAAAACAATAATTGCTCGTGAAATGTTTCAGTCAGCGCTTTGTTGAGGACCCTGGAATGGCGTGGGTTAGAAAGAGAAATAAACTATTATTGGGTACGAAAACATTCAACACGATTGAAGTCAAGTCATAACTGAAGAAGTATTTTATTTTCAATGAAGACATTTTAAAATGAAATATGACGGGCCTCCCCTCATTGCGAGGGGGATTAGGCCATAGTCCAGCACGCTGGCCCAGTGCGGGTTGGCGGACTTCACACATCTTTCGAGGGGTTCTCTCAGACATGCAGGTTTCCTCACGATGTTTTCCTTCACCGTTTAGCAAGTGATAATCGTGATTGTAAATGAGATTCGCACATGAAATCCAGAAATCCCAGAGGTGAGAGCCAGGGTTTGAACTGCGATCCTGGTTACCGAGACAAGCGTTCTACCAACTTAGCCATCGGTGCTATAATATGATATTATAAGTAGGTATATTCGCTATTTGAGCCATGAGCGATATGTCCGAATCCGCTCTAATATAAACTTATTTCATTGAATCCTCATCGTGTGTACCTTTCAGACGTTTTAACAGAGGAAATTTCGTCTAAGGCGAAAAGGTTACTCCTAAACCGAGATAGTCGAATTTAAACTTTAACAGTTACAAATAGAAAGATCATAATGGAATGAACACTTTATAAACTCTAGAAAATATTGCACAACATTTCGCCACTCTTATATTGATTAAGATTCTCACTTGAGTTTACTTGAGCTACCCTCATCCTAACAATGTATTGCTCAAAAATGTAAAAGATCTATTTTAAAAAAGAGCAACCATGGAGTTTCTTGCCCGTTCTTCTCCATAGGAACGGCATTCCGAACGGGTGGTAAATTGTAGCATAATATTTTTGTAACTTTTGACGATTCATAAGTACTGTACATAATGGTCTACGTGAATAAAAAATATTCTGATTCTAATTCTGATTCATGACTCATTGATTAATATTTTAAAAAAAATTGAATGAGCCGACATAATATACTGAAATAGGCCCACGTTGAGCATCTGATCAAATAACGAGTGCTTACATCGATGACTTCATGTTCTTAAATCAACTCACACACCGCTCCATAGGTGTGTGCCCATGCCCATACTGTCGCGAAGGCCAATTGACGAGTCAATATTGATTCATTTAAACCTCATTACAATATTTTATCTGAATGAGTGAGAAAAATCGTGCGATATAATTCATTTGCCGTTCGATTTGTATTTTGCTCGTAATCGGCTTGAAACGAAAAATTATTATCCGTGAATTTATTTAATGAATCGGTGGCATGACTTACATTAAATTAATATGATACGTTAATTTAATTATTTGCTTGAATTACTTTCAGAATTTATGTTAATTGATTTAAAATAGTGGTGTAACCATGATATATTTAAAATATATTGGATAAAAATAGAAAGACAGCTACTAATTCACCTATGTATGTATCACATAATTACGTTACTGATTTTTGCTATGTAATTATCCAATCAGTATGTCTAGCAAAACAACTAACGACATCATATCGTCATCGAGAAATCATGCCATCACTATCATTCTTATTTATGAAACCTATGGTGTGAGTGGGACGTTAAAAGTGTGTTGCTTACCCACAGATTATAACACAAAACAATAATAACAGGATAAGCGAAATATAAATAGACGGTAAAACAAAATCGAAGTGTAAACAATCCTTGACGATGACGATAATCTTAAGCAGCTAAAAAGTTAAGCATTGTCTTCATAACCCAAGACTTTATAGTATCTGAGTTTTATGCGAGCCTCGTTAATATTGGCTTTCCTTTTGAGAGGCTATTATGTGGACGAATGGGCGCTAATGGGCATAAAAATGCCGATTCAGTCCTAATCGACCGATTCGTGCTGTCGATATCAGTGTTTATTGTCGGAAGTGTTTTCGGAACGAAAGAATAATTAAAAAAAATCTCGGGTCTATAGACCGTAAAGACACATGGCATTTAACTTTAGTCTTTATTATATGAATAATTACATTGACGTTATTTTGGCGCCATCATGGTGTTCCTACAACGTGGCGCTAAAATGGCGTCGTTTTAGTGGAATTTTCCAAAATAAAATATTATTTGTAACATAAATAAAATAAAATATTTCGACGACCTGATTAGCGCAGTTGGTAGTGACCCTGCTTTCTGTGCTTTGAGTCCCGGGTTCGAAGCGTGGTAAGCACAAACTTTGTGTGATAAGCACGAATGTTTGTACCCAAGTCATGGATGTTTAATACACGTATCTATATATCTATATCTATACATATAAATAAAATTGGAGTGTCTGTTTGTAATATTAAAATAACAGCTTTTTACTAATTGCATTTGGATGTATACACGTTACCTATACCGAAACCACATTTTTTACAATTTTTGTCTGTCTGTCCGTCTGTCTGTCTGTCTGTCTGTCTGTCTGTCTGTCTGTCTGTTTGTTCCGGCTAATCTCTGAAATGGCCGGACCGATTTTGACGGGACTTTCACTGGCAGATAGCTGATGTAACAAGGAGTAACTTAGGCTACTTTTATTTAGAAAAAAAAATAGGATATCACGAAAAAAAATTAAAACCAATGTTGCAGCGCAGCGCCTGATTAAGTTTGATAGCAATAACCTGCAATGCGTCCCGCGGGCTCAGAATTGGCGAGCAGGCTGTTGTCAACGGTTGTCTTTGTTAAATACCACGCGGACGAAGTCGCGGGCAACAGCTAGTAAGTAATATATCCTGGGTTCGCCCCCAGTCCATTGTACGGTACACATAATACAAGCGTTGCTTAGATTGGGACGGTATAGTTGGTGCGTTCGTTTGGCGACATTAAAAAAAAAAAAAGAATATTGGAAATAATATTAGCTGAGCATATACTTAGGAATGCTCTAGAAATCGCAAGCAATTTGCTAGAAGGCGTGATAAATTAGCTGTAGGAGGATGAACGAATAGATGCGACACTTGTGGATTAGGGATAAATTGGTGACATAGGTGCAATGTCGGTGTGCAACAATTGTCTAATGAACCGCCAAATGACGACGTGTGGGCTGCACAAAATCACCCGAGTAATTGTGAACATGAAAAAAATTGCAAATAAAAAATATAATTATCGCGTGGGTGACTCTTGCATAAGCACGAATCACCTAGCATAAATTAATTCTAGTCCACTTATATACCATTCAGTTCCATCTAGTTTTTTCTAAGCTTCAATAATCCCACTAATATCTATACTAATATTATAAATGTAAAAGTTTGGATGGATGGATGGATGGATGTTTGTTACTCTTTCACGCCCGAACGGCTGAACGGATCTGGATGAAATTTGGCACAGAGATAGATTATAGTCTGGAATAACACATAGGCTACTTTTTATCCCGGTAAAATGTATGGTTCCCGTGGGATAGATGTTTTAATTTTTCATACTTTTTATCGCGGGTAACACCGCCGGGCGCAGCTAGTTATAAATATGAATGTTTGGATGGATGGATGTTTGTTACTCAATCACGCCAGAACGGCTGAACGGATCTAGATGAAATTTGGCACAGAGATAGATTATAGTCTGGAATAGCACATAGGCTACATTTTATCCCGTTAAAATGTATGGTTCCCGTGGGATAGATTAATATGGTAGCATACATACTTTTTAATGGCGGGTAACACCGCGGGCCGCAGCTAGTATATGTATACATCGATGTCTATTAAGAGAGACCTAGATAGGTTACATGCCCTCGGAAATGACCACGAAACTGAACTGCGCAGTGGTGTTTGAGTGTTCTCAAAGTTTTGTGGTCGTGGCTGACGGTTAATTAATTTTCACTCCATTCTATTTCGATAGCGTTAAGGTTAAATATCGATCGCTCCGGGGACCGCCACACATCACAACACGTAAGCATCACATAGTTACGGACATACAATGAACAAACAATGGACTAGGCTCTACCTGTGTTGGCGAAGCTCTATGTTAAATTGAACGTCACGAATGACATTGTAATAAAGTGTAGAGTAAACTGGGATCGTAATGTCAATAAAGCAGAACTTTAGTAATCCCACTAATATTATAAATGTGAAAGTTTGGATGGATGGATGGATGGATGGATGATACTTTTGTACACAGATATTCATCAAGACGTTCTCCATAACTAATAGTAATGCAATCAAATTCGTTAATTTTATTGGTAATGTATTTCAAGTATCTGCTGTGCCAAATTTTCAAGTTTGTCAGCAACCCTTTTTTGAGATGAACTGATGTGATAGACATATAGACGGTCCTCTATTTAAGTTACGGGACACTAAAAATGCTTCGGAATTCTAGAAACACGGAATGATTCAGGCGCGTCTGTAATCGTGGTGTGTCTAACAGCGGCGGGGCTTGTGAGCAGCAAATCAATGTGGCAGTGGTACTGAAATGCTAATTGCCTGGCTTATTATTGAAGTGTCTGTACAGATTAGTGCCGAAGATAGAGTACGTATATAGTAAGTAGAGAAGATAGAGACACTTGACGGAGAGCCAACCCAGTCAGGTTTGAAGGTTGAAATAATATTAATTAGCCCAGCTCATCATCAGCCGCCCCTCAATGCGAGGGGTTCTCAGGCCACAGTCTACCTCGCTGCCCCACCGCGGTTGACGGACTTCGTACATTTTTTGAGAACTAGTCAAGTTCTCTCAGACATGCAGGTTTCTTCACGATATCTTCCTTGACAGTTAAGGTTGAAAATCACGTACGCTGATTATAAACTAAAATCTAGCGAACAAGAAGAATCTGAAGAGAAATGACTCGTGAAAAATGTGGATACGAATAGAATGCTAAGTTAAATAAACCTTTAAGTGACAAATCAATCGAACTTTTCACCTTCAGAGCCTGCAATAAGCAGTCGCTAATTATTGGTGAGCGGGTGCAGATGCGATGCAAGACGAGCACCAATGAGATCATCGCCCGTTGGCAGCACCGCTGGCTAGGGTTGCCAACTGTATAAGGTGTAACAATAATAGTAGAAATTATTTTAACCGTACCCACAGTAGGTTATAAGGAAAATCCCAAAGGAATAAATCAATTTATTAGTCATTTAAAAAATTACATCTGAGCGCATGTCCAAACGCTACTGGTTCGCCTTGTTTAAAACTAGTTAAACATCATTCACACAATTATTTTATACATCAACGTAATCCATGTAACTTACTCATCATCTGATAATATATTTTACACTATTTTTGTCAAACTTTATATATAATAATTATACTATAGATAGACGGACAAGTAACTGTGAAGAAAAATTATATAGTCATCAAAATTGCTTTGTTGTATTAGGAATTACACCTTACCATATTTGAAAAATAATATAAGCATTATTTTGCATATACAAATTTTAACAATATCTAAATTCTAATAATAATTTCTACGTGGAAACGAATCGGTCGAACAAACAATTGCATCCAAATCAACAGCTGAAAAATGGAAACAAGTTTTTTAGCCATATGTTTGAAGTTGCAATACACTCTAAAATACTATATTCGTTTTTTTAAGTTGGCAACCCTACCGTTGGTTGAAAGCAGCTCACGGGACACAAAAGTGGTACCGGTTTAGTCACGTCGAAGTGGTGCAATTAATGAACTAACAGCTTTTGGACAACTTAAGACCACGTACACAATATCAACGACATTATTAGACGGGCGCTTAACAGAAACTTCTAACGTAATCGTATCGTCATCGAGAACTTATAATATCGCTGTCATTCTTATTAATAAAGTCTATGGTGCGTGTGGGACGAAATACGCTTATGGTGACATAACACTAAGTATAAATATTCTGCTTGAGCCTTGAGCCATTTGTGTAGGGTAATACCAAGCTCTAGGCTATTTGTTAAGGGCCCATAATACTTCAGCTCGACAACGCGCCAACTCATTTTCTATCCCGCTCGCACACTTGATGCTTGCAGTAGGCATCTCTTACTCGTCTACACGAGACTGAGCGGGGGCTGGGTGGGCGGCAGGGCGGATGGCTTCAAAGCGCGATAAATAAGGTAATTCCCTTATAACACTGAAAATATATCAGAATCAGAATCAGAATATTTTTTATTCACGTAGACCATTATTGTACAGTACTTATGAATCGTCAAGTTACAAAAATATTATGGTACTATAGGAAAATTTTAAATTTTTTTATTGGAAATTTTAAAAATATAGAAAACATAGTATCTGATTTCTATTTAGTTATTATATAATTTTGATAATATAAACTATTATTTTAATGCTAGCGGTTTTTGTACGGCTTCGAGGTGATCATTTTTTTTTTCCATCGAGATTTTTTTATGGAATCATGTTGGCACATAACATAGTACTTAGCATCGATCCTCAACTTTGCCATATATTTATTACATTAAGTGAATGCTGCAGTATCACTGATATAACAGACATACAAACAGATATAACATGCTTAACAATTTGAGTTATATAGACTCTTGAGTGGGCTGGAAAATATATATCTGATACAACAATACAACCGTCATGCCTCTAAGGAAGGGGCAGCATCTCTACATTTCAACGGATAAAAAATACTCAGTTTCCCATCGTAGGAAACATACAATCACCAATAGAACTGAAATATAGTTTATAATGTAGTCAGCCAACGACGAAGTTAGCAATATTCAGTTTCAGCATTTAACAAAGAAATAAGTCAGTATTTTTCTTAAAAGAAAATTTTGAATAAATCTTCCATGTAACGTTGGCAATTTCAAACTTAATAAAAGCACTTGTACACTAAATATTATAAAAAAATATATACTTAAAAAGTTAATAATGAAATCGGATGTATAAAAACAATTTTGTGGTATCGCAAACTAGTATGTAAGTATATAGAACTGTAGAAGTTTGTAACACGGAATGTACTTGGTAATGAAGTCGTCGACGTATGAAACCATCGAGGGACCATTGCAAGTTGCCAGGACCGAACCACTTTAGTCACTTGGGAGATTGGTATAAACCACAAGCGTACTACAAATAAGCGGTGCGGACAGTGAAAAAGAAATCAACCAATTGGAGAGCTTTATTAATTATGATAGAATTTTGAGACTTAGTTAACGGAGAGACATGTGATGAGCTGTTATTGAGAACGATTTAATTCATAAATTGTTATTTTTTTTTTTACACATTTTATTCATATGTATAAAACTTTTCAGTGAGTGCATTTTTATATACCAAATTGACAAAAAAAAATAATCAACAGACTTAAATAAATCCAACTGAGTTCTGGCGAATTCTCAGATAAAAGTCATTAAAAACCGATCGAGTGATTCAATCCACTTTGGTTTGAACAACATGGTGCATTTCTTAGTAATGTGTGTGTTGATAAAAAATTAAGGTTGACAAAAAACCTGTGATGTAGCATTGATGGTGATTTTAGTTATGACTATGTTATGGAACTTGTATAATTATTATTTGTTTGCAGAAAAATACGATTCGTATTATTAAGCCGTTAATCATTTTTAAGGAATTCTGTGGCTATACTTCTCAGTAAAAACATAAAAATTTTAGATCGACACTTAAAGGTTTGCGATGACAATTAATTTGTAAAGTGATCTAAACGGCATATTGTTTTTACGTGTATACCGCAGCATTATAATGATAAATGATGCTCTAATCAACCAATCACAAGTTTTTTTTGGGACCCTTTGCTTTTGCCAAAGGGTTTTGTATGTTAGTGAAAATTAAACGCTTTGGCTTATGTTGGCGCAATTGATCATCATAATGGTGCTTTATATTTTTGTCTCTCTGCTAGTGGATACAGAGAATCACAAGTAATTGCAACCTCTGAAACAGTTTGTAGGAATATACTCGCTTGTCACTTTCGCCGGACGCAATGAATCAGTACAGTGTACTCCGGGCCAATTCATTAACAGCTTCACTTGTTTGCAAATTAGCCTTTGTGTACATAACAATGGTAGGTGACATAATATGTCCAACATGTGTGTAAATGGAATTGTTGATCAGTTGTTGAATAACTTAGAACCACTAAGACGATGTTGCTTTGATAATGTAATGTCAAAATAGCTGTAACGGCTGATGTTTCTGTAATAATTAGAATTTGAAATCATGACTCGATTTGAGATCAGACTCATTTAGTTTCATCATCATCATCTACCTCATCTTTTTCCAAAATCTAGGGTTGGCTTTATCGCAGTGTGACTTGTTCCCACCGAATAAGAGTTACGAACTTCTCGAAAAAAATGCTCTAGATAAAAATAGGAAATCCTAAATCCAATAGTGAAAATTCAAGTTTATTTTCAAGTATTTAAGATTCATAATGTCATTGTGCTATCCGCATCCAAGCTACGCCTACACGACGTGATAGACATCAATGCATACAAACTAGTCTATTGAAAGTTAACTGCCCTATTTATAATACATCCGGCGACCATATTGGAAGCGATGACGTCCATCCATCACATAATTATGTATCTACTGCGCGGCATCTGCATCTTGATAAAACATATAAAATGAAAGGAAATTGCGAAGGAAAACATTCATAATGATAAAGGAACTAAGGTAGATTTTATAATGATAACGTTATTGAATTTGTAGTGTAAGGTCGCTGTTTTATCAGCGATGGAAAGAATCTCTATGAAAGTACAATTCGATACAACTCGATTTATAAGTCATCAATACTTTTTAGAAAATCTATTCCACGATCACAAACGGCGTTTACGTTAGATATCTTAATATGGCCCATCGGAGACGACTGACATATCGGTCGAACAATAATCGGTACATGTAAAACATAGGATTGACTTCCTATAAAAATGGTACGTGCTTCAAAATCGGAGCCAATGTTACCGATTTCTGCAATACCGCGCTGAAACTCTTCATGATAAATATGATCAAATGATTTATCTCTCAAGTCCTACAATCTAGTCGATTGGCATAGATAGTGACTAGTTTACTACCAACTCTACCGACTACTATATGTATCCGGGATCCTGGACTTGAATCCCGGGACATACATCGTGTGATGAGTACAGATTTTTGTACCCGAGACGTGGACGTTTAATATTTGGAACCTCAGGCGCCGGGCATCACAATATTTGTGCAAAACCGGTGCATGTGCACTCCAGCGGCGCTTGACGTAGTAAGTAATTAATTATGTACTGAGCTCGCCCCCACGTACCCATAATAGAAACAGTGCTTTGTTTGGGTCCGCACAATTGGTGTGTTTGTCTGGCGATATTATTATTATTACTATACCTACTACTTACTACATCACTACATCGTCCCGTTAAACATAATTACATTGATAAAGCATTTATTATTTATGCCCATACATGCGCATTCCTATACAGGGTGTAAGGGACATGGTAACAAAAACTTTGGGTAAAGCTTACACTTAATGCCTATAATAAAATTATAGATACCGTTTATGTCAAAATTCATGGGTAACAAATGTTGTAATATTTGAGCGCGCAATGTATCGAAAACTACGTGATCATAACACTGCGCTGCGCGCGATAGCCGACGCGGGCGAGTTACGAGCGCGCTCAAACGTATCGAGTTTTAATTTACATTGCAGTTGTAGGCCTAAATTAGTCATTATGTTTTCCAATATTAAAAATCACGATGAGATAGACTTCTATTATGATTTTATTATAAGAAAAAAAAATCTTAAAGATACTGAAAAGAAATGCGTATAATTCACGAAAAGTTCGATGAAAAATTCCAGCTCTGGTGGTTCCAGAATAATCAGTTGACTCTATGGTTTCAATTTTCTTTACGAAGTCACTTACAGCCTGTATAGTTAGAGATAATGATCGGATGTAAAAATAAACCGCTTATCAATGTAGGTCGCGGACTATGCATACTGTGTAATTTGAGTTTATTATTTGTATTATCAAAGATAGCCGCCCAATCAAAGGTGAATGGATACTTGACTATAACAGAAATGATTGCATACAATTAACCTCAATTTTTGAATATATCTTGCCGTTATTTTCATTACATTAAAATGTATCCAGCGTTATTAATGAGAGCACTGTTACGTTGCCATCTTGCCGATGTCAGCGAAACCCGATTCCAACCAAGTCCATCCGTCATCAGTTTTATATCCATCCATCCTCAGTCCGACTTAATCCACCATCCGCGGTGCACGGTGCACATTCAAATTATATAAATAAATTGTATTTCGTATGCTTTATGTATATAACGTTTTTGAGTTAACGCCGTTTTTTTTTAAACATGAAACTCATAGCGCCCTGTAACAGCACGCGCAGCGCAGCACCCTGAGTCGCCCTTCTGGGATTTCCGAATTTTGTGTGCAAATCTCATTTTCAAGAATTAGTAAAAAATCGTAAAGACACATTTATGTCTGTAGGAACCTAACCACTCTTTGAAAGACGTGTGCCATTCGCCAACTACAAAGAAAGTGTGATGAACGAATTCCCCTTGTAAAGAAGGGAGGATCTTACCCAAGATTTATTATTCTTTTCGCAATACACATGGGCTATACCAAAGTAACACGAAATCAAAGTGGGGAGGCTCGTGTCCAACAGTGGGACATGACATTAAAAGGGTTAGAGAATGATAATCATCTTAGGATTGGACGTCATATAACTACTTCGGTAATAAACGAAACACTGATCAAAGGACTACGATGATGTCATTTGATAATTCGTCATGGGCGAAGTGCAATGTTGCGTTGCGTAACTCCGATATAGATTGATGAAATTCCTTGTTGCAATAAAGGTTACAATACACCCATGAAACCTTACTAAGGCGAGGCGAAGAAATTTTATTTCACAATGGTTAAATAAAGTGTGAAGTCTAAAACATACGGGTGAAAAGTTGTGGAGGTATAGATACATATCGCCAGACGAACATACCAACTATACGGTCCCACACTAACCAACGCTTGTATTATGGGTACCGTACAATGGACTGAGGGCGAACTCAGTATATAATACTTACATAGATATTAAACATCCATGACTCGGGTACAAACATTTGTGCTCATCACACAAAGATTGTTCCCTACCAGTATTCGAACCCAGGACCCTCGGCACAGAAAGCAGGGTAACTATCAACTGCGCTAATCAGGTCGTGAAATACTATGGTACTGAACTTATGATAATACCAGACCTTTTAATGTCCCACTGTTAGGCACGGGCCTCCCATCGATGCGAGGGGTATTAGGCCATAGTCCACCACGCTGGCCCAGAGTGGGTTGGCTGACTTCACACGTCTTTCGAGGGGCTCTCACGACGTGTTCCTAAACCGTTTAGCAAGTGATAATCATGATTCAAAATTAGATTCGCACATGAAATCCAGGAATCCCAGAGGAGCAAGCCGGGGTTTGAACATGCGATCCTCGTTGCCCGGCAAAAAACTAAAATGCATTTTACTTTTTAAAATGTATAAACTATATTTTAATAAAAGTACCAGGCGGGTAGTTTAGCCTTTCAAAAATGTACAGTTTAAAGCACAAAAGGAGCTCTTTCGTGGGATAAATAACTGCATAAGTTTCAAAGCAAGGATTTCTGAATGGAAACGTTTGCATAGTACGGTCCATAATTTATACCCACCTAACCTATTTAAAAGTCTTAAGTGTAATAGAATGTAGTAGGTATTAAAAATTTAGTTTTTTTAGCGTTTAGTTAGCATAAGGTATTATTTACGTAAAGACGAGCAACGACAAAATGTAGAATCTTAATATGTCATAACTTGTGTCATAATTACGGATAATGTAACCTATAATTTTATTTTATTTTTTACGCTTGTTTGTTGTCCTTAATAAATAAAAATAAGTGCCATAGACAAGGGAAGCTTTAAAGGCCGCCTCATCGAAGAACGGATTACTTATCATAAAAAAATCCGCAATGTTCCCGTTGATGATTCATTCACCATTCATTCAATCATTCATTCTCGAGTGAACAGGTATCTTCGAGGCAAGAGTGCTCCATCGTCGACCGCATCGTCGCTAAACATCATGTGGTCAAACGGCCTTTTATTGCAAAAAAAAATAATTAAAACTAATTACCCAATGCCACTACACGTCCTAGGATGACCGAAGAACCTAAAATATCCTCTGGGATCACAAGTCACGCACACCAAAGTCACCCTTAAACAATGCAGTGTTCAGTGTTAACTTACTTCAAATTGGAGCATTCGTTACGTTTGATTTCTGCGTTACAACTAGGTAGGTGAATGTAATGTGCGGTTTTCGCGAGGAACTGGTGCGAGACGCTTTGCAAACACTAATTGGAGTAAGAAGATGAATATTATCTAAAAAAAATGGACCAATAAGTGTTAGAGTTCCGTAGTTATTAAATAATTTGCTTTGATAGTTCGCACTATGGCCCACACACCTGGGTGAATCATTCACTTACGTCAAATATAATGAAAAATAAAAAAAATACTTTGGCGGGATAATGATAGTGCAGTCAAAGAGGAGTACAAAAAAAACATCCCCCTTTGTATTGGGGGTGCTCTTAAAACTTTTGGAATATATATCTCAGGTATTTTCAAAACAAAAATCGTGCATTACGCTTCAAAATTATAGAAGTTATGAAGCGCCGGCTTTTTAAAGGTTTGTCTATTTTTCTTATCTTGGAATATTACATATGACTTACATCACAGCACCACATACGTACAAGTCTGAATAATAAAAGAAAACACTCATTGTTCCCTGGTAATAACATACTTTATATGCAACAAAAACTTTTGAGCTTAACTGTAACTTGGCTGCTTCTAACACTAGTAATAGCCGTCCTAACGAAGCAGTAACGTCGGCACACACGAAGGCATATAGTATTCATGAAATTGCAGGAGCTTACATTCTTACATTTATAAGTAAAGCGACCACCTTTGCAATTCAACTGATGCCATAGAACGTTGAAA
The DNA here is from genome assembly GCA_905404115.1 of Pheosia gnoma. NCBI lineage: Eukaryota > Metazoa > Arthropoda > Insecta > Lepidoptera > Notodontidae > Pheosia > Pheosia gnoma. The sequence continues at coordinate 9,425,422 of FR989899.1, read as the reverse complement.
GGAGTCGAGAGTTTAATAATAGGTGTGCCACGAAAGATTCATAAAGATTCGTTTTACTAATCTTAGTGCAAAGTAATGATTTGAATGTAAATACTTCACCAAACCCCAGATCCCCACTCTTGAAAATATAGTGTTCTCGTTCTTCTCTCAAATTACTATAACATTAAAGAATGGAGAAAAGAAAACACTATACTATAATATCATGAGTTATATATTGTTTACTGTATGATATCATAAGAGAAGTCTCTCTCTACGCGATTTAAAATAAAAAAATTATCATAATTACTAATTTAGACCTAAAACTGCAATGTAAATTAAAACTCGATACGCTCGAGCGCGCTTATCACTCGCACGCGTCGGGTAGCGCGCGGAGCGTTGTGTTGTGAACGCTTTGTTTACGATACATTGCGCGCTTAAAAATGACATTTGTAATCTTTGACACTCGATACAAATGATTTCTATCATTTTATTACAGGCATTAAATGTAATCTCTACCCAAAGTTTTCGTTACTATGCCCTTAATAGTACATAGTATATATCATATGCGTCTTTGTAGGTCTTAAAGTTCTCCATACATAACGCATGATATACAGTCATATGTGCGTCACGCAATCGCTATTAGACGGTTTTAGATGGAGTTACGAAGCTTAAGTACAACTCTAAAGAAACAGTAAAAAAATACGTGAGTCACTCATATTTTACTTTAAAAAGTAAATACTAAATTATACAGAGTATAGAAAAGCTACTTAATATTTACAAAAAGTGTAAAAAATGGCCCATGCGGTAGCGTGCCCAAGATGCTGGCCGCATTTCCTCGCTGAATAGTCAAAGCTACTCGCTGAGCGAGGAAATGCCCAGCACTTGGGTCGCCGATTGCGTCGACCAATCTTCCTGAATTATATACCTGTGTACAGTTCTGGGTAACACATGATACATTATATCTACTTATAAGAATAATTATGCGGTTATGGCGCGAGTTGAAATTATGGGTTGGATACGTGTTATCTCCGAAAATAATTCGTAAATGCGGGAACCCTGCAGCCATTAACTTGTAATTATATACTTAGAGTTAGGTAGTGCTTTTTTACCAGCTGCTAAATTCTGCCTAGCCGTTCCTACATTGTTCTCACATACCTATAACAATGTACTGCTCAAAAATGTAAGAGATCTTTTTAAAAAGAGCAACCATGGAGTTTCTTGCCCGTTCCTCTCCATAGGAATGGCATTCCGAACGGGCGGTAAAGTTGTATTTAGGTTTTTTGGTAACTTATTTACGATTCATAAGTACTGTACTTAATGGTTTATATGAATAAAAAATATTCTGATTCGAATTCTGATACACGTTCCTGATGCTATGAATAATTTTAGGGGCTTTTGAAAAAAACCTATGTCGGTGACCAGTTGAACTGTAGGAACACAAGAACTGTTAAATGAAAAATGGCCGACCCTCGGGAACCCATCTATTTCCCATAATAATAAAATCCTATAATGAGCCGAGCTATATAATCTATCACCATGACAGTTTTGATCAAAATCCGCCCAGTTGTATTCCCGTGATGCCTCAACACAGATAAAAAAATCCAAAATTGACAGATTATGCTTCTGTATCGATAATAATCTGCCCTACGATTTTATTTTCCCGAAAATATTTAATGTACAAGGCGTGACCAAGTTATAGTCTTATTATATGTAAAGATTGACATCAATTGAACAGTAAACATTCCATAATAAACACGCAAGTGCTAACAGCCGAGTCGAGTGACCTGTACAAGTGGACTTGACCAAATACGGCAAAAGGAAAGCCGTGTGGACAGCATTCCTAACGCAATGCCAGTGTAATTGAACCTCGTTATTGAGATATAGGTAGGTACAATAGAATAGTAATTCTAATAATAATATTTATATGAAGGCCTTTTTGCGGGCCCACCTAAAGAGCGGCGAGTCGCCACCTGCCAATACTAATTAGATGAAAGCTGATTATGGCAGGCGTCCGCAACCCTTCCAATAGTCCCATCCCATAATCATCCAAACCGCAATCCATAGTCCCAATTATCTTTCCATATTCCTGCAATAGTTCCTCCGCCTGCTGAGTTCAATTCGCTGTTTATGCTATCATTTTCAGCAGTTGACCCCAGCAGGTGGCTAACATAACACTAAAATTCTCGAATAGGGCCTCTATATGTTGCACCCATGTCCCCGGGCAAGCCTTGCAATGATTCGGGCATAGCCCGGGTGGAGAGAGACATAAAGAAAATATCGCCAGACGAACACACCAACTATACGGGCTTACACTAAGGCTTACACTAACACACATTATGGGCATAGTACAATGGACTGAGGGCGAACTCAGCATGTAATACATACGAGTATATAGATATGAAACATCCATGATTCGGGCACAAACATTCTTGCTCATCACACAAAGTTTTCCGTACCAGGATTGGAACCCGGGACTCTCGGCACATTAAGCAGGGTCACTACCAACTGCGCTACCAACTGCGCTGCGCTTTTTTGTGTCAGTGGCTCGATTAGATACTGCCCATTTGAGCTTAAGCTTAAACAAAACACTAACTAAATTTGAGAACTCGTTTATATATTACGATGTATGTTTTGTATCGTGTACTAGAACTCAAATTAAAGTTGCGTTTGAGTGCCTACCTTTATATGATATATTCGATAGTAATTCACTCAATGGAAAATATATTGAGTGGATTGACACAATATTTTATCTGTGTACGTACTACGTAGACGTCTACACCAGACGTAACCCGCTAAGCTCACCTTTCACTAGCGTTCGTATCAGAATGATGTCATGCGCAAGCGCATTGCACACTTAAATTACATTGGCATGTAACTATGTAAATACAAATATTTGAATAAGGTTATTTATCAGCAAAGTTTGTAGAATACGGATCTCTTAAGATCAGATATCAAAGAGTGCAATTATTAATTGATCCAAATAACAACCCACAGCCCGCCCACTTGCTGTTAATTAGTCTCAGGGCCTGTATCACAATGTAATATACCCTATCTATAACTTATTGGAGAGAATGTGTATGAACCATGTGTCAAATATTCTTTGTATATTTTTATTGCCTTATTTTGACATTTTGCCAGTTTTGTCAGTGTGTATATATCTTATTTTCTCCGAAAACTCTTATACCGCGATTCAGGATTGTGATGAGAATTGTCAATTGTTCTGAATGCGTCTACAGCGCCATCTGTGTAGCTTGTGGTGCGGTTAAAGCGGTCGCTACAGTATGTATAATATAGCTGCTGTAGGTATACTATAAAGACTAGTCACCCATCGATCAGTTAAGTGCAAGCAAATCCAACCGTCAGTTGGTGAACTGGTTGCACTAACGTCTCTGATGGTCTCCCGAGCTACCAAAACTCGTAAAATTCCGACAAAACACTGTATAAGCGACGCATAACTGCACATTATACTTGATTCTCAGTTATTGTAATGTGTATGAACGATAAGGGATGGACTAGAAAAGGCAGTAGAAGGTGGATGATTAGATCTCTCAGATTAAGAAAATTATATAAACAAAAGTCGCTTAGTCACAAATTACGCAAACCGTAATAAAGTAAACTCGTTAGTGCGTAGATCGGACCGCAAGCAACAACTAAATATGAGGGTACCCGGTTCAAACTATGATACTAGGATGTCAACCACCTCAGTCGTCTCGTGACCATGGTTGCTGTTGAGCAGCCGAAACGTCGAGCAGCCGGAACGTAAAAAGTATAATAAACGCGATAAAATCCGTAAAATTAGTTTTATTTAAATAAAGTATCGCGTAAATATAAGAATACATGCAAGTAATTATACTGGAATTCTCCCCGGACCTTTGTACGGTATCCATAATACTCTATTGCTTGGTTTGGGACCGTACAGTTGATGAGTTCTTCTGGCGATATTATTATAATATTACACATTTCCCCAAGACTCTAGTCCGGCCCTGAACATGAAAACATTTCACACACGGGTGCACATTAACAAAATGTTGACTCATCCGAACTTAATGTTCGCTTCTCGCTCGCTTTATGTAAATTTATTGACACCCTTTTGTTGATAAGTGCAGGTACTTAAATGTACCGTGGCATAATGTCCTGCTGCCATTTTCATATTCACGTGTCAAGTATTTTCGGTAATGACCGTATTACAACCCTTAAGGTGTGTAATACAGATTCTTTATAAAAATAAAATTTCTTAAGTTTCTCCATATATAATGTCTAAATACGTAGACTATAGAGTATACGGTTAGTTTACGATTGATCATGCACTTGACGTACAGAAACTTTTCCCGTATACACACATTATGTATGTTGAAGTTAATAGTGGTAGCGGTTAAAATAGATAAAGCTACTAGATAGGTCGATATTCTCTATTGACAATTTGAAATTTATTGCACAGAATATATTAAAACTTAAAATACGAGATCCGATGCCATAGGGCATTTATCGACTGAAGGATTTATTTGTTTTTGTCAATGGTTTGTTTTCAGCTTGTTTTTAAGGTGCACGGGAGCTTTTTAAAAATGTATATAATATGCTTTTGGAGGATGAGTTTTTTGATACAAAATCATAACGTAAGGTGGGTATATCGGGACGAGATAAATCGTTGAAGTTAAAAAGCAAGGAAGCAATGAAGCCGACTTATAAACAAATAATGAATATAGTAATGTGGCAACCGCCATTAATATTAAAAAGCAAACCTCTTCACGACCATAAACTAGCAACTCCTTGGAATATAGTTTACAGCAGGGATTCCCAAACTATTTTTGGCAAGAGACCCCTTTTCTAAAATGAAATGATACCTCAGACCACCATAGCCAAATTACTTTAAAAATCCTATCTCTAGATTTTTTTGTATTGATACAAAATAATAATTTCATCTTGTACGAACTTGTGCACGCTTATCGAATTGTTGAGTTTTTTAAAAGTTCTACAATGATACATCCTACTAAATATTAGTGATTCTTATAACAAGTTGGTACACGTAACACAACTTATACAGTATCTTGAAAGTTTCAAATAAGAACTTGTGTGATTTAATAGGGGTCGATTTTTAGACTCCGTCGACCCCCAAAATCAGTTTTCGTTCATGTCGACCGCTAGGAAACCGATATCGATCACTTTGGGAATGCCTGGTTTACAGCACAAGCGACCGGTCTTATAACATTTTAGTTAGTTAGTTGGACATTTGTGAACTGCACCTACAGGGTACGTGACTTGAATATATCAGCCGCATCAATAATTGGTGGACACAGGCACCGCATCGCTGGATCATCGCTCATCCCGGAGACAGCATATTACTGATCTAGCTTAGCAAACAAATGATTAAGGCTGGCATTGAGAGCTGTTACAAGAGTATCTATAGAGAAATCATAGATATTCGTAGTTCGTTCTTGTTCTCCATAGGACCGGGCAAAAATCGAAGCCTTTCTGTACGACAAGTGCGAGATTATTCGTAAGCTAACCGTATACTTTATAGTCTACCGTATTTAGACATTTTGTATGGAGAATTGAAAGTTTTAAATACCGTCCGCTAGAGGCGTATTTTAACTCTCCATACAAAATGTCTAAATACGGTAGACTATAACGTATACAGTTAGCTCGCTGACATTTTTGACGATTCATAAATACCTACTGCTATGGTTTACGCGAAAAAAAATCGTATCTCAACAATCAACGAAACAGGTATTTTGAAAAATATTTAAACTCAAAAAAGACCACGTACTTATTTGTGTTAATACAGTAATTAATATTATTAAATACAAAACCAAGCGCACCATTGCAAGACCTCAAAACACTGTGAGCACTTTTTGCGTAGATCGGACCGCAAACGACCACAAAATTTGCGGGTACCCCAGTTCTAACTGTGACACTAGGACGTCTAACACCTCAGTCCTCCCGTGACCATGGTTGCTGTAAAGTAGCCGAATCGTCGGGAGCGTGAAAACATAAAATAAACGCGATAAATTCCTTAAAAGTTGTTTTAATTCAATGTTATAGAAAGCATGAAATGTCCCTAATATTTCCACTTCCGTATCCTGTTCCGGCAATGAATGCTGGCAACACTACTGCAGCGTATAACAATATGTCACCCTATGAGGCGTGTAATGGCGTCCGACTGTGGAATGGACGCGCGCGATTTGCATCCAGATTTATTGTCTCCATTCCTATTTGCACACAACGTATTAGGCCTCTGCCTCGAATTTAGCGGGCAGCGGGGCGGCGGCGGCGGCGGCGCGGGTTCGGCAGGATCTTATGCGTAAAATGAAATGGACCGGTTCTCGAAAACAGCTGCGTGGCAGCGGCGCGGGGCGGCCAACGAGCCCCGCTCCCGCGCCGCCGCCGCCGCCGCCCCGCTGCCCGCAAAATTCGAGGCAGAGGCCTTAGTGATGCTTCAACCAATTACGAATTTGTATTATAAACACAATTAAACTCAGGCGATGAAGAAGTTAGAAATGTCCATGATGAAAAGCCGTCGACCAATAAAGGTTTAAAAGTTCTATAAATATGCGAAGGCTACTTACGGAACCATCTTTATAAAGTAACAAAAACATTTAACTCGAAAATAATAGAAAAATATGACAACTTAGATAATTGGCAGTGTCGAGTATAAGAATAAGCTAATTCTCAAGACTTAAAGAGCTTTATAAAACAATGTTTTAAGCATTTTGGTTGTTGCCATTCATGGATGGCGGGTCAGATCAGTTGCGCTGCATGTGCCTAGTGAATGTAGCGTCTCGATCTACTGCCGCCTTCCTACCTAGGCAAGTATGCTCCATCGTAGATCTCATCGTCACTTACCATCAGGTGAGATTGAGATCAAATACTTGCCTATAATGTAATAAAAAAAAAAAAAAAAAAAAAACATTTAACTCGAAAATAATAGAAAAATATGACAACTTAGATAATTGTCAGTGTCAAGTATCGAGAAGTATCGAGAAGATCAAGCTATTTCTCAAGACTTAAAGAGCTTTATAAAACAATGTTTTAAGCATTTTCAGGCATTAGTTTAGGCGTAAATTACCCCAACAATTCCTATCAGTAAAGCGATGAATATACTACATACGAAAGATTACCGTTCTTGAGCGAACTTGACCACCCTTGTACTGAAACATTTGTCCTCAGACGTTTACGTTTATGAACACAAAGGAAAATATTCCAATATTATTCAAAGATTTACAATATCACATTTTCAAATTGCTCATAAAAATAACTTAACACTTCCAACTCTTGCCCTATCAATATCAACCTTCAACCGAACACCTCTGTATGCCAAAGTCAACCAATCTAGGTCAACTCATAAAAAGTCCAAGTTTTTCACAAAGGTCTTTCAAACTCCCCCCAAAAGCATATCTTGTGTTACATCATTATAACTTACAAGCTCTGCAGTTGGCCGTATTGTTCGCGCAAAACTTGGACGACCTCCCTTGATCAGTTCTGAACTAAGTATTAATTTGTGTTCATAATAATTATTATGCCGTGAACAATGTTGAAGAAATTTTTAATATTTCAAATATGGTTCACGACTTTTGGTATTTACAAAGAAAGATGCAATGTTAGTTACAATATTTTTTTTTTCGTAATATTATGTAACGATTAGGGACTTTGTTCTCACTTCACTTATGTCAGTTCTTACTGCAATGTTACGACGGATTTCTGATAATGTAATTACTTGTGTCTCGGTAACGAGGATCGCAGGTTCAAGCCCGGCTAGCACCTCTGGGACGTATGGATTTCATGTGCGAATATCATTATCAAACATAATTATTACTTGCTAAACGGTAAAGGAAAAGATCGTGAGGAAGCCTGCATGTCTGAGAGAACCCCTCGAAAGACGTGTGAAGTCCGCCAACCCGCGCTGGGCCAGCGTGGTGGACTACGGCCTAATGTTAATTAATGGTTGTAATTATTTTTTATCTTACATTGACTGTCGGTTTATTATCAACTAGCTGTTGCCCGCGACTTCGTCCGCGTGGTATTTAACAAAGACAACCGTTGACAACAGCCTGCTCGCCCATTCTGAGCCCGCGGGACGCATTGCAGGTTGTTGCTATCAAACTTAATCAGGCGCTGCGCTGCAACATTGGTTTTAATTTTTTTTCGTGAGATCCTATTTTTTTTTCTAAAATAAAAGTAGCCTAAGTTACTCCTTGTTACATCAGCTATCTGCCAGTGAAAGTCCCGTCAAAATCGGTCCAGCCATTTCAGAGATTAGCCGGAACAAACAGACAGACAGACAGACAGACAGACGGACAGACAGACAAAAATTGTAAAAAATGTTGTTTCGGTATAGGTAACGTGTATACATCCAAATGCACTTAGTAAAAAGCGGTTATTTTAATATTACAAACAGACACTCCAATTTTATTTATATGTATAGAATAGATTTACGATTTGTGATTCAATGACTGTACAATCGATAACAGCTGATGCTTCATTATAGACTTAATTATATTACCGTTTCATTTCATTACCGATTCACTGCTGGGAGGTGATTCAACATGACGTGATTTGATTGTTAATTTATTGATCGTGTTAACACTTTTCGTCATGATTATACCAGTTTATATTATGCATTTAGAAGTAGGAATTTGGACTGACAGGTAGAGTGCGTTTAAGTTATATAATATCGTCAGACGAACACACCAACTATACGGTCCCACGCTAAGCAACGCTGGTATTATGGGTACTGTTCAATGGACTGAGGGCGAACACAGTATATAATACTTAAATATATATTAATTGCTAATCCTGATCAGCTATGACATCCAGAGTTCATCCCACTAATATTATAAATGTGAAAGTTTGGATGGATGGATGTTTGTTACTCAATCACGCCAGAACAGCGGAACGGATCAGGATGAAATTTGGCACAGAGATAGATTATAGTCTGGAATAGCACATAGGCTACTTTTTATCCCGGTAAAAAGGACATGATTTTTAATCGCGGTTAACACCGCGGGGCGCAGCTAGTAAAGCAAAAAAGTGACATTTAAATTATATGCTAGCTTTAAAAAATATGTTTTCTGTGCATTTTTTGTGACTACATATTTGACAATAGCAATAAAATCATTGACCTAACCAAATTATCAATCGTTACCACATTGTATACTAAAATATTGGCGTAGGATTTAGCGTAGCCAAAGAACGAAACGTCGGAAACGTAAAAACAAAACAAACGCGATAAAATCCGGAAAAATAAGTTTTATTTCAAAACCAGGTAACAAAGTAACCATGTGTACCGCACCTAACAGAGCATGGAAACGAGGCTATTAGCGTCCACATAATATGCGTACAATTCTCATAGAGAGAAGTCATCGATATGCATAAAGCTGTGATCAATGTGGTCCACTCAATGCGCGCGCCATTCATGGCGGAGACGAGCTTTGTACGGCGTGCTGGCTGCAGCTAATAGCTCACGAATTTATACGCTACATTCTATTATTCCTCATCTGCATTGGGGGAAGCCTGGCCAGTTATTCGCAATATATTGTCTGATGACGATTCTCGGGGAGACTTTAGTAGTAATAAACGCTCGATGGATCGATGCATGCCGCGGTTGGACCTTGGATGGGTGACCGAATTATAACTACTAACCTCCTCCGTGTTTTCCTTTTTTAGGTTGACAATCAGGTACATAATAGTGACATTTTGCCAGTGACGAGTATACGCAAAACAACCTTCATAATGTTTAAGAAATGAGGTAATCTCTCATTTCAACGCGGGAGATGACCTTTGTAAATTAATTATTTTACAATTAAACATCGATTGTCAATATAGCGAGACCTTCAATAACTGGTGATGAGTCACACACAACTGTCCTCATAAGCGGAGTCACATTTCCTTGGCAAACTGAAAACACATGTTTCCTATGTTTGGCTAACGTTTTATAAACAAGATGTACACTGATTCATTGCGCGTGTAATTCCATATATATGGTACAAGGTACAACTTAAAAGCGGATAAGAAATATGTTTATCAACCGATAAATTCGTTAACATTCGGGATTATAAAGCTGATATCTTTGTTGGTAGAACGCGGTCTTTGGAAACAAGGTATGCAAGTTCAAACTCCAACTCACACCTTTAGGATTTTCATGTGCGAATTAATTGTCAATTATAATTATTAATTGCTGTACTGTGAACCTGAACCTGTGAACCTGTATAAACTCAATGAAATATTTGGATGGTTGTGACATAATATAAGATTGAATATTGGGGAAAATCAAGAAACGTACCTTTACGACAATCTAAAGCTAACCTGACAACACAATTTTAAAATGTCTTCAAAAACTTAAAAAAAGAATTTCACAATAAAAAAGAAATAAACAAACATCAAAAAGTCGGCGACATGGCCAATTATTAAGCATCATATTCTTGTGACTTGTGGCACACAACGTTACACCCTATTTGGTGCACAAGGTCGGCACAGTTGCGTAATCGAATATTTCGAGGAGTGATCTGATGGGTATTAGCGGCGACGGCAATGAACTGCCGTTTATGCGACGCGCCCTTATTTTTTTTTTTTTATTACATTATAGGCAAGTATTTGATCTCGATCTCACCTGATAGTAATATATGGTTATAGAACATTTAAGCCGTGTATAACGCTATGTCAGGGCCACAAGTCTGCTAACACAATCGATTCATAATCGAACAGCAACTGCATAGTAACTGTCACTGTTGACAGTTACTATGCGGTTGATGTTATGAGACGTATCCGCGGATATACTTTCACGCAGTGACATAGCTGTATGGATATCTACGGATGAATGGGTTACTTGGTACTAACTTCTGCCCGCGGTTCCGCCCCCGGTACCTCGATGAAAATGGGCCTATTACATTAACGGATAATGTAGGTTTAATTAGTGAAAGAATTTTCAAAAACGGATCAGTTGATCTGGAGAATACCGGCAACATCCAAACTTACAAACGTACCTCGTTACAATATTAGTATAGGAACTATAGTATATGGTATGGTAGTATATGGTACGGCATGTACCTATAATATAGTATTAGTATATGGATAGGAATTATAGGTAGTATAGATGTTATAGAATTCAATTGATATAGTTATTAATGATTATAAACACTTAAATTAGGTAACGTTAATCATTACAATAAAAATATATTCCCATTAATCATAATCACCATCTTCACGCCTGTAATCCCAGACAGGGATACAGTGCACACACATTTTGAAAATATCATAAAACATCGAAACAACGCCATCTAGCGACAACAAATAAATTTATAAATAAATTTTGTATATTCGCTCGTAAGTGCAATGAACTGAAAGTAATTATTTCAATGATTATTAACTTTGATCTTTAAAATAATTAATAAACGCCTACACGTTCGGATGTTAACTTGAACGTGGGATTAACTAACTATCAATCAAACTAATTATCAACCTACCTGGGACTGAACGAAGTTTTTTGTTAGGATCTTAACAAAAAGGCTCGTTCAAGTCCCAGACGAATAATATTCAACAGACGGAGCGTCGCGCGTATTGAAACACAAAAAAAAACTGAATAACATAAATACGTATATTTTTTTAATTTGTCTATGTATAGAAACAAAATAAGAAAATTGCGTGTAGGAATTGTCTTGACGAATCAAATCAGTAAATGAATTTGATGTGTGCGTTATTCGAGCTAGGTACTACAGAAATCAGCTTAGATTTTTAGGGTTTCGAACCTAAATGGTAAAAACAAAACCCTTGTGGTGCGAATCAAAGTCAAAGTCAAAGTCAAATCATTTATTTCGTATAGGCCTACGGGGGCACTTACAAATTGTCATTACATTTTTTTTTATGTGTGAATATATTAGTGCTTCGACTAAGTAAGTGTTATTCGCGACACTCCGTCTGTTTTATTTCATTCATCTGAGCTTTGGATGTAGTTTTTTTAGGATACCTATGAGCTGTTATGACGTGACACCTTTTGTGAAACGGTGATTCGTCATTATACTAATAAGGAGTGATGAGCTGTGTCATGTTTCCTCTAACGACCCGCGAGTTAGTTTATTTCAATCGTAAAACAGAAATCAGCTTTATTACTTAATGTAAACGCAAAGGTCGCGCGACGTAGTTTACAATGTAAAATTAATTTGGGTTCGTTGAATATTTTAAGGAGAAAAAAAAATCAATCGCAAAAATACGTTGGATTTATTATAAATGTTTGTTGAGGAATCTATTTATATATTAGCCATTATAATATACCTTACATCAAACTTTAATTTCTCACTAATACGTTTAATTATTATTGAAAATACGTATCAATAATTCTGTTTTTATTTTAATATATATAAATAATATTCCTCTTTCTAGCGGTCCATACAAATCGTAAATGCATCTACCCCCGCACCCTGTGGGAACAACCCTCGTGCCGAGGGAGAGGCATCCCTCTACAATATTGTTTCTGGTTTACCTAAGTACATTATCATTTTTTTTGGAACTAACGGAACCCAACCTTTCTTGTATCCCAACGCACACTTGGCCGGATTTTTATGTTCCGTTTGATTAATATGTAACTCAATATCTGAGCCATATTTGTTTTATTTTACAACTGTCTTCTCTCTATGGATCGTGCCATAAACATGTAAACAAGATCATATTATTATAGGTTGTATTGAATTGAATTAATACAATATTCCGCACGAATAACATAATTATTGTCCTTGTGCTTGTTCCTGACTAACAGAGAAGTTGTAGAGGAAAGTGTAGAGGATGTAGAGGTTTTATATGCTTAGTAATATTTTTTTGATTTAAAAATGAACTTGTAATGATATTATTTTTCGATCATGGAAGGGCAGACGTCGGCCGCTGTCTGTACTGCAGTCTGAATACCTAAATATAATAATTTCTTTATGAAGAATAATTTCTTTTTTTGAATGGAATGGCAAAGACAAAGTAAAATTCTCTTTTTGATAGTATTTCAATGCAAAAGCTATCAAAGTTACTATTACGATGGCATTGTAATTCAATTATTTGTCGATTTTGTTAGCAGATTTAGTTTAATACTGCCAAAGATTAACAGTCGTTCTGTAAACTTGTAATAGGTACCTACTATTATAAGTTTACAGTACGACAAATAATTGAACAATTGCCTGTTGTAAAATGTACTAATAAAGTCTATCCACAACTTATTTGACAGAATTTGTAAGTATGGGCCATCTGTCAAATAATTTTGAATGGGATTTACTAGCTCGTCGTGCAACAGGCCCTTTAGTAAATATTTTTCTTCAAGTATAAATTTGTTGTCGCTACTCGATAACAGATGGCGCTAGCTCCATATTACCACATGGACTTCCGAGTGGCAGAGTATCTACTGGAAATGCATGAATACACTACTAGATGGCGTTCGTGGCCAAATCTTTTACAATGTCTAAAAATAGCTCGCATAAGGTTAATTAGCACTTCAATTAATCAGTATTCTATGATTAATAAAATTACAACAAAGTGTCTGATTAACGGCGCAGATAAATCTGTTATATCCCGTACGTAACACGATGCTATTAACCTCGCGATCAAATAAGAGCTAGAGAGCGAGGTAATAAGGGCGGAAATTTAACAGGCCATACAACCCAAAGGTGTTGCAATTTGTCGAGTCATTTGCTGTGGACACATTTCGTTGTTTGCATGACCGTAAAGCGTCCACGCCCTTACCATAACCACCCACCCGGCCCGCCAGTATACCTTGAACCCTCGGACTATTTACACCTAATAACGATTGAGGAAGAAATTCTTTTGCTAATAGCTCCTTTTATGCTGGTCAGAGGTGCCTCGTCTATTGGCAGGTGACCATGATCACGTCACCTCCGCAATCGTAAAAGTTGACTAGTATTCCGCGGGCACCGTCACCGGAACTACCCTCATTTATTCGCAACCATTAAACAAAATCATCTCAATTTACAAAATGTGTCGGTAACGACGGAAATGAACTCCGGGAAGTCCAGGAGAATTTTGAGAAGTTTAAAGAGATTTTTCGCGACACCTTTTGGCAGAAGAAGGAAAAATACCATCATGAGAAGACGAAGAGACTCGGTCGCTTCTGTTTACAGAAAGACAACGAAATTTTTGTCATCAAACACAGCGATATTTCTAAATAAAATGCCTAATTCTCGCAAATGTCAACTACTAACAAGATTAGTTGAAGATACAGAACCAAACAATGAGGAAAACTTGATTAAAATTGTCGATACGTCCGACGAAGATGACGATTTGGGTGAGAGAGACCTCGATTACTATTTAGGTGTCAGAAAGAGAGAAAGCTATTGGAGAGATCCGGCCGGCAAAGAACAAATAAGAAAGGACTATTTGATTTATCATTGTGGTATCACTGAAGAAGATTACGATAGTAATTATAAAAGAACGTTCGTACCAAAATTCTCTTCCAACACTCAACCAAAGTTAAAACAAGTACCTTTTAAAATTCACAGAAAGAAAGGTAAAACTAGTAGTGAAGCCAGAGATGATTCTTGGCGGGATAAAACTGGATTATTTAAACTATTCGCATACAGACGTGACAGTGAGTATTCAACATCGGATAGTTACAGCGAATGCGATTCTAATGAAGACAAAGATGATAGACATCGAAACATCGATGAAGATATTGGAAATATGATTGGACATCTGATTGAAATTGATTCGGAGGATACCGAGGTTTGTAGTTCAATAAATGTTACTTACGGACGAATACTCAAACGAATTGAGGGTACTGAAAATTTAACAAAAGTCAAGATATGGGTGTTACCAATAATTTAATAATGTTTGAATAAGAGTTATAATGACCACGATTACAGAAGTTCCTCAATCCTCCACGGTGGCGCAGTGTGGTTTGGTGATCTACACACGACTTTCGACAGACTTGAAGGTTTCCTAACGATGGTAGTTTTCACCATACAGCTAGCGTGATCATTATTTAAAATGAGATTCGCATGTGAAACTCTGAAATCTCAATGATGCGAGCCGGGGTTTGAGTCTGTACATTTGTTTCCAAAGCGAGAGCTCTACCAACTTGGCTATCATTGATGTATTTTTGGTTCAATGTTACATAGTAATGAGGTTACTTTGCACCAGCTTGGATATCGCTGCATCCGTACATTGTTATAAGTACGTACAAGGGTGGCTATCTACGTACGTCATGCTCAGTGCCTTATTAGGAATTCTTTTTGTCTTAACATACACTGTTCATTGTTCATATAAATCTTTTATAACGTCTTCAACATTATTCACTTCGATAAACATAATTTTGGCAGTTTCCCAAGAACCCTTCAGATCTTATGCATGTTTCATTACAAGTGCTTTTGTTTCAATTATCTGCATAAAGAGATCGCTGACTGATTCATCAACGTTGAGACAAACCACGAAAGATAAACATGATTTGAATAATTGCGTCAAACCATTTTTTTTCTAAATAGGGATAATATTCGAGTATCAGGAACCTGATAATTTAAATTAGGTTATTATGAATATAACGAAATTGACTGCTTTGAACTGTGATAGCGAGATGGTTAACAACTAAGCTAGGTAACAACTAAATATGAGGGTACCCCGGTTTAAACTATGGCACTAGGTCGTCATCCACCTCAGTTCTCCCGTGGCCATGGTTGTTGTAAAGCAGCCGAAACGTCGGGAGCGTAAAAAACATAATATAAACGCGATATAATCCGTAAAATTAGTTTTATTTCAATGTGTAGTATTCTCGTAAATATAAGAAATCAATACTAGGCTAGGCTTATGATCAGAGAAATTCTCCAATAGCTTGTTTAGTATGTTACAAAAGTTTCCTTCGTGTTGTTTCAGGGTGTTCGTATAAAAGAAGTATCCGAGGGCAGGCCCTGTGACAACTGCCCGGAGCAGTGCCCAGGATTCGTCCCAC
Source organism: Pheosia gnoma (assembly GCA_905404115.1). Classification (NCBI taxonomy): domain Eukaryota; kingdom Metazoa; phylum Arthropoda; class Insecta; order Lepidoptera; family Notodontidae; genus Pheosia; species Pheosia gnoma. The sequence continues at coordinate 9,409,521 of FR989899.1, read as the reverse complement.
ACCCTTGGAGGTAAGTCAAATACGCTGTCGTATACGCCATTGAGAACAATGCCATAGAACCATGGACCCCGTACCAAGTGGCATTAAAATCTACCTTGTTTTATTACACTACACCAAGTTGGTGAGGCAACTCCCGGTGTGATATTTTTTTTGGAATATAATCAGGGTTTAATATTTATGTAAAAAACACATATTCTTCTTTTTCGAAACAATGCTCGCGTTGCGAGGTCCGTTATTTTGACGCGAACGACAGCAATGACGTAAATTAAAATCTACTATAAAATTTTGGGAATATGACTTCAAGCGTATGAAAAGAGGGGTGGTGGATAATTTAACAACTTTTATGTCATAAATAAAATTGTCTAGTCAAAACCCAAACACATTTTGCGAATAAAACAAGATAACCGACCATATTACATAGATTTTATGTAGGAAACAAAGTGGTACCACGTACGCGCTTTCTCGTTTATTAATATCTCTTACTAATTAGACAGAATACCCAAGAAACTTATCACAAAATACTGACCAGATACATACATATTATTATTATTCTAAGATATGTATAATCTGTAACGGATTAGAAGAAACAGATCAGTAACTTTAGTAACAACATAACAACAATGTAGTATTCATCAAAATGTTTATTAAATCAAAATTATCAAATATATATTCTTCAACATCAGTCTCAGAGACATAGAACATAATATCCAAAACCCAAGTCATATTCAAGATGACCACAGACTAAACAAACTAATTAAACATTCACAACATCTTCCCCCTAACATATTTTAAAGTGATCTAGATAATTAAAAAGTATATTAAGTTTCATAATCAGAATATTTATCTGGACGTTTAATTAACCTGCCTGATCTTGATAATTTTTGATGAGGGTTTGGAAGTTCAAGTTCTGCATTGCTCTTAGCACTAGAAAGATCTGATGATTCATTTTGAACATCTACTGTCTGCGGGTGTTGGATATCTGACACTTCACCTAAACCAACTTCACTCGGTCTAATAAAAATTTCATTCCTCCAGTACCTCTTTCCTTCTTCATTTTCCACAATGTAAGATCTAGGTTGTTCACTTTCCTTTATAATTTTTCCTTTCAACCATATCTTCTCTGTAGGATTTTTCTTATATCTAATAAACTGACCCTCTTTGAAACCGTTTCTTCTAGTTGCTGTCTTGTCATAATTTGTCTTAGAATATAGTTTTCTCCTATTCAATATTTTTCTGTCCATATCATATGTTAGCTTAGGCACCAAAGTCACAAATGAACAAGGAATATTTGTTCTCAGCTGTCTACCCATCAGTATTGTTGCAGGTGAATGTACCTTACCTCTGGGTGTATTCCTCTGATTCAGGAGAGCAAGCAAAGGGTCCTCATTAGCATCTTCAGCTTTTTTAAAAATCTTCTTTACTATTTTTACTGCACTCTCAGCCAATCCATTTGATTTTGGATAGTGTGGGCTAGACTTAATATGTACAAAACCCCAATCTTTTTCAAACAACTTAAACAGTTCTGAATCAAAGCACAGCCCACCATCAGAATACAATAACAAAGGAATTCCATGTCTTGCAAATATAGTCTTCAATTGGTTAATTACTGTCACACTTCTTAAATCTTTTAAGCTGCTCACTTCAATGTAATTTGATAAGGCATCTACTACAACTAATTATTGTTTCTGTTTAAACTCAAAAATGTCACATCCAACCTCTTGCCATGGCAGTATAGGGACTTCCTTATACTTTAAAACTATTTTTTGTTTGTTGTCTTGATATTTTTGACACACATCACATCTTTGTACAAATTTCTTAATATCCTGTATAATACCAGGCCAATACATAGTTAATTCAGCCCTACTCATCATTCTTGAAATGCCAGGATGTCCAGTATGTAAACTTTTCAGCATTTCATGTCTTAATACTCTTGGTATTATGATCCTATCACCTTTAAATAACAAATTTTTTACCATAACAATCTCTTCTTGAAATTGATAGTATGGTTTTATATCATCATCAACATCTTTATAAAACTTCTCCCAACCATTAAGGCAAGCAGTTTTAAGTTTACTCATAACCATATCTTTTTCAGCTGCCTTTGAAAGTCTATCCCAACATTCAGATGTAACCGGAAGATTTTGCAGTAATAAACAGATTTGTAATTCTATGTCATCTTCAAAATTGGTCTCATGGTCACAACCACTCATTGAAAAATCTCTTGATAGGGTATCAGCAATATATAGATATTTTCCTGGGGTATACACAACATTCAGACGAAAAGGCTGCAGTCGCATCATCATTTTCTGTAATCTAGCTGGTACTTTACATAATGGCTTATTCATTACCCCTATAATGGGTTTATGATCAGTTTCTACTCTGACAAAATCTCTTCCAATTAAGTACTGTTTAAATTTTTCAACACCAAAACATATGGCCAGCAACTCTTTTTCAATTTGGGAGTATCTCATCTGAACCTCAGATAATGCTTTTGAAGCATAGGCAATAGGATGTCCCTCTTGAAGTAATACTGCACCCAATCCAATAGAACTTGCATCCACACTAAGTGTTAATTCTTTCTCCGGCTGATAAAATACTAATACTGGTGCATCTGTTATGAGTTTTTTCAGTTTCTCAAAACATATGTCATGATTCGTCTCCCATCTATAATCAACATCAATCTTTAGAAGATTTCTTAATGGTGCTGTAATGTCAGCATATCCTGGAATAAATTTAGATACATAATTAGTCATTCCTAGAACTCTTTGCAGGGCTTTTTTATCTTTTGGAGGTTCTAGTTCTGTTACCGCCCTAACCTTCTCTTTATCAATGCTAACTCCATTTTTGCTAATAATGTGTCCCAGGAATGTAACTTCATTGACAAAAAACTGACACTTCTGCGGATTAAATTTAATTTTATTTTCTTTTGCTCTATTCAATACTTTATGTAAAATCTTTTGCAAGTCATTCTCTGACTCAGCCCAGCAAAGCACATCATCTTGAAAAGTAGCTACCTGATCAATGTCTTGAAATGTATCACAGATCACTTTATGAAATATTTCAGGTGCTGGTGAAATTCCAAATGGTAGGCGTAAGAATCTATATCTTCCCCAAGCTGTTTGAAAGGTACACAGCCTTGAGCTATTTTCATCTAAAGGGCACATCCAAAATGCTGACTGAGCATCTAATTTACAGTAGATCTTAGCGCCCGCCAGACGTGCTGTAATGTCTTCAATTTTAGGAAAAGGAAAATGTGCTCTTTTTAATGCCTTATTTAAAGGTCTCGGATCTAAACATATACGGAGGGAGCCATCTTTCTTTTGTACCACCACCATCTGGCTTACCCAGTCTGTCGGCTCTGCTACTGGAGTGATGATGTTCTTTTCTACCAAATTATCCAACTCTTGTTTCACCTTAGGCATAAGGCTATAAGGTAATCTCCTGGCTGGTGAAACAACTGGCTCCACATCCTTGTTTACCTCCAATTTTATCTTATAGGGCACACAGCCTATATTCCCATCAAATAGATTGCTGAAGCTGTCTGGGATAACCGACTCCAAACTTTTATTTATCTCATCCACTCTCTTGATGAGTCCCAGCATTTCTGAACTTTCCAAACCCAGTAAATTATAACAATCTGACCTTATAACATAGAATTCAATTGGATAAACCTCTAATTTGTACTGACAATTAAGTACGCATTTACCAATAACAGGTGCTTTTCCGTTAGTAAAAGAAGTGATTCTAACATTAGTTTTTTTTAAATGTTTCATACTTAGACCTAATTTCAAAAACTGCTTTTCACTTACTACATTACATTGTGCACCAGAATCAACCTTAAAGTTAACTAATAATGTATTTATTTTTAGACTAACACAATACCAGGAATACTTTTTATTTCTTTCTAATGATAAGATAGCTACTTTATAGTCTATATCACTGTCACTAGCCTCTTCTAAGATATTCACTTTTCTATTTTTACATACTCTTGCAAAATGATTCTTTTTCTTACAAATAGTGCATGTTTTTCCATAAGCCGGGCACTTTCCATATTCATGTTTATATCCACAATATTGACACTCTTTATTCTCTGTTTTCTTCTTTACAAAATCTATATCCAGTTCCTTCTTAATAGCAGGCTCACATACTCTTTCCATTTGAATTACTTGCATATCAACAACAGCATGATTTCTGCAAATAGCTAAAGCTTTTTCCAGTGTAAGGTCCGTCAAACCAAGAAGCTGCCTCTGTAAGCTGGGGTTCTTTATGCCACAAATAAATAAATCCCTCACCAGCTCATCTTGAATTTGACCAAAATTGCATGACCGGCTCATTCTCTTTAGTGTAGTCACATACTGCTCAAAGGTTTCTTCAGGCTGCTGCTTCCTTGTGAATATTTTATACCTTTCGTAGGTTATGTTAGTTTTAGGTATAAAATGGCCGTCAAATTTCTCCAACAAGCTAACCAATGTTTCATCCTTCGAACATTCAAATGTTTCGTAAATGTCTTGGCAATAATCGCCCCCATGATGTAATAATATGCCAATTTTTTGTTTTTCTTTTGCTTCCGTATAATACGCATCAACATAAGTTAAAAACTTTCTCTTAAATAACTTCCAATTATTGAGCATATCACCCTCCGTTGATAACGTACATAATAAATCCTTCGGCTCCATAATTATTTTCCGCTGTCACCATGTAGTATTCATCAAAATGTTTATTAAATCAAAATTATCAAATATATATTCTTCAACATCAGTCTCAGAGACATAGAACATAATATCCAAAACCCAAGTCATATTCAAGATGACCACAGACTAAACAAACTAATTAAACATTCACAACAAACAAGAAACTTTTGTTAACTCTAGGGAGATTAACTTCTAGGTTTGAACACGGAAACTATAGTTTTCTCATAAGCCTTGATGCAGTAGCTCCAAGGAGGTTCCTGCTTATGCATACCGATCAAGAATATGTCGCACTTGACTAGCGACTGTATCTGCATAATTATCATACAGATAGAAATAACATAATTATATTCTGTGTCCTAAGATTATAGGCGCTTAACGGAACATCCGAAGATTCATTTTCGGATTGTCGCCATTAATGTAAAAGCTACCGTTATCATAAAAGGCAGAACAAACAACCTACATACAAAACAATGACTTCAATAATTATTTTGATTTAAGTATTACTATGCACTTCTAAATTCCCTTATCTAGAAGTCATGCAAGTTGATTTAAAGGACCATACGAGTAGTGTTCAGTATTTATACAACATACTACAATGTTGACCAACTCTTATCAACAAGAAAACATTTCTCGACGCTGCAATATCTTCTACCATTACGTTATCATCGAACGTGCTAGCCAGCTCGCCGATAACATCGTCAATCATGCATCGCACAGCGACCGACGTGATCGAACCAGCGAGGACAATTAGCCTTGTGTTGAGGTCGACGCGCGCGCATCGTTGAAAGCGAAAATGTCCACTCTCGTTTGAGCCGCTGCTACGGATGGACGTGCCACACGCACAAACAAATACAACAATGTGTTTATCGTTGAAACAATTGGAGTGGGCGGATGTGTACAAACGCATGTCGGGGAGTGACAAAGAGCCGATGAGCGAGATCAAAGTGAAGAAGATCCAGAAGTTCCCATCGAGAGAGAGAAATTATGCCGTGAAGAGGAAGCAGAACAACAATATGAGGTCTCACGTGAACTGCGAGAGCTGTGCTCGTGCTGCCGAGAAAGAAAACAGATGACAGAGCTAGAGAAACATGCGACTGAAATGAAGTTGCAGCAATGTGAAGTGATTTTTCGGAATCTTTTAAGTCTGATATACTAAGTGCGAACTTATATTCATTGTTGTATTGTCCCTGTGGGGCCTTTATTTAATAACAAAGAGCTAAATATGATTCGCACCAGCGTACGTGTAAAAATGTATTGTCAATGTCATTCCACTTTGCTCAAGTGTGTTTAATTTTGTTGTGTTTCGCGGATGCAGTTATGGATATAATGGCAGGATGTATCGCGCTAAGGAATGAGTTTTGGAATTCGTTTTGTTAATACTTTGTGTTTTATATTTCGAATACTTATTAGAAGTAAAAAATACCTAGGCCCTAGGTTAATTCAAATTATTCAAAATGTTTAGTTAGTAATCAGTATGTTTAGTATGAATTTAGTTTACTGTACTATTAGTAGTACGCTATGGATACATCCAAACTATGTATGATGGGCAGCTTATTATACTTATTATTACCAAAAAGTGTAGTTAATTCCATTACTATTAATATTAAGGTTTGACATAATCACACATTTTGTTGGTATGTCATTATCGCGACATGTTCTACTCGAAAACACTACCAATAAGACAATTAACCGTTTAGAAAACATTTTAAAGAAAAATACACACACTTTTGTAACTATTACATAATTAACTCCGTAAATAGTATTGTTATTTAATTGTTTATATATTTTGCTAATGTTCAGATAATAAACATTGTCGTTAGACTTTACTTTACATTAAACATCTGTATGTAATGTTATCAACAATATTATGGTGTAAAGATCCCGGATGTTATTCAGTATACACAATCAGTTGAATTTCAACTTTAGTAAAGTTCATTATAGTTGGTATTTGTTTATGATAATATAGTAAGGCCCGGTTCTTCTGGCGACTTTAAGAAAAAAATACTTTAAATAAAAGACGCAGTTTTTATTTGTAAATATATGTATTTTTCGTGTATGTATTATTCTGAATAAAATATTAGAAAAAAGAAGCCATGATTAAATAAGTTCTTATATAAATAAAACCTTTCCTTTATTAAAAGCACCGCTTACTATAAGTGTATCCAAGTATAAGTACTATCCATATATATAATATTATATTTATATATAAGTCCCGACTCTTAATCGCAGCTTACGGACGCGTTCTATAAATTTTTCAACTTTTCTATTAAAGCGTACAAAATAATTATTTTTTACTTTTATTAAATAGGTGTCATAGGTAAATAATTAGGTCAGTATTGTTCACCCTTTTAGCCGAAGAATGTGTCAAGAATCCAATACAAAGAGAATAACACAATAGTGTTTCATTTCTAATTCTCGGGAATGTCGGCTGTCAAAACAAAGAACTTATCATTGAACAATGGAATTTTATTCGTCAGTGACACTGACCATCATGTGATGATAGGTCAAAAACGTATTCATGTTTTGTTGGTTAATATGACGGGTATGACGGTTACGGGACGTTTAAACTCACGTCAAACTGGGCCCCAAGTCTGCTAACACAATCGATTCACAATAGACCAGCAACCGCATAGTAACTGTCACTTTTGACAGATATTGTATGGGATATCTGTCAAAAGTGACAGTTACTATGCGGTTGCCGTTCGATTATGAATCGATTGTTTTAGCAGACTTGGGGCCCTGACCGTCTAACCCACAGAGACTGTGGACTGAAACGCCAGACTAACGGATTTTTAATTGTTTTTTCGTCAGTTTGCTACTGACCAAACTGATGGAGCAGACTGACACCAAACTGAGCGTGTAACACCCGACATACATTTTTCTCTAAAAGTATGAATCCAATCAAAAGGTTCATTTGTTCGTTCGTATAGGCTCGTGGCCATCTGATATCAGAGATTTTTCGTCGCCCTAAGATGAAATATAAATGATTGAATATTTATTAAGAACTTTTTTAAAAACTATATTAATATATAAATATGCTACTAATAATACTATGCTATTTATAACTTCCCAATTCTTCGTTGTGATATGTTCATAAATAAATATCGTGAGGAAGCCTGCATGTCTCAGGGAACCTCTCGAGAGGTGTGAAGTCCCCCACTCGCACTGGGCCAGCGTGGTGGACTATGGCCTAACCCCCTAACATTGATGGGAGGCCCGTGCCCATCTGATATCAGAGATTTTTCGTCGCCCTAAGATGAAATATAAATGATTGAATATTTATTAAGAACTTTTTTAAAAACTGTATTACACTAAAATTGAACATGGTTTGATTATGGATGGATAGAAAATATTTCTATGATTGGAATCAGTTTATTTTCACATCAATAGCATCTACTCAGTAGCGAAGGCGAATATTCGCTCAATGGAAGCCGGACAAAATACCTTACTTGTTGCTGTACAAAGAAAACTTGGCCCACTATTGGGCACGGGCCTCCCATCAATGTTAGGGGGTTAGGCCATAGTCCACCACGCTGGCCCAGTGCGAGTGGGGGACTTCACACCTCTCGAGAGGTTCCCTGAGACATGCAGGCTTCCTCACGATATTTATTTATGAACATATCACAACGAAGAATTGGGAAGTTATAAATAGCATAGTATTAGGTGCTTGTCACACATCACGCTGTGGATGTCAGTTTAATTAGCGCGATGACGAATGACATTGATGGTGTTTGGGGACGTACGGTACGATATCGTAAAATTTACCAATACATTGTATCGATACGGTTAGGACAGCCTTATTAGACCTATTATATCACTCATAATATTAACACCTAAGTTATTTCTAAGTGACGCACAAAAAACCAAGCCGCGCCAACGCGAATTACTATTCGCGTTTACTCACATATCGGCTTAGTATTTTGCTCGCGTTAACTACACAAATCGGCTTGGTTTTTTGGCGTCAATAGACTTTTGCGACACTCTGTTTGTATGATTTCTTCATCTATATGTTGAATCCCTATTTTGTCGTGCAGTGGTTTGAGGTGTCGTTGTCTACATTGAATCTACGGCCTAAATAAGCGTGACATATATATTATCAGTAGGTATGTCATATGTAGGTACGCCGATAACAACCGGATCCATTGTTATGTTATCAAAATAATGTAATGAATAAGTATAAATATGTTGTGAAAAAGTACTGTTATGATACCATTCCTTGATACTCCTAAAATATATTATTAATTTTAAAACATAAATAATCATTGAGATGGCAGTGTGAGATTGTATTGTATTTTGTATATCATTACGTAATAACGACGAATATTACTACGTCTACTCGTCGTGTTACTAATCAACAAATTCATATTTGAGTGCGCTGCCATCTATTGCTGAGTAGTAAAACTAGTTGCGTAAAGCGACATCTGTACTTGAATTCTTAAATTGTTATATTTGTATTAGTTTTGATAAACTCAAATAGATAGCGCTGTACAGCTGCTAAAACCATAATATTATCTTACATGGAGAGGATTGAGTCACGCTTTGAATGAAAACTGTTCAATTTAACAATATATTATATAATATTATAAAACGGTAACTGGGCTTCTCTATAAATTGATGATTTTTAGAAATAGTGTGTGTACTTTACTGGTAAATTTGCAATTAATTACATTTTATCAGTCGTTGGGTATTTGAATTAGTAGGACTCGTACTTTAGCACGCTGCACACCTTCCGATCCTAATTATCGGATGAAATCGGATCATGTGTAGGGCAATCGGATGTCGCGGGTCGCGTCCTATGGTGCCGGTCTAAGGCAAAGACTATACATGTCTAAGGGCACTGAACAATAATAAATAGCAGCGAAAACTAGCAATAGTCGAACCATTACCTTGAAAATAAGGTCTGTACATTCGCCCGCTAGCACACCAAAGATTTTTGGATTTCATTTGCGAATCTCATTACACTTTTTCACTATTATCAATTATTAATAATACTTTGTGTGGGATTAAATGTGCATTATTAATATTATTTATGGTATTCGTATCGGTGAAAATAAAAAAAAATAACCATATATTTTTTCAAATGTAAATACTTATTTATTAATTATAATTAAAGTAGGTAGGATCTATACCTACATATTTAAAAATAGTATGTGAAAAGTGTACCTAAATCCCATTTTAATTTCCTGTTTGTCAATGTAACAGCTATTATCACAAATGTCTAATCTAGTGCGATCGATAAACAATCGATGTTAGTATCGATAAAGAATGCGAAATTAATACAATCGATTGTTTAGACTTTGCTATCCTATCTGCTATTATCAACATAACCGGCATGGCATGACATCATTGTAAGCAGCCCACGGCAGCCATTAGTTTTGTTAATAACTTTACAAAAAGCCAATATTGCTAGACATTTAATAGATACCCTTCAGATCTTTCAGATCTTCATGTCACATTCATAATTTAATTTATAATCTGTATTTATTGAATGTGTTATAGCTTTAAATTGACACTGGCAAAATATCCCCAAAGTTGTAGGTGAGGCCATATTCATATCCATTTTATTTCATTGCATTTCTTTCGTAATCAAAGAAGAAAGCGAGCCATTAGCGTTTGGCCGTGCGTTCAGTACAGGGGTAATTTTTTAAAAGTCTAATAATTTGTTTTATTTCTTTGGGAAAGTTATCTTTATAACCTACTGTTTGCCTCGTTAAAATATTTTACACATTATTGTTACACCTTATATAGAGGTAATTTTAACTAGTTAGTAAATCATGAGAGGTCACGATCAGCTGGTACGCTCACGCGACGCGATTCCGCGCGAAGCCTCTTGAACTTGAGCGAGCGGAACCGAGGTAAACAAACGGTCGGTTTACCCGTTGACTCGACTTGACGCGCATTTGTCATTTGGAACGCACGCGACTCGCTAGCGCCAGTGTTCGCACGCGCTCCGCGATAAATCCGAGGTTCCGACCGCGTCGTAAAATTCGCGAACCAAAAAAATAACAACAAACATTCCTTTTTCGAAATTCAAAATTTCAAACAGTTTGTGTATTCAGCCAGTACGACGCAAATGTGAATTGCAGTGTCGGTTTTAGTATAAATAGTGATTGTGTTTTTTTTGTCGTCGTTCAAGTTGGTACTTACCTATTTATATTTTTTTTATGTGGCTCATGAAGGAAATGACAGCGGAATGACCGATAACCGACTGATACAGCGAGTTTTTATGCGCGTCTATTAGCAGTTTAGAGATTTCATTGGAAAATACTCCTTATTTTTACTTAAATAGGTAAGTAGATTAATGTTAGTTGCCTGAGTACGTAGGCAGGAGCGCCTCCTTTGAAATACCTGACTGTGAAAAGCTAACTAGGTTCTTTCTTGCCTTAATGCTGTGTTTACACCAAGATAGTACCTACGCAAGTAACAAGTAAGTGTCTTCGTATAAACACCTCGGCAAATAGGTACCTTGCTACGAAGTGACAAGTGCCCGGAATAGATCTCCATAGCTACCGAGGTACCTGTCTAAGTTTTCAAATTTTTATTTCGCTGCTTGTTACTAGCGTAGATTAGACACGTATTAAGTAGGTAGGTACCTACCGTCTCGTGTAAATCGGGCATGTTACTAATATTTTTGGATGTCTTTGGGGACATTGTTCTTAAGCAACCGATTGTTAAACCACCTACCTATCGTAACGGTTCCCATGTTACCTACCTACTTGCTATAAGTAGGTACGTATAGGAACCTAAATCGCATTAAGTACCGAGTAGTTTGTTGTGCATAAACTTAAATGTAGCTACCGCAGAGTTCATTTAACTTATCTACTTACTCGTAAGTAGCTATGATTCATTAATAATTAACGGATAAATTTATCACCTCTGTAGGTAGGTATAAAGAATAGGCACATGTAGAGAATAACAACATCAACATTGATGTCGATATATTATTGAATAACCTACCTATATCATTAATCACAAAAGATCTTTAAAAAAAAGAGCAACCATGGAGTTTCTTGCCCGTTCCTCTCCATAGGAACGGCATTCCGAACGGGTGGTAAAGTAGTAGCATAGTATTTTGTAACTTTTGAAGATTCATAAGTACTGTACTTTATGGTCTAAGTCTAAGTGAATAAAAAATATTCTGATTCTAATATTCAACACTTTTTAAAAATATTATTTAATCGGAGTGCTGTTCATTCACGGATTTCCTTACTAATTATCTATATTTTGACTTGCTTACCTAGATTTGGGTACTTACCCACTATACTGCCCGCCTTAAGAAAATAGTCTTCTGAACGATGCACCTACATTATCGTATTCGTACCACATGGTTAAGCTAGAGCTAAACACATGCGAAGTGGGCAGGCAGTATTATGCCTGACAGTAGGAAAGTAACTATTCTTTCAAGGATAATTTTATTGCGGCCTTTTAGAGATAGTCGAAGAGAAAGGTTGGGACTAGGCCCGCCACACACTCCCACCACTGCTACTCCTGTAAGCCAGGATCTACAGTGGTGTCCAATGAAGACACCGAGGTTTGACCCTCGGCGAGTCCCGGGATAAAGTTAATTGTCTTGGAACCCGCACGAAATTAATCGAAAGATAAATAGGAGGAGTTGGAAGAAAATTGGAAGAGAAAGGTTATCAATTTTGTTTTATTTTGTCAAAACATGTTTTGTTTCTTTGAAGTATAATGTGTTATTTTGGTGGAATATCAACCATTATGTGTTCATAAACGCGCATGAGTGTAGCAAAAAAAAAAACTAAATAAAAAACATGACTTTTCCAGATCTCCCAAGTAGTCCGGTAATTTGTAGGGGGGTTTATTAGGTCTAGTCTACGGATTAGGCCTGCATAGAATCTCCCATGTTTTTGATATTTGAAAAAAAAATCCAGTTGACGTTGCCGAAATACCTACCCAAGTGGGTGAGGCCAATCTCAAAAAAAATTGCGTTAAAAATTCTAAACTGTACCTAAATAGGTAATAGGTACCTAGTAACCTATCCATCGTTTAGGTATGTGACGATGTTTGGTAAACTCGTAGACGTTTGTCAAAATGCCACTTCGCATTTTCGCATGTTTGAAAAACACGTCTAGACTCTGTCAAACACGTTTGAAAAACTGGCCGTCGATTTTACACAAACAATGAATCTGTTTGACAACACACGGGAGTACACGAGGCGAGTCGAGGGCTCTTTGCCGAAATCCAAGTTGCTCATCGGATAGGTGTATATAAAGTATAACAAAAATATTTAAATCGATGAATCAGTTAGTTATATGGATCACGTTGATGTATAAAATATTTGTGTAAAAATGTTTGATTCTTTTTAAACACGGCGGCCCGGCGTTTGGCCATGCTCAGTACAGGGAGTCATTTATTAAATGTATAACAATTTGATTTTTTTTTAATGTATATAATATAACCTCCTGTTAAAATATTTTACACTATTTTTGTTACACTTGGTTGTCTTTGGTATATGTACCTACGTTTTTCTGACAAAATTATCGAAGATCGGTAAAGCCATTTAAACTAAACAGTCAGTAACTTCTTGAGAGTAAACCTAGTTTGAATCAGGGCTAATGTATCCTATGGGTATGTAGGTACTTATGTGACAATATTTGGATCCTTGCAACTGTTTCAACTTGAAATCATAATCTTAAAACTCATAAAACTGAAAACGCAATTATTAAAACACTTATGTAAACTTATGTAATAATCGTATATTTATGTAAAACATTAGGCCTAAGATAAACATAAATAAGTATTTTCTTAGTATTATCTTACCGTTAATTACGTTCTCGAAATACGTGTTAAGTCCGCCAACCCGCACTGGGCCAGCGTGGTGGACTATGGGCTAGTCCCCCTCGCATCGCTGGGAGGCCCGTGCCCAACAGTGGTATTATTATTGAAATTAGGTTCACTGATTTCGATTTTACATTCAACCCATAACATTGGTTCTCGTACGTGCATACGTATCCACTGAGTCATGCCTTCTGACTCAACCAACTGTTTTGGTAAAAAAAACTATTTATGACTGGTTACGGAATTATTGGAATTCTTCTCTTACTTACTGCTTATTATCTTTGATTGCAACTACTTTAGGGTAAGCAGTTAACTCCTAATGTAGTCATAACGTGCTTTTAATCCATTATTTATTTGACATTGTAATTGAAGGAAAATATATAAATAACTAGCTGCGCCCCGCGGTGTTACCCGCGATTAAAAAGAATGTCCTTTTCCTCTTTGTCCTTTTCTGTAAATCATGTCGATCTTTTGCTCTTTGAAAAATCAAAACAAATCTATCCCACGGAAATCATACATTTTACCGGGATAAAAAGTAGCCTATGTGCTATTCCAGACTATAGTCTATGTTAGTGCCAAATTTCACCCAAAAAACATCCATCAATCCATCCAAACTGTCACATTTATAATATTAGTGGGGTTTGGTACATATAAAACATGATATGATCAAACAAAATGATTTCGCTAACCAAACATGCCGTGCTATCCGGAGTCACAGACTCGTTTAGAAGTTCAGACGTAACGTTGCCACTAGCAAATTGGAGCCACTATTCGAACGCATTTGTAGTGGTAAATGTTACCACTTCCTTTTTTTTATTGCATTATAGGCAAGTATTTGATCTCGATCTCACCTGATGGTAAGTGACGATGAGATCTACGATGGAGCATACTTGCCTAGAAGGTACCTATTCACTCTAGACTTGAAAACACCCAAACTTGTTATCTAGTAAATGGTATAGACTAAGAAGTACTGGACATAGTTTTTTTTATATGTGTGCGTGAGGGCGTGTGTTTACATCCTAGACTCGAGTCTTTTTAGGCTTCACTTGTAGCGCTCGCTGTGTGTCGCCTGAATATTCTAACAAGTCCGTGTCCGCAGTTTAAACTATAACTACAACAGATATACGAAGTTTATTCTATAAAAATATAAAATTAATGGCTATAAAATAACTGGTAAGGTGGTCGGTACCGTACCTACATCCAGTTACCGTAGAACTAACGGGGATACAGGATAATATTAATAATAACTAACAGTATAATTTCCTTAAACTAATTACAAATGGCCAGCTAGCTCTTGTGGCCATATTCGTTCAGAAGTAAACACTGCTGTTTTGGTTCTCCAGCTACCAATACCTATTGGCGTCAAAGCAATTTGTTCTGAGAAACAATTAATTTGTTAAACAAATACCGACTATTGGATGGGAGCTCCGAAATACCTATTAGAAAGATTGTATAATTAAAAATGCTGTGGATAATATAATTAAAATAATATTTTTATTCAGAGACCACAATCGCTAGTCTTACATGCCCAAAGAGTAGAGAGAGAGCAATACAGTGCTGCTACTTTTAAAACTAAAAATATAGCTCTATGGTTTTTATGATTAAATTATTCAAGAATTATAATAATAAAATTAAATATTAATAATTATTCTTATTTAAGTATTTTATTTAATTATTTATATTCAGCATTACTATTTATTTATTTAAGTATAATAATAAAAGTATTTTTATTGAACAGATGGAAATAACCAGAAACTTACTGAACGACAAAGTAAGTTGCAAATCAATCAATCATTTTAAATTTCTAATTAAAGCCTACACCCGTTCCTACATTGTTCTCTTACCCAACACGATGTACTACTCAAAAATATAAGTAGGTTCTTAAACAACCTTTTAAAAAGAGTAGCCAACCCTAGAGTTTCTGGTTCCTCCTTTTCCATTCTAAACGATCGGTGGAATCTTAAAATAGCCTTGTGAAAATTAAGACAACATACATATAAAAATTCTGTAATGGTTTACATAACTATTTTGATTGCGATTCAATGTTTTTGTGCAAGTGTAAAGAAATAATCTCCGTGCAGAATCTTAGTTATGCATAAATACATTCTTACCTAAAGGAATCTAGGAACTGTTCCATTTTCAAATTGCCTTAGATTTTGTAAGACTCGGTTTAAACTTAGTCTAATCTGAATATGCACTTTAGATACAGGGATTATATTTTATGGTCACATTGTTAATGGCATGCCTCGCACTCACCCACCGTCACATAAAACTAATGTGCTGCGCGCACGCAACGATTTCTCATAAGACATTGCGTTTTCAAACGTCACTTGATGTAAGTAGGTACAATCTACAATTGTAGGTCTACAATAACGTTAGGTCTGCAATCAAATTACTTTTTTTTTCGATTGCGTTCTGGTTTTCTAAAAAAATAGGTAATCAACCTTATGCGGGTGGGTTTCTTCACCACGAAATGCTCCAAAACTGACAATACACTTTGTGAAACTTGATATTATTGCGAACAAAACGTTCCGGTACGATTACCGACCGATCAATCACTTTGTTTGTTTGATAATCACTATTGTTTTCCCAACGATCTTCAAACAACATTTTATGTTTACAATCAATGTTTTGTTTTTAAGGCGACTCCGGCCGCCTAAAATACATTTCGCGTCCAGAATAAGATGTTATGAACTATGATTTAATTTAATATTTAGTTAGTTAGTTTTATAAAATCTTATTAAACTTTAGTGATATAAGATTTATATAATAATAATAAATAATTCCAGCCCTTTATGTCCCACTGCTGGGCACGGGCCTCCCCTCAATTCAAAGGGGATTAGGCCATAGTCCACCACGCTGGCCCAGTGCGGGTTAGCGGACTTAACACATCTTGCGAGGGGTTCTCTCAGACATGCAGGTTTCCTCACGATGTTTTCCTTCACCGTTTAGCAAGTGATAATCTTGGTTGAAAATGAGATTCGCACATGAAATCCGGAAATCTCAGAGGTGCGAGCCGGGGTTTGAACCTGTGATCCTCGTTACCGAGGCAAGCGTTCTACCAACTTGGCTATCACTGCTTAGGCACTGGTAAGATTTATATTTCGTCACAACCTTAAAGATATAAGTACATGCCGTAGAAAGGAACTTGAATAAATTTAAACCATCGTCTACCACCATTTAAGATTAATGTAGTAACCACGAGCAATTTGCAAAATTAAAAATAAGCCAATATTATGTATACCACAATAAAAAAGTAGGTGTCATCCGTACACTGTGGACATTCCTTCGGTACGTACTAAGCGGTTTGCTTCTACTTTCATCGTGCGAACTGCCAAGGAATGGAACACGCTACCGGCGTGTTTGTTCCCCGTTGACTATAATCTGGGCGTTTTCAAGTTGAGAGTGAACAGGTACCTTCTAGGCAAGTATGCTACATCGTAGATCTCATCGTCACTTACCATCAGGTGAGTTCGAGATCAAATACTTGCCTATATCGTAATAAAAAAAAAAAAAAGGCGCTACGAGCATCGGTAACATCATAATAATGAACGAATCAATGATGGACATGTTTACGGAACCCGCTCCCGGCTCGAAATATTTACATCCACGTTACGTTAAAGCAACTCTTTTAAACAATATGTTTGATGTGTAAACTTTGGCCTATTTATATTCATTATAGAAGGTCAATGATAATATTCGAAGTCGAAATATGCTCTTGAAATGCAAATGCATCTAGAAAATATTTTTGGATTCTATTGTTTGGAATTCCTTCCTGACTGCAACTATTCGTAAGTGATTCATGCTACCAATTATGCTCAAATTTTATACGAGAGCTGTACTTGCCTGTACCTGTAGCTGTACCTAGTAGGCGTAGGCACAGAACAAATAATATTTCTTTGGCGTAGATACATATTTAGGCAAATATTCGTAGCTCGATGAGAACATGAAGCCGTCGGTCCTTCTCTCTCTCTCCAATCGCGTCCAATTGCCGTTACATCGGACTATGAGAGTGAGAGAACAGAGAGTACAAATGTGCATGCGCACCCACTTGTACACTATAATATCTCCTGCGTAGTTGGCTAGTTTCCATTGAGATAGTCCACCGTAAACGAAATTTAGTCAGGACTTAAGTACTTATTCAAGTTTATTTGGACGAACATTTTCTTTAGGGTGCAGGAAATAGAGTCCTCGGTCTAGGCAATGTAAGGCACTGCTCAAACAGAAGAGCATTCAGAGTTCTGGTTCCATACAAAAGCCATACATTCTTTGCAATGAAAAACAAACGAAAAACAACCCCCTTTCCATGAACTATTAATGCGACTCAAAACCCAACCTCAGTTGGAATATTACGTCCCAAATTTGCGATGTCAATTGAGGTCCAGATTTGAGTCGGTAACGGTAAGGAGTACGCCGATCCTTGCGTATGCGCAGGGTCTCACGGTGATTAGATTTTTCAGCACTTAAGTAAGTACCTACTTATAGAGCAATAAATAAAAAAGTTCCAAGAGTCTATAGTATTTAACTAATGTGATTTGGAAAATACATTAGTTAAAACAACTAACATAAACTTAGCGTCACCTACGAACACAATGGATGTTATTAACTATTTATAACGATTAACTAACGGTTAACAATTAACACAATAGGTTATTGACAAATTATAGAGCTTGCAACTCTCATAATAGAAGCGGAGTTGCCATAAAAATATTTTTAGATGGCAAGCCTAGATTTCAGTGCAACAGTTTCCCGGGACATAGAGTATCCTTACTTGGGTTATAAGCTATCATCGTGTCAAGTTCCATCAACATTCGCGTTGTAGTTTTACCATGATGCCGTGAAACACGAACAGACCAACAGACAAAAAAATCCAAAATTGAATATTCAGCTCCTACATCTATCCATACATACAAATAAATAAAATTGGAGTGTCTGTTTGTAATATTTAAATAACCGCTTTTTACTAAGTGCATTTGGATGTATACGCGGTACATATACCAAAACAATTTTTTTTACAATTTTTGTCTGTCTGTATGTCTGTTTGTTCCGACTAATCTCTGAAATGGCTGGACCGATTTTGACGGGACTTTCACTGGCAGATAGCTGATGTAACAAGGAGTAACTTAGGCAACTTTTATTTTAGAAAAACTTTTTTTTGTTATATACCACGCGAACGAAGTCGCGGGTAACAGCTAGTCGAAAATAATGTTCCCCAATATTTATTTTCCCAAAAAGATTCGATGTACAGACCCGGCCAACATGTACGGTTTTATTATGTGCATTCTTTTTAAATTTTCAATCAGCTCGCGCTGCTTATTTGATTTCGATGTCACGGTTTCTTAACACGCTCCAGTTCGTACTATCTATCTCACAAGCCCACGCCACTCAGCACGTCAACTGCGAGATTGTTCGCAAGCTAACCGTATACTTTATAGTCTACGTATTTAGACATTTTGTATCGAGAATTGGAAGTTATAAATACCGTCCTCTATTGATTTCTTATCTTTACGCGAATACTACACATGGAAATGAAATATTTTTTTCGGATTTCCGGTGTCCTCCCGCGACCATGGTCGCTGTAAAGCAGCCGAAACGTCGGTAACACGTAAAGACATCAAATAAACGCGATAAAATCCAAAAAAATCCAAAAAAATTTCAATACCGTTCTCTAGATGCGCTGTGCAATTCTCCAATTATTCAAATACGTAGACTATAATGTATGCGTTTGGCTTACGAATAATCGCGCACTTGAAACGCTGATCTGCATCGCATCATGTACAAGAAACACGCATTTTTCATCGACGCCTGTTTGTTTGGATTCCACCTGACTGTTCTTCATGAGCTTCGTTGAGTTATTTTATTAATGGCGCCTAAGAAGTAGGCACGTATAGTTTTCTTCATTGAAAACGTGTGTTCATTCAGTAAGTGATTTTGATGATTATATAATGACGCAATAGGCGTATCGGGTTTTAATTTATATGGCAGTTTAATGTCTGAATTAATAATTATTATTTTTATTTATCACCATGAGATAAACTTCTTTCATAATTTTATGATAAAATCAATTTAAAAATAACTGAAATTAAAAAATCAAGAAAAGATCCACGGTGAATTCCAACTCTGGGGGGTTTAGAATCATAAGTTGAATACATGGTATCAGTCTTCGTTACGAAGCCACTTACGAGTACATCCTGTATTATAGCATACATCTCTTCATAATCCTCGAATCTGCTATCTCCTTAAGTCTCATTCTAAAATAATCCTTAATAATATTAAAATAGTTTGATGATAGTCCAGGTAGTAGACCGCTCGCTTTGGAAGCAAGGTGTGTAGGTTCAAATCCCGTCAAGCTTCTCTAGGGTTATTGGATTTCGTGTTCGAATGTCGTTACTGCTACCAAATATTGTCGGCGAAATATGGTTGCACTGCAGGGCACCTCTGCCTACCCCGTCGGAAGTTACAGACGCTAAGCCGTACATTTAAAAAAAATGTTTACCTATCTAAAAGAAACAGCTTTACATCTTAACAAACAGATTGACAGCTTCAATTACACGGTCAAAACAATGTCTATCATGTTTAAACGCAGATTCACTGGAAAATTGATTTTGTACGTACGATCGAAAGTGGCAACATTGTTTTATAAGGGGGGCTGGTTCGTAGTGAAATCGTATCGCTACGTGTGAATTTTCGTAGTGCACTCTTGATGACTTACGACGCTGCACTGACATGGGCACAATCGTATTAGGCATAGACCTACGGCCTAGACTCAATAAAAAATGGTTAAAAAAAACTAGTCATATTCTCTTTTGACACACAGATACTGGGCCCCAAGTCTGCTAAAACAATAGATTCATAATCGAAGAGCAACCGCATAGTAACTGTCTCTTTTGATAGATTTCGTATGGGATATCTGTCAAAAGTGACAGTTACTGTGCGGTTGCTGTTCGATTATGAATCGATTGTGTTAGCAGACTTGGGGCCCAGTATCTTGCGAAATACACACGTACAAAAAATAACTGTAACTAATTTAAATAAAAGCCGCATTCGTGTTTATTAATCCCAATGAAATATTACGGCTTGCGTCCCCGGGATCATCACACCCCGCCCTAACACCCTCGTTGCCGGCATTAAAACGTTATTTTTTCGTCTACTTTTATTAATCACAGTCCATTAACCGTTGTCACTTCGTCATAAACAGCAGTCGACATTATGAATTAATTTTATGTGTTTCTTTGCTCATGTTTTAAATATTGACGCCGTCTTATTTGTAACGTCGTTCGGGTTTGAATTTGTCTGCTGTCGAAGATTTGGCAGCGCGATTTGTTATCTGACATCATCCGGAACCATGGCTTTTTTTATTGTCTTTGGTGATATATTCTTCTTCTTTTTTATAGGTTGGCAATCAGCTACAAAATAGTGCTATTTTCGCCAGTGTCGAGTTATTGTTGATAATTTTTATTCTTTTCTTAAGAAAAGAAGAAAAGCCCTTTGAAAAACTGTTTCAAAGTTTTCGGCCCTCTATATTTTTGCAAAGTATTGCAGTGTTTATGAAATCACACATCGATGTTATCTTTAGATAACTTTAACACTAAGTATACGGTACCGTTATCTTGAATTTTTGACTAACCTTGAGCATTCCTTACGTACTAAACAAGCAATGAGGAAGAGCAAGAATTAGTACTTACAAAATTCAATGATAAATCATACTAGCGGCGCCCGCGCTGTTTCAAGTTACGCAATTCGAAACACTAAAATACATTAATGTATTTAAATTACAGTAGGTACCTACTTCTATATATTTTTGTTTATATTTTGACATAAAATATCGTAGATTTTATATTCCTCTCTGGTTTGTGTTTTTTTTTAATATTACTTTATAATAATAATTACCTAATGATCGTCCTCGATATGCCATTGTTGTTCTCTTGCAAATTTGCCAACAGAAGGTATGTATGTATGGCCCACTAGTCTAGACATCGCATTTTACATACATTTTATCAATTTGTTTATTTCTCCAAAACATGTGTAGCAAAGTATCATAATGAAAGAAAACACATGGAAGCCATAAAACGCACGCGGTATAAGTACGGAGCGTGCTTAGCGCAACGTCGAATATGTATATTTTTTAAATTAAAAATAAAAACAAGCTGATAAAAAACAACCGCTTGCGATTGGTTTGCTTTTTTAACCTTTGCATTTGCGTAGTCGGATGCTTATTACATTAGCGATAATAAAAAAAATACGAAATGTGTGCAGTCTATTGTTACCATTATACTTCATTTAAAGATATTTATCTAATTATGTTACTTAAGTAGTGGTGGTAGGCTTCGGCCGTGGTTAGTCACCACGTCTAATATATCTGTGGTCACCACCCACTGAACAAAGCCATGTCGCCAAGCGGCCTAGCCGTGTTCCGGCATGATGTTCGGTGATGCCATTCATGGATGGCGGGTCAGATCAGTTGCGCTGCATGTGCCTAGTGAATGTAGCGTCTCGATCTACTGCCGCCTTCCTACCTAGGCAAGTATGCTCCATCGTAGATCTCATCGTCACTTACCATCAGGTGAGATCGAGATCAAATACTTGCCTATAATGTATACAAAAAAAAAAAAAATTAAGTAGGTACTTATATCCTTTACTTTCAATAAAGTAAGATCAATCCATTATGAAATATAAACCAATTATATTTGGTTTGGTAACTTGTAATTATTTATTCATTAACGATGATTGATATTTTGAACATCAAGTATTACAAAAAAAAAATACTATTGATTCATCGCCTATAAACTTTTGATAGGTTTATTAATCAATATAGTTGTAATGTTTTTTTTATAACAGACAGCTATTCTATCACAGCAATGACTAGCCTTTTGTGTCCAAGATATTTTAAATGAAAATTTTCACTGTGCGAAATCAGGCTAATAATGGAACGAGGGTAAAAAAGTAAAGACAGAATGAATGAACTACAATGAAACCGCGTCACCACACGATCAGTACGTCATCTCAGTTCATACACAGAATGCTTTGGCTTTTGTTTATAAATTTAGTAAAATCTGAGCAATTACTGAAGCAGTGTTCACTTCTTGCCTTGGCTTTTTACTTGATAAACTAAGGTAGCCTGCAGATGAAAAGTGAGTATTATTCAATTGAAGTATTAAATATCGTGAAAAAGTTTTATTAGTATTGACTACTCTATTGTTTTTCTATTCGTATGCATCTTTGTTCACTATCAAATGTCTGTCATTAACACAATTGATTCGTGTAATTAACAATCCTGTCATTATATTTCGTTTCATTATTGCTAGTTCAGTTACATTCTCCAGCAATCGCTAGCACCATACTTTACTCTAAATCGTTCAGGAATGCGCAAATGGCACTTCTCGTCTCTCGTAATAACTCAAAAGATTAAACATAGCTATTAATAAGAACCGTGTCGTACCATAGAAAACATACACTGCGCACAACGACCTAGTTTCAGAACCTACTGAAACCTTACATTAAGATCTTCTTACTCGTCTTAGAATGTAGTATTGAACTTATTATACAAGGTGTAACAATAGTGTAACATATATTAACAGGGCTAATAGTAAGTTATAAACAAGTTATACATATAGCATTCCCAAAGAAATAAATCAAATATTTAGATATTAAAAAATTGCACCTGTTATGAGCGTATGGCAAAACGCTACTGATTCTCTGGGCTGTTGTTTAAAAATATTCAAGCATTATTAACACAATTATTTTATACATTACCGTGCTCCATATAACATACTGATTCATCGGTTAAAATATTTTACACTATTTTTGTTATGCCTTATATAAAGAGAGAAACGGCAGTTATTGCTATTACATACTTTTTATCAAAATCAATTTGTAAAATAACTATAATTTATACGATATGTACCTAATAAACGTGGCTAAAATGTCAACTCCTTGACTGACAAAATATATTACGTCGATTGCGAAGCAAACATATTCTTAGAGAATTAATTTTGTGCGCGTTACGCCGCCCATTTCTTGCAAGCCATAATTTTCTTGTCAAGTTTATTTGACATCTGACGACTTATATAAATTAATAACGAGCTTTTTTTCCGTGATACTACACTCCGAGTGGTCGAATATAATTTTAATTCTATCTTCAAAAATATGGCGGGAAACAAATGACAACTGTGAACAACTTCATTCATTCGGCGCCGGAGGTATAGCTCGTAAATCTTTTACACCTTAAACAACGTATTAAGGTTGCAATTGAAATAAAAAGACATCTTGAGAATAAACTCTAGATTTTATCGACTTTTTTTAAATACAACATAAAATGTTATGACAGAAAAATTCCATTATGGCGACTCACCTATTTTATTTATATTGACGATTCGCTGGCGATTTTTTTAAGAATTAGAAATCGGGGTTTATTTTTTAAATTAAGTGCTCTAATGTAAATTGACAGATTCAAATGTGTGAAGGCATTATTAATAGGCCATTCACGTCGTAATGTGTTGTTGTTCAGGCCTCCACCTTGGCAGTTGGCTTACAACAAAAAAATCTTTTCATGCCTTTAGACAGGTTGCGATCTAAAGATTGTAATGAAGATTCATTTCTAAACACATTCCCTTCTCAGGTTTGCATAAAGAATATCGTGTTTTTTTATTGTCACTCATAAATTATTGACACTGTTTAGATTTAAACATTTATTTTCATTTTATTGCTAGAATGAGCTAGACTGTAGCTCCACAAATGGGCAGCAAAGACATGCGTCACCTAGCCGTCATCCCTGTTCAGCTACTAGCACTGTTCAGCCACTAGCACTGTTCAGCTACTAGCAGCATTTTGATGACCATGATCTCTGCCAGGAGTATTTATCAATAGGAGCACTAGGTTCGTCTTACAATATCAAATATGGTGGGCTGTCCTAATAGAAATATAGATTCCTGGACTAAACTGGCAGGGCCTATCAGACACCTTTACTTCTGCAAATTAACAAATGTGCACATGCTTGGCATTGCAACTACATAATCTAATTACCACCTACGTGTTGTATTGTATCACTGGTATTATTAATGATATTTTTTATTCAATGCATCGCGAGATGTTTTACAAATCCGGGCATAAACTGTAATGATTAAATAAATCCAAAATATTGCATAACTTCTAAAATGCCGCATATTTTTATGTTTTTTTTTGCTTATATTTATAAAGACGTGTTAGAACACTGTGCGATGTTAAATTTTGTTCATGCTTTGTTCATTTAATTATTTATAAAATAAACCACTACGTGCCTATGTCAGTTAATATATAAAATATAGCCATAGAATAAAAAAAATGTATTCTAGGTTAATTAAAACCTCATTAATCATGCCCAAAAGGACCACACAACATGCCAAATAAGAGACTACCTACCCGCCAAGGTATTCGCTACAACGAGAACATACCGTGGGATTTGCGTAAAAATGTCTGTATTTGGTTATTTTATTTTCGATTAGTGCAATAAATCGAGTAGAATGGCGGCCGACGATTGCGCAATGCCATTAACGTACCGAGAAATAGAACGCACGCTGCGCATACGCATGTAACAGATTTTCAAGTACGACATATTCGCGTGACAGTGACAAATAAAACAAAGTAAGGTTTAAAGTGATAAAACTATATACGATTCATAAAATAATGAGCATTCTAATTTAAAAAATAAAAACAACGTGACAGGCCTAATAGGCAATATAGGCTCGGAAATAGGCGGAATAAGGTAGATTTCTGCTAGAGAGCAACAGGAGAATAGGCATTGATGATTGTAGAGTCGATAAAAAGAATTGCCTAGTTAGAATATGAATATTTGAGGAAACAGGACATAATATGGTAGGTATGTAACCCCCATCATTCAAATTGCGCGAATTTTTAAACAACTTAACGCATAAGTGGATCGAAGGACAAAGCTTTAATAAGAACGCAATTTGATTCATCACTTCTTCTTATTTTTAGGTAGGCAATCGGCTACAAAATAGTGCACTTTATGCCAGTGTGGAGTATTTCTTCATAATTGTTAAAAAAATATCAGTATCCGTGATGATCTGAACACACAATGCTTAATATCCCAATTAATATTACATTTTTTTTTTGGAAAATAAGTCAAAATTTACCACTTCACGGTTCAGCTTCCCGCCGAAATGTCTTGTCAACTTATTATTCGCATCACGTTCCGAAGTACGATTTATCTGACAGATCTAAGTATCTTTATGTCAAATTATCCTATCAAACGGATCTCTTTAACTAGGGCTCCTTACGTAAAATTATCCAACTTGTATGGTGCTCGTTAGCCTAATCATGTGATTACACATATTATACAGTAGACATGTGTCCATTGATGTTGACCGATTTACACGAGGCACAAAAAAATAATGACACTAGACCATATTAATTTCTTATTCAATGGGAGTAGACCAATCTATAAGTGCACATGACTCATATTTTTATTAACCACAGCAACTCTACCTTCTGCTAATCGCCTAAAAATGCTTTTTTTAATGAATGGTATTTATCTTGGATTACCTCTATTCAAAAAGAGAACGTATTCTAGTACGACCAAATACTTTATGTAAATAATCATAGAAGTCCTTACAGAACTGCGTCTATACTCAATATCGCCGTCGCCCGGTGACGTCACGGATCTCACAGGCTTTGTAAATAGTTCCAACTTCAAATTTATCAAGCTACCACCGCTACATCTACCTTACTAGGACACAGCACCTTGGGTATAGTTAGCAGCACCATTTAAAATCAAGTTGATATTGCAACACTGTCCTACACTAGCCTGTAGCTTAGCAACCAAGCCGCGCTCTATAGATATTATCTTGCTAATACAAACAACCGCTGAAGTAGCGATCAGCGTACACATTGTATTCAGAAGTGCGGAGACAATGGCTATCAACGGCGAATTGTTTAAATTAGGACTTCCGACGGAGGAGGTCGCGGTCCGAGTCCCCTTGTAACATTGCTTCACGCTTCCTTTATTTGTGTATACTGTTTGATATTACCTAATCGATTGGGATTAGTAACGAAAAAAAGAAATAAATATGATGTCGATGACAGTGATGATGATGAAATAAATTGCCCTACCCCTATCAGTAAAGCTGTGGGCACTTTACTGAAAATTTACCGGACATCTTGGTTGAAATTGAAAAGTTAAATTATACTATTACATTTTAATTACGGTCACTTTTGTACATTTATGAACACACAACGGTTAATATCCCACCCATATTACAGTTGTTGCTAAAGTCTGATTAGCCATTCCTACATTGTTCTCACATACCTATAACAATGTATTGCTCAAAAATGTAAAAGATTTATTTTAAAAAAAAAGAGCAACCATGGAGTTTCTTGGCCGTTCTTCTCCATAGGAACGGCGTTCCGAACGGGTGGTAAAGCAGTAGCATAATATTTTTGTAACTTGACGATTCATAAGTACTGTACAATAATGGTCTAGGTGAATAAAAAATATTCTGATTCTGATACACATCATATATCAAAGAAAATAAAACCATATTGTCAACTTCGCTGTTAAAAAGTCCTCATATTACGTCATTGTTGTTTTTTGTCGTTACCGCGTCTGCCCGCCTTGATCCACAGATTAACGGTGTTCAGTCATTGTCCTGTACGTAGGTAGATAAAATAGATCGCGAACATTCTGACACACCAGTCACGAGTTAGACATGATTGAAACCGATACTTTCTTCGCGTCTCCTGCGTGGGCGCAGCGCAAAGCGCCGAAATAAGAGATTGTATTGTGTCAAACACCGCTATAGCGTTTCGGTATTAGACACATTGACGTACTAAGACTGTAGTTCATGAAAAATGGGTACATTATTCCAAATCGGTTAGAGATTTACCAAATTTAATTAAGTAGTAAAATAGGTAGGAAGCATTCGCTGCAAACGTGCGGGTCCTATAAGATTGTGCAAAAAATTTGAAAATGGATCAGTTTTTGCTCCATTTTGCATATTTTTGTTACTTCTGCGTAGTGTTGCGGTGAACTCATTACTCACACATACGTGACATAACAGTTTATTTCCTGCTTAGAGATCGAACCTTTATCTCTCCGCTACAAGGGCGACCCTTATAACCTAATATGAAATCTCAAGAACTCGCTGTTAAACCGGTCATTCTTCATAGAGCCCATGACATCGATAACTAAAGACTATAAAGAAACCAAAGTGCACCAAATATAAAGTTAAATGCCTCCAACCGAGACACCCAGAGACGGCATGCTCTGCCTGTCGAGACACGAGAACTGCCCCTGGTCTGAGGCCCTGAAGTCCGCCGATGTCGACTGGACAGGACTCCAGTACACCTGTTTGAAGATCTTGCACCTCTACTGCAAGGTTTTCGAGAAGGAAGATGTTTTGGAGATGGTTATCAGGTAAGCCAAGTTATATGTCTTTGTAAGGCATTATAGTCCAAAGTTTTCAAGTTGGGGCCTGATTTAGGCCTAGTAACTTTCATGTTGGTGACTGATGGTGGAATATTTATAAGGTTTGCTGTCTTTAGGGACCTCTGTCTTTATTTTGTTTTATAGCGTTTAGAAGAAAAGCAACTGCTGCAAGTGTTCCAAATATCGTTGACTTCACTTTTTAAAACATTATGGTTTCCATCATTTTTGTGAAAGTATCTTGCAGATTTCAATGGCGTTTTAGGCATTGAAACAAACACTGACGTTTCACTTTCTTAAATTGACCATAATATGGATGACGTGGGTGAGTGACTTTTTATACCATTTCGAAATGAACACGCAGTTTAATTATATATGTCTACAAGTCCCGGTTTACACGTTTAGGTTTTAGGGCTATCCTTGCGAACCTTTCCATTATCCATGGGATCTTTTAAATTGGTGTCGATTTTGCTATAAGCTGTCACCATGTAAAGAAGTTTCATCAAATCCATATCCAATGCTTTTACTAGTAGTAATTATTTAGACTGAAAAAAATCACGGATTTGAATTCTTTATCCAAGATAATTGCTTTTTCCAAAAGTTCAGACAATAGCAAGTTACAGTGTTATTACTTATATATAGACAATGTTCCTTTGATGCTACAACAGCTATCAATCTAATGCTTCTTATAATATTTTGACGTCATCAGCGAACCAAGCAGGAACTCCTTTCATCTCCCGTTGCTCTGACGTCAAATAATACATCAAATATCGCACAGGAGCGCATAAAATACGATTCGTCATACAGAATAGATTTACGAAAAAGAATGACCGTTTCAGACGCTAAGACTTATAAGATAAGAATACTATAGCAAGTTATTGCCCTGCAAATAGAAGGTCTAATGGAGTGAGACATGAATTACATTTGACATGGAAATTAGAAATCGTTTTGGGTGGATGTTTATTAAACCGGAGAGGAAAACCGAAGAAGGAGGATACGAAAGAAGATACTAATGGTAAAATTATTAATGGATGATCGAATTTGGTACGGGCCAGACCAAGGACTTGGTCCGTTCCGTACCAAATCTGTTCATCTAGCTAGAGAGTTATCTGCCTTACAATACGGTACGGACGGTTGGGGCAGAACGGACCAAATTCGTGTATCAAGTTCGATCGTGTGTTAATAGTATAATGGAAAGATTCACGGCTGATAGGTTGGAAAAGGAGGTCATATCATATATGCCCTAACGTAGGCGGTATAAGGGCACCAATGCCCACAATCACGTAGTATTTAACGTAAAATTAAATTTACTCACTCCATATTTTTTATTTTTGTCTTTGCTTATGCCTTTTTTCCTGTTAGCAAATATAATCCATGATTCAGAAGCTTCACCAAATTAGGCAGTGCACCCACGCTGCAATAGTGCCGTCTCTCTCGTAGTCAGGAAGCGTGCATCGTAATCACCAGTTCCTGCCGTATCTGTCTGTACCGTTCTAGCATAGATAAACTGTAATTGCGGCTCTACAAATATTTGTTGATATTATTTGGTGAGTCCAAATAGAAGAACAAATATTTGTCGGTAAAATGAGGACGTACCTACTGAAGACGTGTTGTGTGTAATCACGAAGTTTCTTTCGCAATTATTTTGATACATTGACGTTGTGTCTATTTTTTTAAGGCTGGAAAATTACATACAAGGTAGGTTACCTAATCATAAGCCCAAATCCTATACGTATATAAAGACGGTTTTTACCAAAGTCAAGTTGAAATAACAAGATTTTAAGATGCCTTATCACTGGACGATCAGCATAGTGGAAGGTACTTTATTGAAAAATTGGCGAACTTTTTGGGAAAACTAGAAAAGTCATTCACCATTTGAATTTATTTTCCCGCACTCGTGCACGTCTCTAAAGACACAATGGTTACCATTAGAAGTTACAATTTATTAAAAACATTTCAATCCGAAAACCCAAAAAAGCCATAAGAAATGTTGAAAAAAATCACCCCTCGCAATAAGACAAGTAAGAAAATGACAAGTATAGAAATACATTTTTAATCTTTAGTTTCTAACGTATTATTAGTTCTAATAATTGAGAAATACAATTATGTTGTATTGTAACAAATGTTGGGTGTTTATGAAACATTTTCTTCTTGGAATGTCTAATCAAACCAAGCCTAGGATTGCACAGATGTGTTTTTATGTCCAGATTCCAGATAGCATTGGATGAAAATAATGGTAGGTACATATGTTTTGTGTTAGCCGTATAATGGACGTTAATAATAAAAACGTATGTTTCGCATCCGTAAAGTTAAACACTAAAACAAAGTATTAAAAATTGTTCTCTGTTAATGTTAATGGCTGTTTATAAAATGTTTTTTTTTTATGTTTAGCGATTCTCAATTTAAAATTAATAAATTGTCTTTGAGCTTTTCCAGCCAGTTGCATTATGCCACTGTCAAATTGGGTGTTTATTGTTATCACGTATTGTTCTGCAAAGAAAATGTAATATCGATGAAAGCTCAAGATATTAATATGAATTTAGTTTCACAAATATTATAGGTCTCGATGATCAATTAAATTAAACATCTGTAATCTCCGCTATTGCCTGAATCTTGCGAATAAACCGCCATCATAATACTGCACATCAACTTGTTTACAGAACGCGACCCTCTATTTATATTTAATTACTCGATTTTTATGTGTTGCTAACTAATTAAATCGGCATCAGACGATGGCAACACCCGGCGCGATTTGCGGCCATAAAACGCTCTGCGCCGACGCGGTTCGCTCGTAACCGAGTTAACACGAACCTAGTGTGCGGTTTGCCATTTTGACATTGACACAGGGTGCAATTTATCATTTCGGCTCAATATTGGGGGTAAAACCGTTTGGTGAATACTCATTTAAGTTGGTATATGTATAGCTACACCAACATTGGCCTCTGATACCCCTAAGCTTTTTATGATAATGGTTTTCTTATAAAATTTGATTTGTTGTTTCAATCTGAGCGAAAGCGAAGCAAAGAAAATCGCGCTATCCCTTTCAAATTCGCTCGTGCTGCGATACATACACAGATGACAACAAATTATATGAATGGATCATAGAAAGTGAGCTCGCAAAATGTTTTTGATGGTACATGTATGCACACAATAGAAATCTCAAATACCACATATCAGATCAATGGTACATTCATATCGATAATTGTAACGCAAGAACAAACCGTATTTACGAGAGATTGATCTTACTTTTGAACCGAGTCATGCCGTTGACGAGATCTTGTGCGAGCCAAATTCAGTGCCACTGTGGAAAATTTTGTAGGTAGGTTAATATTCCCATAAATGTCTCCACCCCTTTAGATCGAATAAAAAGTTTGTGACGTCACAATGACAGTGCATTTGCTGCCACGCTAAATGTGTAGTAACGCAAATATTTTTTTGCAGTTAGATAACTGCATAAGCAATCACACACACACACATATGTATTAAATCTACATTGTAGATAGATATTGAAACGTCTTCCATATTTATTTATATTATTCTAAGGATATGTTTCGTAATATGCTGAAAAACCTATCCACAACTTATTTGACGGAGAGCCTATAAAAATCTGTCAAACAAGTCGTGCACAGGGTTTGTCAGCACATTTTTAAATACGCTCTAATTGACGTAAAAATAATTCGGACACTACGTCGACCAAGTGTGACAAGTCACACATAAAAAATAATATACTTATCTATTTTTACAGCCATACAAATCTGTGACCTACTATGTTTATTTCATTAGCCAAATGGAAGGGTTCGGGAGAGGTCACCGAAAGGTCTTCAGTTCGCTCTACACCGCGTGTAGGGTGACCATTATATTGCCAATAAAGCAACACTGCTGAACTTTAGTAATTGTAGCAATATGGCAAGCATATAATTATGTTGGTAAGGTTGGTATTTTTTTTAAAGAGCATGAATGAATGAATCATATTACATTTAAATTTTTGCTTCAATGCAATATACCGGTGATACAGAAATGGTATACTAACCTTTGAACTCTGGCTTTATTGTGCATTTGTAATCATTATGTGAAACTAGAATTGCAAAATGACACTTTAAAGAAAAAATTCTCACAAAAAAATACGATTTTCGTTTTGTTGGGAATATTTTTTTTAATACTTATCGACAACGATATTCTCACTTTGCATATTGATTAAAGAAGCGCAGGTTCAAAGGTTTAGCCTTTCTGAATCACTCTGTACAATAGCTATTTTTTTTCAAAATAATACTAGTTTTATTTAAAAAAAAAAAATTGTCAATGACGAAGGTCTTTCGAAGCAAAATGGCGGAAGCCGCAGCTTGTGCCGCGTACTAATGAAGCGGTTGTATTTTGTCCCAGTCCTACAAACTCGAGCCGTCATACTCATAGTATAAACCGTATTGTATTTACCTTGCAAGTGATGCAAAGTAAATGCCAGTGGGCTCGGCGTTCCATTAGACGAGGTTGGCGTGCCAAAGGCCGTGCCAAGGATAGCCCACTGATCTGGATACGTCCGTCTATAACCGAGACGTTTGAAGGTGGCCTTAGATTGGATTAAATTTCCTTTTATACCACATTTTTGGATTGTGTGAAAAGCAATGGACAGATTTGATATAAAACTTATTTTACCGATTTTATCGCGTTTATTTTTATGTTGTTACGTTCCCCACGTTAATAAACGCGAAAACAAAACAATGAAAATTACGAAAACCACGAAATTAAAGTTTTATTTCAATGTGTAGTATACGCGTAAATATAAGAAATCAATGAATGGACAGATTTTATTGTAACTTGGCATGGTGATAGCTTGAAACTGATCAACATATAATAATAATAATTAGCCCTTTTAATGTCCCACTGTTGGGTACGAGCCTCTCAAATCCCCCCCCCCCCCCTCCCTCCTAATTTCCTGAGACAGCCCACCGTTTTTTGAACAGGTACCAATGTCGTTGGTCCAGAGCACGAGACCCCCCCCCATTCCGCCGAAGTGTACTCGACCCCCCGCCCAAGTGAATTCCTGGCGACGTCCTTGCCATATTTAGTAGTCCGAGTGGGCTAAGGTGGCAACGAAATATGTACCTACGTAACAAGGATACATAGACCCTAATACATTAAGGTGTTCCTATTTTATTTCCCATAACAATAAAATCCATAATCGATCGCCACCGCTCATTACCGTGGCCGCTGGCAGCTAAACCAACACATTATTTTTACGGTCCATTGAATATTATATTGGCGGTAATGTGGCCACTTTGTTTACCTGAGGAGCTGCATCTCGGTGTGACGTCATTGATGGCAGTAGAGCATGTTGCCAACCACACATCTCTGTTGTTAGATCCGAATGTCATGTTGGTACTAATTAAAACAAAATACAATAAGGTCCAACACTTATCGAGTAAACTTTAATATTTATTCATTTATTTGGAGAACACAACAGATAACATTGGCATAATTAATTAAAAATAGCTTGTGTTAACATATAGTAATAAATAAATAAAGACAAATAAGCTAATGAGCAAGTAAATAAAACAAAAAAAAATA
Source organism: Pheosia gnoma (assembly GCA_905404115.1). NCBI lineage: Eukaryota > Metazoa > Arthropoda > Insecta > Lepidoptera > Notodontidae > Pheosia > Pheosia gnoma. The sequence goes on along the minus strand of FR989899.1, from coordinate 9,376,050 downwards.
TTATTATAAGTCGCCGACGAAAATGTCGACCAAGAAGAGATGAGAGAGAAGATGTGCGATGAGAGAGAGATTGAGTACCTCTGCTTTAACATCATGGCAGAAGATGACCTTTACCCAGGAATAGAACATTTAAAAGGTCATAAAAAACAGGACAATTTGGAAAATAAATTGATAATTAGTTCGCGACTACCGACAACAGCGGGTGAAACTTCCGCGTCTTGCACAATGAGATAATTATCCTAGATACTGTTTAGTTCGTGAGAAAATTACGGTAACTCTTGTTCATCTGCACTAACCGAGTAGAACTACATATTTATTATTTAACTAGCTGTTACCCGCGACTTCGTCCGCGTGGTATTTAACAAATAAAAATTCTAAAATAAAAGTAGCCTTAGTTACTCTTAGTTATCCGTCAAAATGAGTCCAGCCATTCCAGAGATTAGCCAAAACAAACAGACATACAGACAAAAATTGTAAAAAATATTGTTTTGGTATATGTACCGTGTATACATCCAAATGCACTTAGTAGAAAGCGGTTATTTTAATATTGCAAACAGACACTCCAATTTTATTTATTTGTATAGATCTATGAGTTCCAAAATATATTATAAGTCTATACATATAATAACAACGTGGTTGTGTACATGTACTGTACATTGAAGATATTTGGTAAAAGATCATACTAGAGGGACATTATTTTCCCTATATTATAGAGACCGAATCCACCATTCATTTGTCTATGTTCGCGCATCACTCAAAACACTACTGGACCGATTTTAATGACAACTTGGCATAGTAGTAGCCCTGGCTATAGTCCCCGGGGATATCTAAAAATTCCATTCATGTCTTATTTTGGTTAATATAAGGGTTCCTCTGGGACAAAGATCATCAGAAAACTAAAGTCAGCATGCTCAGAGCCAAGGGCAAAGGCTGGCAAACTACCGAAGCTTTAATTTATAAACCGACTTCGAAAAGGAGGAGGTTTTCAAATTGGTTGTATTTATTGATTTCTTATATTTACGCGAATACTACACATTGAAATAAAACTATTTTAAGGATTCTATCGCGTTTATTTTTTTGTTTTTACGTTCCCGACGTTTCAGCTGCTTTACAGCAACCATGGTCACGGGTTGTATTTTTTTTTAGTATTAAGACCAAATAATTTATTCAAAGTTTATTCACACAACTTGGGTTATATTTAAAAGCAAACAGGAACAATATAATTGCGAGACGTATTTAGACTCGGCATCATTATACTTTACGTATTCATCATGAAAAGCCGGAACCGTCCTTTGATCTCGAGATATATTTGTACACCGTTACATTGAACTTTGCTGAACGTGGCCAATTTGGCTGTCAATATTGTGGATTTTGGCGGAAAATGATCATGAAAAATTGCTACCTTCACTTGCCAATAGTATCAAAATTTGTTTTTTTTTATATTTTAAGTCCGTTTGTGTAACTAGCAATAGTTGAGAAGATTTTTAATAAAAAAAAAAAATTTATGACTACATCAAAGGAGAAAAGGAGGGCGCTACCACGTAGCTTGATCTATAAATACATAGACTATAAGCACTAGAACGTCAACCAACTTAGGTGCCCTAATGTTCAACGTACTTACACAGAGTACACTTGCCCGCGTGAAAAACCTACGGAAAATGTATGGAGCCATCTGCCATATGCTTTGTGAGTTCGGCGCGTGCGGTGTTGTTAAGTGCGCGTTCAGCATTACTACGACGGACTTTTTAATTCGGGGCACTTTTTTTTTTTACCATAAACTGACAATTATTTAATAACATCATCGCACCGTTGTCACTGGCAAATATACGCTTTACAGGTACAATAAAAATAATGGAGCATACAGTCAAAACCGGATATAACGACGGATCGGTTATTACGACCGAATGGCAAGGTCCCGGCCGAATCCCTAATAAACAGTTAAGTAAACATACCGCCTATAACAACATCGGATACAGCGACATATCGCTTAGAACGACGAAACTTTATTATCGGCAACTTTATAATTCATCGGCTATAACGACCAACCGTTGTGGTTGTACCAGCAAAATAAAAAAAAAACTAACAATTTTTAAACTTATTCTAATCAAAATCAAAAATTTGTTGCTTTTAACGAAGAGTTTAATCCTGATGATAATCAAGCAATCCTGACGAGAATGAAACGTAAAATGCAAAACACATTTGAGACTCGGCTTAAAAAAACAGAGCAAAATGACCGATTACTTTAAAAACTGATTGTAGTCTTTAAGCTGTACTGTTGGTACTGCAAGTTTTTCAGAATAAACATTTTTATTATACATTCTAAACATACATATGACTATTAATATGACTACTTGTGTATATTGCTTATAACAACTATCGGATAAAACGTCCGAATATTATGGTCCCCTCAATGTCGTTATATCCGGTTTTGACTGTATATGGCTTATGATTTAATTTTGATATTAGTCATTCTAATATGAAAAAAAAATCGTCATAATTATATTACTTCACAGGTGTACGCCATTCATGTTAATAAAAGCAAGTAGTGGGGACAGATTGGGGCTGTGCTTTCTCTGTCGCACCCGTCCTTAATTAAGACAGTGACGTCACTTGACACGTCAGAGAGATCGAACACTTTTAACGTCTGTAAAAGTTGAACATTGTTTCTGTGTTAATAATCATATATATGAATTATATAATAATGCAATAACAATATGCATATTTAGACAATATTTTGCAAAAAAATCCTGCAAAATCACGTTAGTTTTGGTGGTGATGTCATGCAACGCGTCATCCTTTTTCTCTTCTGTCGTCCTAAGCTCCGGTTGATAACAGTTGTGACCTAGCAGTTCCACGAATAAACACCCACGTGTTTATTGAACGACTAGCTGCGCCCCGCAGTGTTACCCGCGATTAAAAAGTATGTCCTTTTCTGTTAATCATGTCGATCCTTTGCTCTATGAAAAATTAAAACAAATCTATCCCACGGAAACCATATATTTTACCGGGATAAAAAGTAGCCTATGTGCTATTCCAGACTTTAATCTATCTCTGTGCCAAATTTCATCTAGATCCGTTCAGCCGTTCTGGCGTGATTGAGTAACAAACATCCATCCATCCAAACTTTCACATTTATAATATTAGTGGGATGTTACTACTACAGAATGCCTTCGCTTGTGGCCGGAATCAAGATAGCTAACCAAAGTAGTGTGTAACCCTAATTTAGCAAGAAAAACTATGTTTTTTTTTATTATTTTAGTCTTTCTTGTTTCCCCAATAACACAATTGGTACTATTAAGGCGGTAGTTAACCGTTTGACCATACATTTATACAAATATTATTATCGTATTTAATAGCAGTTTTAAATGTAGATAGATATACACAAATGTAAACAAAAAATGATCGCGCGATTTTGATAACCCTGCATCAACATTATGTGGTGCAATAAAAATTAACCTTACGAACCTTGGCTATCAATTATTGTATGAGAATATAAGGTGTTACAAAAATAGTTTAAAATATTTTAACACATAAATCAGTAATTGATTTCTTATATTTCCGCGAATACTGCACATTGAAATAAAACTTATTTTATAGATTTTATCGCATTTATTTTATGTTTTTACGTTCCCGACGATAGTTAAGTTCGCGCTTATGTCTGTAGGCCGAGTGAGGTTTTATTTGTAAGCTAACCGGATAATTTAAAGTGTACGTACTTTTCCACATTCGAATTGAAAGTTTTAGATACCGTCCGCTCGAGGAGCTGTTCAATTTCCCATACAAAACTTTAAAAAACTCCTCATACTCAATCTGGAGCTCCTATAAAACTATATTAGATATTTAATTCTGCCAATAACAAACAAGATTCTAATAGGTTTATGCAAAAAAAAATACAACCAAGTAGGAATCCAAATTTTAATTTCGAAAATGGAAGCCGACAGGAATTGTATTATAAATACTGCGCCACTAGTCTATGGTTATACGCGATACATTATGTTCCTAAATCAAAATACGCCAGCGAAGTTCCTAGTATACATCAAAAGTATTTTTATCACATCATATCCGTGTTGTATCATATTAGTAAAGCTTTATTTTCATTAGTAGACTACACAGTACGCCCACAGCTCGCGAATCTAACGCTATGATGGGGTGCAATACGAATCAAAACATATGTTATTTAAATGTTTTCTGTTGGTTATCGTTGACTGACAGGGTGCGCGTTGTGGCATGACTCCTTCTAATACTGAAAATACTTCATCCGTGTACGAATTTTCTTACGCAAATATGTCGAATACGACATCGATAACGAATGTCTCGATCGCATGTTCGAACCAGCCCCCAGGGGCCCAAGTCTGCTAACACAATCGATTCATAATCGAACAGCAACCGCATAGTAACTGTCACTTTTGACAGATATTATATGGGATATCTGTCAAAAGTGATTGAAGGCCCAGATTCCCTACAGAGACAAGACTTGGTCGAACCAAGTCTTTGCAACTTGCATCATGTAGTATGTAAACTAATCGAGTGGTCGAATCGAACCGTTCGATTGCGCATTGAATCTTCGATTTTGTTATCAAGAATTCGTTTCGTCTGTATCTTCAGCCTAAACGAGGGAAGTAGCATTGTATAGCTCATTGTCTTTGTTTATTTTTTTACGATTGTCACTGCCCAACACATGCGATTACAACAATCATTATTGTTTTGTTAAACAAGGATGATTATTCGACATGATTGCTACGTTTGTATTTAATTAAATAAATTTCCTGATCAAGTCGTTTAGTTATTGGACTTTTCGACGCACAATTATTTCCTCCTTCATTAAACGGGAATGGAATCATTTTATTATTACAACATTAAATAATTATTACATAATATAAATACTCTAAATAAGCGCAGGTTCAAGGCTTAGTATACCCGTTCTGAATCAGCCTGTATAACTTTTTTTTCAAACATTGCAAGGGCCATACTTAACATGCCAAGTTATAGCAAATCCGCTCAGTGGATCTTTAAACATAATTATTCTGTCTTCCCGCGGTAACCAAAAATAGCTCGTGACAAGTTATGTTACCTCTCTTCTTCTCTCTTATCTGCGTCATCCAGGCTTTTACCAGCAACTACCCGTAACCCGTTGATGCAACTACGATAATAGCAAAATCAGTCAAATTTTGGCTACAAATCATCCTTCCTAACCCCTCCTCCTTTTCCTCGTCCTCCTCCTCCTCCTCCCTTCCCTCCTCACCTCCTTCCTCCTTTATTCCTTTTCCTCCTCGGATCCTATTCGGATCTGGGTTGTACACCAGTATAAGACAAACATTGTTAAAGTCACCTACACTTAACAACCTTATATGAACACTACCAATCCTATCTGACCGCGTCAACTTATTACAATCTATTTAAAGAACTAATGCGGCCAGCGTTGCGACCAAATGAAATCTTATATGAATTCTCGAATAACTGTTACGACAGCGTCGGATAATAACTACGACACATATTCAACTGCACCTGCGCTGCGTATTAAGTCTTAAGGCATATTATTGCGGTGTTCCTAAGCTTACAATTTCTAGCCTTAAAATTAATTGGTTCATTGCAAAAAATAAAATGATGTTTTCGTTTAAACATCTACATGTAGAATTCTGGTCAGTTGTGGCCATCCTTCATTGATGAGCCAATACCTTAAAGATCACCGCAGGGTATAGTTCGATGAAGCTAACCTCGTTCACGTTAGTTTCATTCACGTTAAAATTACAAATATGTAGTTGGATAGATTACTATCCAACTACATACTAAATTACTTATACTTATTTTATAAATTACTCAAGCGTACGATTTTTGACGATAAGGACGCAGATATATCACTACGGCTCAATAAATCACCGATTCCAGAGCGTTTTGGAGTGCAGCCAAGTTGTTGGATACGTTCCCTCCATTTTGATATTGTCAGAAGGTGAAGGGTGAATAGGTCATGTCTGTTGCAGAGCCATGATATCGTGGAGATCATAAGAGTTACGGAACAGAAAAAACTAAACCATGTACCGGATTAAAAAGCGTAAGCTAAGAATCCATGATATGATTTATTCGTCGCTCTGACACCTTTTCCGCCAGTCAAAAATAAGTCTAAGCGACCTACAAATCTCACCATCCAGGTACACGAAATATCTCATCTTCCCCCGAGTTGGCATTGGGCTTGTCTTTGTCACACGGCTCATACAAATTATGTCAAAAAGGTTGTGGATAGGGTTCAACACATTATGCAACAAGCCTTAGCCTTTTGGCCGTAGTACACTTAGCCTGACCTTTTGCCCTATGAGGTTTTGGAAGCCATCTGCAAGTAACAGCAAATTTTCAGGTCTAAAAAGTTGTGTACCCTGTAATTCCGCTCTTGGCATGTGGCTAGAAACAAATCGGATCCAATGGGATCAATGACTGCTGAAAAGGAGATTGGACGGTAGGTAACAAACCTTACACAACTGGAGACAATTGTGAAGAGTAGCATATACTGCGGAATAATGACGATCCGTCAGTGTTGAGCCCTGGTCTAGATTGAACCTACGTCAGTGGACTTACAGTCGAAAATGGACTCTTTTTAAGGAGAAATGTGGTAAGTAGACACGGAAGTTAGACGGGATTATTGATAATATCTTCAAAGCTGAATAAATTGTACATAGATGGGAAGCACCACGTCTTTGGACGGTAGCCAAGTGTTTTGGCAAACGCGCGTTTGAATAATGTACGCTAATATATAAAAATAAACCACCGCCTTGTTTTATCACTGGATGAGTAGTCAGGTGAAATTGAGTATATTACATGATGTAGGTATTATTTAGTTAGTGAGCTTCTTTCGGGGCAAGGACTTAAAAATATTGTGGATTCTCCTGACAATAAAGGCTATTTTATTATATGTATTCTTCTAGATTTTGCTGATAGTGCTTAGCCATTAGTACCATTTGCACAGGGTTTCCGAAACTATTTTAGGCAAGAGACCTCTTTTCCAAAATGAACTGATACCTTAGACCCCTATCGCCAAATTACTTTAAAAATCCTATCCCTAGTTTTTTTTTCCTATTGATACAACATAATAATTTTATCTTGTATGAACTTGTGCACGCTTATCGACTTATTGAGTATTTTAAAAGTACAATAATGATACTTACTACTAAAATATTAGTCATACTTATTTACCAGTTGATAAACGTAACACAACTTATACAGTATCTTGAATGTTTCAAGTAAGAACTTGTGAGAACAAAAATGAGATTCGCAAAAAAAATCCTGAAATCTCAGAGGTGCGAGTCGAGGTTTAAACTTTCATACCTTGTTTCCAAGGCGAGCGTTCCACCAACTCGGCTATCACTGCTATCTAAATAATAATTTACGTGATATAATAATATTCATATAATGAAGTATATTCCTACTTATTTAATACTAAACTAAAATACTCCCTTCACTTTTTATCGATAAAATTATCTATTTGATTCTGTCAGGCATAGTTGGGAATGACTCGAGACCCTAAAAAAAATATACAATCGAATTGAGAACCTTCTCCTTTTTTTTTAAGTCCGTTAAAAAGCGTTGGATACATACTTTATTGAAAAAATATCGGACATCTTTTATCTACTTCCCTAAGTTTCAGGAACAAAAGGTAGGCACAACCATAGATTAAAAAAAAGCCATGACGTTTTCACGGCAGTGATAAATCCAATAAAATAATATTTGGATATAATGGCAACATTACATCCGTCTTAAAAAATAAACAAAAATTGCCATGTGGGCATCCATCAATATTGAAGTATTTTTAAAGGTATCTATTGAAATACCAATTGGAAAGTCTCCAAAGAAAACATAAACAATTATTTTTAAGTACAGGATTTTAAAAAGAGCGACCATAGAGTTCCTTACCCGTGCCCATAGAGTTCCTTACCCGTGCCCATAGGAACGGCATTCCGAACGGGAAGTAAAGTTGTAGCTTAGCATTGTGTCACCTTTTTGACGATTCATAAAGTACTTAAAGGTTTACATGAATAAAAAAAATATTCTGACTCTATTAATTTGCACGGAAACATTAACACTGGTGATATTTTTAATTGAAGCACACACTTACTTTACTTACTTTACCATCACATAACGTATTTTTATTCCCGATGGAAAAGGCAAAGGTGCACTACTGGGTGCACCCACATTTCACCAATTGTATTTGATACAGAAAATACAGCTGAAACAACCTATAAATTATACAACACCTGCAATACTTATACATAAATAAAGAATCTCATGCATTATGGCATGGTACAATAATATGCTACGCCAGGTATACGCAAGAACACGTGATTGGCCTAAGACTACGTCATCAGCCATCTTCGACCAATGAGCGAAGTCAACTCGGTACGTAGTCTTGATCGTTGGAAGCGGATACCTGGTATAGCATATTATTATACCATGCATTAAGGAATATCCCGCCATCGCATGGGCGCGCGCGCAGCGTGCAGCAAACAAACATAAATCCGCAGCTAATTTACAATGGTCATTTATTGTGGTTCGTTTACGCCACATGCACATTCGCTGTGTAAATCTTTGATATGTATGGTGCCAAAGTATAGTCTGGTTGTAAAATTGATTACCATTCCATGCTATAAAAAACCTATATTATATTTTTAATAGACTCTGTAAAAGCTAAAATGGCGGCTGCGAACTACAGTTTGTCTGACTGAAATTTGGATATTTTAAGGGCCTTTCGAAAGTTCAAAAGACTTTTATGAATATGTGCGAGACAAAATATGTAGATATTATGAATAAAACTGTAGCTCGTGGGGTAGCTTAATTGACAGATAAAAATAGCGATACGTTCCTTTTATTTTATCCAATGATATATCAAACTGTACAGAATACGAATTAACGTAGATTAAAAATATTTTCAAAAAATTCCATGGATCGCAATCGTCTAAGTACTCTCACACTTGACGTAAATTACCTCAAGCACAATCCTCTTTAAGTACCGTTTCGGTAACGTTACGTCTTCTATCCCCCTCACACCATAAATTTCACAAATAAGTATGACAGCGACGGCATGTTTTCTATGACGTTACGATTACATTAGAAGTTCCTGCTTACCCTACTGCATGACCTAATTACTAGCGATAAACGTACGCCCGAAATTATATTTTATGACAACACGAGCGTTGCCGACGACCATGTTTAATGGACAAATAATGGCACACATTCAGGGCTAATTGTATAGAGTAAAACTAAACTACGTACATATATTATTATTTTGGTTTACGGCCCTGGGTACTAGCCCTTTGGAGCCTACGTACATACGAGCCCAGCTGTCATTGCAAAATGTACATTAACTGTCAAATATTTTGAAATTCGATGTCGCGTCGTCATTACCATAAATTATATTCGTGCAGTAAGTGACAACTAGATCACTTGATTGCCTGAAACCTAAATCCCCGGAGACATTTATCGTCAGTGTTGAATCGTAAAGCAATACGAAATCTCCTCCTGAAACTTTCAATCGTAAGATAAACCACTTTGTGGATTTAGAACACTCAATAAAATGGGAATATGATTTAAAATATGTTTTTTGTGTAAGGTATTATTATCTCACTCGAGTCCGTGGTGTTTAATTTACGCTGTAAACAAAGTGATATATATATCCGCGTATAAAAGTGAAAAGTTTACGTGTTTTTTTTAAATATTCGTAAGATCTATGAGCTAGGTGGGTTTTGACCTTGACATTCGAAAAACAAGCACGGATTATCAGTTCCGGTGGCGGAATTTAGAATTCGCAATGTCAGGATATGTAGCATTGACAGTTATGTTAAGACAATGGCGACTGCATTATGCCAAATTTGGTGGCGCGATTTAAAAACAAATATTGCAGGTGGCCTCTAAATTTAGATTAGTGACATTCCTAAAAAGAGTAAATTCCTATTAAGATGTCCAGATATCCCATTAAGTATAAACGTCCTAGGTCAGTTTTTTAATGAACACGCTCAGCAACGCTTTTCGACGGAAATTGCCTGTACCTTGGGTGAATCACAACTGTTCAATGTAGTTGTCTTGAGAACAACACGTAATTAAAAAGCTAATGAACTCGTTGCCGTTCAAATAATAGATGCTAATGTTTCTATTTCTTCTTTTTTAAGGAATAGCAATCGGTTTCAAAATAGGGTCATTCTATGCCAGTGTCGAGTATTTGTTGTGCTAATTAGCCACAGATAACGAGAAACATAATTTTACTCGACATACTACTACAACATAATAAACTTGACAATCTAGGAAACAGTACAGATAAAATAAACTATATTTGACTTTTATTCCTCAACGTTGCAACTAAGGATAGCAAACTCATCCGCATGTAAGGCTTGTAATATCAAAGAGTGCAAACGGCAATGACCACTGCTAAGGCAACAATGACCCACGCATACCAATTAAGTGCATTACAGATGCCGTGAGAAACATAGAAACGATTCGTAACTAGCAAGGGGGGGGAGACATGCTTAATGAGTTGGAATGTTTCATTCACAGTTTATAATTGAAATAGTTTCGTCACTGTGACTTAAGCCCAATTACTTTATTTGTTTATAAAGTTTAATAACTGCCGATACTACTCAGCTGTTTGAGACGGTCTTAAATTGCATTTTAGTGTGACGCTTTAAAAACACGCTGTCCTCAAATTTTAGTTTGGGCGGAGTATTCGGGGATGTCATTAAAAAAATACTTATTTAATTTGAAGACGTCCATACATAGCTGAGTGAACTTTGCTTCACGACAAAACGAACAAAACAGACAGATTTCTTGATAGCTTTTATTATTTTTATCCGTTTCCATTAATTGTGTGTCAATTATTAAGGTACATCGTAGGCCGAGATACATACACTCATATGTTGTATCTCCAAATCCGAAACTATCCACATCATTCCAATAATAGACGTTCGGTCACGGCGAAGGTCGGGAGATAACAAGCAGTTTTTATATCGCGATAGCGCCCTAGCCCTCGGACCATAAAGATAAGTGCACTTTAGCGGAGGTGAAAATAAAGGTGTCTACCAAGTTTCAGGACCGAGCTATGGTGCTGCCATCTTTTGATAGTGTTAGCGAAACCGGTATAATAAGCATGGAATTAATAAACGATGTCTATAGTATGTTGCCTCTCGGTTATATGATGTGTTATCACCCTTAGAACATTACTATAATGCACCTAAATAGTTTAAAAAATAAAATATAATATATTCGGTTCGCGAACCGAGCTCTGGTGCTGCCATCTATAGTAAATATAACTGTTTATGTACCACTGCCAGTTCACTAAAACATGGCCAATCATTACCCGTTCTGGCGAGGTCTCGGCAAATTCACAGAAGTTACCAAACTTTGTCTATGACTTACCAACGTATCTGATCTATATCTAGAAATTATCCCCTTATTCAGTGTCTGGTCTGTGCGTCCACTAGTGGGTTGTATCGCCGAAACAAAAATACCTTCATACTGAACTTGGAACGCATAATCTCCATTCATAATCCCCAAATAGTTTAACTACTGTTTACAACCAACATATAGCTAGATTAATTTCTTTGCGTCCATGACTCACGACTTAGCAAGCCGTGACGTCGGTACAAGTGGATTATCATTGTCAATTTCCTTGTAATACTGAGTAATTAGTTCCACTAAAGCCGTTAGTACACTTGCCCTGATTTTCAGACTGTATTACTATGATTTGTTGTTAGTCATTGAGTTGCAGAAAGTCATAGATGACTCGGTAGGCAAGAGAATCTTAAATGTTGAAACAGTAAGCCTAATATAATGTCGGAATCGTGTCTTATATGGATTACTAGTCGGTCGGTCACCCAACAGACAGCGACAAAGCTAAGTAGTAACAAAACACGCGATCCTCCGTTTAATAAGTTGCAGTTGCAAAGCATCTCATTTTTATGATAGGATTATACCTACTTACACACATTTTTATCTAATTATCGATTTACCGTTGTTATAATAACCTGATAGGCTAGGAATAATTAATTGATTACAAGTTACAAGCTCGTAGAATCTGTTTAGAATGTATTTATGTGTGCCACAGACACTATACGATCACATAAAAAATCGTTTTAACGGCACAACTGTCAACTGTGACAGATACTATGCGGTTGCTGTTCGATTATGAATCGATTGTGTTAGCAGACTTGGGGCCCTGGGCTGTATAGCATGCCGTAGCGCGTTAGCTAAGTATTACCACGCGAAAATGATCTGTACGAAAGGTATCCCGATTAGTACCTACTACTCACTTTACTCTTAACCTTAACTCAAGCTTTGTGGTCCATTGATTCCCGCGTCACGATCTCATAACAGACAAGAAGATTGTCTTATAGGATGCGATTGTCATGTCACACCGATGCATACACCGAGTTTATTTGTAGTCTGTGCCCGTTTGCATATTCATACTTTTCAGTGTAGAAAATTCACCATGTCTCACGCTATAATACAAAAGGATTTTTTTGTATGCGATGAGAAGTTACGGCGGCGTTGAACTAATTAGTAATCGCTCGAACGATATGCGTTGCGAAGTAATCGCGCTATTAAAATACAATCCTTAAGTAGGTATAGTATGAAAACGAAGTTCAATCATCATCGACTATTACTCTCACGTCTTAAAACATTTAATCTCAATTTCACTGTGAAATGTTTATAAATATATCCATTTGTTTGCAGGAAAACTTGCAAGTCATGCGGCTGCGACCGGCTGAAGCACTCGGTGTACCACGAGGAGCTGGACTCTGTGCGGGACCGGCTGGGCCTCCGGGACGCCAGGGTCAACCATCACTCGTACGACAGCCCGCCTTCGCTGACCGCTAAACAGGTAACATCACGGAATATTTTCTCTTGCTACCATTATACTTAGTAAGCGTACGTGGAGGTTAGCGTCGTGACGTCGAATAGTAAGCGTCGCGACGCCGAATAGTAAGCGTCGCGACGCCTTATAGTGTGCGGCGCGACGGAGTATAGTGAGCTTCGCGACGCTCCGTACAGTGAGCGACGAGAGGCCGTGACGTGAACGTCACTACGTCATTTTGTGAGCGTCGCGACGCCTAACCATAAGCGTCGTGAAGCCTTATTTCCAGCCTCGCGACGCCGTATAGCACGCGTCGCGATGCCATATAGTAAGCCTCACGAAGGTGTCTCAGTTTTTCTAAATTTAAGGTTTAAAAAAACAAGCCATCTATAACAAACAAACAATTTCCAGGTTCGAATCGAATATTCAATGGCAACTGACGGCATACTACTTCAAAAAGTATTTGTTTCAAAAGATTTTTATAGTGTGCACGTACTGTATTAAAACTACCATGTATGGCCAAAATAAGTCGGTCAACCATGTAATATATTTAATAATTATGATATTACAGACGGAACTATACTGGGCGTCGCTGGCTGAGCGCGCGCCTACAGCCGTAGGTGGCGCCACTGGGCCGGCGGCATGGCGGTCTTGGCGAACCAGAGCTTTAGCAAGCCAGCTACCGAAACAAGATCTCTCCTTAGCGCATTGTCGGCACATTGATGAGGACCATCGTAAGCAGTATGAAGACTTCGTCGCCGCTAGGAATGAAATAGCACTTGATATTGGTGAGTTTCAATTTTATTTCAAATAGCGCCACCTCTTGGCGAATATCAGAAATAAAAATAACTAACTTCGCATTTGTATTTCAGGCGTTGCCAGTCAACATCACGGTGCTTCAACTGAATGCATTGGATGCAATAAAGCTATTCGGAGTGGGAGTATCACTGTTCTAGCCCCGCGGATAGCTGATGAGGTAAGTCATATTGATAACAGATCCATCTCTTGATATCATTAACCCATAACACATGTTTTACTACTTGTTACTAGATGGCGCTAATTATGCAGTTATGATTTTTTATGTTAACTTTTTGTAATCTTATAATTTATTTTGTCAGGCATATTTCCACCCAGCGTGCTTCACCTGCGCCGAATGCGACGAGCTCCTGGTTGAACTTGCGTACTGCGCTTTAGACGGCCGACTATACTGTGTCAGACACTACGCAGAGCGATTGAAGCCAAGGTGTCATGCATGTGACGAGGTAAGTGCAGTAAAAGCTGTTTTAAAAGTTTTTTTTTATGAAACATATGAGTAAACAATGTTATTAAGAATTTCTCCGCATGCAACTAGCAGAATAGAAAAAAGGATTCCAGAAACATATCCGCAAGGTGGCGCTTCTATACTGTTATTTTTACGTCTACGTTACATTTCATTACCAATAAAACAACCAATAGCCGTGGTACTTATTATAAATTTGGTACATACTACACAATCTATTATATTATGTATATTGCCATAAGTAGACATCATCATGCGCATTTGTAATATTACAAAAATAGAATATAATTATCAAATTAATTATGCATTAACGTTTGTTATACCAATAATTTGGTGTTGTTCCTAAAGTACAATTTAAGTCTTAAAAATAGTTCTGCCCGCCGTACACCCATCACTGTTGCCCCTGAAAGCCAGAATTAACAGCGGTGACCAACAAAAAGACGCCGAGGTTTGACCCTCGGCGAGTCCCGGGGAAAAGCTAATTGTCTTGAAAATAAATCTAAAGGAAAATAGGAGGAGTTGGTTGGTTGGTTACTGTAAAAGGCAGAGACTGCCACAGAAATCAAGACTTTAAAACTGGAGGAAGCCCAGTTGTAAGGCAACCACGGATGATATTAAACTAGTGCGTCCTAATCTTGTGAGCTGATCATACTTGATGCGCACAGTATGTATAATACTCTCCTTACAACATACCTAATTGAATTCAATTGACATACAAATTTTATGACAATAGTTATTCTTATTTAACGCCTAAAATCGCATATTTCAAGCCAAATAATTCGCTAACTGACATGTTGACACAATATCTCTTCATTTACAGAATATTGACATTCAATGCCATAGAAATTGTCAATTGATTAAAACTCTTCTGTATACTTGTGGTTTAACTTGCCCATTACTAGCCATTGTCATCCAATTTGTTCATATCTTAAAACGTTATTTTTGTTATAAGTACATGTCATCTGACTACGATCCCGCGCAGCCTCACTAGTTAGTCGGTACCATTTCCAGATCACAAAAGACACTCAAACTATCTGGACCGCACCGCAGTGCCTACGAAACGGTCGTAATTCCAAATAAACAATAACATAGATCACGATGTTTATTCTGGTCGCGGGTACGGTGATCTGACGTCTTGACATTTGCCAGAGCACATTATGTAAGGTACGGATAATATACTCGGCCAACACGATGCGATCCCGGCGCCACGTCGATAGCCATGTCTGACAAAATCTGTTTATAATAATAATATCGTCAGACGAACACAAATACTGTAAGGTCCCAAGCTAAGCAACACTTGTATTAAAGACTAGGGGCGATCCCACTCTATATTTACTTATATCGATGTTCATCACACAAAGTTTGCCACTGTCTTGAAACCAGGAGCTTATTTACAGAATGCAAGGTATCTCTAACTTTCAAAAAGTAAGCTATGCTATTCCGATTTCACTTATTATATTATCAGTGTTTTGTCCGCGGTAAACATTGATATTGAATCAATCGTAAAAAAACATAATATAAACGCGATTAAATCCTTTTAAATTAGTTTTATTTCAATGTGTAGTATTCGCGTAAATATAAGAAATCAATATCCAAAGTAATAATTAAATTTACATAAACCATCATAAAACTTTGGAAAACTTTTTTTGTGCGAATTAATTAAAAAAATGTTATACAAAAATTAATGCCAACCTTTTTTCTTTTATATATTTTTTTTTAAATTAGATTTTATGCGTATGAATAATTTACTCCAGATACAAGCCATTCGAGATGCGACTTCCCAGTTTTCTGTCTCCACTTTCCAATGCGTCTAACCCAATTTTTCCACGTAGATGTGTAACAAGCAGTTAGTGTGATCTAATTTTAGCTCGTTACTCTATAGAGTAGGTAGGTATGCGTGCACTCAGAGCGCGTGCATTTCGCCGACATTATTGATGACTTGCAACTGTTCATATCCATATATTGCGCATCGCGGTACATTAAAATTACAAGTGGGCTTACGTATTTTGTATGATGGAATCACTTGATGATAACGAGAATACTATTAAGGTGGAAGCTCAGGTCAGGGCGCGAAATTCAAAATGTCAATGGTTATTATTTTTTTACGAAAAATTTGAACAGCTTTACGATATAATTTAGTTTTTTGCGATATTAACATTCTGCATTGGATGTTTCGATGTATTAAGTTTGCTTAAAAAAATACCTAAAGCGATACAACACCATAAAGTTAGTAAAAGTAGCGGTTTTTACAAATCTTATGGTATTGTATTGGATAAAAATATTGATCAAAGATACACATATTTTTGGAAAATCAAACAAAATTGACAATTTCACGGTTCAACTTCCCGCCAAAAAGTCGCCTATCATATTAACTCTTCTATGATGTAATGTTCTATTCTTTCTCCACCGTTCAACTGACCTTATTTCAATGTTTGCCAAGGCTACATATCAAATGATTGAACATAAATAAATACTGAATATTTTCTTTTTTCCTGATGTATAGACGATAGTCATGCATACCCTTTTAAATTTAGAATAGACTTTATTTAATCGTCGATGGATTTTTTTCGTAATACCTGCCCACCATTATATACACGGCTCTGAATCTCTTTATAAAAACAGCACTAAATGAAATATGCATGGTATGTACAGAACAAAAATAAACTGTTAAATAGATACTGCTGTATATTGGTTCGCACCTTACCTCTTTGCTCAGTTCTTGAATACGCAACGGGATATTTGCCCGCCTTTTTTGATAACCGCCATATTGAAAAGAAAATATTTTTTTGTTCATTGCCAGTGTTAATTTAAGTGTTGTGTTGAGGTGAGGTTTTGCTTAATTGGATGTGCTTGTTTTAATCTTCTAATGGTTTTTTTTTCTTTTGTGTCAATCATTACGGAATATAGATTAAAAATATGATTTAAGTACGTACCGTATCTTGTGTAGTCTTTTAAGCAATCGATGTCAGGGCATTTTTTGTAATTTAATTCAATGTGAAACCATTAGCCTAGATCCCTTGAGTAATAGTTTTCTTGCAATGTATCGTACGTAATGGAGGCGCGTGGATTGGCCTATATTGCAATGAACGAATTATCGCGAATCATAATAAGCAATAACTGTTTAGATCCATTTTGCATTGCAACATGAATCAAATTGAAGATTTCAAAATACTTTCTAAGACTTTATAAGAAAAATCTTGGAACATGTGTGCATAGAACATGATAAAAGAAATAGGATAATCAACTATCAACCCAAATGCAGTCACGAAACAACCGCTCGAAAATAATCTAATAGCTTCTTACGTCACACTGTCCGTTAGAATTTTGACAGTTCCTCAACGTGTGAAATGCCCGAAGGTGGCAACCAGGCAATTGCCGCTATCCATCTTCGAAATTCCGATCGATCTCTTTGAAGTGTCGTCGTCCAAGCATGTTTATAGTCGCTAGGTAGCCGATGTAATAAATATAATCGACGCGTACACACGACAAGGACCATCTCTTAACCGGATAGCGTTCGCCAACTCAATACTCTTTCGACAGCTACCGAGGACGCGTCGCCTCCAGCACAGTTAATTTAATGCAATCTATTTGATTCATGAGATTTGATAAAATTTAAATTAAGAAAAGGGTTAATTTGGAACGCGCTGTTGCATTCGGTAATATTTGAATATCGAATTAGCGTGTTAGTTTTTTTCCCGCGTGTGTGTTCGGATACCAGCCGATAAGAAGTTCGGATATTGTGAGTTTCATAAAACAGCATGAATTTTATTTTCTGTTATTTGTCATGTTTATGTTATATTTAAATATTTAAAAGAATGTTACCCCCAAATCCCTTATCATAGGCTACCTACTAACATAAATTTAATTCAAAGGTAAATAAATACAATACGATCCTTTTAATTTTACCATACCATCATGTAATAAAGCGAAGATCTTTTTATATCCATTCGTGGATACTTTAAACATATTAGGTATATTCGTTTTCAAGAAAAACTCATTATAGTTCCACTACTCCACACAAGATGGCGCTGTGTCAAGCTATAATGAAACTTATTTGCGGTGCCGTAAATTATTTAAAATTGATTAATTAAATTGACTCCTACCTACAGCTGATGGCTGATACCTACAGCTTTACAGATAGGGTTAAGGGAATCCTTTCATTATCATCATCGTCGTCATCAATATTATTTTGGTTATTAGGGATAGGTATTTATATATAAAGTAACGACAAAACATTTTACTTGACACTGGCAAAAATGGCACTGTTTTGTAGCCGAATGCCAACATAAAAAAGAAGAAGAATCTCCATCGTATCTTTGCCACTACTTGGCTCTTGGCAGATTCAAATTTTGGGCTCAACTAAATAGCGTCGTGCACACTATCAGTATTATCGCGAATAACATTCACAATCCTATTCGGTAACGCAAGATTCACGAGCCATTTTGGATTGTTATTCCAGCATCGTGATCTGGATTTACGGGGTGAACTGCATCAACGGAAAAAATCTGATGTACCTAAGGAACAAACATAAATTAGTGTTACATATTTTAAATAGTTATTAACGTCTTACCGATCACGTTTATTTTTTGTTATATTAAATTCAATGAGTTATTAAGAACGAGAACGAAATACTTTCTCTGCATACGGTGTAATTTTTTTTATATAACAAAATATTTATCTCTATTTAAATATGAACGCTATCATTCATACACCTTATATAATATCTTAATGTTCAACTATCCTTGCGAGAAAACGTTGAACTATGAAATTGGCAGGTCGCGGTAGCAAGTTCTCCCAAGGTTAGGTAAAAGCGAAGTCTGTTTCACTTTTGTTATGAATGACGATCTGTTTGGGTAATTAGTTAGCAATAGGTACATTGTACGCGTGGTTTTTTTTTCTCAGACCAACGAAACATTTTGTCATCTAATTACCTAATGTAACAGCATCTCATTCTTGTAACAAATTAATGTTTCTCTTTCTATTTTATGAGCCGATACGGTCTGTTTTTATTTTTTACTTTTTATTGGCGTTTGCGTCATAAGGTGCTTTTTGGCGGGAATTGAAGAGTGAAGATGACAGTTTGGTTCTATTTTCAAATGAATGTTTCTGTTATTTTTTTATAATGTATGGAATATCAATCATAATTTTTCCCATAAATACCGGACATTTATAAATAAATTTTCCAAGGCCTTACTTGAGGACAGGGGATTCCATTTAATTATTATCGTCGGCATTGATATTATAATCTGGGAAACTTAAAAACTGACTCTAAATAACATACAACAAATATTATATGACACTGGCTGGCAGAAGTGGATCACTTTTGAAAAAAGAAAACTTCATACCCTTTTTGTTTTTAAATTCGCCCATAGATGGCATTGTTGTGCATTAATAAAATCTCATTCATCTTGATAATAATAAATAAGTGCCGTGCTCAAGACAAATCCTACCTCGTTTTGTCTTCAGCACGCAGCATTATGTTGGATAGTTAAAAATGAATTAAAAAATTAAACCGCCATCACCTCTCTTATTTAAATAGCAATGGAATTGAATTAGAGACGCTAAAACTAAAATAAAACCTGAATCACTATCGAATGACTCAAGTTATATTATCATAAACTGCACGCGCTAACAATCGATCAAATGAAACGCATTTATTAAATAGTAAAAGCGTAAATTAAACTAAATTACAACCAACGACTAACACTCGAACGAAGATACGGGCGATGTTTGTGCACGTATGCCAACGCCTCGCGCGCTTAAAAAAAAACAACGGAACGATTTCATGCGTTAAAATGCAAGTATTATGAGACTGAAAACCCATTACCTATTTTTTTTCATTCATGTAACGCCCACTTGAACTTGAATGAGCTCTATTGGGGGTTTATTGGCAGCCGTGGGGCGTTCCCCAGACAGCCAGACTGCTGGTGAAGGCTGTTGGGCTATTTAAAGTTTACGCTGAAGGCTACAATTTACTCTAGGTCGCGCCGCTAAAAAAATGTCGTCATTTGCATTTAAAAATAATATACTTGCGCCGCCGTTACTCGCCGTTACTCGTTGCGTCGCGTTCTGATTCATATATTTTCTTTCGAACTGAAATCGTTAAAGAAACGTTTTAGTAAAATCCATGTTTTAATAGTTGTTCTGCTATTTGGGGCGGAGACAAATTCAAAAAGCTAATATCATAAAATACTGGCCACCCATAAATGGTATAACTAACAGGACTTTACTTTACATGATATGTGATTATAATGTAGATTAGATGTCACATATTATTTCATTTTCATATGCATTGTGTCCTCAAAGTGTGGTTCTCTCTCGCGCACCGCCCGCCCGCCCGCCTTGCGCACGGCCCGCGCGTGACGTCACGCCGGTGTCCGGTTACGCGCCGCCCGCCCAGCGCCGTACTCGGCATAACTTTCACGACGACCTTGGCTTTTGACATAGTTACGATTCTGTTTCAGTGTCTGGACTTGGTTATTCTTTAAATTGTTGGCTGAAAATTTGTTAACGCATTTGTGGTTAAAATGCTATACTACAGGAAATTGGAAAAATATAGCTTCTTACAAATTTGCTACTACATTATTTAATTATTTTGTTGATTTTGTAATAACATTAGAGTACATTTCAAATAGCTTTTTTTGGTCAAAATTTAAAAAATATTTCTTTCATTCGCAGGGTAATTTTATTTCCACTAATCCAAAAAACACATCATTTGTATTACTTCAACTACACTGATTTATCACTGTTTTTACCGCACTTTGTCTCAATACAAATCATAATTTGTATATTATTATGTAATCAGGATGTTGTTAACAATTTCACACCGCACTGTTTACCGACTGCGCGAAGAATAGTGTGGTGTTTCACGCTCGTTAGCGGTGGGCGTACCGTTTTGTCTCGTCATGTTTACCTCACGTGATATGTAAATGCTATATCCTAGACATATCGGTGGCATACGACGCGCTGCCAGAAAAAAAAAGTAATCAATAGATTCTTCTTCTTTTGTTTTGAAATCATATTAGGGCTGCCTGCTCCAAAAATATGTTTCTCTTTTATTTAAAAATAAATTCTCGTAGCCATTTTAATTCGAATAAAACATAAACATATTTCAGATGGAATTTTAATAATTATGGATAATTATGGAAAACAGTTTTAAAAGATAAGATACATTTTTAATTTCACGAGTTAAAATATTAATAGAATTGTCACTTAATTAGTTATGCCGATTTTTTTTTATTTCGGACATATACATATGTCATCTGGACTTCCTAAAGCTGGGTTAGGGACTTAAGACGATCTTTTGAGGGCCACGCCCACACTACGTCTTGCGGCTCAGCCTATAGCCGACAGAATACCTAAAAACGTATAGTATTCTTGACGGCCTGATTAGCGCAGTGGTAGTGACTCTGCTTTCTGCGCCGAGGGTCCCGGGTTCGAATCCTGGTAGGGACACAAGCTTTGTGTGATGAGCACGAATGTTTGTACCCGAGTCATGGATGTTTAATATGTATATAAGTATTATATACTGAGTTCGCCCTCAGTCCATTGTACGGTACCCATAACACAAGCGTTAAGCTTAAAGTGGGACCGTTTAGTTGGTGTGTTCGTATAGCGATATTTATTCTGTGCGAAGGAGCCCACGCGCACACGCAACGGGCGTGTAATCAATTCCACACGGTCTTCCCTACGTCACCGCGACGTCATAGCCGGCCGCAATTAGAAATGGGTACATTATACCTTCCTAAAGCGTCTGCTATGCGCGGAGATATGTGTTTCCTTTCATAATACCTACGAGATTGTATTATAGGACAAATCTAGCTTGTCTATTTCCGAACGGCAATCGAATCATATGCCGAAATTGCACACACCTGTAGTTCTGACTATCTGAGGGCTATACGATATCTTGGTTAGGACTCATAATATTATGATATTAGTTTTTTTTTTGGTAATGTTTCGTGTTTTCTTTCAATATATTCGAGCTTGAAAACTTTTTTAAATCGTATAGGTTGTTTTTTTAATAGCTTTGATTGCATCAGTAAAATTTAGATAGCTATGTTTATAAGTGCAGTGCAATTTTTATCAGCTAGTGTAAATACTGTTTTTGAAGTCTTATTTTCATTTGTAGTTAGTTGTTACATTACATAAATAATTATGAATCACGTCAGACAGATTTATGGTTGAAATAAATCAAAAGATTTTCTTTATGAAAAATTACGTTTGTATTAGATCAAAGTTTTTTTTATTCTTAATCAATCAACCCTGATTCTGGTACCATTGTACTCTCTCAAAGGCTCCACTAAGAAATCAGTTTATAGAGTATTCCACATACTAATAATAATACCAGCCCTTTAAATGTCCCACTGTTAGGCACGGGCCTCCCATCAATGCGAAGGGGATTAGGCCATAGTCCACCACGCTAGCCCAGTGGCGGATTCGCGGTCTTCACACGTCTTTCAAGAGGTTCTCTCTGATATGCAGGTTTCCTCATGAGGTTTTCCATTACCGTTTAGCAAGTGATAATCATGGTTGAAAAAGAGATTCGCACATGACCTCCAGAAATCCTAGAAGTGCGAGCCGGGGTTTGGACATGCGATCATCTTTACCAAGGCAAGCGTTCTACCACCGTGGCTATCACTGCTCCTGGATATGACATACCTACTTTGCATCCGACCATGCGGTGGGAGACGCGGGAAAAATCTTTCAGAACTAGTTTTATTACATCTGGCATTCTGTCAAGAGAGACTGCGATGAAAATTAAATGCTTTGGCGAGTTTTTGTTTTGATTTTAAGACAGTAGTTACGTGCGCAACCGTGGTCTTTGAGCGGGGTCGACGACATATACTAAGCAGTTTGTTATATCTAGTTATTTTTAATGATATGTACGCTGTCTGACGGTGTGGTCTGGGATATGATGCGAGCTTCTATCTCAAGCCATATTATTGTATTGAAAAAAAAACAAGGACTTTATGGACTGTTTAGTCTTGCGTTAATTTTTCGCTGAGCTTTTATTATGAGAGAAATTTGCCTAGACGAGATTCAAATCCGTAACCTCTCAATGTAGCGAGCCGAGCGGCCTTCACTCAAACCGGTAGACCAAGGTGTAAATCATGGAGTAGCAATACATTCTGTCATCAATTGATGCCTAGCCACAATAGCCTACTCCATTATTCGATGCGAAGTTCTTCTTTTAAAACTGTACCGGCAGCTGCACCCTCGCTACAAATTCCAAGTACCAGCCTACTTTCCGAAACTATGTCCTGTAAATGCCAACAGGTCCCTTATGTATTGAATTGAATGCGGGCTTACAAGAGTGCACCCTTCGGAGAAAACATGTGCATACTGTACACCTCTTTCACATTTGAATCTGGAACATCACTTCAGTCGCTTTTTTAAAATATTATGGCTTCCATCGTTTTTTTGTCGATGATTTTGCCAGCAACAGTTTGAAAAGACACTTGGCCGGAAAATATACTAAAAAAAAAACAAAGCAAATTATGTTATTAAAAATATTATACGGTTAAATGACGAAATAAAAACAGCATGGGTGAGAAAACAAAAGCTCTATGGAAAACAATGATAAAAAACAACAGTACCTAATTTAAAAAATATATGTAAGGAATTAAGAAAGAAAGAGGAACACAATAAGAAACAAGAAAAAAAAAGAAGAAACATGACTTATTTTCAGCTGCGCCAACTGCGCTTTTCAATGTCAAGTACAACGCCCACTTCGTATGGAATGATACATTCAGAATCTAGACGTTTATGAGAATATTTATAAGTTACACAATTTCGGCGTGGTTACCGTTGACCGTTATATATTTTTAAAACATTAAAACTAACTAAAATAACAATTGCGATCGATAATCAGAATTCATAAATCAATATCGGTTTATTATGATTTTTAAACCATAGAGAGGAAAAAAAATATCGTGGCAAATGCTGATTTTTAATTAATTAAAACTCAGCATTTGCCATGATATTTTTTTTAATTTTTAAACGTCAATTAATTTATTTTAATTATGGATTAATTAAATAATATTTGCTATTAAGCTTAGATACGAAGGCACTGGAATATCCAAAAGGGCAAACGACAATTAATAATAACAGATAATTAAAATTATTTATAAATGATTACACTCCAGTCTACAGTTTTTTAGGCATAGATTTGATTGTGTTACTCCGTTCTACCATAGCAATCAACTGCTTATAACAAATTGAGGGATTAAACTTTAGCCTTACCAAGAATAAAATAAGATACATAAAAAAAAAACTATAACTGGAAATTAAAGTCAACGTAACCCAAGATGAGTCAATTCTCTGAAATAATTATGTATTCATAACATAAATTGTTTAAACAAAAAGTTACACAAATGTTTAAAGGTTAAAGTTTAATTCGATGATGCATGTTAAATGACAATTGGCAAGTCGTTCAAGTTCAGCGCCGGTGTTCAATCAACAAATCAAACATTGAATGACAGTTGTCAAAGTAGCTTTTAAATTGCTCTTCAATTTTCTAAAGGCAAGACTCGGCACGTGTTATTTATGAACTAGACGGACAGACTCCACGATTTTTAAAGTAAAATTATACTCGCTCTAAATTTCTATAGACTGATGTATATTATATTGAATATAAATACATGAGTAGGCGAATTAATTATAAATCTAAAACACTTATACAAGATGTTTTTTTATCGGGACAGTATGGAGACGGGTCTGACTTGAATCCATGAGGGTTTCTTTGTGAAAACAATTTTGGCATAGTCAATTATTTGTTCTCAATTCAATGGTTCTTAAGACAGTTTCCCCGTATCTCCTATAGATTCAATTTCCCACGCGAATTAATAAAAAAACACCTTACATAGAAACATAATTTATTAAATTAACCCGTATACCTTCCGTTATTAATAAATCCGATCATAAAATGAGTAGACAATAACCGCTCCAATAGTTATTTACCTCAATTTCAATAGCACCTAGCATGCACCACATCAATCAGTGGGCAAAACATTGTTACCGCCTCGTAAACCCTACCGCGACCTTCGGTGGAATGATCGAACGATACATAAACCCAATGGCTGGTCACAACGCCAAATGAATTCTAAATCCGGATACAAAAGTTTGGCAACTATATTCCACTTTAATTTCAGTTGTTCAAATCTAGTCTCGGCGTAATAGCGCAGCTCCGTCCCGCTCCCCCGAGACCCTTACAAAGTACCCCTATTCCGCTCCTTTTGATAAAGCCGTGCTTGTTCGCGAGAATAGAAATGGGGCTCATGGTATCCGTCATCATCAGCTACGCCGCCGTGAACGAGGCCATAGAATGCGTCCGCCATATCATGAGCGGCGTCGTGCCCAACACCCAGCCCGACTTTCAAGACCTCGTCGAATACTACACGATTCAACTGAGAAAGTTGGCCAACCCGTCTTCGGCAAGGGACTGGACCAAGGAATGCGGTCAGGGGTACCTATATTTGACCGAAGATAAAAATGGAAAATTAAAATCAGCCGCCGTCAAGTACTACTGCGATCAGACAAGCTCGGCCGCCATTCTTTTCTCCACGAAAATATCCAGCTTCGGCCAGGAGTCGCTCGAGGAGTACCAACCAAACGACTACAGGACCGAAAGGTACATACCGACGAGAACGAAAACCATCGTATCAAACTGTTCAGAGTCAATTAGCGTCGGAAACGGAAACAGATCACCATCGCCTTGTGAAAACAATTCAGATTCAAATCGTTTCACGTCCAAATCACTCGAGACTAATGAACATTGTGAGGATAACGAAGCTAAAGAGAAACTGACATGGCATTACCGCCCCCTGAGCCCCACCCGCACCCCGCAAGCACTGCCCGAAATACATTTCCAATCATTAGACGATGACAAAAAAGGCGCGTACAGTGAAGACTTTCTAAGGTTAATATATTCCCGGTACGGGATAACCGCACCTCGTGCCGACATCCACGCTTCCAGTACGGTAGAGACATAGCTGCATACCCATTGTCACGTGATCACCTGGGCACCACCATCGCACGCACGAGTAGAAAGCTAACTCATGGCCATAGCTCCCATCTGTACGATATCGATTCATATATTTTTTTTATAAATTTGTTTAAGATCGCTTGACGGAATTAAGTTGCGACCGTTGCAACGAAGCGACCCGAGTGGCAGGCGCAGGAGTTTCAAAAAACGTCACTCTTCGTCGTCGAATTCTTCGCGCGAGTCGCGAGCGTCGCGCGAGGAGGAACTAAAGATGTTCACGTCGCTCGAGGAAGCTGAGTTCGAGCGTATGAACAAAGACGCAGCGGTGGGAGGGTTCGGAAGCACTCCTAATCTATCAGCGCGTTCTTATTCCAGAAGTCGGTCGAGGGAAAATTCGAGAGGGAGATACGAAAACTGTAACACTGAGGCGTCAGTCAACGGCGTCGAGGACAATACAGCGCTAAACCCGACCTTGAAGGAAGTGCCGAAGCTCGTCACTTTTGAGGAAGACACGACAGAAACAAAAGAGGTAATAGAAGAGGAGGAAGAGATAGATTTCTGGGCTAACTCTGGAGATTAGCGGCTTGGAATCTAGCGTAGCACAGTTGTAAGCTTCTGTACCTACGAGCATGACTGGACATTAAATTATGAGACCCCGGTTTGTGTTTTGTTTTTGGCAATCCTTAGCAACAGCTTGTGCCATCCTTCCTGACAGGAACATGAGATGTGAGGCTTTTAAGGGGAAACAACTGAGGAAACGCAATCATTTTGTCAATTCACTACCCTAGTGAAATAAAATAAATTTACCAGTAGATCGTCACGGTAAAGTAATTGTATAGTTTGTAAAAATGTAGAGGACCCCCCATGGGGGTTGCAGATTATATGCAGAACGCGACTCGTCAGTTCTCTCAATTGTTTCCTCCCTAATCTGTATGGCTTACTTAGAGGAAAATTTATAGCACCGTCCTAGTTTTATAAAACTTCCGATACACCCATCCGCCCGGACACACTATCTGAAACAGTATGTTGAGGCTCATTTTATTCATAGATTTTTAATTGGCTCGCTTCCGTAATTACTAGTAAGCAAAGATTTCAGTGGCATCTGAATTACGGCTAAAATAGAATTCCCAATTAATTGGTATATATTGTTAACTACCAAGTATAGTCCACAATAAAATAATTAACATTTATCGAAGTCATTTTGCATCGATTTTGTAAACCTTTTTAGGACATTCAATGCTTCGCTTGGATACCGAAATAAACTAAAATATGACAATATGTATAAAATGCCGTAAAGGTAACCATTGTAATAAATTTGTAACGTTCAATCCTAGGTGACATCATAATAGCAGTGATAAAGTCATTCGATGACAATCATCTATTTATATATTTATCCAACATAATATGATTTAAGATTATGATCCGTAAATCAAAACACTTGCTCAATGCGTCCAAAAATACCCGAACGATGAAGGTCCTCGACCCAGATGTGTCGCATTAAACATGAAACGACGCAAGCGCAAGTTCATTCGCGACCTTTGACGAAATGCCATCTAGCGGCGACATCGTGAATTTATGGGATTATAAGTGGATTATCATTGAAAAAAATATATTCAAACTTGGAACAGTATTGGTTCTTTTAAAAGAGGATGTCTGGCCCTTCGGCGGTTAAATGGATAATGTACTGATTACTTGCATTAACTCTTATAAGGAACCAATAAGGTGACTTTAGGAAGAAAGCGGATTCTAAAATATCATGGAGTCTGGTTGTCTTTCGAGAAGCTCTCTTTTTCACTATCGTCATTAACTATCAATGTTATCTTAACTAGCGTCTTCTAGAATCTTCTCACTTTTCAGACCGAAAACATATCTTTGAGCACCTGACCAGTTTTTGGAAGTCCTAGTTATGTGTGTTGAACACATTACTGCAGTCCCGTTAGCCCCCCAACTAAGCCATATCATGGATATGAACCTAGACCCTCGCAGTAGCAGGCAGCCTCTCTCGAGCAACTAGCGCTTTTTGTTTGCTTATAACCGGAACCCAGTTGACTGCTAGACAATATTATTATCACTCAGATACTCTATACACTAAATGGCCTGTAACAAGCGCGGTATTAGCATTTCAGAACAACACATACTATTCATCTGAGAATCCAAAATAGATGACTATTATAAAAGCATCATACTAGAAGTAGCATAATGCGTACATAATGTAGGTGGTGATGCCAAATCACAAGCATATAAGCAGCAGTGGGCGTGGTAGGAAGACGTCTCTCGTCCCTCTGTCGCATTCACAAAGTTCGTTAATGAAGCTATTCAATCGCAGCGATAAGACCCATGTCATTACGGTTCCTTTGTATGTGATGTATGGCTTCGAAACAAATATAAGCTTGTGTTGTTACCTTCATATATTTTCTTTCCGCATGTAGCAAAGCAGTGATAGCAAAGTTGGTAGAACGCATGCCTCGGAAACGTGGATTGCACGTTCAAACCCCGACTCGCACCTCTGGGATTCCTGGGTTTCATGTGCGAATCTCATTTTAAATCACGATTATCACTTGCTAAACGGTGAAGGAAAACATCGCGAGGAAACCTGCATGTCTGAGAGAACCCCTCGACAGAAGTGTGAAGTCCGCCAACCCGCACTGGGCCAGCGTGGTGGACTATGGCCTTATCCCCATCGCATTGAGGGGAGGCCCGTGCACAGCAGTGGGACATTATAAAGGGCTGGTATTATTATGTTTTAAAGTCTCGTTAGAATCCAAGTTAAGTATGACAGTCACAATGTTTAAAACCTTTTCTGGCACTGCCCCATGTCTGTGAACTAAATTGACTTTTAAATGAATTGCAATACGAATATGACAATTACGATACCGTTGTTCATTCCGTATCGACTCGATAGTGTTACCAGAGTTGGGCCCCGGTTTTTAAAAAGATTCGATGGCAAGTAAAAACACCTTATGTAGAATTGGTTTAAATGCCTTAAGCCCTAATATTAGTTACAGTTTTGTTTGTATTATGTCCGTATGACCGTAATAAATGTTGTACTATAAAAAAATCTGGTAGAAATGGATGATATTTCTATACTGCATCTGCATTTCAAAGTATTCTAAATTTTATAGTTCTGGCTAAACCGCCAACAATAAGCATTCCGTGTAAACGCCATAACATTTTTTCTGTTGAAAAACTATTCTTATTCTCATAGAATCGGGTGTTAAAACATTCAGCTGCTCTTCGGTAAACAATATCTTTTTTAGCTCCGCGAGAATCAAAATTGCATCTGCAGTTGAAGTGTTGTCTAGTAATTTTTGTATGGGCAACTTGTACCATAATTTATTGGTAATTCTTTTTTTTGTATGTTGGCAATTGGCAACAAAATAGTGGCATTTTTGCCAGTATCGAGTAAAATGTTTCATCGTTATTTTAAATATAAATACCCCTCATAATAAAAATGATATTTATGACGATGATGGTGTAATGAATCTCCTACCCCTATCAGTAAAGCTATGGATACTTTACTGAAAATTTACCAAACATCTTGGGAGAACTCGAAAAGTCAAGCTTTACTGTTTTATTTTAATTTCCATCACTCGTGCACGTATATAAACACACAATGGTTAATATCCCATAAACATTAGTGATTATACATCAAAGGAACAGACATTACAGAAAATAAAACAAATATATTAATGTATTTATTGAAGAAAAATTGCCTAATAGACTATTTGGAAGTCTCTGAATCCGATGAGTTTTTTTTATAAAATTCTTGTCTATGTGTAAGGACTAAAATCAATTAAAATACAGTATGTTATTTACTATGATGTTCTTGTGGGTTACCCTGTTTACGTGCAGCTTCTTTAAAGATATTTTATGACGGGAAACACGTCCTCTCATGCTGTTTTCTTTGATATAACAACTAAATTTATGTGGACAGATCTGTCTTTAGTGTTTTATTCTATGCAGTCATTGTTTTTTTTAATTTTGGAACAGATTAGATTTCTCATTTGATGTCTTTGGGCTCTTAAAAAACTTATGATTAATATCGGTTTCTAGTGGACGTAAATTTAGCTGTCTTTATTATATAAGCATCCTTTATTTATTTTGTATGGTTTTGTATATTAACTTGTCTTGACATTGTGAGATAATAAATTATTTAGGTAGGTGAGGAGCCGAATCCACCACGTTTGGGGTTTCGGTGTTTGTCTCCTGTTCACTATCACGGTAGAACTACTGGATTGGTTTTGATGAATCTTAGGATGGATAGAAACTGGATAGAAACTGAATCTCAAATTGCACTAGCGGATATTATTTAAACTTGACACAAGGAAACGTATACTTACAGACTATATAACTATTCAGTTTCACCATATGATGACTGCGTTTTACGCATAAGCAATTTTTCATAATACACATATTCTTTTAATCTTCTAGACCAGACAAAATCATCTAGATAAAAAAAGTCACGGAAAAACTAAAGGCTTCCGTGATTGCTAAAAGTCTTAAGAATCCCTGCGTACAAAGTCGGGGGCAGACGCGGGCACCAAAGGGAGCCAATATAACAGCATAGGTAAAGTTCCCAACAAAAATAAACTCACACAAATAGCATGTTTACTTTACCAAACAAGAACTATTTTTGGATGTCCTTAAATGTCAGGGAAAAGTCCACCTTGTGATCAGCCGTTACGAACGATACAATGACAACTCGCACATACATCACAATCCAGATTCAACGGCGAGCTTCTACCAAGTCATTTTTCATTTCACACGCAGCGATATTTACATATTATACCGAGACGAAATTATCTATCACCTTTCTATTTTCTACTGGACCGAATATTCATGATGATTCTATAATTAGTACCGAAAACGTTGCCAAGCCAGTCAATACCCCAGTCGTGGAGAGTTTTTCATTTACCGATTCTTAGAAATAAAAATCATGTCCATGGTATCTCTAAGGTGTAGGCAGAGGTGCCACCGATGGTAATTGGTCCCAATATTATAAGTGGTAAGCTTATTGATATTATATCGAGAGGATCTAGGGTGATAGTCCACCACACTGAGCGAATTTCACAGGGCTTTGGGCAGACCTGCAGGTGTTCTCACGATGTTTTCCTTCACCGTTCTTAGACATACTACATAATGATATCCAAATGGTTGTATGGTTGGTTCAAATTACATTGAAGTCTAGTTTAGAAAGCTTACCTTTCATATCGAATGCTCAAAAAGAATTTCATACATATTTTTTTGTTCGGCTTTGGCATAGATATTCTGCCATCGTCAAGTAATAACTAAATAAATTTCAGTTTTTTTTTGTATGAAAACAGTGAGATTTCTATTGTTTCAATAATAAACAAAACAACTTAAATGTTAATGTGATGGCCGGTGAACGGTTACGGCCATTTGGTTATATTAATTAACTGATCATGACAGCTGCCAAACCTGTACTGGCACGCAGCATCTCGTGTCCGAAGCTTGATTAGATAAATTCATAACGCCATTGTTTGTCACTCTTATTCAACGTTAATTTATTGCTGGCTACGATAAATCAGATCTCTTTTAAATGGCTGAGAGTTATATGTACATCATAAGTTACAAGTTATATATATAGATATATATATTACATAATCGATAAAAGAGTAAGTACAGACTATAATGCCCAAGTTGAAATATAAACACATACAAATTGAGTGAAAAGAAACACTAAATAATGCTGGTGAATCACTATTTTTGAATTTAGTAGGTATATTTGTTATGATGTAAAAATTATAGTAAACTCTTGTATGACATTCTTTGTGATTTCAAAGATATTTCTTATTAAATGTATGTAAAAGTTAAAGTGGAAAAAAGAGTGGAGTCGCGTTCTTTCTCGCTCACACTTACGCTGACTTATAAGGTCTATACGGACATATGACGTCAACCCACGTTTAGCCTAGGAGCTTTATATTGCGCCTCAAGCGTGAACTTATTACGTAGCGTTTCGGTAACGTAAGCTTCTTCCGTCCCGCTCACATCACGTTATTGATAAATATGCACGACAGTGACGGCATACTTTCTCGATGACGTCACGAATACATTAGGCATTCCTGCTTACTCTACAGATCTTCATTTTCCTGATCGGAGATATTAAACGTTTGTATTTTTATCATTTGTAGAGCTATTTCGATCATTGCTTCACTGTTATTAATTTTAAAGTTTAAATCACTCTGCATTGAAAAAACTATAGTCAGATTCCTAGTGTCCTTTTCGGAGCCTTATCAGTGTAGCTGATGAGGTTCACGTTATCTCCCTAGAACCAAATAAGTGCTTTCTACCTTAGACGACATGACAGTGATCTTCTTTTTTTATTTAACACCTGGTTTGACCTCCATGCCCTCTTCCACGCTTTTCTCAACGAATGCGAATGTAATAATACCAGCCCTTTTTAACGTCCCACTGTTAGGCACGGGCCTCCCCTCAATGCGAGGGGAATGCGAATGTATATATTATATTTATTCTGAAACACTGCACGGTCATTGTACTTCGCACGTGTGTCGGGAAATGTATTTCAACGTTAAAATTCTACCGAATATCTTCACACTATTAGACAGATGTCCTTTTTGTAGATGATTTATTACTTCTACAAATGTACAGAGAAAGTGCGCGTTAGAATGAATGCGTATGAGTTTTAAAACATACACACACTTGAAGAGGTAGGCAGTGGTGCAGTGCAGCGCATCCACATTTCGTTGATGGTATTCGGTCCCAGTGTAATAGGGGGCAGCTTTTTGCCATTATACCTAGGAGAAGTTAGGCCACCACCTTATGCGGTTTGGTGAACTTCACACGACTGTCGTTGGACGTAGCAACGAGCAATAAAAACCCGTTAATATAGGGTTACCGGGTTCCACACCCTGCTTTTGTATATCGTGATAAGTCTGCTGTTTTTGTTCGGTAATCAAAACAGTATTTTGGTGGAAAAAAATAGGCAGAAAGCTAATAATATCGACCAATTTGCCCATAAGGTGAATTAATCGATATTATTAACTTTTTACCTTTGGGTAAAACTTAAGAAAATTGTATCTTTGTGGGGAAAAATAATTTCAAATTTGGGTAGAAACCAAAAATGACATCTGGTAACCCTGGGGAAAGATAAATTGAAAAAGTTGTCTGAAAAATTCGGGAAAATATAAGCGTTTTTTATTCTGTGGGATTTGACAGCACACGGTCTGCCGGGTCAGCTAGCAGAAATTAAAAGTTAATCCGGACGAGACTGTATGAATCTACCTAATACTATATTTACGGAATGGTGAGATTTTTTTTAAATTATTTGAACTGTAAATCAATACGTCAGTCCCGGTCAAAGAAGTGTCCGTACCGACCTACTTACTGAAATAATGTGGGACACCTGAAAATTTTCGCACAAAGTCGTAGACAATCACGTTATTCTCGATTTTTTTTATGGTTAGGTACGAGTAGGTATTTTAATAATAAGTATTGCATAAGCTTGATACCTGCTACTTACCTAGGACTGAGAAATTCATTTTAAAAATAAATTAAAAAGAATAGACATAAAAAAAATCTGTGGTAACTTTCCATAAAGAATAAATCATATTTTTTTTTATGCTTTATATTATATTGAGTGACATTGTCTACCAAACAATTATTTAAAGTAACTTGTATAAAAACTCATTTTTTTGCCAAAAAAAATATCACTCCTACTTTTTCATAAAATGAAACAACCACCCTTAAAACGGTTGAATTAAAAAAAAAAAAAATTGTAAAAAATTCATTGATAGACGCGGGAAACGATTTAGATTACGTGTTTTATGTGTAGTCACCTACACCCTATGAGAAAAGCTGTGGATAGTTTACTGAAAATTTACCGGACAAATTGGGACAACTTGAAAGGTTTTCAAGTTGTCCCAATTTGTCCGGTAAATTTATACTATTTCCGTTCAATTTCCTTCACTCGTACACGTTTATGAACACAATGCTTAATATATCACTAATAATACACATTATTTATCAAAGAAACACGTTTTGGAAATAAAACAAAATTGACAACTTCACGGTTCAACTTCCCGCCAAAAGACCCTGTTTAATTTTATTATGCAAAAAAAGTGCTTAAAAATATGACTTCACCGTTTTGCATATTATGCCAGTGTCAAGTACAATTTGAATAAAGGTTTTATGAACTGAATGTTAGCGAGCGACAACCAAAAATGACTGAAACAGACATTCCAAACATTTAGATTTTTCCCTAAGCATACGATGGGAACGATAATTTTGGTTGTAAGTATCTATAACATTCATTACTCTACCCAACAATTTTATAGGCAACCATTTGCATTGCCTGAAAACGTATAATAAGAGCTTACCAATGCTTCTAACGAAGGTTTTCATGAATAATTTACCGATGCCGAGTCATTTTTTATAATTTATGGCAAACCACAAATTAAATTTCACGTTCGAATATTAAATATAGAAACGATCAATCACGTACCGTTGAAACTTGACATTTTAAAACCAAATACCATAAAGTATGAAGAAAAATAAATTACCTTTGATGAAACCTGGCTTTGAATTTGGAACATAAGTTTGTTTTTCTAGCTAATAGGAAATCTCGTGGCGATAAAATCTGCAGTCGTTAAGTACTACAAAGAAGACGTTTCTTATATTTTCACATGACGTATGCTTGCATTTTTGCCCACGTATTCATACTAAAATATACATAACTATAAACTATAATATCGTAAACATAATGATTAGGTAGATGCGTGCTAGTTGTGACACTTTCTGTGCGTTTGTCTGTGACTATTCAAACTACGACTATTATTTTGTGTTCAGAGTTCAAAACTATACTCTTATTTTTAATTAAAAGGAAATTTCAGTAATAACAGAATTCTTCAATGATTATGTAAACTACAAATGGTTGTTACTTGATAAAATATGAAGGTTGGTAAACTTAAGGGTTAGAGTATGATGAACTTAAGCTTGAACATTGTTTAATCTTTCCTTATAAGTTGTACAATTACCGTTGACACAACTAGAATATTACTATCTAGATTTAAGTTTCTATGAACTATGAAGTAGCTTCAACTTGCCAACAAACCTATAGCTACAGCTAATAAACACTGTCAACCTTCAGATTATCGACATTACCTTCCTAATGTTTTAATTTAATTATGTATTGACACAGTAAGTAGTCGGCTATGAAATGAAAATCATTCGCGTCAGTCGATCGAACACTTCGCATCACTATCAATCAACATTATATCAAATTATATTCTCGATGATACCGTCAAGATAATAACTTATGATACATTTGCGTAATTGCGTTGGTTTCTATAGTTATAATACTGTTTATGTCTCGTGAAAATCAATACATGAAAAGCTTAGGCTAGACATCGTTAAATTAATCTATGTTAAACCAATCTGCAGTACCGGTTCGTTCATGCAGCGTAAAAAAATCAAGTGTAATAGTGCATACAGGTCGCGGCATGCTTGTATTGTGATTGTTCTCCAATTATAAACCTAGGCGGAATCTCGGCCAGGCGATAGGGCGGCGTCAAGCTTTAGGATATTCAAGATTTCCCCGCGGCGCGCGGTATCGTTTACAAGTCGCGGGAAGGATGGCGGCGGATCTTGGATAGGAAAACGCGCGATTCTCGGGTCGCTACAGTTCGGAAACGCCGCCCGCGCACCTGCCCTCTCCGTCACTCTTCCAAATTTAAATCCCAAACTCCCCCCACCGTCCCGTGCGCTAAACATTCTGGAATAATTCCTGCGATTCGGCCACCGTAGCTCGCCATTCGAATTCGGGTCGCGACCGCGTCCGGTGATATCGTATTCTCGCAAAGACCGACTCCACCGACGAGCACCATGGCCGATGTTGACGTGCAAGTACAGTACACCACGACGGAACGCAAAACCAGGAAGGTCAAGAAGACCTCCAAGCGTAGGGAGTCCAAGGATGGCGAAGTCACCGTCACCGAAATCGACCAGACCAACTCGACGACCGGCATCGACGATGGGTATGTGTTGTGGTGGCCAAACGCCTTGACCCTCGCGAGTGCGGTGTGACGCCAGTGTGTTCGTGTCAGCCAAGTGCCGATTACCGATCGCGTTCGACCCCAATCAGTGACATGTGTACATTGTTTATGTACTTTTTTAGGCGTCCGTTGGCCACCCTCACATACCCGACCTAACATAAGGTATCTATCGATTGTTTTGGACAGGTCAAATGCTTGAAATCTGTAAAAGGTGAAACACATATTTCATCGCAACCACAAGAAATGTTTCTCGCAAATCTAGACCAAAATCTGCAAACTTACTTGAAAGTATGAAGTTTGTGTTACTCATAAGAAGTAATCTATTGGTAACCATCTAATCGGTACATCTTCTCTTTCGCCCTAAAAGCTCTAACCGCGGTTCTCTGTTGTTCACAGCTTATTTTCAGCGGCGAATACACCAAGGCGATGAATAAGGACTGGCACAGCGGCCACTTCTGCTGCTGGCAGTGCGACGAGTCGCTCTCCGGCGAGCGCTACGTCCTCAGGGATGAGCACCCCTACTGCATTAAGTGCTACGAGGGCGTCTTCGCCAACGGCTGCGAAGAATGCAACAAGGTCATCGGCATCGACTCTAAGGTGAGCACCGTAAAGATCAGTTTCGATTGCAACCTCAATTTCCTCGATTATGCAAGCTCCAATTCTCGCCACATTTCAAAGTATAATTGGCCATGTTTACAGATTTAGCCTGTTTTCCTTCTCGGTTGAACAAAACAACTGTATAGATATTAAAATAAAGGTGTTATTACAACATCTCTTTTTAGCACGTTTATTTTCTACCATGACAATTAGACAGCTGGGAATTTAGATAAATAGTAATGGGCGTCGTAGACAAGATAATCCCTTAGTTAATTAAACAACATACGGGAATTGACAGAACGCTCGGATTGCGACAGTTTGATTTAAAGCCTCTTGCAAATGTAATATCACATATTTCTGTCTGTATTACTATCAACATCCCCTATTCAACTAGTATTTATCTTATTGAAAATATCATTGTCACAGAATCTCAAGTCGCATTCGAATGTATTATGAGTAGGATTAGAGTCCGCGGCATTCGTCAGCTTTGTTTCGCCGATCAATTTTAGTAATGTCACTCCAGGCGGCCCAGATTCCTCGGACGCACCTCTGCACACGGCCCCAGGCAGAACGCTGCCAAGCCAACATAACGATAGCGTTACGCCAAACATTATACATTTATCTCTACCAACAGCGAATGATGTTTCCACTCCCATAAAACAGCTGAACACTTAAAACTAAATAATCTGAGGACGCTGTTGTAAAATGAAAACTCGCGTTTGTTTCGTAAATCAAACTTGATTACACAATTGCCTTGCGTTTAATGGTGACACTGAAAATGTAAATAACTGTCTTATTTCTATGAGAGCTAAAATATATCTGATTGATTATTACTAAGCTTATTGCTGCTATTTATTACGATCACATTAGCGTTTTGTTTACATACGATAAAGCAAACACTGGCGATATTGTTAGCATTATTTCCAACTGCTCGCTTGCTGCAGACGGGACTTTAAAACAATTGACGAGAGTTTATATAAAACAAATCGAGTGTTAGTGTATACCCAACTATTTCTGGGTCGGATACAGTATTATTTCGATGTTTTCGTTCGGATTCAACCTTGAAGAGCCATGGCTGGATCCGTCAGACGATTCTTTTAAAGATTTACGCGATACAAGAAGCTTTAAGTGTTTCGTAATCGGCTAAAATAAACATTCATATTTTATTGACATTACGACATTCGGCGCGGTCCTCACCGCTATGCCAGGAATAGAACCCAGAATGAGGGGAGATTTATTTTGAAACTTGAACACAACACGTCTAATGTACGTGGGAGAATGTAAGCAAGTATTTGATTCTTCAACACAGATCCGTGACCCGAAATATGTGAAATAGTGAAGAAATAAGATGCGCATTGCACTGAGATGTAGCCCGCTCGTTATTTGTTCAGTGAACTTCATACTAATGTAACGAATGGGATTCACGTTCGAGTGTTTATATGAAATGGTGAATTTATGAATCACGGTCTAAAATTATTTAGCAGCACTGCTCCGGTGGTCAACATATTTTTTTTAAGCAGCATAGACTTACTTTAGTTGTTCAATAGCAACAGAGTAATGATAATGATATCCGTATAAGTAGACACACGATATCAATTGATTAAATCACGGTATCCTCATCAGTTTGAATGATAATTACTGCCCACGCGGGCGCCATTAAAGCTAGCATCAGTCGTTTGGAAAAACTCTTGTTTTTTGCGCTCAGTGACTTGGAATTTCCGCCTAATTGAACTGAGTGTAATGTAACGACACCGGATTAATGGTTGCTCTTCTTTTTTTCCTCCATTAATTATTGTATTCGTGTGTGGGAGATCATATTGTCTATATAAATCACTCATTATAATATATAATACTAATACCAGGCCTTTTTAATGTCCCACTGCTGGGCACGGGCCTCACCTCAATTCGAGGGGGATTAGGCCATAGTTCACCACGCTGGCCTAGTGCGGGTTGGCGGACTTCACACATCTTTCGAGGGGTTCTCACAGACGTGCAAGTTTCCTCACGATGTTTTCCTTTACCGTTTAACAAGTGATCATTGTGGTTGAAAATGAGATTCGCACATGAAATCCAGAAATCCCAGAGGTGCGAGCCGGGGTTTGAACCTACGATCCCAGTTACTGAGGCAAGCGTTCTACCAACTTGACTATCACTGCTGTGAATCACTCATTGATTGTCTTGGCTATTGAATTTACATGGCTAACTAAAGCGGAGTTATGATCCCTTCCATAGCCTTTTAATTATTCCTTTTCTCGATTGTATCTACTTCACATACATCTTTCCCTATGCTACATTTATCTAGTCTGATCATTTGAGCTCGAAGCTTTTAAAACTACATCTGTCTCCGTCTCACCTACTTCGCTGACCGTTATCTGTCTCTGTTGAACAGGATCTGTCGTACAAGGACAAGCACTGGCACGAGGCCTGCTTCCTCTGCGCCAAGTGTCGCGTGTCGCTGGTCGACAAGCAGTTCGGCTCCAAGCTCGACAAGATCTACTGCGGCAACTGCTACGACGCGCAGTTCGCGAGCCGCTGCGATGGCTGCGGCGAGGTGTTCCGCGCTGGTGAGTTTATACCTTTATTTGATAAGTCTATTATAGCCGCTCTGACCGCAGAACAGATATCGACAGTCCCTACGTACATAATGACATGTCATTTTTTTTTTATTGCACACTGGCTTTAGATTTTCCAAATACACATACCAAAAATAGTATTAATATTAAAAAAAAACGTATATAGATCTTTATGTACGTAGGAACCGTCGATATGCCATGTAGGATGTTCTAAATGCAGACTTAAAGGATTGATTCTCACCTACTTAGTTTGGGTTTTTGAAGGGTATTCTGGTCTACATTTGTTACTGGTTACGGTTTGTGATGCTTGGGTATGCACAAAGCTATCCTTAATATAATTAAATAAAAACCGATTAGAATAGGCGAGCCTGGATTGTGTCCGACGATCGGTTTAGCAGAATTTTCTATTTTGACTTCACATGTTTACTACGTTTAAATAAAAATCGAGGTTATACCGATAAAAAAATATTTGAAATATTCTAAAAGTTTCCGTTGCACTTTTTAATGAATTAAAGTAAGTAATTATAATACTAATTATAGAATAAAATCATAAACAAATAACAATGTCACGTCCGGGAAATTCTCACTTTGAGAATACGTTTATAAATAATGTGTGACGATTTATGAGCCATGATGTCACAGTCATTTCTTATTATGTCGCTGTTGGCAAAACAAACCAAAAGATCTATAATTAAGTTGCGCAATAATGGTTTGTCTTTATTATTCCACCACATAATAAAAACTAATAACAAAATCAAACACAATATTATTAATTTTAATAGTAACTACGTATCAATCAAAACTGAAGAACAAAAAAAAACAGCCGAATTCGAATTTTAAAATTTTAGTTGCGATTTTTTTTAACGCGTTCCACTTTTAATATTGTCGATGTCAAACAAATCG
Organism: Pheosia gnoma; assembly: GCA_905404115.1. Classification (NCBI taxonomy): domain Eukaryota; kingdom Metazoa; phylum Arthropoda; class Insecta; order Lepidoptera; family Notodontidae; genus Pheosia; species Pheosia gnoma. Next base: position 9,335,858 of record FR989899.1, on the reverse strand, counting down.
ATGTTTGATCTCTTTTATACTAAACTTGATAATAAAATAATCGATACCGATTCTCGTCATCCTACTTGGCATTGCCATACAAGGCACGTCATTGCCCTCACCCTATATAGAGCTTAAGGTGAATTGCTTGAATAAAAGCCGGCCACTGTCATTGCCGTGACCTCGGAACCTCACTTCCATGTACAAAACTGATGTTGAAATTTTGCATTTTACCCACATGGTGTCATCGTTCACCTTCGATCTGAATTTCAGTAACACCTGTTGCTATCGTGTGAACATGTTTTATGAGTCATGCCATGTGCCCAATCGCAATTTAAAATAATATGTTTCTTCATACCAACTTTGACCCCCTTAGAGGTCGAATTTCTCGCACCTCTAGGGTACTCAAGGAATATATCCTCCATAAGTCAAAGCTCTAGCTGCACTGGTTTCGGCTGCGCGTTGTCTGTCAGTTATTGCTAAGAATCCCACTATCCCACTAATATTATAAATGTGAAAGTTTGGATGGTTGGATGTTTGTGACTCAATCACGCCAGAACGGCTGAAGGGATCTGGATGAAATTTGGCACAGTGATAGATAATAGTCTGGAATAGCACATAGGCTACTTTTTATCCCGGTAAAATGCACGGTTCCTATGGGATAGACATACTTTTTAATCGCGGGTAACACCGCGGGGCGCAACTAGTTACTTATATATATACCTTGTAAGCTTTGAAACGTGAAGAATTTTTACCCAGCTCTAGTTGGTAAGCTTTGAGATGAACATAATAATTTATTGTATGACAATCTGGAACGTTAATCAACACCATAATGAACACTGGCAGGCTCTTAAGAATTCTTGTTTTTTTTTACCTAAATCGAAATTTCCATACATTGTGTGCTGTTCCTTCACAAAATCGTCTACTATTAAGCCATATATAGCGAGTGATGTACTCGTAAATTGAACGCGAATGACCTATTACAAGTTGTAAGGATACATATGCAGGGATATGATACCGTACAATCGCTTTTGTATGGGTTCTACTGGAATTGATTTCTTAATAAAAGTAGGGTACCAGAGGGGTCGTAGTGTATTTTATATAAGTCTTATGATCAATCAGGGGAAATTCCACAAATAAGTATGTAAACTGCTGGTCTAATGTCTCCATGTCTTCCACACATAGCGGTCCTCAACCACTCGCTTCCACCCGCTTCCTGCGACGCATCTGATATCATAATTCACAAATCTATCGGTGTTTTATTTTAAGCGCAGCGAAAGATCTATTCACAGATTCTGCACACAAAAAAAACGCTTTAACCAAAAATAAATAATAATAATAATATCGCCAGACGAACGCTTGCGTTATGGGTACCGTACAATGGACTGAGGGCGACTCAGTATATAATACTTATATAGATATTAAACATTCGTGCTCATCACACAAAGCTTGACCCTACCAGTATTCGAACCCGGGACCCTCAGCGTAGAAAGCAAGGTCACTACCAACTGCGCTAATCAGGTCGTCAATATAAGTTAAAACAATGCAAAAAAACACATTAATACCTCAACCCATACACAAACGCGTAAAAAAATTACAACCTATAATAGAAAAAGTAACCGTTAGCGGTCGGATCATTAATATAAAATTGACCTTTATAACTTCCTTTATACAGCTAACGGGATCTGTTTATAATGTTCAGTGGAGGTTTCGCTTCAAATCTGACGATGAATAGCGCCCACTCAGACGAATGTACCGATGACATACGCGAATGACTCGGGACGCTATTGAATCGTACTGAATCCTGGTTATTGGTGCTCTGATCAGCTACTGCGTTTTGCGGCCTACTTCATTGTGGCACGGTAACTGTTCGCTTCATAACTCTGAACTTAGCTACAAATGCCTGCGCAGTGGTAGAAAACTTGGTTTGAGAACGGCGTTTACATATGACGCGCAGTGTCATGTGACGTCACCGTCACCAGTAAGCTCCGGTGCGACAGAGAAAGAGCACGGCCCGACTTTACGAAAGTATAATAGCAACAATGATTGAAATTATTGAAAAAAAACTGTCACGGTATGTAATAGAAGACTTAGTCATTTGTTTTCTCAGGACCTCGGGCAGGACATACCTCATCGTTATAAAATAACAACGCAATTATCTTAAGATTCCCGTTACAACTGTATTTGGAAGCAGGTACTGTGTTGAGGCACATTGAAAAATGATTTCATTAGCGGCCACTCAATGATGTCATCCCATTAAATAAATCGACATTCATTATTAAGGTAAATTCGTTTTAGGACGCTATCAAGGTTATCTATGTCTTCTTCTTCTTCTTTGTTAGTGGCGTTTGCAGCTATTTGCCACAATTCTGCCAGTGTCCGTGAAGCTAGTGTCATAAACTTGGATGTAGATGACCGTGAGGAAGAAATATGGAGTGGCCGGTGGAGTGAAAGAAGATCCTTTGCCCTTATTGGCCGATATGATCCATGTCTGTGTTTTCATATCTCATCTGTCATATTACTCTCGGGCACCGGGAGCTTGGAGTGACAAATTTGTCTGAGACTAGGAAAGACACTGAGGAATATTCTTTTTAATGTGGTTTTGCATTAGCAGCAAATTGATTGATTTGAATAGTTTAATAAAGATAAAAATCTATATTATTTAAGTATTCCTAGAGAAATGTCTTAAGTCGCTAAAGACTGACAGGTAAATGATCGTTTAAATAATTTCCCGTTTTATTGAGAACCAACTTTTATAAACTTAGATAAAAAACACCGTTAGGAGCCCACACCTACACGCATTTCTCATGTGCACTTGAAATATATCTTGTTGAATCTCTCGTCTCAGATATGATCATCAAAGCACACGGTAGTGCACCGAGCCAAGTTTGGGGGAAAAAGATGATAATTACCAAATATTTTTTTATTAAAAATTGTTTTGATGTTTCTCGCAACTTACTGTAATTATCCAGTCTATAGATTTGTTGCTCTGTGGTTGCAGCCGAATGGTATAATACGCCATTTTTGACATAACGCCGAGGCGCTTCACAAAATGGCGCCGTTTGACATATAAGCACCTATTTTGAATTGATATGTTACCGCCTCAAAATCAAATGTATGCTAGCGATTATTAGCATACTTTAATAGTTATTATGCTATTTGGAATGGAGACAAATCCAAAAAATCAAAGATCATAAAAATCGGCCCACCCGTTCTTGAGTATATGTAAATATAAATGGAGTAACTAACACTACTGTGTTTTATATATATATTAATATTTACATAGCAAAAGAAAACGTAATGAGTACGTATATTTATTTAATAATTTAACGACTAACATCCGTTCTGTGATGTAAAGAGGACTTGGTATTTTTTTTCATTATATCATTTTTCATTGGGGTCTATATATAACACGGTGACACTATCAAGTTTGAGTCACGCCGTGGGCGGTGAACTACACGTTATTTGTTTAAAATTTTAATGGCATTGCCATCAATAATCCGGACATTAGTATTATGTATTTTACTACAGAACTAAATGACCTTGCTTCGTTTGCCTGCCCTTATACGGTACATTTCAGGATCTTGCGTTACTGTGAATCATATCAGGGTTTTAGTGAAAATATTTCATTTTATTGTAAAAATTAAAAACCACACATTCACCTACTACCATCCTCGCTAATTCATTTCAATCGTTTTCAATTAGTTAATATTATTCAAAATAAATTCTCCGGCACAGATTACACAAGCCCATTCCAACGATATATGGCGCCAAATAAATATGAATCGAGTTGATTCGATTATTTTTACGATGCCTTTGAACGCAACGAGGTTAAGACGTTCAGTGCGAGTATTTCCTAATTGAATTTGATTAATGTAACGTAATCCCATATTGGCCAATTAATAAAAAATGGATTTAGTATAAAACTGCGCTATTATTTGAGGTGAATGAACTTCTTTTATGAATATATTTATTCCTTAAAATCGATATAGGTATGTTGTTTTTTGTGAATATAAATATCTTTTAATCCTATCCCTACATTAATTTTATATCATCTGATAGGCAGGTTATATAATTTGCAAGTATGCCGTTCACGTAATAAGAACTTATGGTTAGGAATTCGTTCGTAGGCAGCAATGCCAAGTTCCTCGGTCTAACGAACAATAAAATAATTAGTCCTTACTCGTTTGCTGGATCTCAAGAACATCGTAGCCATTAATTTAATATTGTTTATGTTGTTAACTTTAGTAATGGAATTACGAAACATATGGATGTGTCAAAATTCAAATTTAGAAAGAAGTTCTTTTTGTTGACGTTGACATTTTCGTTTTTCGAAACATGAGTAAGTAAGTATAGAGGCGCGAGCTTTATTAGCGACCCACGCCAATAGCGTCAGTTAATCTTCTTTTTTTTAGTTTGGCAATCGGCTACAAAATATAGGCAGTTTTGACAGTGTCGAGTATTTATTGATAAACAATTGTTTCTAAATTATAAGTAACCCTGATGATAACTATGGTGATGATGATGATGATGAAATAAATCAGTAAAGATGTGGAAACCTTCCTGAAATTTTATCGAAATGACTGGATGAACTTGAAGTCAAGTTTCAATTTCCTTCACTTGTGCACATTTATGAACACAATTGTTAATGTCCCACTAATATTACACATTTATTTATCGACAAAACACACTTGGAAAATAAAATAATATTGACAACTTCACTGTTCAGCTTCCCGCCAAAAAGTCCATATCAATTAATAGTTTCCGAAATTTGCCCGGATTATATAGATTGCTCCGGTATATAAAAAAAGTATATGCACATGTTCCGTTAAAAAAACAATTCATCGTAAAACGTTACACGTGCATTTTTATCAGTTAATTACACACACATCAGTCATAGCTCTTTGTTTCTGAATTAAACACATTAGGTATGCAAAACATTCTCAGAGAGGATATTTTAAAAAAAAATCTAAATATATATACTTCTACTTAAAATTACAGAATAAACAAAGCTTGCATTAAATGTGGATATTTACCGTTGTATAATGGCAAATTGGTTATAAAATAATACAAAAAAAAAACAAAACAAAAATAATGTATACGCGCACGAATAACTTTAGCATAAATATCTCATCTAAAACAATCCGGGAAATTACCATCACACAACCTAAAAAGAAAACAAAACTTATCTTAAAAACACAAGCCCACTCCGACATTAACACACATTTTCATCGTCGAGTTATCTCCATACGAGAATTTGAAACATTTCTTATCGTGTAATAACAATTAAGTCAATCGGCAGCCTACATCATACTGCCTGCCTACACGGTCCCAAAGAGGCTCAGCGTCCGTCACCACTCAGTACCGCACCGCGAGCCGCGAAGCCTGCACACTTCGCGCCATCCGACACGTCAAACTTGCCGCGCTATTTAATTTTTTTCTTAAACAGACAAAAGAAAAAAAAATACAAATCAACTTTTTAATTTTTTGCATTCAGGCTACGATAATAAATTGTATAAATCCCAAAATGTCAGCGGACGTGTTGAGTGATGATTTCAAATCTCGTTTACATTTAACTACAAAAACAGTTGGACAAGACAGGATAAGACGGGCGCGGGAAAATAATGAAGATGTGGCTATACTGTCTATGTTTTTACCGAACGCAACAGCCGAAAGGGAAAACAAGAAGTTTTGTTGTGCCCTCAGGGATCAGTGTCTTCTTGGTGACCCGAGGAAAACATCTGCAGGTGTTTATTTTATTATTTCTTTATAGACCTTTTAATAATAACCATAAAATTATAAACTTTTTTTTAAACATTTGATTTTTAAGATGTCATAAAATTTATTTAAAAACTATATCTATGTGAGGATTATTTCTGTTTGTATGTCGTGCAGATGATTAATGTTTGATCTTCATAATGTTGTCGTAATTTCTAAAAGCTAATCTCCGAAGCGACTTTAGACATTTTTATGGAATCAATTTCAATAAATTTATACTAAATCAATGTATTTATTATCTGATAAATAATTGTTTCGACCTCTCGTTCAAATTTTAATACCATAAACTTCATAAAAAAATATGATTGTCTATAGATTTCTTGTAGGTATCATCAATACAGTGCAAGATTAATTTGAAAGGCACGCTTTCTAACTGGTTTCGTTAATTAAGTCTTGAGTTCCATGCATCTGCGTAGGCTAGATCGCTTCTTTTAAAGCCTAAACTCAGCTTAAAAAAAGTAGTTAATAAAAAAAAAACATGTTATGCAACTATTTAATTTTGTCTGAAACACGTTTTACGTATGTTATTTTAAAAAAAAGTAGGTATCATAAATTATAACGACAGTTAAATTCGTGACTCAAAAAGTAAAATAATCAAGAAGATTTTTATCAGAGACTACACACGAAGTTTTTAAAAAGATGTTTGATGACATGTTTATGCATTATATGTATATAATAGCATGTTGTCTGCTGTCTCATGTTGAAGCAATTTCAGATACAAATTGACTTGCTATTGGGGTCTGCTCAATCTTGAAAAGTTATTTCAACTAAAATAAGCTTTGTGGAGACGTCTAAATGTAGTCTCGAAATTTGTAGAATGTTAACATTTAAAACCATTGTAAGTCGTTGTAAAATGAGCCATGTAACAAGTGAATTTATAAATCTATAGATCACTTTTGTACCCACAAATACTTACATATTTGAACAACACATATTTCCTGTTCTATTTCAGAATAATTTTTAGCAATTTTATAGATGGGTACCTTGACCATGTTGCATATAACTAAGTACTAAGCTTACATCAATAAGAGAAAGAAAAAAATATTCAGAAATTAAAAAGGTGTTACTGAATATTCATTCCGACAAAAAAAAACCTCTTTTAAACAAAACCCATTTCCTCTGAATAAAAGGGATTCATTTAAATATAATTCATAGTCCTTCCGAGTCGCCGCATGTTCATTAGTTCATTCATTAATTATATTTAATGAATGAATGATTCGTTATCATTTCATTCGATTAATTTTGTCGTACAGCGAAGGTCGGGCTTAATTCGAACATTAAGTGGGCATACGGCATATGTTTGATGTGTAAATGGTTAAACACATGCTTGTTCGTGTGTTTAACGTGTAATATACGACACGTTTTTTTGTATTACCTAATATAATTCATGATTATAACAACACTATAAGATAATAATTTAGATATTTTTAAAACGATTTCGATCTACAATTTAAAGTAGTGAGATCGGATAGGATAGATGAATTAGGATCGGATCGGAAAGTGTACGAGTGAGTGTTTAAAAAATCCTTCATAAACTGGCTCTATATAATTTTTACGATTTAAAATAATGTCATAAGAAAAGTAAATCGGACAATTCTATATTTAAACTTGTTAAACCACATATTGACATTCGACAATGCTTAAGTTTTTCTGTTTATTATTTAACAAGCGTTAATTTTCGACATGGCAACCTTCATTCGAATTCGTGAATTCTTCTATAGGATGTGTTAAATATTAAACACTTAAGTAGGTTCTTATAACTTAACTTTTCTGATGTACATATTTCCTGGAACATTCCCGTGCCAAAAAAGTAACAATAATAAAAAAATATACTCCACTACTTATCTCTGCACTATATTTCCAATTATCAAAAAACATTTTCGTTAATTTTTAATGGCCCTTAAATTGGCACAGGTATTTAAAGTCTATACCACCTTTTTTTTTTAAAGAAAACTTAATTTTGAACATCGAAGAACATAAAAGTGGACTAGACGTAAAGTTAAACGAGTCGGAAACGTTAGCATTTTCCGAATAATTCCTGATATCCGTTTGCGTAAATGTTTTTTTCCGCGAAGCCTGCGCTTATTGCCTGTACATTGCCTTCGACACAACAAGTATTATTCCCTCAATATCATTAAAACATCTTACTTTTTAATTTATCTTTGTTGTTGAAACATATTATATAGTAATTTTTATTACGTAGGTATAATTAAAGGTTAATAAAATGTTTTGTAAGCGTATTGAACATGGCCTGCTAACTGAATACACTATAATTTATAAAGGTAGGCTGACGTCAATTGACAATTAATTGAATATTAACCCGCTCACTTGTGTAATTAAATAAGTATAAGTTTGTTTTATTAATAAACTAAATATGTATAGGTATATTAAATACTTTATACTAATTAAATACATAACAGTATAAGTATTAGGACAATAATAAATCTATATTTTATTGACGGTTATGACTCGTAGGCGTTACTTGACATGTCAAGTTTAAATTTAAAAATGGAACGTTATGTTATTGTAACATTGTTTCAAATCGTACATCATGAAATGCACAAAACACTAAACTTAAAAATAAACCAATTGAATTTAACCAAATAACGTACGTAAAATTATGGATAGATTAAAAATACATTTAAGTACTTAACTATAAACATTTGCAGCAAAACATTCTTTGGCCGGTTTTCTACACGATAAAATGCAAATGAATCGATCTGTTAATAATTATTATGCCGCTATATCGGCAATAACAATATCTGACCTACATGTTTATTGTCGTAATAATTTGTCCGAATGTGGATAATTACGCATAAATTTCAATAAAAAAATATTATGTCAAGGGTTCCAAGTTTAAATTTATGACCACAGAGAATGACGCGAGGTATGAATAAGCCAAGTGAATATTTTGGCGGGAAGTTTAACCGTGAAGTTGTCAATTTTTTATATTTTTCCAAAATGTGTTTCTTTGATATATTAGTGCAACCATTGTGTGTCCATAAACTTGTGGGAATGAAGAAAATTAAAATAAATTGGTTTAAATTAATTTATTTCTCATGTTTTCTCTCTCTCTCGTCTCTTTTAATTTTCCATTTTCTATTTTTCAATCTTATGTCAATAGTTTTTCTTGAATTACACAAAGTGAAACATTGTTCATTTGTTTTCAATCATGGTTCGATACGCATACAGTTTTCAGTAAGCCAAAACAATTCAAATGGTATCAAGCATGATACAAAGACCTACGTATAATATTCCAATCAGCATAGATAATATAGATTTGCAACTACTCCCGTCTAATGTGATTAACCTCGAAGTTAAAATTCATAGGTTAATCTTCCGCCGGCCTATGGAATTAACATGGCTCCATGTTCCATGGGGCTATTAGCAGGACATTACGCTAACAGCATTTTGCAAATGAAACTTTAACGACTTTGCCAAATTAATTTTGTTTGTAGTTTTGCCGTGCTATGTGTATCCCGTATCAATTTTACATTTTGAACTCTCGGTTTATACGATGTAGGTATATTTTTTATTAGTTTTAACATTCGCCCAATATGTAACTTATATTAATATAGTTACGAGTACAATATAAATAACACCTTATAAAATAATATTTACTATTATTTGAAATCCTATACATAGTAGGTTATGTAGAAAGTTGTTGTATTGACCAGATTCCACTGGTTTTAAACGAAAATATCGTTATGGTTCTGTTCTTATTTTTTAAACGTGTAGATTTTTACTGTTATACAGTTGAAATTAGAACACCATGGTATTGGCGGAAAAATATAAATTTAGACTCGTAATAAACAACAAAGCAATGTAATGTAATTAATTATATTATTAATTATTAATAAGTAATGTAATTAATTGTATGAGCAACATCGAAAACAAAACTACTAATATAGAAAGTAGGTAGGTAACTGTCAAAAACACTCGCCGATTCCTTCATCTCGATTCTCGACCCACATTCCTCCAGCCTCATTCGGGGTCACAGTTCAAGGTCCGCATCATTTCTCACTATCAATTAAATCAAAATTGCTATGACGTCATGCACCCTCACACATCAAAAACAACTTTATCGCATAAACATAAGGTTAAAATGCACTTGGCAGTGATGTGATGTGCTTTGTAAGGCGGTGGGCACAGATGGTGGATCGCCATGACCTTCGGGAGCCTTATCTCGTTGCTTTTTAACCTCACAAGTCATGTGTAATAGACAGGCTCTTATTTATAAGTGTCCACGTGATGAGTTATGTCCACTCTGTAATGTGTTACATTCTGTGGACATATTATTTTTTTATGAAATAAGTAAAATAGTTATGATTACTGTTTTATGTATGTGTTGCATCCTTTCCTACTGATAGGTGTAGTATTTCATTAGGCTTTCATAGATGGTGTATTACTTAACTCAGAGCTAAATGTAATAATAGATTAATAAACATTTTATGTAATAAAGAAGTAATCATGCATGAGTTTTGACACATTAAGTATATTCAGCAATTACTTCTGATTTCGACTTTACTCTTTTATTGACATAGACACAACGAGGTAGTTTATTTGTTCGTAGCATAGACAACTCTAAATTTTACGTTTTTTTTTTTAACTTCTGCCAATGTCGAACGAATAATTCAACTCACTAGATAGTTATAGCCGACGTTGATTGGAAACAATATTTGAGTGTAACGATTGCCAAACACGGAAATGAAGAAAGCGTGTGTGTCGAACACGGAACTCATTTTATAGTGCCAGGTAGGGCAAATTGGGTCGCGCTATGTTTACAGCTCACCTGCTCGGTCGGTTTACGACGACGCAAGGTCAAGGGCGGCGAGAGCGAGGCTTGTGGTGATTTATTGAAAAAATATCAAGATTGAAGGATTTGCTTTTTTTGTTGACAAGGGAAATATTTGAAAGATCAGAGTACCCGAGAACACTAGTAGTTGTTCATAGACTATACCATTATTTTAGACTTGCCATCTCTGTCTTATTAGGTCTGGAGAAAAACAATTATACCGCGAACTTGTGATTTTTAAATTAATTTCTTATATAGTTCTAAAAGTAGATTAGTTAAATCAAACCCTGTGTGAAGTATATATACAAGCCACCTAGAAAACTGTCCGTTCCGATTACAAAGGTGTTAAACATATAACACTCCCGTTTGCGTTGCGTCAGTGGTTAAAAATTACCACATTCAAAATCAACAGTTTAGAAATTTACTCATTTTCAAATCACAATAGCCCGGTGATTGCATAAATCCTTTTATCAAATCCAAGCGCGTGCAACAACACATGCACACACACGTGTCCGATAACAATTTACCGCCAAATACTGTAAAGAAAGTAAAATGGCCGCCAGCTACTTATCCACCGCACGAAATTTGGAACGAATTAATTGCCTTGACTATTAATTTAAACTATAGGTATGCACTTGAATACTAGCAAGTAGGTTCTTGAATTTCAAATGGTATTTCTGTTTTTTTTTACTTATTTTCATAATTAATTAGTAACGAAATTGACTACTTAAGTACGTAAAAATCGTATAATAAACGCGATAAAATCCATATGATTAGTTTTATTTCTATCGAATAATTTGTTTAAAACGCACGTCGGCCCCTGACATTCCTCATTAACCTCACCTCAGTCAACATGACAAACACACAAACGTGTTTGAGTGACTATTAGTCACGCCGACGAGCACGTCGTCATGCTCGCAAAACAAATCAGTCGTTCGGTCTCACACAAATCGATTTTGCGGATTCCTATAACACTTAACACAAGCACATAGAGACTGGAATTGCGTGGCATAGAAATAGTTTTAAATCTTTCATGTTGCGTCGTTACTACATTTGTATTGAAATAGCGGTGTGGTTATGAAAATAATAAGAAATAAGTATTGGAAAAAAAATAGGTAACTAATTATTTATTGTCCAGGGCCTTCCTTAGGACCAGCTATTTAGTTCACCACCCTAGGTTTCCAGAATACCTACATTTCTTCCCAAACTAGAATGATAATAGTTACCTCTCACATCCCAATAAATCTGCGATCATTTATATTATTTAATCAAGTCATACCAAACTCATGTCATGCCAAACATCCCTAACCGTTATTCTATATGTATATATTTTAAACTCTTTATGAGCGAGTGTGTCAGCAAACTTGAATTTTCGACAAATACTAAAAGTATATAAAAATATCGCTCTTATATCTCAAAAGTGTTTTTGTATATATATGTATAGTATGATAGTATCAACTCAAACCATTGTATTGTAACGTATTGTTAAAGCTAGCAGACCTCGAACTAAATAGAACATTAGAAACAATTCAAATAAAAATCCTCATTTCTGCTTGTTGGTTTTCGAGCAATAAATGGTGGGAACTTCAAGAGACAAGCGAGATTATGGTAAGGCGGTTTATACACACTTAATTAGGATACATATTTAATGAGACTTTTTTAGGAAAAAAACATATCTATGGTAGACCAGAAACCCGCCTCAATCTTTCAATTATTAAAAACAAAAACTTTAAAAACTTTTTTACGATATTCTTCTTTTTTAAATATCATTATTCTACAATACAGACCTTTATATATCTTCATACTATTTGGAATACTCAGTGTAGGTACACTACTAGGTGTACCTACTCCTACAGCCTGCCAGTGTTTGTACTAGCTGCCCACACTTGACCGTCTGACATCACCAGCGACCTTCGTCTGTTAATCTTAACTAAACGCTAATAATACCAGTATACATCGATGCATTAAGTAATACGGTGCAGTAAAATATTTTTCAAGCATTCTAGACTTTAATGCATTTGTTGATAAAGGTTTTAATGGCGTGCGAGAGATTTGAAGCCTATTAGAGTTCTGTTCTCGGGTGTATTACGAAAGTTCCTAACGTGTGTAATTAAAGTTTTACCTGTAGGTGTATCTTACTCTAATCAAACCCAAATATGGAGCGTATATTATCATAGCATATTTGGATGTATGTTACGTACCATCTAAACCAGAGACAACAAAGGCTACTAAAATCTGATGTATTTTTTTTATTCCCACGAATCTGGGTCACAAACTATGAAAGCTTAGCTCATGACGTCATCTTACAATTAAAGCTCAAAGAGAAATGTCAGTTGTTGACTCCGTATAACCCACACATGTGATCAAATTCTACATACTAGGTAGTATATGTCCGTATTTAAATGGATTATTCTGGTTAGAAATAGCAAATTTCCTCTGCCTACACGTCCAGATTGGAGCTACTTTCTCGGCGATACTGGTCCACTTAGAAAGGCGTTGAAATTAATTACAGATGCACCGTCACTTCTCTCACGGGATGCGTAGACGCAGCTAACATGCGATTAATATATCTGTAACTGATAACATTATAATCTAGATGTTACTAAGCAGTGTGTAAACTAAAGGTCTTGCAACCACTCCGGTATATTTTTTTATAATATTGGCCGCAAAAAAATACACATTCGACGTTGGTTTGGGATTTATTTTTAATAGAGCTAGTTATTATTATTTGACTCTTTAGTGAGACCATTTATATTCATAGTATGTAGTGTAGTTGTATCTAGTAAACGTCTCACGTGTACACCATGCCTAACTGCACCAGTTTACAAATGAAATAGCCCACTTATAGCGGAGTCCGATGGCGGTGGGCGTCAGGCGGCAGGACCCTTTCACTACGAACAATGGCGGAAAAGTAGAACAATCTGTGTTTTAATTGTATCCAGCTTAATATTGTTTGCATACCCAGTGACAAAAACAATTTAAGCTCCGTACTGATAATGCTTCTATTTCTTTTTGATTTTGATTTTTTTATAAATTGGATGGAAACAGTTTTTTTTCTCACAGGAAAAACCACTCGGAAGTTCATATTTAATTAACTATTTTTAATATCACGATGTTAGGCACAGGCCTCCTTTAATCGAAAGAGATTTCATTCATGCAGGCCATAGATTTTTTTTTTTACTCTTCGTAGCGTAACTACCAACTCAAGTTTTTAATCGTGACTCCACAAATACATTTATAAGCATACTCACGAAGGTGCATACAGTATGCATCGCATCGCAATCCGTTTTGAAATCGAAACGAAAAGCGCTATATTCTGAGTTCATAGACCTCGACGGCTCACTGCAGATGTAATTCGAGGCGAAGTCACGAAACAAAAGTTTTCGCCGCAACCACACGCGATATCGGCGAATACGATTCTATCTGGAGTATCGCAAAGTTCTCGCATTAATACAGTTCGGTGTAGTGATATAGATCTCTTTCCATTATCCTCCATGATAGACTAATTTGGACGTTTTTCGATGATTTTTTAAATTTAATGTACAGCAACAGTGACCATTTAATTTACTACATTTAAATATACATTAAGACCTGCATTTATTATAGTTATAACCTAGGTATTCAAACTACCTAAATAACTTTATCAGCACCGACCTTTATATGGAAAAGTGGGACCGCCTAACGCAGTATTGCCGAACCTAAATGGACTGTCCAAACAATCATTTTAGTTAATTAGGGGCCGAAATATCAAGTAGAAGTAGGACAATGGCTTTACAATCGCACATACGCACATAGAGCAACCGAGTGGGTGTGCGTTTTTACTGACCATTATTAGTTGCGTCCTACACATAGTATTGTTATCGAGTTACCAACTACATAATGGTAAAAAATACTTACTCAAAACTACTTACTCAAAACAAATAAACTTTTAAGTGTGTACCTTTTTAGTACCTTTTTTTGTGCGATTTGTTCAAACGCGTTGCTTTATACGGAATGTAATCTCATCTTTAAAAAAAAAACAAAGTGAGGTAAACTTAGTATATATTCTGTGGCGTCTGTGCGCGTAATTAGTGTATAGGTACCTACTACACATATCGGCAGGTTTTGGAATTTTAGGTTTCAAAATTTTGCTAGCGAAATTCTGACTATACCTTTTTATTCTTCATTACTTTTGGACCTTTTCTATTGAGACTAGGCCCATTACGATTCTGCCCATGTCACTGACTATACTTTTTTCATAATCTGACAGACATGTTTCTTTTTTAAGTTTGGCACAATCACTTTTGGTCAATTATAACGATGTTGTATAATTAATTGAATATTTTTATTTCTTAGTTTGCAGGTTCGTTACATGGTTTTTCATCATAGGTTAAGAATCAGAGACAATATTATTTTAGTTTTAAAATACATTCATAGACATTAGTTTGTTATAGCCAAGCAGACAATATCGACTAAATCAATTGGAACATGCCCCCAGCCTTGAAAGCACTGCCTTTCAATGTAGATCTTGGTTCTCAGCTACTGGTCCAGCAAAGGACAGATTTTTGTGAATGCCCGTCTCACGATGCCTGATGCGGTCTTGATGTCTGCTACTCTTGCAACACCATCGGTCCCTGGGATGGGTTTAATGATGCGCCCAAGGTGCCACTTCAGCGGTGGTAGATGATCGTCTTTGATGATTACGAGCATGTCAGGACGCAGCTGAGATGAGTTCTCCGTCCACTTGGTTCTGATTTGCAGTTCAGAGATGTATTCTTTCGCCCATCGCGACCAGAAATTTTGTCGAATTTGCTCCACTCGTTGAAAGCGCTTGAGCCGATTTGAAGGCGTCTGCGTCAGGTCAGCGTCAGCTGGCGATGTCAGCGGGCGGCCAACCAGGAAATGTGCTGGGCTGAGTGGTGTGAAGTCATGCGGATCTGTGGACATGGGACTTAACGGACGGGAGTTAAGGATTGCCTCGACTTGAGTCAACACTGTGCTGAACTCTTCGTAGGTCAGATGTGCGTTTCCTACAACCCGGCGTAAGTGGTATTTGCAAGATTTGACCCCTGCTTCCCACAACCCACCAAAATGAGGCGCATACGGTGGAATAAACGAAAATTTAATATTTTGACTTGTGGCGTATTCTATTATGTCAGGGGAACATTTAGATAAAAATTTGGAAAAATCATTCATTAAACCGACAAAGTTTTTTCCGTTGTCGGAAAATATCTCACATGGCTTGCCACGGCGTGAAATAAAACGCTTTAAAGCTAATAAATAGGCATCCGTAGAGAGATCACTTACTAATTCTAAGTGGATAGAGCGTGTCACAAAGCAAACAAATAAACAAATGTCACTCTTTATAGTTTGAGCACCTCTACCCTTGCGATTGAGTATGAGCACCGGCCCGGCGTAGTCAACGCCACACCGCTCAAACGGAAAACCGGGAGAAATACGTTCTTTAGGCAGGTTCCCCATGATGGGGTTGATCGTACGGCCTCTCAATCGACAACAAACTACACAATCGTGAACAACCTTCCTCGCAAGGTTCCTACCACCTAATGGCCACCACGTCTCCCGTAAATTAAATAAAAGCGCCTGGGGAGCAGCGTGTAGCATTTGCTTATGTTCATAACGAAAAAGTAAAATTGTAAAATGATGGTTCGATGCCAACAGCACTGGGTGCTTTTTATCAAACGAAAAATCGACTGAGTTTAAAATACGACCACCGACTCGCATTATTTTATCGTGGTCGATAAACAAACTCAACTTAAGTAAATGCGTATTTTTTAATTTCGTATTTTTCTCTACAGATTCGTATTCAGCGGGGAACGAATCCAACTGAGAAAGTCTAGCCAGTGTGAATTCAGATTGTCTCAATTCATCCACAGTGAGAGCGCCAGACCGCCGACTGCCTTTATTGCGCGCATTGTAAATAAATCTAAGAACATAAGCGGCTGCGCGTTTCATGCGGTTGAATTGAGAAAATCGGCTATACGGAAATAGTGAATTTGGTACCTGGGTAGACACTAACGTGTGTGATATTCCTGATTTGATTTCAGGCAATTCTTCATGCGCGTGATTGTCTGACTCCGATGCTACTTCAGTGCAACTGAACTCGAGTTCACGAAGGAAATTTGGGCCCTCCCACCACAGGGGGGACTGTGAAAGCTCTTGCAAACCGACGCCGCGCGATACCAAGTCGGCTGGATTCTCTCTCCCGCTTACGTGGCGCCACTGAAGTTCCTTCGTCAACTCGTGGATTTCAGCTGCCCTGTTTTGCACAAAAGTTTTTAAAAGATTAGGAGGCATGTGTAACCACCCTAACACTATAGTGGAATCAGTCCAGAACATTGTTGTGTCAAAATGTAAATTAAGTGATCTGCGCACCTTGTCGTACAGTCTGGCACCGAGTAAAGCACCGCATAATTCTAGCCTCGGAATACTGACAGGCTTTAATGGAGCGACCTTGCCCTTGGAGCATAACAGCCTCACTGATACAGTATGGTCATTGCACACTGTGCGTACGTATACACAAGCGCCGTACGCTGCCTGCGAGGCATCAGTAAATATGTGTAGTTCTCTGCGTGTAAAGTTGCTAGCTGTGACGTGACGCGGGATGCGTATGACGGTAAGTGCCGATAAACCATTGACGAACTGGTTCCATGCCCGTGCGACGTCAGCTGGCACTTCCTCGTCCCAGCCCAACTGTAACAGCCACATTTTTTGCAAAAGAATCTTGGCAATCATTACAGTTGGGCTAAGAAACCCTAAAGGATCAAAAATTTGAGATGCATGTGATAGGATAGCGCGCTTTGTTAATTTAGAACTATCACATTTAAATTGTGTATTAAAATAAAATTCATCAGAAGCCGGGTGCCAACCCAGTCCTAATGTCTTACATTGACCGTTGTCGCTTAAATTTAACTTCTCTGAAGCGCTTGAAGTTATAGGTTTTTCAATTTCAAAATTAAAAATCCATTTTCGTAACGGGAAACAACCTGATTGTAAGACCGCCGCGGTTTTCTCGCATAACTGTAGCAGCGTGTCTTTGTCATCTATACTGAGAATCATGTCATCAACAAAAAAATTATCATTAATTATTGTTTGGACCGCGGGATCCGGACAATCAATCGCGAGTTGTTTCAGGCACCTAATGCTCAAGAAGGGAGCTGAAGCGGTTCCATAGGTGACCGTGTTTAATCTATAAATACCTAGCGGCTCAGCTGGGTCGTCGCGCCAAATAATCAGTTGTAGATCCCGTTGTGATTCGTGAATCAGACACTGCCGGTACATTTTCTCAACATCTGCGCATGCAGTGTACCTATGTTGCCTAAATCGTAATAAAATGGTGACTATATCGCTTTGTAATGGCGGCCCTACCAGCTGAAGATCGTTTAACGACTTGCTACTGCTAGACGCGGCGCTTGCGTCGAACACAACACGAAGCTTGGTTGTCGTGCTGTGTTCGCGGAAGACACCGTGATGCGGCATAAAATAATGCGGGGTTCCGTATGTAGGCACGCGTGTCATATGGCCTAAGCTTACATATTCGTGTATGAAATCGCTATATAGTTTTTTCATATTTGGATCGCGTTGTAAACGCTTCTCTAACGCTATAAAACGGCGCTCGGCTTGAGTGAATGTTTCACCCAAGTCGGCCGGTGAATGTTTGAGAGGCATACGTACACAGAATCGTCCGCTACTATCACGCGTAGTATTCTTCACGAAACTATCCTCGCACGCACGCTCCTCGTCGGTACGCGTATCGCATAATGTGGGCAACTCTTCTAATTCCCAGAATTTTCGCAGTAAGCTGTCAACAGAATCAAGCGTATTAGTTAAATTGCATTGGATATACCTATTATGACGCGGATTTAAATCGATAGGCCCTGAACCTATCCAACCCAATTTAGTATTTTGTAAAAAAGGTCCATTTTTCAACCTCATTTTACCATTGTTGAGCAAATCCCAAAATATGTCAGCGCCTAGTAAAATATCAATAGCTTGGGATTCGCAAAACTGCGGATCTGCCAACTGTATGTTGTCAGGAATTGTAAACTGTGCGCTTTGTTTACATACAATGGGCAAAGTAGATGTGATGCGCGGCAACACAAAACATTTGATGCGTGTCGAGTAAGTACTTATGCGCGATTTAATCTCGACGTCACATACTTGCGTGGAATGTGTCACTGAATTACCTACCCCTCGAATTTCGTGTGTGGACTGTATTAATTGTGTGTGTAATAAATCGCATAAAGAATTGGTAATGAAGCAATGTTGACTACCGCTGTCGAGGAGTGCGCGTGCTACGTGATAATTTTCGTGATCATCAGCTATCTCGACTAACGCAGTAGACAGTATCACCTGTTGCAAAGGCATAGACAAATTGCAATGTTTGTCTATGTGCGCGTTATGTACTTGAATACAACTAACTTGTGGAGAGTTCTCTTGGCTAGTAACCGGACTGACCCCCCGTTCGATTACATTTGATGCGTATAATGATACAGTTTGATTGCTTGACATGTCATTGTGAATTAATGAATTATGTTTTTGGTTACATTTGCGGCATGGCCCAAATCTACAATTCTCTAATGAATGGCCTGTGCGCAGGCAATTTTCGCATAATTTATTGGAATGAATGAAATTAAGTTTTACCTCTAAGTTACTGTCCAAAAACTTTTGGCATGCATATATTGGGTGATATGCCGAGCACATCAAACAAGGTTTTTTAAAATTAACAATCTTTTCTTGTGGCTTATTGTGAGAAACATTGCAGTGAATCTTGTGGTTGCCATGGGCTGCTGGGGTGAATTTTTTAACATCATTAGACAATTTGTTTCCATGTGACACCAACAATGTTTCTAACATGTCAGCCCGGTCTTTAAGAAATTTAAGCAAATCACTTACTTTAACTGTTGTTTGAGAACTGTTATATAATGTAGTGCCTTTGTATTGCTCCCACTCTCGCTCAGTGGTTTCATCCAATTTTGAGGTCACTATATAAATTATTAATGTATCCCAATGCTCTGTGGGCTCTTTTAATATTTTTAAAGCGCGTAGGTTCTTAAGAATAGTGTCTATAAGTTTCCTTATATGATGAGGAGACTCTTTAGAAATTTTTTGAATAGTGAAAAGAGCCTTTACATGATTATGTACCAAAAGCCTAGTATTGTTGTACCGATTGAGAAGCAATTCCCATGCCACCATATAATTATCTGCGGAAAACTCAAGAGAATCTATTACTAGCTCTGCACTACCCTTTAATGAAGACTTGAGGTAGTGGAACTTTTGAATAGCACTTATTTCACTGGATTGATGTACTAGTGAGATAAATGTGTCTCTAAACTCGAGCCAGTGCTCATATGCACCGTCAAAGGTTGGCATGGATATTGTAGGTAACTTAATAGATTGTGACTTGTTACTAGACATGTTGGAAGTGATCTCTCCATTGTTAATCAAGCATTCCACCAATGACATGGAACTGTAATAACTATTCTCAAATAGTTCTCTTTGTGATAACTGATCGTCAAGCTCACTATCACTGACAAATTCTTCAATTTTAGATTGAATACTATTAAACTCGGCGAATAATGCGGATGCGCCTTGTATGCGTAACTTTAAATCAACTTTTTTCTGACTGTCTATGTCATCATGTTGACAATTAGTGATATAATTAGAGAGCTTTGTTAGCCTGCCCTTTAGAATGCCTCTTTTTTTAATAAGATCGCGAAGAAAAGGGTCATTACTTGTATCAGAGCTAAGCCTGTTAGGCGATTTATTGCGTGAAATAGCACCGTCACATACGCTCATTGTGATTAGGTTTTAAGAAGCAGAGGTACTTACGGTTTCCTAGTGGTATAGCAGCCGATGCTAGCACGTCACAAAGCTGCTATGTACAAAGAACCCGCGCAAGCATGCACCCCTCATGCACCGAGCCACTGAAAAAGTTCAGACACAGTACACAAGCTGAAGCGGAAAGTTTAGGTTAGGATGGGATGGTTAGCCGTACCCGATGATGCGTTTATGAATCTGCTTCTTCTTTCTTTACGAAATTTGATGCGAGAATATGATGATTCGTAGATGAATTCTTGGTTGGCGTGATGATGCGACGCCACGATGTCTTCAACCACGTAGCGATGACTTGCAAGACATGACGGATTGCGTTGTCCGTACTCGTCGTAAAATCCGTAGGTCGCTGGCTTTTATCCGGCTCGAAGGTCCACATGGTCAATTATAACGATGTTGTATAATTAATTGAATATTTTTATTTCTTAGTTTGCAGGTTCGTTACATGGTTTTTCATCATAGGTTAAGAATCAGAGACAATATTATTTTAGTTTTAAAATACATTCATAGACATTAGTTTGTTATAGCCAAGCAGACAATATCGACTAAATCAATTGGAACAACTTTGTATCTGTCTTAATGGAAAAGGCAATTAGATTAAAAAAAAAACACTGACTGGCTAACATTGACAACGAATATTATTAAATATGATGAAGTATAAAGATAATATGACTATTTATTGGATTTGACTCATAATTTACGAAAGACATTATTATAACAAATTTTACGGAAGAAATAACCAAACGGAAGACTAGGCTGTATGGTCAATAGACTATAGCCTGCCTGAAAGGGCGAAAAAAAATAATCGTATATTTATTCCATAAAGAG
This sequence comes from Pheosia gnoma, assembly GCA_905404115.1. Lineage (NCBI taxonomy): Eukaryota > Metazoa > Arthropoda > Insecta > Lepidoptera > Notodontidae > Pheosia > Pheosia gnoma. The sequence continues at coordinate 9,314,647 of FR989899.1, read as the reverse complement.
TTAATTTGTTTTTTACGAGGTCGCAAAGTCGTAAACTGCATTGGTATCGTGTCTTCGCTACTTAACGATTTTCGCAACCTTGGTTCGGTTTGCATGTTGTGACATTGAGGCATCGGATATTTGACTGATGCACGCAACAGATGCATCGAACAAATAAGATTTGAATAGGCCCACATCGTGTTATATAACGTAGGTACTGTTAAAAAGAATAATAAATACGGAAATACTTGATAATAATTATATTCAACGCGGCAAAACTTTGTATATTTTTGGCGGTCCACGAACTGTCAAACGATTCTCCCGTCATCCGAGAGTTGCGCCGCTAGTGATGTCCCTCAGCACAGCGAGTGAACGATCACGGGTAACAGTACGGACATTATTATCATTCAACAAGAAATTCTGATAGTTACAGTATCTTAGGTTTCGACTCTCGAAGTCGTTAAAGTGTAGAAAGACGATAGTTGTCATCGCCATTCACCATTATATGAGCAAGAAACTGTACAGTTCTTATTTGCCTAGACTTTACTTAGGGTTGGTAGTCATTTATTAATGGCTGATAATACAAAGTTATATGTCGAGAGGCAAGTTGGCGAGTCACTTACGTGCCGGTTGATGGGGAAAAAAATCGGCCCTACAGTGGAACGTTGGGCCGCTCGTTTAAGCTTTTATGTTAACTGGTCATCAAAGACTAAGCCCGATAATTTCATCTCGCAGGCACCAAGAAGATGGAGTACAAGACAAGGCAATGGCACGAGAAGTGCTTCTGCTGCGTGGTGTGCAAGAACGCCATCGGAACGCGCAGCTTCATCCCGCGCGAGCAGGAGATCTACTGCGCCGGCTGCTACGAGGACAAGTTCGCTACGCGCTGCGTCAAGTGCAACAAGGTGAGATATATATAGACCTTTCTTCTTTTTCGCTACAAGGTTCTAGAACGGCGACTACGAGCTGGAAGGCGTACGTATTCCGTAGCCCCCCAAAAGGTCTACCGATGATATGAGCTCCGTCTTAGGATGCATGCAAGCTGCGGAGGACTGTGATATGTGGAAGTCCTTGGGGAAGGCCTACGTCCAACAGTGGACGTCTTTCAGCTGATGAATGGATACCCAGCTCAAACTATGACTCTAGGACATGAAACTCCTCAGTCCTCCCGTGACCATAGTTGCTGTAAAGCAGCCGAAACGTCGGGAACGTCTTTAACGTTATCATCAGGATTGCTATACCTGAAACAACAATTAAGAAAATTAACTCGACACTGGCAAAATCGGTACTATTTTATAGCCAACGAAAATGAAAGACAGAAATCACGATATTTAAAGATATTTGTCGACCTGATTAGCTCAGTGGGTAGTGACCACAGATATATTAGAGGAGATATGTTATGAAAGCGGTGGGCTTGCGCTCACCTTTAGCCAAAATTACGCTAACATAGAGTTTTCGCCGTCAGTCGACTGCAACTGCACGACGGTATCGGAGCTCTAACTTTTTATTTAAATGCCGTGTTATTCCGTGCTTGTGTGCAAAAATACTAGCAGCAAAGTGAACTACGCGAAAGATGGAATCTCATTTCACCAGCCAGTATTAAGTATTTTATTTATTCGTCTTTAAAATAATTAAAAACAACAAATCAAAAAATATTTAATGCCTTTATTATGTTATTTTAGTTTTCATGTAGCACAACGACTTTTTTATTTTTGTACAAAATACATGGCTCTTTAAGTACCACCTATGTTCGCTACTGAGTGAATGTACGAGGCAATGGATAGATCGTCTAACGATACTTTGAATAAACTGGTGCGTCGCGTGGTACGGCCGCTGTCTGCGGCGACGACGCAGCACGCACCGAATTATTGGCACGCGTGTGTGTGTGAGACTTCGTATTGGTTGGTTTTATGTAATTGCATGTGTTTTGTGGCGAGTGGTGGGGAACAAACGGAGACAGCGAGTTCCCATACATTTTGAACCGCACGGCATATCTCTCGTGATCTGTGGTAGTGACCCTGCTTTCTGTGCTGCGGGTCCCGGGTTCGAATCCTAGTTGGGATAAACTTTGTGCGACTAGCACGAATGTGTGTACCCGAGTCATGGATGTTTATTATCTATATGAGTATTATATACTGGGTCTATTGTACAATACCCACAACACAAGCGTTGCTTAGTTTGGCACCTTATAGTTGGTGTGTTTGTCTGGCGATATTTATATATTATCTATTTGGTAGCTGCGCCCCGCGGTGTACCCGCGATTAAAAGTATCTCCTTCTCCTCTATGTCCTTTTCTGTAGCCCTGTGCATTTTTTCGGGATAAAAATTAGCCTGTCATTTTCTGACCCCTAAACTACCACTGCGTATGCAAAAAATCATGTCGATTCTTTGCTCTATTAAAAATTAAAACAAACCTATCCCAAGGAACCATACATTTTACCGGGATAAAAAGTTCTGGTGTGATTGAGTAACAAACATCCATCAATCCATCCAAACTTTCACATTTATAATATGAGTGGAATTAAAGATATTAATGATTGCAATAACCGTTCTCCAGATCATAACGCAAGGCGGCGTGACGTACAAGAACGAGCCGTGGCACCGCGAGTGCTTCACGTGCAGCAACTGCAACACGTCGCTGGCGGGGCAGCGGTTCACGTCGCGCGACGAGAAGCCCTACTGCGCCGACTGCTTCGGCGAGCTCTTCGCCAAGCGGTGCACGGCCTGCGTCAAGCCCATCACTGGTGAGTGCCACTTACAATGACAACATAGGTGGAAGCGCTAGGTCAGGGCACGAAATTCAAAATTTCAATGGTTTTTATTTTTTTACGAAAAATTTGGACATCTTTACGATGTAATTTAGTTTTTCGCGATATTGGCGATATTAAAGCGATACAACACTCCAAAGATAGTAAAAGTAGCGGTTATTACAAACCTTGGAGTATTGTATCGCGTTAGGTATTTTTTTAAGCAAACTTAATACATCGAGACATCGAATGCAGAATGCCAATATCGCGAAAAACTAAATTACATCGTAAAGATGTCCAATTTTTTCGTAAAAAAATAAAAACCATTGATATTTTGAATTTCGCGCCCTGACTTAGCGCTTCCACCTTAACGTGTGGATTTAACTCATTATCAAATTATGAATTAATTTACAGTTATGAAATATCACATTATATTATTTAGGTCTACATAATTTTCAATATTTTTTAGAAAATATTGAAAAAAAATACAATTGCAATCGTAAATTATTTTAATAACGACTCGTAACGTGTATGTGAAATCGTACACCAAAAGAACTATTTACTTATGTTTACATACATACGTACGTTACGTTTAGTTTAGTTTAGGTTAGTTGTTCAGTAACAACTTCATCATTGCCAATTTTATCGTTAACTTTTGACTCCAACAACATGTCGCCAACTAATTAAAAAGTTAAATCAATCGTTCAAACTTTTTTTCTACACTACAGGCATCGGCGGAACCCGCTTCATCTCGTTCGAGGACCGCCACTGGCACAACGACTGCTTCATCTGCGCGCCGTGCAAGACCTCGCTCGTGGGCAAGGGCTTCATCACCGATGGACAGGACATCATCTGTCCAGAGTGCGCCAAGCAAAAACTCATGTAAATACCTACAAGCATCGCTACTAACGAACCCGTCTCGGCTAAAGAACATAAAAATATTACTCGCTTAATTTAGTCGATTTTAGTTTCGAACGAAATAACATTCGATTATTTGTACATGTTGTGTACATGCATGGTAGGTGTACCTAATTAAGATATGTGACTAATGTATTTTTGTGTGCTCTTTGTAGCGAAAAAACCGTTCTACCGTTAATCGCTAATGCCAGAGATTGGTGCGCTATTGGAAGGGAAGCGACCGGCGATGTGTCCGACCTCACTGTACCTAAGTGGCGCAAGGTCAATGTCAACCCCTAGAACGCAATGTTGACGCGTAATTTTTTATATAAAAAAAAACAACGAAAATCACAAAAAAAATAATTGAATGCACAAATATTGTGTTACCAAGTATTTAATTTCGCTTGTTGACAAAAAAAAACAACCTATTTATATATATTGACTATTTAATTCTGTCTGATCACTTGTTCAGAATTATTGTTAAATATGTATTTACGTGCTAATTGCCATATAACTCCGCTTTGGCTGTTGTATTAGTCTTTAGATTTATATTGTCAATTTACCTAGTGCGATTCACGCGATGCCTTAATAACATATCTAAGTCAATTTCGAGGTTATATATTATTTCTCGTTGTATAACCACCTTAATTATAAATTTTGTGATCACAATTCTTGCCTTTCATTGTAATTCTGCGAAGGACAAACGGTTTGTCCAAGATTTATAACTAAAGAGGTCCTACAACATGTCTGGTGTTGCCAGACTATTAATTTTTCTTATCTACTAGAGATCGTTATCGATCGTAATAAGTGCTTGTCATGTAACATAGTTAATAAGAAATCTATTGACACAGATATTACGTGTTTATATTTTAAGTATTTATTTATACGGGAGTGCGCACTTATTATGCGCGGAGACGCCGATGGTGTTGCCGTGTCACATAAAACGATGAGATTTTAGATGTAGTGTTGCCATATACGCCATCGGCGGGTCGCTGCCTAACACTAATAAATAAGTGACATCTAGTTTTACTAATGAAAAATAATAAAATAAAAATATTTTCTCTCTCGAATAAGAAACAATCGTGTTACAATAATGTAATTGAATGTTATCGATATTTTTACATGATAATAAAATATTTTGTTAGCGTTTAGAGTCGTATGTACTAAGTGAGATTAACATCTGTGTTTACATCGCTCCGGCGAGCCGACCATTCAATGATTGGGGATCACTTTATAAACGTTAATTGTTAAGAAATAAATTATTCGTATGTTGAACTTAATTTATATATTAATGTGTACACGTAAATCAAACCGCTTAGCTGTGTGATCTGATCTAATTAAAATATTTTTATCTATCCATAGATTGTAAACTACCTATGAAACTGAAAATAAACGATTTAAAAGTTATTTTATTGTGCGTTGTTTATTTGTGTTCTACCCGCTTCTTCTCAGATACACGACAGATGTCGCTAAAATTTCCCTTTGATCACGAAACATCGTGCATGAGTTTCAGCTATTCGGCGATAGATGTCACTACATTGTACTACTACTAAGTAGCCACTCTGAGTAACTCCTAAAATGTATAGTCGGTGGGATCGAATGACTATATTCCATATTTCCTTGCATTCTCCGTAAATGATAATACTAGTTAAAAGTAATTTAAATAAATATTTTATTTTACACATTTTTTTTACAAATTAGGTGATTTAAATCGATAACTACTTATACAATTTTTTAAGGTTTATATCACAAAAGCATAAATTATTATCTATAGAACGAAATAAAGCTTTTTATTATAGCCATTACTTATTTACCTTTAATATACAGCAACGAGTTAGTGTTTTGTTTTTTTTTTTTATAATGCATAAATCTATTATTTTCAAAACAGTATAGAGAAAACTGAAAGAAATATTTGCTTACTTATGATGTGAGCAATCAAGTCTTATGGATAAGATAATTTTGTAAATTACATGAGATTTCACTCACCATAAACATAATATATTTATGATATTATATTTACGCAGTCGTGTGTTTAAGATATATACAAGACATCATTTACGTGCAAGCGGGTCTGTCATCAAACAGACAGTTCTTTCTTTACGAAATGAGATGCGATGAAATAATATGGATATGAGTATGGCCTCACCCACAACTAGCGGGCATTTTGCCAATATCAAGTAATTAATAGCAATAACAGATTCAATAAATACACATTATAAATAAAATAATGGATGTGACATGACGATATGAAAATGGCGTGTCCAAACAGACAGTTGTTATCACACGTACAGCGTACATTTTGTATGTACTCGGTGTCAAATACGACGTGACCATAAAATAGAAAAGTCAAAAATAGCGATGCCCAAAATAAAGTATGGTAGCCCATTTCATTTCTATATTAATAGTACTTACTGCTTCATGACAAACTGTAAAAGAACTTTCTAAATATGTTACATCATTTATACAATATACCCTTATCGTCTTAGGCAAAAGCAAGTGGTAGGAAGACAGTGGGGCCGTGTTCTTTCTCTGTTGCACACATGCTCACATATGGCGGTGACGTCATTTGACACTGCAATGTGTGCCTTTCTTATTTTCTGATTGGACTTTTAACATACTTATTTTGTTATTTTTCAGAATTATTTCCAAGATTTTTTCACTGCATCCAATCGTAGCACACAAATGAAATAATTATGCTAAAAAACGTATTTTCCTATTACTGCGAATTAAAACAAAATATAATAGCTATAAATAAAAAAAAAACTCATTAAATTAAGTTAAGTACCCTAAGCCTCAAATTCTTCCTCATATCAGTCGGTTCCAAAGTACTTCTGTCCGAAGTGGTTGGGCGCCACGGGGTGCAGCTCCGAGGTGAGGATCTTCATCTTCGGCACGTAGTCCACCACGGCCTGCGCGGCCGCGGGCGTGCAGAACAGGTTGGACAGAATGATGCGGTCTTCTTTCACGCCGTGCTGGGTCAATACGTTTACAGCCTGGAAGGAAACATTTTGGAATTGGTGTATTATGGTCACATTAAATGCAACGTCACTGCTAGAAGTAAGCTATGTCGTAGTATATCGGAAAAAGAGCATGAAACTTTAATGGCGAATATCGAATATTTAAAATTACGTTACATACTACATATATTCTTTAATAGTATTTCGTAATCGAAATAGTATAAGAAATTAAAATAATTTTAGGGATTTTATCGCGTTTATTTTATGTTTTTTACGTTCCCGACGTTTCAGCTGCTTTAGAGCAACCATGGTCACGGGAGGACTGAGGTGTTTGACGTCCTCGTGTCATAGTTTGAACTGGGGTTGAAAGTAATACACATAATACAGCATATCAGTTATATAGCCCGCACCTGTTTAACAGTGTTCCCCGTGGACATGATGGGGTACATCAGCAGCACCTGGCGGCGGGCGATGTCCTCGGGGAACTTGGCGTAGACCACGTGCGCCTCGTGCGTGTCCGTGTCGCTCTCCACCAGGATCTTGCCGATGCGGATCGAGCGGCAGCAGTCGCGGAGACCCTACACCATGTTACAAAATAATCATTATATATTTGGATCGCCACAAGTCCATCGTATGGTACCCATAATACAATTGTTGCTTGTTTTGGACTGAACAGTTTCCGATATCTAAAGGTTGGGCTTACTGGATAAAATTTGAAGAGTGACGTTGGTATCTACAAGAACTAAGATTTTTAAAACTAATTTGTGCATTGTCTACATTACTGATTGCGATGTCGGCGTCATATTGACAATATTGAAACTGAGCTGCGTCTGTATATTGAATATTTTTGAGGAAACATTTTTTTGGGAATTATTCTCAATAAAAAAAAACATTGGATTTTTCATTCATCTGTCTGTCATATTTCGATGAATCTCGGTGTGGTCTAACAACTAGGTTCTTGTTAAAAGATACTTTTATCCCTGGAAATTAATAGGTTCCCATGGCTACCCTATACCTTAGTACTGTATCTTAAAATTCACCGAAAAGAGTTTAATGATATAGTGCTAGTTCCGAAAAAGAAGAGTTGCCCCTGGATAACCAAAAACCACTATTTCAAAATTCACCAGATCAATTTAATTGAGTTGTGGCATGAAGAAGGTTTACACATTATCACCTGCTCCATAGCCTCTCCCGATCTAACAATGGACACGCCACAGTTGCCAGCGCCATACTTGAGCCCTTTGTACAGCGCACCAGTGGGAGTCACTACCTCACAGTCAGTGAATGGCAGCTTGTTCAGACTCTCCTCAATTACAAGACGGATCAAACGATCAGCATAGAACTTGAAATCACTTCTGGAGGTGTTCCTGAAGACATACTTAGTATAAAATATTGTTTCATTCTTATTACTTATATACAATACACAAAAACTTAACTTGACAAAAAATCTATACTTAAAGTGTCATGTATGACTGGAATGTCTGCATGGTTTAAAATACTCAAGTCTGTAACTAATCCCCGCGCAATCACATCCACTATGTTCAAATAGTGATGGGCTTCCCATTCAGATTAATATAGCTTTCCTTCTGTAAAGAGAGTGCATGAGCTTCTTACAATAATGGCCTATTTCCCCTTACATATGCATGAAAAACGAGCAGACTTTCAAAATAACAATATATTTAACTCCATGAGGATGATATGTAGAAGCAAAGATTGCCATGTCGTCATACATACGGCACTCTCAACATTTTGACCTCCTCAAACGACGTATCGGCATAAGAAGGTGAAAAAGGTTTCTCTCAATGCTCAAGCAAATGGAGTCCTATCGCAGTTTTGAGTATCCTTAAGTAAAAAATAAAATAAAAAATGCTATATTACGAAGAGTATTAATAAAAGCAAAAAGACGAGGTCGTAAGCGAGTCACAAGGTGCTGTAACCTTTGCTGTAGCATAAACTTACTTGTCCCGCAGTATTGTCTGCAGTTCCATGATGTTATCATTGAGTGGCAGAAGCGTCAGATTGTCTCCGAACTGTTCCTTGATATCCGTAGCGTCCCATTGCCTGATATCATTGTCGATTAACTCCATTTTCTGTTTATCAGAATGTATAAACAAAGCGCGTGCAGTGTGTGATTGAAAACACAGAGTTGACAGTTTCTTTGACAGATTTGAAGTAAGAAATGTCAATGAACTCACGACCGTCAAATATAAAATTAAGTCGTATCGTTCAGAAACGTGTACCCAAAATAAAAATCGTGTTTCAAAATGTTGAAATGTAGTTGAAATATAACCTATACCTACTTATTGTATATTGAAATGCTAGTATTTAAGAGATGCAGGATCGTCTCTTTTATTGCGTACGGTGTACGTCACGTGTTCGTAACTAAATAAATAGGATTAAAGATTCCACAAAATCTATGGTTTCAAAACGAATTTTGTCAGTCTCCTCATTACGCCTTATGAGGACAGCTCGGCCAGTAAGCAAGTGATTTATCTTTTATTTGACTGTACCAGGGCCAAGAACCGGAAAGCCTATGAATGGGTTTTTTAACGACATATCTGCCGTCAGATTTGACTTATGATTACTCATTCACTTGGCTTACCTTTTGAAAGGGCTTTCCTGTAGCACGAGGTAAGTTTATCGAGGTAAGTTATGTTAATCGGCCAAGTTAAACGCAAACCCCGTTCGAAAGGGTTTCCCATATAACACACACAAGTTAATTTTGATTCCAAGCTCAGGTAACAGCTAAAACCCCTTCAAATGAGAAAGTTTCCTTATTAGGCCAGTCGGCCGATGGATAACTAAAATTTTAGGGAATCCCGATGTGTAGGAATCCCCTTGAACGACTTGTCCTGGCACTGAACTCTACATACGCATTGTCCTCGTGTAAGCCGAGCATAAGACAGACTATAAATCAGTCCGCTTCAAAAATTAGTTATTTATCCCTATTTTAGAGTATGTACTTACCAAGCACCTACTTACTTGATAAAAATCATACCAAAGTTGTTTAGTTTAGGGACCCATCACACAATAAAACTGATATTTTTTATAAGGTGTAGTGCATACAGACAAATTTCCAGCATACTGCACTAATACTGCATACCTACTTACTAAACTTATAACTTGCCCGCAAAGGTTAGTCTTTCACCAGTGAAACAAACATTGTGATTACGCATAACTCTTTATTTGCCCAGAAAATACAAATTATAATTATTGCAAGAATAGCTTCACTTCACGTTGTTGATAACAATATTCTGTCGATACCATTAAAGTTAAGTTCGGTCTGCTCATGTTATAATCACAAAACTTTCACAAAAATATATTTATTAAAATATTCTATTAAATATGGAACTGTGACCGCTACGTTCTACGCAGAACATTTTTACAACAACAGTAAAACCTTATTGTAAATGTGAGAAAAAAAAATGCGCAGATGCCAATAAACTTGCCTCCATTTTCTAAAAAACATATTCTATGAAATGTAAAACATTATAACTCGGTTGTAAATGACTACCTGCCTACCTTAACAAAAATATTAAAATAAAATGATGTGGTTAAATTCGTCAAACAGTTCAACATTGACAGAACAAAAACAATCCAACTGTATCTTTTAAAATTTCGTGATGAATTGTACGAACTTCGAATGTACATGGTACGTGCCATCTTAACTTATTTGGTTACAAAAGTTGTCTCTATGAATGTCTTTTCAAAACTTTAGACGTCTCGAAACAATGAATTCAGACGATATCCCATTTTATATTTAAATTGTATTTATATAATTCGGCATTTGGAGACGTAGTACATAAATAAACGATTTAATAGTTACAATACGCTTACAGTAACATAATAAAGTATTTAACAAAAATTCGTATAAAATCATCCTTTTTAGGAATTTCCATAATCGTAGAGGCACCAACATAAAAAATGGAATAAAAAAATAATAGCAATACAAATTCCTGGCAATGTACTCGAGTAATCAGAACACAAAAGGTCGAATTGAACTTAGGGTAAATAGATATCGTTTAGTTTGCACTAATTAATTATCTATCCCCGAATCCTCTAACAACTAAGTCATTCCCCACCTTATGATCCGAATCATTACTAACCTACTTACAAATAACCTATAAATCACCGCAATTAATGACGAAGCAATGAACTGGAAAAATAACAGCCTATTTCAAATAGCCTATATTAAACTTGTGACTTCTATTAATCGGTACAAGACAAAATTGACTTTCGCTAAATCTATGCTAATTTGCACACTGTCTCGTGAAGCCCGGCCTTAGGAGCTAAGTTGTGGAGGCTTCTTAAAAACATGACTACCTATCTCTAGAGAGCCTTCGAAGTATAGGCTTAGGCTTCGTTCTAATCAACGAGCAATCACATGCTGTAATAGGCAATTTGGACGTTGAACCCAGATAACGTATACTTTGATTTCGTGTCTTCGTTGAGCATCAGGGAAAAACGACCGACCAATTTAAAAGGGGTTTTTGCCAATCGATAACCTATGAACTCTAAATATAGGGTACATACGATAATCCTACGACCATCTCACCGGGAAATCGATAGCTGTACGAGCGGAGTCATGGGGAAAAGCTAGGCGGACTGTAAAGTGACAGCTTGCCAATCAGGTGACCGATGACAGACCAATAGCAGATATTCCCTGAGAGCGGAGACCAAGGACGGTTTTCTGGGCGGCGCGTCGCGGTCCGAACCGGGCGGCGTGACACTGACATTATGGACGCACTTAAAACGTCGATATTGAAGAGTTTAGAATGCATTGAACATTAGATAGACCCCTTATATCATAATTTGTATGCGTCTAATGTAACGGACTATAATCTAATTAAGTCTATACGTTTACAACGAGCGAGTTTACGATACGTAAACATCGGCCGAGGCTTGCACGAGATGTTAACGCCGACACGACGTGAGCGATACAGGGCCATTAGTATGAGTTTTTACCGTATTCAAATACCGATCGAGTGATATAATATTTCCATACCATTAAAGCAGCACGTTTGCTGTTAATCGTATGGAAAGATTCGATCAGTCGAAAATTATAGGCCCTGTAATGTGTTATAAGTGAAAACATTGATTTGAAATTACTTTCGCTCACACAACCTACGGGCGCACTACTATACAGAGACTTTAATGAAGTGTCTGTAAAGAAGCTTATACTAACTCTCTTATAAAGTCTTTGTCTGTATAGTAGCTAATACTAATCCTCTATTAGTGTCGATCGAATGCATGGTAGTGCGCCCGTATATAAATACCCTTATCTGAATATTCGCACATTGCCTCTGCTCTCAATTAAGCCAGCGCTACCCTCTGTTAAAAAACTAGCAACGATCTACAAAGAAAATGTACCATTGAAATCAATTTTGTTCAAAGCACGCGACCTATATATTAACGTGGAAGCGTTGGGTCAGGGCGCGAAATTCAAAATTTCGATAGTTTTTAATTTATTACGAAAAATTGTTAAATTGTGTTACGAACATTTATGATGTAATTTAGTTTTTTCGACATTGGCATTATGCATTAGATGCGTGTATGTATCTAATGCATAATGCCAATGTCGATGGTATAAGTAATCCAATTTACTTATACCATTACCTAAAGCGATACAATACTCCAAAGTATCTAAGCTTTATTTACTAACTTTGAAGAGTGGTATATTTTGAAATTAATTTTGAAGCAATTTTCATCTTATATATATATATAAAAGAAAGTCGGGTTTGTTCCAACACTTATAACTCGAGAACGGCTGGACCGATTTTCGTGGTTTTTGACTTGTTGTATTTGTCTCCGTCCCGAATAGCAGAATAACTATCAAAACATGGCAAAATTTTAGAATTTCTCATACATTTAATTCTGGGGCGGAACGAAGTTCGCGGGGAAAGCTAGTAGATAAATAAATGCATTACAGTATGCCGTTGTACGTAGTCAGCCGTAGTATGTTTCAATCTCATCAAATCTCAATAAAAATGTTCGAAGTTTTGAATTTCGCGCCCCGACCCAGCTGACGCCTTCACCAATCCATCAATAATTAAATATTGCTTATTCCTACCATTAGGAATTACATAAATACACTTTGTGCACTTGTTTAACAAGCATACCAAAGTATTACATCTACGCGCCGCGCTCCACGGCCCACACGAAGCGCAAACAATATCTTATTAACACCATACAAACTGTATAAAGTAAAAACTTTACCATTTAAAAAATAAATTATTAAAAAAATCACTACTTCTCGATTAAGTAATAAATACGACACACTATCAACAGAGCTTTTATACAGGTCCTGAGTGAGAAAATAATTCAGGTGAGCTTAACCTGACCACAATACTATTTACAAAACATTAAATTATATCTCACCAACTTTTTGTACTGGGAATGTGTCCAGGCCTTACGTATTATACATGATACATATTTTGTATAACTATTTAGAAGCTCTAATAATTAGAACAATTCCATAAAACAACCGAGGGGTACTTAACTAAGGCATACCTACTACTCGTGTTCTCATTGATGTAATAACGTTTTTTGTATAGGTTTTGGTTTAAGAACTCGAATAAAGGAGAATGCGCAAACATGGTAACAATTTATAAAATGCTTCAAGATCAAAATTGTATAGTTATTTGTATTTACACTCACTCTCAAACGTAACAAAGGAGGCAGGGTGACCTACTTGTTTAATAATTTCCTAATCCGGAATATCTTTTGATTCTGATGCAACTTGGTATGGTGGTCCATAATTCCGTTAGCATTCTCCTTTAATTGGTTCAGTTCTTATTAACATAAGTATTTAAGAAAAATAATATGATTTGTGCAACTGCATCAAAAAAATTACATACTTATAATACGGAATGGCTTAATTTAAAATAACTAAGATTTTTTTAGAATACAAGTGTTTCTTTTATAAATTGTAAGAATAAATAAAATTTGGTAGTCATCGTAATTTTATTCCTATATAAAACCGTTTAAAAAGGTCCGTGTTTGATTTGTCTGTTGTTTTGAGCACAGCGAATTTTAATTTCAAGCCGCGAACTTCTTTAAAGAATCTTATGATTACAAACTTTTTTAAATTATGACATTTTAAAAAAGTTTTCGATAACTAAATATCGACATGTAATTTTATTCAGTAGCATGACAGTTGGATGGTAACAAGTTTTTGAAAAAAGAAAGGTAGATCAAGACACGAAATAATAACTATTAAAAATAATCAAAAATTATTTACACATTTTTGATTTTGATTAATATATCTTACAGCAACACAGATAGGAATAACGTAAATAATTCCATTTGATTATTTTTAACATTAATAACCGATTCCTCCTTTATCCTTTAAAAATTCGCTCGGAAGATTCCAAACGAATTTATAAAGTTTTATACGATTTGATTTTTTTTAACATTCGTTTTTTACGCAAATCCGTTAACTGCCCTGAAACTATTTTTTTTATGAATAGTATTACTGAATACTGAATAGAATTAAAAGGCGAACTTTACAGGAGTAAATTTATGACGACAAACATTCCGACGATAAATTAAATTCATTTGATGCAGTCTCTCAATGTTATATATAGCTCCCCAAATCATCACACCACAGATCCGATATAAAAGCGTGTGATCAGACACCGTGATCCAATCCATTGAAGCGTACAAACCGACTGGTATTCAGTATGTACAGTAGTACCCGAGTGTGATACGCATATTGTGAGTCCGAGTCCGCAGTACTCATACATACTCGGGCAAATGTGGTGTGGAATGTAAATCACGTGGACGACACCCCTGGGGCCGCTCGGCGGGAATGGGCACAAACGATTGGAGTTACCTTTGACACTCAATACGAAACGCAGATGAAAATGGCTTATCAATAAGATTAGAAAACTTGTAAGTAGTTATCGTGAGTCTGCGAGTGTGTGTGTGTGTGTGTGTGTGTGTGAGCCCAAACACACACATAGCATAACGTGAAACGATCTTTGTACACATACATTTTAAATACACATATATTTTAAAGAACGCAGAACGCTCCCGCCTATCGGGGCTCTTATTTTCAGAGCAACTTAGAGTGGAGTGAGCTAACTACGGTTAAATTTAACTACAATCAATCCTATAGATTACCAGTTAAATTTAAACATAGATGGTGCACTCCAGTCCTAATGGTCAAGCAACCGTTTGTGCCAATCGCCGCCAAATAAAACAGCCATAACCTGTACAATATCAACTAGCTCATATCACATGGCGACTAGTGGGCGGCGACGCCGTTCCTCTGCCGCGGGTAACCGTTGTAATTAACCTTCTTAGCGCTTGCCATTTCGGGCATGGGCTCAATTTTGGCCTTTTTACCTGTTTTGGTGGCTAGATAAGCTTTGTAAAAGAACTGTGCGAACAGCACGAAGTATGAGAAGTACATTGCCATGGACAGCCTGATGTTGATTTGGCTGATGTGGCAGGCGCGGGGGGCGGCGTCGGTCATGTAGTTGTGGGCCCAGATGTTGATCGCGCAGCCGACGATCATCTGCGTGAGCTGGAGCACGGTGATGGTCATGGCGAGGAAGCGGGGCGGGTAACGGCCCATGCTCACCAGGGCGTAGTACGAGTACATGACGCTGCGGAAGATACACGACTTGTTAGCGATGTGCTCGAACTGTATCGCGATGACGGTATTGAAGTAACAAATTAATTTATTTACATAATATTTACAAATAGATTTGATAGTAGGCAGACTGTATTTAAATAATTAAAGAGCGTTACAAGTAGGAACGTTACAAGTAGTAGTATAACAATGTATTGCAAATGTAATCAAATGAAAATTAATTTGGTGAAACAAACACGCAAAACAAGTACTTTACATACGTACAATGGAAAAAAACTACACGTAAATTATGTGCCGGTCATAAAACGTAGTTGCATAAGTATGTTGTTATCGAGAGGCGTCGCAATTTCGCGATAAAGGACATAATTGACTGTGGATTTAGAAATTCCTAGTTGGGCACTTCGGCCTAAATATACATAAGTAAAATATGAGTAAAGTTTGTATTTCAGCGTCAATTGTGGCTCATTTGTGGAACGAGCTATGAATAGAACAATTTGTTGCAACGCGATGCCACCCATTCTACGAAGCAAAATGTCGTTGGAGACAAGAGCAGTTGGCAGCCGTTTAAAGGAATTATGCAAATTTAATAATAGCATGTGCTACAAGCATTTTAAACTTTAGTCGTCAAAACAATAAGTTTAAAATTCTTTAGCATCATCATCATCTCTGGCAAAGGATTATCTGGATTCAAACTTCGAGTAATGTGAGGAGGATTACAAATTGCATATCATAAATTAAAAACTGCAGAACTATACATAACAGATCTCGAATTCAAGTATATATTTCGTTTCGATATGCTTTCTCGAATGTATCGTCCCGCAGATTTAAATATTCGCCTTTCAAAAACATTCTATCTAGAATTTTGTTTTCAGCAATTTTAATAAGATCTGCTTAAATTGTATCCTCTCTTTATGATAGTATTCGCACAATGAAGATGCTATCAGAATTGAAATTGAACTCCGCGTGTTGTACCCGCCTGGCTTCATTTAACTGCATTGTGGGGTATCTCAGACCGCAAAAGCGGCTTGCACAGATTGTTCCAAAACAACGGACTAAGAGCTTTTTAGACTCGTGGCATTTACAAGTTGTTGAACTGTTATTGTCAAACAAATCAGATCAGACTTTATTCATAGTTCTTTTGAAAGAGATGAGATATTTTATATATGAATTACATTACTGGCTCGAACAATAGTGGTGGTCTTTCTTAGTGAGATAGTAGTTTATGATAATAAAATCCTTGCTATACTATACTATACTTTTGATAATTTTGTTACGGTCGGCTTCTAGCGCAGTTGGCCGAGTAGATCGATATTGACGGGAGCGATTACCGGCACCGAGGCTCAACTAGTGGGAACACCACATCTTTGACCACAGATCACGAGAGATATGCCGTGCGGTTCAAAATGTATGGGAACTCACTGTCTCCGTTTTGTCCCCACCACTCGCCACAAAACACATGCAATTACATAAAACCAACCAATACGAAGTCTCACACACACACGCGTGCCAATAATTCGGTGCGTGCTTTGTCGTCGCCGCATACAGCGGCCGTACCACGCGACACACCAGTTTATTCAAAGTATCGTTAGACGATCTATCCATTGCCTCGTACATTCACTCAGTAGCGAACATAGGTGGTACTTAAAGAGCCATGTATTTTGTACAAAAATAAAAAGTCGTTGTGCTACATGAAAACTAAAATAACATAATAAAGGCATTAAATATTTTTGATTTGTTGTTTTTAATGATTTTAAAGACGAATAAATAAAATACTTAATACTGGCTGGTGAAATGAGATTCCATCTTTCGCGTAGTTCACTTTGCTGCTAGTATTTTTGCACACAACCACGGAATAACACGGCATTTAAAAAAAAAGTTAGAGCTCCGATACCGACGTGCAGTTGCAGTCGACTGACGGCGAAAACTCTATGTTAGCCTAATTTTGGCTAAAGGTGAGCGCAAGCCCACCGCTTTCATAACATATCTCCTCTAATATATCTGTGTCTTTGACACTCCCTACATATAAATAGGTTAACATTGAAACCTGTCGTATCTATCGATAGCATAGAGAACGGCTGTTGAGAATATCATTTTATATATTTTTTTTATTAATAATAAATTAATAACTTTTATTCTCCACATATTATACTTGGAACTATACTTTTTTGTAGGAAACCATATCTCAATGTCGCTTTCAAGGTTTGATTTAATAAGCGAAACATAAAAAGTTCTAAAAATGCAATACCGCTTCTTTTCTTATCAACATAAAATTATATATTTTTTGACACTAAAAAGTTGTTGAAAAAACCTAATGCATATTTTTGCATTTTCAAGGTCGGTAACCAAGTTCATTATGTTTTTTTTATATACCGCTAAAATAAAAGAAAACTAAATCCAAATGTGACACTGTGACAGTGTGTACTAGTATCTTAAAGGACTTTACTAACCTGTGCACACAATAGTTCATGACGACGAACCAGCGCGCGGACGACGTGTACTCGGTGAAGGAGAACCAGGTGTACAGGAGGACGGTGATGTGGTGGTACCAGTGCAGGAAGATCAGCGGCTTCTTGCGCAACACAATGAACACCGTGTCGCCGAGCTCGGGCAGCTTCGACAACACGAACATCCACGTCCAGAAGCCGGACACCTTGTCTTGCTCGATGAAACTGGAAGCGAGAGAGATAGGAGACTGTTAGTACTTTAAACTCCACATACAGTGACGACGAATGAGTGTAAATAAATGAATATCGCCAGATGCACAGATTAAAAATATGGTCCCACGCTAAACAATGCTTGTGTTATGGATACCTCCGCAACTACCGTACTAGGAAAGGCGATTCCAGTAGCAGCCATAGGTACTAGAGCTATGTGTGAACCTTAAGCACGTTCCATTTTACGTAGCATTTCGGTACGTGGGTGAGCATCGTCGGATCCCTCTCACACCACAGATTTTATAAATAAGTATGACGTTGACAGCGTGTTTTCTCGACGACGTTACGATTATATTAGAAGTTCCTGCTTACTCTACATCTCATTTTCGAAATTTGTCCAGGCGGGGATCGAACTCGCAACTAACAGGTGCAGTGAGCCAAGTGGCCTATTCCTATTATTAATTTACCAAGTTTTTTAATTCTATGAAGTTTGCTTGTGGATAAGCATAAATGACAAGACCAGTAATTATACTGATTGACTTTTACTTTTATTTCTTACTGCCAACAAAAGTAAAACATTAAAATGTTGGTCGCACTACTCTTAATTCTGATCTACGATCGTAAAATCTTATTTGTGGTGACGATAATGACGTGGGAATCCTAGGTACTCGTATTTCAGAGGAAACCGTAGGCGACAGTGCTGATGAGATCAGAAGTCTAGATATTATATACAATGTTTGGAAGACATATCATCCTAGTTCTGTCATGATGCTAAAACTAATCGGTACTAATATAAAACTATAAATAGACGATGGACTCGGAAGCTGCAACACACATCTAGGAACCATATAAATCACGTACATTTATGCTAGCTAGCAATAACGTGTTACTAATAGTGACATCAGAATCCATAGTCTAAGCTTTCCTTTGTATGGACTTAGGGTTCAAATTCTTGTGAATATCATAAGTAGTTACTACATTATTGCATATCAATTTATACGATTGATTCGCACACGGCAATTACCCGACGTAATGTAGTGTATAAATCGCTAAACGATTTTTTACAGATGTTAACAATACATCGCGTGTATCATGCAAATGAGGTTGGACACGCAAAGCACGGGACGAGGAAGGAACTTCCATTGACAATGGTCTCGAGAGGGATCGTCTAGATCTTTAGTTCCTGGATTTTTTGGTGCAATCATCAACTGATGATGTAACGAGATTTTTATTGAAGTTGAGTAACATTTTTGCGATTATGTAACATACCTACGTGGTAAAATGAATTATACTTTTTACATTACTTCTACTATAGTTCATTTTCATTTGAATCCGAATGATTTACTTTTTAAAGTCTAGAAACGGCGAATCTGTTGGCAAGAGGAATAATGAATAATACCAACATTTGCACGTGTTTCGAGCTATCTGGTCCAATCAATTGCGATATCCTTCCATCAACGACTACAATATCAATCGAAGGCGAACTGATGTCGTTCAAAGTGGTGCGATCCGGCCCCGACACTGACCAAGTTGATCGCCGTCTAGTATTCCAAGCGTCATCGCGTCATCGTCATGGTGCTGGCATGCGCTGCGTTCGCATAATTTCCCAAATTACGTAATGTACCACTTTCTATTTCCAACTGTCGGTCGTCGTGCGACCATCGTCCGAGGTACCTCCCGCCCAGCTGCTGATGTAATTTGAATATTTACATTATTTTTGACGTGCTGAGTTTTTCACCAAATAAAATGAACAGTGATGAAATATTGATAAGAGTCAGACGGAGTGGCGGCAAAGCGACTAATTCGATGACAAGTGATAGTCGATAGATATAGTCGATAGTCTTAATCGGTGAATGTTCAGACCAATGGTGGAACACGATATGGCTCGATGGTTAGAGAGTGAATCAAGTTTAAATGCTGCAATAAAAATGACTTATACCGTATTTTTCCCCCAAATGTGTAAGAAAGTTTGCGTAAGATTGCAAAGCACCTTTCTTATGAAAAATGCTATGATAATGTATTACCATTAGTTATAGCAAGCAATCGGGTGGTATTGCTTTAGAAATTAAGGTATTCAAATATGAGCTTTTTGTATTTTTTTATAGCAATCGTAATGTGTGTGTGACTACCGAATCTGTCAAAGTGACAATAAAAGTATCATTTTCATCATGCCGAGACAAAATAATGGTACCTGGCCTGGGGACCTGGCCCCGGGTCCTGGCGCAATGAACGCTCGAGTCAGTAGGTCAAATACCACAAATAGGTCACGCATCGTGTACCATTTGCATAGGGGACTGAATAAATCGACTCCACGCTTGTATACGAGTATTTGCTGATCCCAGTTTGTATGAGAGTCTTGGAAAACACAAAAACTTATTCATTTTTAGCTTACTTCTGCTCTAATTGAATGAATAATTATTATCGCCAGACGAACACACCAACTGTGAACCGCAACTAAGCAACGTTTTGTATACTGGGGACCGTACCCACAGTGGACTTGGGCCGACCCCAGTATATTGTACAAACATTCGTGCTAATCACATAATTTTTACCTCTACCGAGACTCAAACCCGTACAGAAATCAGGATTGCCACCAACTGTCATCTGTGACATCTAAGTGGTGGTAGGTATAAATTTTTAATTCCCTTCTCGCACCCGAATCATTATTCATGACTGATCATATTCGTATAATCCGTTTATTGTTCGTCTATTTTTTTATCGATGTTCGAATGACGCAGCACTCAATATGAAAGTTGGCTCCGAATTGGTCGTCTAGAATGGTGCCATGTTGCCAACGGGTACATCGAACGATGTGGTCCTCATTAGGCTTTTTTCAAAATTCTTAGAATATAATGGCGGACGCGTGGGATGCTTAATTTCAATTCAAATTTTTTATTTTTATTAAATGACTGCCGTTTTGCCAGTTTCAATGCGAAAAAGAGATAGTACATGTATACTACAAAAATAGTCAGCATCGAGTGAAGTTGTAACTTGAAATTACACATTTGAAAGCAAACCATGGTGACATTTGTCTTAAATGTACCTGCCACTTTATTATTATTAATAATCAGTACATTTAATGCATAACTACATCATTATAGGTTAGGTTATTATTGCAGGCATTACCTACTGATAATATTTATATACAAAACAAAGTCGTGTTAGTTACACCATTAATAACTCAAGAATGGGTGGGCCGATTTTTTTAATGCATCTCCGCTCCGAAACATGGAAAACATGGAAATATTCTGAAGCGGTACGCTGTTCGCTGGGAAAGCTAGTACTATAGACAAAGGACGTTATGGTAAGGTATTTAAAAAAAAATACAGTGGGCGCTGAAGCGAGTTTTAACAGAACCACATAAGAGTAAAATCCAAGTAGCTATTAAAGGCTTATATCAAGTGATGACAGTAATAAAATGGCGTCGCACTCCGCAGAGAAATTAACTTGTGAAGCTTTATTCCCTGTGGGAAGATTTTGTACACCACCAACGAATGTTCCATTTCGGTAGAAGTCATCGTCTAAAAAGCGTTAGCGACAAAGTGTACTTTTTTAATTATTTTTTTCTTCCCTTAGTTCTGAAATTAAAAAAGCAACCGAATTGAGAACCTCCTCCTTTTTGAAGTCGTTTAATAATAATGCGATTTAAACGACGCAGCGTGGACGGTGTTTCGTTTAGAAATAATAAGAGGTTCTTATAAAGAAGCAAAATACTCTTTCGTCTAGAAACTCGATAGCAATTTTGGAGCAGAAGCAAAATTATAATTTTAAAAACTTAATATAAAAAACGTTACCAGGACAAAAAAAACACTTATGTGTTACCTTTTGTTTTGTTTCTAACCAAATACTTATCAATCAGGCGCCCTCCTGACCCGAGTCGACATTGACCGTGACTTTACAACAACATCGATGATAAACAAACCTCGTTTAACAGAAGAATAATAACTATAAGCTATTCATTATGACCGGTGCAGACATCCACACTGACCCCGACTCCTAGACGTAGTCAGAAAAAAGCGGCCCAAATCGATATTATATGCGGATACGGCTGGTATGTGGACTGTAAAAAAATACAACCGAATTGAGAACTTTCTCTTTTTTGAAGTCGGTTATAAATAGCACGGGGTGTATGCCTGTATATTCATCCTAGTATTGGCTCATTTATTGATAGACTTTTAATAAAAAACAGTTCTATAACATACCTGATCTTTCTATTAAAGCATAGTTGGTAAAAAATAAAAAACAGTTCTATAACATACCTGATCTTTCTATTACGATAAAAAAAACATAAGACTTATTTTGCCAAGTTTGTTTAAAATCCGTCCCAGCGTGCCGTGCCTGACGCGCATACCACCTAGATCAGGACTTCCTAACCGGTGGGGCGTGCCCCCTCGGGGGGCGTAGAGATGTTAGGGGGGGGGGGGGGGGCATGAAGTGTATGATTTGATGATAGCTCTGTCCAAAACAGAACCTGATATCGACCAAGTGGTTCAAAAAATGCAGGCGCAAACATACCATTAATATGTAATAAATCGTGTGAAATAAATATGTATCGTAAAAACAATTTGTGTTTTTTTAATGTTTTTTTTTTATAATCCGTGGGGCCCCATGGAAAAAAGGTTGGGAAACCCTGACCTAGATAATCTATTTAACAAATTAGGGGTCAATGTGGAAAAGTGTAGTTTCACACTACAAGGATATTCGGGCGTCCGTCCATCGGCCTGTAAATAAAGTCATTCTACCGAACTTGAAGTCAACGTCCTAACTACAAATTGGCTTTCAGTACAGTAGGTATGTGTTGTTTGTTGAGCTAGAGCTAGATTGTTCAGCTAGGTAGACATAACTTCGAGAAAGAGGTCAACCGTCGAATCCAACTCGGATGGGCAGCGTTCGGGAAATTGCATGATATCTTCTCGTCCAAATTACCTCAGTGTCTGAAGACAAAGGTTTACAACCAATGTGTGCTGCCACTGATGACATATGGTGCCGAGACGTGGTCGCTGACTATGGGCCGCATAAGAAGGCTCAAGGTCGCTCAACGCGCAATGGAGAGAGCTATGCTCGGGGTTTCGCTACGCGATAGAATCAGAAATGAAGAGATCCGTAGACGAACTGGAGTAACCGACATAGCTCAAAGAATCGCCAAGTTGAAGTGGCAGTGGGCAGGGCACATAGCTCGCAGAACCGATGGCCGTTGGGGCAGAAAGGTTCTAGAATGGCGACCACGAATCGGAAGACGAAGTGTAGGACGGCCCCCCACAAGGTGGACTGATGATATCACACGCGTCGCAGGAAGCCGGTGGATGCGAGTGGCGGAGGACCGTGATGTGTGGAAGTCGTTGGGGGAGGCCTATGTCCAGCAGTGGACGTGTATATCGGCTGATAGATAGGTATGTGTTAGGCAAAGAAAAGCTTTATTAGACGACCTGGGCCCCAAGTACAGATATTGTACGGGATATCTGTCAAAAGTGACAGTTACTATGCGGTTGCTGTTCGATTATGATTCGATTGTGTTAGCAGACTTGGGGCCCTGATTAGCGCAGTTGGTAGCGACCCTGCTTTCTGCGCTGTGGGTCCTGGTTTTGAATCCTGGTAAGGACAATCTTTGTATTATGAGCATGAATATTTGTACCCGACTCGTGGATGTTTCATATCTATATAAGAATTATATACTGGGTTCGCCCCCGTGTCCATTGTACGGTACCCATAATACAAGCGTAGCCTAGTGTAAGACCGTATAGTTGGTGTGTTCGTCTGGCAATATTATATTATTATGTTAATTTATTTGACATTCGATTTGACGACATAAAGAATCAAAGTAATCAAACCAATTGTTCAAATACTCGTAGGGATGGCAAAATACTATAATGAATGTTGGCAAGGTGATAGGATACATAACGGATTAATGTATTCGGTTTTTTTTAAACCTCGCGTTTAGCAAAAAAGGTAAATCCCACGTATACAAAGTCGCAGGCACTTCTAGTGTATGACAGTAGCTCCAGGAGAGGACATCACGCGACACGCGACTCGTGTTATACCTCCAACGATTCTATGACGCATAATGTGTTTTTCCATGTATCTCTGTAAAACGTGAACCTCGACAAAACCATCTCAAATATTTGCTGAACACTGTACAACTATCGTGTTTTTTTAGCCGCGTACAGGCTAACTGCGCAGCCTCGCAAGGCAGGCTCGGACACATGCCGCGCGCGGGCTGACAGCTAGGCAATCGCAGACGAGACGGCTTGGGCGAGCAGCGCACGCGTTTGCCTTGTGCGAGCACAGTCTTAATTACCTGCAGCCCGCGCGTGTTATCCGCTCGAGGCAATCTTGCGAGGCTGCGCGGTCGGTCTGGATACTGCTATTTACTTAGTGTATGAAGTTAAAGTGCACGGATGTATATTGCGAAGATCCAACAAATATCACACACATGTACTGGTTTGTTGAATAAGCAAAATCAATTCGAATATTAATATACAGCAAACAGAGCCGAATGACGTAACAAATTATCTAGTGTGTTTGTCGAGTCGATTAGCGAACCCTCCATTAACCAACCACAGAAGTCAAATCATTTAATGTTGTTGGAACGATACAATCCGAGAATGTTCTTTTTTCGTGTAGACAACGCTTCTATAACTTAGGGTTGCCACCAAGATAGCATCGTCGCCTTATTAAGGTCGCTCGCCAATCTCCTATGTAAAGATATGATAGTTAACTTATTGAACTGTTGTACTTCACATACAAAAGGGTCTTCACGATCTGAAAGCTACTTTAGGCCGTCAGAAAAGTTACATAATAACTCTGCTGGATACATGAATGAGAATCAGAATACGTTTTATTCACAGTACTTGGAATCGTTAAAGTTGACACGAAATGCTAAGCTACATCTTTACCATCCGCGCGGAATGCCGCCGGTCCTATGAAGAAGCACGTGTAAAGGGTCACGTGGAGATACTACTTTAGATTATCGCACTAATATTATAAATGTGAAAGTTTGGTTTGGTTTGGTTTCGAAAGGTCGTAACAACGCACCGGGATTTTTTCGAAATCATAATAAAATAAAATAATACGAGTAAAAAGCAGTGATTGCCATGTTGGTAGAACGCTCGCCTTGTTAACGAGAATTGTCGGTTCAAACCCCGGCTCGCACCTCTGGGATTTCTGGATTTCATGTGCTTATCTCATTTTCAACCATGATTATCATTTGCTAAACGGTGAAGGAAAACATCGCGAGGAAACCTGCATGTCTGAGTGAACCCCTCGAATAACCTCTAAAGCCCGCCAACCCGCACTGGGCCAGAGTGGACGACAATGGCCTAATCCCCCTCGCATTGAGGAGAGGCTCGTGCCCAACATTGGGACATTTAAATAGCAAATTTTAATACAGATATGATTATGAATGCCAATGGTTTACAAAAATTTAACTTAACTACAACATTGTAGTATTTGCATATACATCCGACATGAGCACAAAGTATACATTGAACTGTGATCTATTTCAATATTTATATCTATTGTATTGTTTCAATTAGACAAGACCTTGTATTATTGAAAGTAGGTTAGTTAAATAATCCACGTTTTAATTACATAATGTACAGTCGTTCACAATAAACTCGAACGCTCGAAAAGTTAGGTAACGAAATATGGAAACTGACAGAAAATTATTAATAATATAATATTGCCAGACGAACACACCAACTATACGGTGCCACACTAAGCAACGCTTGTATTACGGGTACCGCACAATGGACTGAGGGCGAACTCAGTATATAATACTTATTTGGATATTAAACATCCATGACTGGGGTACAAACATTCATGCTTATTACACAGAGTTTGTCCCTGCCAGGATTCGAACCCGGGACCCCCGGCAGAGAAAGCAGGGTCACTACCAACTTCGTCGTCATTAACGTCGTCATCAAGTCACCACTTAGTTTATTCTGACTAACCTTTTCTGTCATATTTCATTATATAAACCCAATCATGGTACATCTATACATAAATTGAGACTGTAACTTGGATATTTTGTATCTGTATATTTAATAATAATACCAGCCCTTTTTAATGTTTCACTGTTGGGCACGGGCCTCCCCTCAATGCGAGGGGGACGATATCATAAATAATTTGAAAAAAAAACATCGTATGAGACATTATTTCCGACACAGTCTTTCTTTTCGCGCGAGAATTCTCCCGGACGGATTTTGAGTTTTGATCCGAAAAATGAAGGGGGGGGGTGTCCTGTGGGAAACTAAAGTCTACACGTACCTACTAAGTCGCAAGCAAACAAAATGTACGCGCCTAATAATGCGACCCGATTGTCCGACCAGTCTCCGATCGATTCCAAATTGAATTGCAATACAAAATGCACTTATTATCTGATACAGATCTGTAAATGTCAAAAGCGTAGACTGAGAGTAATTAAAATAACCTAGATCGAATAAAGAAAGTAGGTACCACATAATAGATACTCCAGTCTGCGGCCTAGAATCGTTCACGACTGCTTACAATACTCAAATACATAGGTACACTTTGTATATTACATACATTAGATACATTTAGATCGAAATGACATTCATTTCACAAATGACGTAGAACTTACTATACTAAATTTCACTTTTACCCCCAAATTTATAGTCGTTTTATAACTTTATCAAACGTCATATAGTATAGTGCAAAGCAAAACTCATATGCGCAGTACTATATGACGTTTGATAAAGTTAAAATACGTTTATAAATTCGGGGGTTAATGTATACATCTATCTCTACATTAAAATTCAAACTTACTTATAGTATATATCAATTTGAACTTTATTTGACGCCAATTCGCTTTGAATACTAGAAGTTATGTATGGTTCTAAAAGTAGCTCTTAGTTATTGATTGGTATACTTGCATCACGGTTTAAAATTGCATGTGGTCGAATTTAATTCAGATCTCACTGCCTCGCTTGTTGAAAAAACGTTGGCTATGACGTAAGAATTGACCTTAAATGCAACCATACACTTATTATAACTATGACTGCGAAAATGTCATGACACTTTTTAAAAATTACAATCCCTTATTAACTTGACACTTAAATACACATGTTTTATGGGCGCACATGACCTCAACTGAATCAAAATCGAGTGTGTTTATCGTGCCTACTCATATACAAGTAATATTTTCAAAAAAGTAATATTTTAATAAAAAAAAACTTGAGAGGTGTCAAGAGACACCCTGATGGAACGAAGTTCCTTTCGATTAATTAGTGAAGGAATTGTATATTTTTTTTTAAGTTATTTATTATTTATTATGTACAAAAAACCAGAGTGTATACATACACTCAACAAAAATAATCGTCGCGACACCACACTGTTCAATGCGAAATAGAAAGACGAAACGAAAATATCTGGCTTGCTTTCTATAAGAGAGAGAGAGACAGACAGAGAAACATGCGAACGCCGCACGGCTTACAAAAAGTGTCGTTACAACTTTTCGTCTAATTTTATCCGTCTAGCCCCCTTTCGCAACGCGCGATAAGGAACTTCGTTCCAAAAATAAAAAATAAAAACCCAACTGCATAAAAAATAAAAACTGAAAGGAATAAAAACAAGTCCGCCAGCAACTTTAAGTCGGGACCGTTCGGAGCTATTATTGGGATTAGGGTGATTTGAGCCGGTCTAGATCTTTTTAATGGGGACCCGTTTTTACTATTTTCAAGTTATTTTATTTATGCAGTCAGGGTTTCAGATTATTTTAAAGAAAGCTATTTCCGCATTAAAATAGTAGATACTATTCTGTGATCTGGTGATAGATATTATATCCCTATTTCGGAGTTAAGTAGATCTAAAAAGGACTAAGAAATACCAATCTGTTCAACTTCTATTAGTTCCCGGCGTAATTCGTTTTCAAACAAAATACGCGTTACATAGTAGTATGAAAAAAGGCTACTAGGTATTTTTCTTATTCAGATAAAATACTATTAGAAAAAGTTAAAAAGAATAATAATTAAGGATGGACGGTAACGGATAAGTATATAAAAAGTCTTATAGCAACAGCATAATCTATATTATGCCGCCTCTGGAAAAATTCTATATTTAACCATTGAGTACACAGTAATAGCAATATTGTAATATCATACAAAAATAACTCGGGTTTATTATTATGCTGTTTTTGTTTCATTTAAAACGACCTCTGACGTCCCGTCATATACAAAGTCCTTATTGGATAACGTGCAAAGACTCAAAAAGTATAGACGTGTCAAATAAATTTAAAAATCGCTTCTTTAATAAATGTATGGTACCCGCGATAATTTATCTATCATAAATGTGGAATTACTGATGATATTGAGTTATACATTGCTGTTTTGCCAAATTAACTACATTAAACGCTATGTTATAGGCCAATGGTTACTGGAGATGCCTTTTAGCGACTACGAATTATGTATGGACCGACGACGATCTGATAAAAGTTGCAAGATATTTCTGGACGGATGGTTGGATCTGGACGAAATGGGTATGTATCGGACCTTGGGAGGCGATGGGTAGAAAAAAATTCTGAATCGCACGCATTATATGCAGTGTTAAAAAATAGAGCAACCGTATATAGATAAAAATTTGCTTGTCTATTTGCATTGAAAGCAACTAAATTGAAATTGTGTCTTAATTTCAATTTCTATCAGCCGAAAGACGTCCACTGCTGGACATAGGACGAAATTGAAATTAAGACACACTACAGTTAAGTAATGTTGAATGAATTCAAGTTGTGTTTAATGCGAATCATGCTTATCACTCGGATCCTGAACGTGCCCATGATACACGGACAGACAGACAAAATTACGAGTAATACTCTCTAAGATTATAGTTTTAAAAAAAGTATTAGATGCACAGACACGCTCAAGTAGCAGTCCTATTATAAACTATGGAATGGTATACATGAAACACCGAAATAAATACACAGCATGTGCGGTGATGAAAAAGATGATCTATCTGTGCTTTCAAACCAGTGTAGTCTGAACACGGAAATAAACTCATGACATGAGTGAGCTATAATACATATCAATGATAGCAGGTAAATGCGTCAAAACTATGTACGTCATGCACGAGAACCAGACTATCATAAAATAAAATTACTTGCAGTTCACATTAAATTGCAGTTTACATAGCACGAGTATATTTCCTTTAACATGATGCTGTTTAACTCGGCAAGCGCGTCATTTTATGTGTGTACGATTGTTTGCAAACAAGTTACCTATAAATTTACCTGAGCATATGCAATTTAAAATTAGTGCCTAATGTACAATTGTAGCTGGTTACGTCCGTAGGTTGGCCTGTGCTCATGTAGCTTCTAATCTGTTCTCGAATAGGGGAACGAGCCCAGCCGTCCTGTGGATGAAACATTCCAGTTAGAGCACTGATTACAATATCACCAATAGTAATTTACTAATTATCGCATACGTCTGGTGCTCTAAGTGGAATACTATTGGTGATATTCAATCTGTGGTCTAACTGGAATACCCCCGAGCATGCCACGTTTAGAGGCGAAATACGTGTCGAATGCTGCTTTAGATTCGCTTTGTTTCGCGGACAATTGCATATTAATTAATAATTTACATGGCCTTATGCCTCAATTAAATATATGACTAGTTCCTCAAGTCAACAATTCATTCAATCGTTTTTCGATCATTCGGTTTCCTTGGTACGGACTACGGACACAACAACATTCAAAAGCATTATCATCAAATCATTTTAGTACCTACTCATTTTTATAGACACTTACAAATTGACATTTAATTTTTTTAAATCTAAACTCTACAACCTTTTCGGAGCGCGATCTAACTGAGAAGATCCCGCAGAAACTTTAGCGATCTTTTATTATTCTATTAATTGGCAAATGAAAAATGTTATGTCTATTTTTCAGTCCCATTGAATTACGTAAATAGCACCCGCTAAAAAACCAAATAGCAAATGCAGTAATTACTGCATTTGCTGTTTTTATGCTTGGTTTAATTGTTTTTACACTGTTTCACTACGCAAGCAGTAAGCATATAAAAAATTAAATAATAATTGAAGGTCAAACACGGGCTACCTTCCGATTGCGGCCTGGAAATACTACGGTCTTTAAACCTATGGGGAAAGAGGACCCACCACTGACCCTCGGCTTGTCAACTATTTCGATTATAAACCAAACAAGTTTGATCGATAATAAAAGAAGCCAACAACACCGAACTCCTCTAAGATGTTAATCGAGAAACTATCTATCACGAGTTCCCCATAGGTTAACAATGGATTTCCGCCAAATATCGCCTAGTTCTATCAATTATATTACTACGGTCTTTGGTATTCCTTTAGGGGACGTCGCTTAGTAGTTTTACACGGGCCGTTTATCCTGACTCCAGTATGCAGTAGTCTCTGGTAAGTAACTAAGTTTGATTGTCGCAAAGGATATCGATTTGAATAATCGATTGCAGTAACATCGTAACGTTATGCGCATAGGCAGGCACGCGACTATGTGAACTTTCGCTCGGAGACGTCGACGGAATATTATTCTTTACGCGTGCGCACGCGTTCGGAATAACTACGTGTCGAGGAGCGGCGGTGGCGGAAGACGTTCAAACGTGATTCCATACGGACTATATTCGCGATTACTAGTGTCATGAAGTATGATCAGTATGTTCGTCAGAAAATCAAATCTACGTAGACTATCTTATAAAATTGGGTTGTCGGTACATTTAAGTAATAAGGAAATTGTGCAGTAGCCTATTTGGATGCATCTCTAGCAATGTGCCTAGGTAAGTATACAGATATACAACATTTTAAATGTATAGCAGTGATAGCCAAGTTGGTAGAAAGCTTGCCTCGGTAACGAGGATCGCAGGTTCAAACCCCGGCTCGCACCTCTGGGATTTCTGGATTTCATGTGCGAATATCATTATCAACTTGCTCAACAGTGAAGGAAAACATCGTGATGAAACCTAAGAGTGCCAGTATACATGTCTGAGAGAACCCCTCGAAAGACGTGTGAAGTCCGCCAAACCGCACTGGGCCAGCGTGGTGGACTATGGCATAATCCCCCTCGCCTTGAGGGGAGGCCCGTGACCAACAGTGGAACATTAAAAAGGGCTAGTATTATTATTATTATAATGTAAACATAGCGCCCAGATTGGTGTTATCAACTGACCTGGGCACACAGATGGAGTGGTAGATGCCGTGGTTCCGCAGCACGTGGATGAACTCCGGCAGCGTCCGGCACGCGCCCATGATGCTGAACGCGGCCAGCGCGCAGTTCCATGTTATTAGAGTGCGCCGCAACTCAAATCTGGAGACAAAGCATATGACAAATAAGAATACAGTCGACATAGACATTGACCGAGTTGCCATTCTACTATACAACGTGATTCAGTAAGGGGATACCGCCATTGGAACTTATGGTTCTTTAACGCATATGAATTAATTGTGTGAAGTCACAATTTGGAATGCAATCTTTCTGAATCACACTGTATAATAATAGTTTTCTACTATATTAGGGGCCATACACTATAATTCTGAAATAGTTAGCGAAACGATAGTATTCTAGTTTTAGGATATCGGCTAATCAAATTTAACCCAACTATATAAGGTTTAACAATGACAGTGTGAAATATTTTAAGGGGCCCATCGGCTATGGTGGCCTTCCTTCCCAAAATAACAATCAAATATTTTACACTATTCTTGTTACACCTTGTATTGGCATAAAAATAGCATCATTATTTTGTATACAAATAATAACTATTTGTACGTAGAAACGAATAAGTTCAACAAAATTGTACTTTTAAATCGACCGCCGAAAAATGGCAACACGGGTTTCTCTTATAGGTATTTCGCCATATGTAATTATGTAAGGCCAATGATAGATTACCGCAGCTATCGTAAAATTACAGGACAAAGAAGTTTAAACATTTTCCCACAATAATAATTTAAATTAATAATATTAAAGTGTACATGTCAAACCGCATGATGAATATTTAAAAATAACTTAATCAGCTGTTGCTTTGCATAGTAAGTACTATTGTCTGCACACAATAATACAATTACTTACAACAATGCAAGTTCATTGTAATTGTATTACACTTATTTGAATGTCGTAACCTTAATAGTCTTTTATACGTTCGGAAGCGGTTCACCACCCGCTTAGCAGACAAGATGACGGAACTTTATTTTTGTGCTAAATGAACACACCAACTATACGGTCCCACACTAAGCAACGCTAGTATTATGGGAACCGTACAAAGGCAAGGGGGCGATCCCAGTATAATACGACTCATATGCATATGTATTAAACATCCATGACTCAGGTACAGACATACGTGCTCATCACACAAAGTCTGTCCCTATCAGGATTAGAGCCTAGAACCCTCGGCACAGAAAGCTGGGTCACTACCAACTGCGCTAATCAGGTCGTAACTATAAAAATATACCAGACTCTTTTCATTTCTATCAATCCCTGTAAGGCGGTTGATCCAACCGTGTTTACACTGGTTTACAGGAGTCACGTTTTCCAAAGCTAGGACACCAAGCTAGTGTTAGTAAGCTAGGATAGTTTAATATAGGGTAGGGGGCGCCTCCAGCACAAAGAATAATACACAAAGCCTGGATGCTGTGTGCGCTAGCTTCGTTTGGACTACAAACCCATTGGCAGCAAAGCTTCCTCTGCAAACGGTATTCAATTTTCCTGACGGGCATGAGCTTGTCACTGCATATAGGCTTAAAAAATCTAGCCTAGTGCTAGCCTAGCTAGGAGAGTATACTAGGATAGGCAACCAGAAAATAAACTTGCTATCCAAGCTTAACACACTCAACGTAGAGCTACATGACCCCATATTGACGCCAGTTAATGAGGAACTCTTAGGCTGGGACATGGGTGGTGTAAATAGATGAACGATACAGATAACTTCGCGTTTGTTTAACAAACAACTCCGTACGAACAATTGGCTACAATCATAGCAAGGATGGACAGTTTACATATTGTAATAGTGGCACAGGTCATGTCTATGACAAACATTGGGTACTTCGTGATTAAACACCAACATGAACCCTTTCATGCTTCAGTATATTATAAAACATACATTGACTCGAATTATAAGCTCATGCCAAGTTTCACGAAAATCCGTCCAGTATATTTTTACGTTCCCGACGTTTCGGCTGCTTTACGGCAACCATGGTCACGGGAGGACTGAGGTGTTTGAAGTTCTAGTGTCATAGTTTGAACTGGGGTACCCTCATATTTAGTTGTTGTTTGCGGTCCGATCTACGCAGAACGTGCTCACGGGGTCTTGAGGTCTTGCAATGGCGCGCTTGGTATTGGATTTAATTATATTAATTACTGGCTCCTTAGTCGGTGGTAGCACCCAGCCATCTTCCTTATTGAAATTAGGATGTTTTTTTTTAAATTTCAACGGCCTCACGTATCGTCCTTAGTCAGAATCGATGTTCTTTTGCGAGGATCTGTGGTTGATCAAATCTGATATAATGGCGGGTGCGATCCTGTACATGTTCACAGATTGTGGAACTTCTGTGGAATGTGGAACTTCGTGGGGCGTAAAATTAGTTTTATTTCAATGTGTAGTATTCGCGTAAATATAAGAAATCAATATACATTCAGTAGCTTTCCTGTGATGCCAGATGGACAAAAATCAATAACTAGCGGATTCAGCTTTTGTATGGAAAAAAACTTTAAGTACCTTCATCTGAAACGTACAAGACACTATCTATTTATTATTAATCCTAACACTTTAAACGATAAATATTTAATGTTGTCATAAGATAACAAAATAATTATACATACATTAATCATACTAATCTATAATTAAGACATTTATTGGACTTGATTTGTGGTATAATTATCTAGTCGATTGAGTAATTATTAATATTGATCGATTGCCGTTTTACGGGTAAGAGTCATTGATAGAATATAGGTAGTTGTATGTTCCGCTTCCGGCATAGTAACTCTGACAGCCATACTTATATTTTTGTGTCAAAAAATAGTGTAAAATATTTTGATAATGTCAATTTAATAATATGAGAATTGAAATGATGTAGGTATGTACTATACTTACTAACATATAATACAAGATGTATGTTGTTTCGTAACGAAAACTGATACCATAGATTCAACTCATGATTCAGGACCCCCCCGAGTTGAAATTTTTCGTCGATATTTTCATTAACTATGCTTTTTTTAAAATGATTTTGTCATGTAATTATAATAAGAGTCTATCTCAACGCGATTTTAAATAAAAAGAACATAATTACCTATTAAGACCTATAACTGCAATGTAAATTAAAACCCGATACGCTAAAGCGCGCTCGTCACTCGCACGCGTCGGTTATCACGCGGAGCATTGTGTTATGATCGCGTTGTTTACGATACATTGCCCGCTCACATACAAGTAACAACATTTGTAACCCATGACTTCCGATGCAAATGATTTCTATAATTTTAATATAGGCATTCAGTGTAACCTTTACCCAAATTTTTCGTTACCATGCTCCCCTAACAGCCTGTATAATTATGTTAACGTTGTCTTGCCAAGTCTTTACACAAAAACCTACTTTTTAAAATCTACACATTTTCTACTGGTGGTAGGCTTCGGCCGTGGCTAGTCACCACCCACTGAACAAAGCCATGTCGCCAAGCGGCCTAGCCGTGTTCCGGCATGATGTTCGGTGCTGCCATTCATGGATGGCGGGTCAGATCAGTTGCGCTGCATGTGCCTAGTGAATGTAGCGTCTCTATCTACTGCCGCCTTCCTACCTAGGCAAGTATGCTCCATCGTAGATCTCATCGTCACTTACCATCAGGTGAGATCGAGATCAAATACTTGCCAATAATGTAATAAAAAAAAAAAAAAAAAAACACAAACGAGTTGCTTAAGTAACCATTAAACTCTGAGTGCGGCAGTTACTATTATTTATTAAATAGCCTCTGTGCCTAAAAGTGACAAGGTAATGCATACGGCTTAAAGACCATTTAGTTCTATA
Organism: Pheosia gnoma; assembly: GCA_905404115.1. Classification (NCBI taxonomy): domain Eukaryota; kingdom Metazoa; phylum Arthropoda; class Insecta; order Lepidoptera; family Notodontidae; genus Pheosia; species Pheosia gnoma. The sequence goes on along the minus strand of FR989899.1, from coordinate 9,279,819 downwards.
AGTTACTAAACCAATGTCCACAATCTTATCTCGTTAATCGATTAGCGCGTAAATACCTGTAGCGTTTAAAACAATTTAAAAAATATGAAGGAAAATAAATACACTACGCCAAACGCGCATTTTGTCTATGCTCTTGTCGTTATTAGCAACAAAAAATATGAATACTGAAATAAAACAAATTTTATATTTTTTTACGAGTTCTCTCGTCAGCATGGTTGCTGTAAAGCAGCCGAAACGTCGGGAACGTAAAAACATAAAATAAACGCGATAAAATCCATAGAATAAATTTTATTTCAATGTGTAGTATTCGCGTAAATATAAAACATCAAAAAATCGATATCTAGAACAAGCCGGCAACATAATAAATGTGAGTACGAAATATATGCGCGACAAAAGGTAGTAATAAAACAAGTCGATTCTCAAATCGAATCGTTTATAAATAACAATCGTTAACTACTTTGGACGGCAATAGGCCGGGCTGATAACACGCCTACAGTTATTGAACTTGCTGATTAGAACTAAGTACATATTAATTACCGCCATAACCATTAACTGCGCCATTAGCCATTAACTGAACCCGTTGTCAAAGATCGAACGTGCAAGGGGTTAATTATACAAGGTGTAACAATAATAGGGTAAAACATTTTAACAGGGCCAACAGTGGGTTATGAAGATAACATTCCCAAAGAAATAATCAAATTATTTGACATTTAAAAATTGACACCGTAGGGGGTGTCAATTTGAGCACGGCCAAAAGTTACTGGTACGGTTTATTAAAAAAAAAAACGTCATTTGCACTATTATTTTATGCATCAATGTGACCCATATAAATTACCTACTGATTCATCGGTTAAAATATTTCACACTGGTTTTGTTAAACCTTATAAAAAACTAAACATAATTTCATTAAATTTCCATGTTTAAATATAAGTATGTATTTATTTTACTGATTTTTCTTGGCATAGAAATTCAATAATCTTTTTAGACGTTAAATATCATGACGATGATGATGTATATATATTTCTGTTATGCTACGGTCACACCTGTGGCTTAGTGCCTTAATAATGACACTTAGCAGATGTGGCAAACAGTAAATACATTAATTGACTAACGTCATTAATAATGTCTTTTAACATTTAGAGCTTTTGACAGAAGTTCGTTAATGTAGCCAAGCGTTCAACGTGGTAGTTTTTAATACGATGATGATGTATATATATTACTGTTATGCTACGGTCACACATGTGGCTTAGTGCCCTAATAATGGCACTTAGCAGATGTGGCAAACAGTAAATACATTAATTGACTAACGTCATTAATAATGTCTTTTAACATTTAGAGCTTTTGACAGAAGTTCGTTAATGTAGCCAAGCGTTCAACGTGGTAGTTTTTAATAACTAGATTATGGCGTATATTGGCATTAACACTGACGTTAACACAGATGTGACCATAGCATTATACATATATAGTTAATTATAACATAATATAAAATAATGATGGAAACATAATATAAATTTCAATTTATTTCTTTGTTGTGATCAAACTATTATATTAGCGGAGATGTGTATTGTATTACTTAATTAAAATAATTTGGCATCTTTAAACGTAATTAACTACACTAATTAATGTTATTAATATGGTAATATATATTGATTTTCTCACACACATGAATGATGGCATTTATTGTTGTTGTTGGTGCAAAAAATAAAAATAAGAAGCAATAACGTAGGTACTTAATTTAATTTTGAGTGAGAAAAACAATTGCTGAATAGCCATTGTTTTCAAATAAAAGAACTTGGTAACAAGAAGAAAAAACAGACAAGCAAAAAACTGAAAAGCAAAAATGTTCAACTCTAAAAATCTATTGATTTCTTATATTAACGCGAATACTACACATTGAAATAAAACTATTTTTTAAGGATTCTATCGCGTTTATTTTTAATCTATCTAGTGAAACTTCTACCTAATATGTTACGAATTTTGAGTCGGTGCATCGGTTTATATCGATAAATGGGACTCACTTTGAGGTATAACTCCCCTATTCAATAATAAAAAAAACACAAATCGGATCATCCACTAAAAAGTTACGCATGGCTTATCATGAAAAAAAAAACGAGTTGAATTGAGAATCTCCTCCTTTTTTTGTCAGTTAAAAATAAACAACAGGTAGGTTGCTTATTTTAACTGCAATAGATACAATCTTGAAGGGTAATAAATGAAAAGATTGGAAAATACCAAAAACATCTTACGATAAATAAGAGCGGTCTCAGGTCATGGGCAAGGGGATCATCCCATAAATCTGTATATTCAAAATTCATCTCGGGGATCCGGTAAAAATGTCTTCGAGAATTTAGAATGGCCAAGATAGATAGTTTATTCAAACTTTTCATGTTCCATATTGCTAACAAAATGGATCGTTTGACCATCAACAAGGCCGCCAGCCGCTAATAGATGGAAAAAAAATATTTCTTGTTCGCCTTGTGGTAAGGTCTAAAATAAGAGTATTTTATATAAATGCTTGAGGAAAACGGTTCCATTACCACACAATACGAGTATGACTGCTTTTCATAATATATTTTGTAGGTTCTAGTTTATAGTAAGCACCTTGAGATTACGTTGAGATTAGCAAAACAGTGTTCCGAGTAACAAACGTAATCATTAGGATTATTCAATATCATTTGCGAAGTATCAAAGGATTCCAACACATTTGAAAGAAATCTGCATGGAATTGAAGATATTTGGCCCAAACCCAATTCATTTTACCAAACAGTCATTTTACCCGACTAATGATTTTTTTACAGGTACAAATAAATATTCATTTATTTTATCGCGTTTATTGTATGTTTTTTACGTTCCCGACGTTTCGGCTGCTTTACAGCAACCATGGTCACGGCGGGACTGAGGTGGTTGACGTCCTAGTGTCAAAGTTTGAACTGGGGTACCCTCATATTTATTGATTGATTTTGAGGTTGTTGATGTTTGCGGTCCGATCGATCTATGCAGGAAGTGCTCACTGTGTCTTGACGTCTTGCAATGCTGCGCTTGGTTTTGGACTTAATTATATTAATTACTGACTCCCAAGTCGGTGGTAGCACCCAGCCATCTTTCATTCCAAACGCACAGCCTAAATCAGTGGTTTAAAATTTTAAGAATATATTCCTTGAGCACCCTACAGGTGTAGTGAGGACGGATTTTTCAGAAGCTCTACCCCTAAAGGTCTCAGCACACATATGGGATCGGAAAGGGATCGTCACCGTATCGCCTCGAGCCGTTCAGAATGGTTTGTATTAAACTCCCTACTGCAACGCACACTAATCGGAATAATAACGTAATCGCCTCGCCTCGGAACAGGCTCCGAACTTGAATTCCCGCGCTTACGGCTCATCGTCCCCGCGCTTACGTTTCTCCGTCCCCGCGCTTACGTCTCTCCGTACCCGAGCTCACATCTCTTCGTACTAAGGTAGGCTGGTAGCTGGTAGGTAGCTGTAGCCGAGTTGACGTACAGGAGCTGCTGATACGCTTTCGTTACGTGCATACGGTAGGTTGACGCCTGGTTGACAGCGAGGCGAAAGGCGTTACGGTTACGATCCCTTTCCGATCCCATATGTGTGCTGAGACCTTAAGGAAGACAAATGGAGGGTAGTTTGTATGAAGAAACATTTTACTACCTTTTAAACATTAATTATAAGTTTATTTTAGTGTTACGACTGTCGTCCTCACGTGGCAACCGTCCTTATCGCGTCCGATAACATCGTTATCATAGCATGATGTGGCGGGTTGATAGCGACAATGTGCTGTTATGATAACAACTTTCAGGAAAGATGAACAAAATACAGTGCGCACATGTATGAGTATCGGGCAAGGAACTGGGCCCCAAGTCTGCTAACACAATCGATTCATAATCGAACAGCAACCGCATAGTAACTGTCACTCATGACAGATATTCTTGGGGCCCTGTAGGGTGGGCAGAACCTTCTAACGTAATCGTAACGTCATCGTGAAAACGTGCCGTCACTGTCAAACTTATTTATGAAATCTGTGGTGTGAGAGGAATGGCAAACGCTTACATACCGAAACGGTACGGATTTTGCAGGTTTTTTTTATTAGAATAAGTAGTATGTATTATGGATTTAAAATATATAATTGCCCGGCATTTCAGTATCCTAGAAACAAGATTTCGTAATGTGCGCCTTTTGATTCGAAAACTATTATTGGTACAGTCCGTGTTCACAAAGCAATTAAAGCTGAACTGCTTCTGATACATCTTGTATAGGGTCACTTATGTCCTTACCGAGCAGAGAATTATTGTGTTATAGTTTTGTTCGATAAACAGATCCGGGTGTGTAAAAATGTTGATAAACAAACACAGTATTAAGCTTTTCAAAAGTATTAATTGATGCTAATATTCCAGTATCACATAATAAGCGGACTAGTACGGCCCGCCATGACTTCGCAGGGGGGGAATAAGGAACAAATTGCCTTCGTAGTACATTCCGCAAAAAAGTCTAAAAGTTTATCGTTGCCATGACGACGCCACTAGGTCTCGGTTTCCACTAAAGCGGGAAAGGGCGGAGCGGAGAGCAATACTCCAATCAGATAATTAAAAAAGCACAGCTTGATAGCAAGCGGAGGATTTCACCAATCTGATTGGGCTATTCCTCTTCGCTCTGCTCCCGCCTGCTTTGGTGGAAGCCGGGCTTTATCCTATCTGGAAAATTGCCAATTAGATTACCGTGAATTCTGCGATAACTGGAGACGCGACTAAAATATGTGTCACTTGGTTTGTTATATGAATGTAACATGCTTAATCGTTTTCTTTAACATTCGACACTAGCCCTACACAGTATAAGGTGAGTACACACTTTATTGACCACTCCCTGATCATGACGTACTGCGTATTAATAATGCACTAACTAATTTAAAAAACACGCGTTATAGCCGTTTTTAAAAGCACGCGTAGGAAATTACCAAAATATTTGCACTCTTTGTCAACTGCAATATTTCCAATAATTAAACCACATAATTATTAAACTAAACAAAATTCCGCGGACGATAATACTCACCTTCAATGATGTAATATGCAGTTTATCACAAAGATTATAGAGTTCATTATTTGTTTATAATATGATCACGTACAAGTAGTGCTCATACACTTGTTGACCTGGCGCATGTGAAAACTCGATTTTTTATTATTATTATAGATAATCTTATATTTATTTAATTGTTTCAGATTTATAATAGTACCTAGTAAGAATGCAAGACAAAATCCTGGATGCTTTTAGTAAGCTTAATCACCTGATGTGTAACTTTTCATCTAAGGCGACAGCAGAAAATCATATATAACCTAAGTCTTTACATCTCGTCAAAATAGATGAAAATTCAGTATCTATGTGAGAATCTCTAAAATAATTGTTTAACATTTAACAATGATAGAACAATAAAGCGGTAATACGAACTCAATTAAAACGAAACACGGTTGATTATCATAAATTAAGTGCACGACTATTTTCTCAGAATAAAAATTTGGTCACGTCGCGAGCTCACTTTCTTTTTATGGTACCTACATATACCCGCAACGATCAATTGCGAATTAATCAATATTTACGAGATAGGTTTCAAATGACGTTGAAGGTTTCTCATTCACTTAACGCCTCATTCATCTTATTGCGTTGCCTAATTTGCCGTCACATGTAGGACAAAACTCTGAACACTCCAGCAATTCCATTTAGGCTTTAAGCCAGTAATATTTTCCCTATAATGGTTGATACCTAGTTGGCGTTTGGCCAAATGTGCCGACTTCATAAGCAATGTATGAAATATTCTCGGATGGCCCAGTTTTGGCAGTGGTCAGCTGAAAGATCGATCAATACAAATCAATTCGTAGAGTTTACCTTGATCATGTTTAGTTATCTTTGCCTCAGGGGAGATTGTAGTGATACAATCGTTTTGTGTCAAATTCAATTTTTGTCAATTCAAAATTTGACTGGTGGTAGGCTTCGGCCGTGGCTAGTCACCACCCACTGAACAAAGCCATGTCGCCAAGCGGCCTAGCCGTGTTCCGGCATGATGTTCGGTGTTGCCATTCATGGATGGCGGGTCAGATCAGTTGCGCTGCATGTGCCTAGTGAATGTAGCGTCTCTTATCTACTGCCGCCTTCCTACCTAGGCAAGTATGCTCCATCGTAGATCTCATCGTCACTTACCATCAGGTGAGATCGAGATCAAATACTTGCCTATAATGTAATAAAAAAAAAAAAATTTTGGTTAATTTTACGAGCGGATATTTTTTGTAATAAAGTAGGTACAACGAAGGTGTACATTTGTGTGCCGGTTTTGGAAAATGAAAGTTGCATGCACTTGTAGAAAAATGCTGTAACCTTTCTTTTCGTAATGGTACACAAATTGCGTATCCACTCGGCTGCCTTGCTGTAACGGCTCTTGCAGATACTCGTACGAGGAGTCATTGTCCGAGAAAACGAGACTTAAAAATACACTAGAATATTGCCGCAAACGCAAATGAAATTCGATTTAATACTTTTGTACATTTAATAAAATATGATTATTTTAAGTCAGACAGGTGTAAAGATGTAGGAAGCAGTGAGTATGCGCAATTGAAACAATCTCAAGTATACGGATTAAGCCGTAGTGCCTTTACCACTATAAATATATGAAGATTTCCGATTGTAACTTAAAAAACTAGGCGATATATTTATAAGATCAATTATATATTTATTACTTACTCACCACCGCACCAATCAAATAGAGTCAAGCACCTATCTTAGACCGCTACAATGTGCGGTGTCACATAAAGTTCTTATTTAATGAACCCCAAGATGTTCAATGTCATTATCCTAGTGAAACAGCTATTCGTGCGCAATGAGGTTGTTGGCCCCATTAATGTTGTAAGCCGTGTCGAAGGTTCTAAGCGGATTGTGGGGTATCAAGTGTTAGCCGACAGGTGTGCGAGTCATGTTACTGCAGTAGGTACTTGTGTATTTGTGTTACCTGCACATCTAGAATCACTGCTTCCGATATGATTTATATCCGAAAGTGATATTGATACTGGAGTCAGTAAGGTATATTTACTGATATTAAGGATAAAACCAAAGCGAGGTATAAGAGATTGGCGTTTCGAAAAATAAATCTATGTCACGTCAATTAGTTCAATCAAGGTATATTCCTATCACTAGGTATGTATACTATTTAAGAGAAATGACATGAATATCTCTACAGTCATACAATAAATCATTGATAAATAACATGTGGAGATTACAGTGGCTGTCTGAATAGATGAATGTGGTGACGCAAAAACTGAGTAAAACTATGTTGTTGCCTACAAAATCATTCGGTATAATAAAACAAATCCCGTTGTACAATTACCTAGAGATATTATAGTTATTGGACTAACTGTTTCGCTACACATAATATCTGAATGAAATGTAAGCTACGTCCTAATTATATGTGAACAAATTATTGTATCTATAAAAAAAAATCTGGAATAATCTCCAGATTCTTAAAACTATGGAAAGGCTTTGTAAATATTTGACATACTGTAATTAAATGTGGTAAACATAATAAACCTATAACACTGATGTTTGAAACCCTGTCTCTTGTTTAATCGTCGCAAGCGCAGTCTTCTGAACTTGAACTTGAGGCTTCGTGTCTCAGATCAGACAGTGTGTTAAGTATTTAAATAACCAATTAAGTTTTTATACCAAATCCTATTTTTTTTTTCAAATTATTTCTTTGCCTTTTCCAACAAAGGAATAAAAGTGTGGTAGTGTATGGAGGGTCAAATCCCAATGACAAAGCAAATATTGGACAAGTATTGTGTAACTACGATAATTGGTTGATGCAACAACACGAGATAACCGCACCGAACAATTAATGGGATCACGTGCAAAAATGTCGGCGTGCAGTGGTGTGTGCACGCGACAGTGCTGTGACGCTATCTACGGCTACGTACGCCTGGTGTTCATCGCGTCGCTAGCAGGACATAGCTGATCAATCAGACACTTAGATTATTCATTACCAGTTCCGTGGTATTTGTTTGAATAATGTGAGTCATTGTAATTGAAGACTCAGACGAGGTCGCGACTGAAGCCCAATCGGATAGCACTTGACTGTAAAAGGATTGATGCAACAAAAACATATTGGCATACGTAAGCATTGTTAAATCCGTTTAATCTTGCTCAAAGACCGCTCAAACTCCGTCTAGTACCTAACTAATTAGAGGCAACAATGTCGGCAACAAGCACTCCTACAACCGCACTAGTTGTAGAGTTTGGTCTAAATACGGACATTATCTAAGCAGACGGGCGTCGACATGACAATAAAATTGTTTACATTGCAAGAACTGTTTACGACTGAGGGAGACGAGGGAACTACTATTGTAGCCTCAATGTCAGCTAGGATTAGGTAAGAATCATTGGATACCTTGACGTGAATACTAGTTTCAGATGTTCTACTAAAGGAAAACTAGATAGGGCAGTTATAAAATTACGCAACGCAATATCTAAGGTGAGCCTTAACCTGCATATAAGTTATGCCCATACTAAGAAGCCTGTTAACTAATATTTAACCTTTGGGTCAGTAGACTCAAAGGTTAAATATGAGTACCGATAAGAGATGCCAGAAGTTTCTGTACCAAAAGAGTTGGGTCGAATCAATGAGTCTAAGTGATAACCTCACAGAACAAATTAAAAATGCATTTAGTTTTTCAATAATAAGTACTTACATGGTAATCTAGAATCTCGTAAAACATGTTATACTAATAGGGCTGAATTGCTCGTCAGAGAATCTGTTAATTCGCTCCGAAGCCTACCGATTACGTTAAAAATAAATGACATTCGCCTTGAACTACACGATGTCGATTTTTATTTTTTTCGCTCGAAAATGATACCTACACAGCGGACGTGACGTACATTGATTAAACTCGGAATATAGCCCCGCTTCCGAATTGCAAAATGATGCTAATCCGTAGGTACCAAGTCCATAAGAAATCTTATCTTATCTTATCCATATGAGAGGCATAGAATTAATAAATGAATTAATTTTATCAATAGTGACGAAGATGAAGCAGTTTCAATAAAAAACTACACCGGAGAATTTGAAACCTCAAAATGGAGAGTTTAATCTCTAGAAAGATGTCTAGGCTGTGTATTGCAAATACGTTATATATGAAATCGTGCCAAACGATATTACGTAACGTTGCAGATTCTGATGCGGAGTTTCATTCATGAGAGATTCCTCTCTCTCGAGGCCGCCCGCCTCCCGCCCCCCAACCTCTAACTTTGTAAGGGCCGGGCGCCCGGTCACCCACGCTTTAGAATAATTCTGAGCATTTGTAAACATTGATGGAATTACGTAATTTAGTTATTATGAAAACAACTTTACGTTTTAGGTATGTTAGCTGCGTACAAGGGTGACCTAGATACTAAACGGGAGCTTTTTAAATTTACATTACAATAAAACTGTTAGTTGCAATAGGTACTTATCAAGCTATTGCTTAAACAGTATTGCTAAGGACAACATTGTACGAACTAAGTGACAAATGCGTTTCCCTTTGCATTACTTTAGATTCAAGTTTAATTTGGCAGGTAAGTAATTGTGGTAGTTATTAGTTTTAATTAAATTCAATACAAGTATTTATCTGTTTGAAAATCTCCAAATCTTGTGTTCTTAACTTAAAACTAGCATAATTAAATAGATAAATACACGAATGATGCTTAACAAATTACATTTATTTGAAGAGTGGGGCATTAAAATCATGTCTACACTTATATGACTAAATTAAATATAATAATTACCCTAACTTGAGTCTAATAAGCTGTAAATGAATGTCACATAGAACTGCTAGTCTTGCAAATTTTGTCATGTTAAGTTAACAAGTGGTAAATGCTGAGCAAACAGCAATGGTGATCTTTGAGATGGGGAATATTCATTATACTTAAGTAGGTATTGTGCAACCATTGTTTTTTTGCATAACTATGCATAGAGTTAGCAACATCGCTATAATGCCATTGTAAAAAAGAGAATGAAAGAGAGAGAAAGAGGATTTTTATATCCCAAACGAAACTAAATTCCTTTGGGGTCATGACATTCAACCCTGGTGTGAAAACACACAAATAATTCATGCAACAAATTATCAGTGAATTCAGCAGCACTTGACATTCACTTGGCAATGTCAAATGGTCATAAATACTGATAAGATTGATTTTACTTATAAAGTTGTTCTTACTTGTATGTAATGCAACAGATAATACATAACTTAACAAGTAGTAACTACTTGAAGGTCCTAATATTATATTTATTTACTTACACACTTGAGAGGTCTGTTATGTGTGTATGTAGACTATCAGAGCCTTGCTCATGAGTGGAGATACTGACAAAACTGAATTTTAGATAAATTATACTGGATGGATGGACTTACTATATGGAAAAGTATGCCCAGTACAATGGCAATAAGGTAGCCCTATTATATTAGAACCAAATTATGTAAAATGTGGGTACACCTCTGCCTTCACCCTGTCCAAAACAGGTGTGATGGTTGAGTGTATCATAAAATTAAAATGTATAAAAAAATATTTATTGTTAAATGCATTTCATAAGAATGAGAAAAAATACTGATTTGAATAAATAATTAGATTTAGGTACTTTTACAGAGATAATTAGATTCAATTTGAATGGTGAATTAAACATAGAATGAGATGGGAAATCAAAACAGTATGTCTTAGATAAGTCTTGTATGATTTAAATATTTTTTAATTTCTTATGAAATGGTAGTGAACTTAGAAAATACATTTTATGTTTTATTTTTGGTAGGGAATACCTACCAAAAAAAAAAAATGTCTGTAAATATATATCAATGGTAAACACTTCTTGAGGCCTTTACTTAGTTATTAATTAAAGCATACCATTCACTATTACAAAAACTCATATTCTTGTTGAACCATTAATTTAATGTAATCAATTTATTTAATAAATACTTCCATACACTATCTATGTGGCTGTCAATGCATTAATAATAATAAGAACTCTGGTGGTAATATTTACTAAATAAAATAATGTTAATAATTAATATAACAGTAACATACCTGGGACGATTCTGCATGTAATATTGACCGCCAAAAATAAACGCCATATAAACCCCGACATAGTAGAAAGCCACAGTCCAGTTCTCTGTCATCCATTTCCTATAGTTATGATGAATAAATTCACTCTCGAATTCGAAAATGTACGAGTAATTTGGAGTTATGTCCAAAGCATATGCCATCACCGGGGTCTCCATTCTAACAATTTAGTCCGCTCGACTAGCCCGGGTAACTTACGCGCACAGTCCTTAATATTTTAATATGTTACACTGATCATCACATGAGAATTTTAACCTAGAAATTAACAACAGGATACCGCTGTATCGTTATATCACAGATGATGACTAAAAATGACAATATTTCGAATGGGCGGGGAGGCGTGTTGCCGTTATGAAACGAATTAGTGAAATGGTCGCGGAGTATAGTCGGTTTAACTATTTATTCGCAGTGACGAGGCGTCAGCTCGAGCCCGAATTTATTTCACGTCTCGTCACAGCATTTGAGAGAAAACGATGAATGAACTTTACGCCACGCCGCCGTGTCGCGCGTTCATTTTCCATTTGACATACAGACAGAAGCGGGGGGGGGGGGAGGGGGCACTGACTGCCAAAGTCTTGTTTTTTAAATTGGTTTTAGGGCTTTTGGTAATAACCTTTTGAAACCTCTTATTTGTTATTTTTTAAAGATTTCTAGTAAAAGGGCCCGGACAAGTTATTCAATGAGCTTTCTGTGAATGAGCTGCACAGTCATTCAAGGGATAAACTCTTTATCGAGATTTCTTAAAATGTTACTTTCCCATTAAACGACTGGCTTACCTTTACCTTATGAAGGGGTTTCCTGGGTGTTGAAAATGAAAACATACCTAAACCTTTTGAATGAGTTTTACGGGTATTTTAGCCTAATCAAAACGTGAGCAAAGTGAATCGGTAGCCTTAAATCAATTTTGAGAGCAGTTAAATCATTGTTGAGTTAAATCTTTCAAAAACCCCAATCATCACTCGTTCATGGGCTTACTGGGTTACGGGCCCTGACTATTATATCGGAGACCCTTTTGAATGGGCTTTATCGGTTGTTTAGCCGAATCCAAAGGTAAGCTATGTGAATAAATAAATAATCGTAGCACTAAGTCTACTTCAACAGTTTGGTGTCCTTAAAAATTGCAAAAACCCGTAGATTGAGAATAGTCTCCGCCTACGCAAAAACCCAATCAAAACCCGTTCATAAGCTTACCAGATTCTGTACCCTGAATAATAATGCCCAGGCATGGAAATGACTGACTGAAGTGTTGTGAAATAAAACTATTATGAGTAGGGCCTATAAACCATATTATTTTCATTTTTATGTCAAAGGAACAGGTATTTAGTTAAAAACTTAATAGTTATCTGAAATGTTTATTCGTTAATACAAACTAATAAATGTTTATTATTGTCAATTATAAGTAGGTGACTATATTATTATTTCGTACTAGCTAGAATCTTTTCTTTAAATATTTATATGTATTTTGGCTGTATCAGATTTATTTTCAGAAAAAATGCTGATGCAGTCATTGGTACCAGCTTTCCTTGAAAAAACATACAAGACTGTATGGTTTTTTAAATGTTATTTGTAAAAGATGTTATGAGTGATGTGAACCTAAACCCAAAATGAATTTGGGGGCTAAGACAATATTAATTTTTCATGTTAATTGGTATTTGCCCTTGGGTAGTAATTCTGAGTATTTCAAAGATAGCCTAGGACATTTTTTTTAAATCTCGTAAGTAGGCAAAGTAAATTAACGTTTCATTTCGCAAAAAAAGAAGAAGACCATGCGAAAAAAATAAAAACCAAAATCAAAATAAATGTTTATTGTAAAATAAATAAAATCAAATTAACAAATCAACGGAACATTATTCGCTTAAATACTTTAAATAAATTTTGTGAAACAGAATACATGAGAATTCTCTTTTTAAAACTATGAGTTATCATGTAGTAATTTTACATAAAATATACACGATCTTTACAGTGTCTAAAATTAAATTAATTTACAATGTCTCTTCAATTTTATATAGATAGATCATTCAGGATAAATAATTGAAAACAAAGAAATGACACTTTTGCATTTCGATTTAGTTATCTTTACGTCTCACCTGAAAAGACACATATACTACGTAGGAACTTCCACATACGAAATAATATAAATGTATGATCTAATTTCATTTATAAATTAATCTCAATTACTGTAACATCATAAATCACAGCTTAAAGTCACGAACAAAATAACATTTTATTTAGTAAGTATACATTTCAATTTACGTCTTTAGGAAGCATAAACGTTTGGGATATATAGTTTGTGCTCTACAAAAAAATACATATAAACCAAAGTAGGATTACAATAAATAGCTTGTATTTTGTTTACAAACTAAAATGTTGACTTCACACATAAATGCTTACTTTTGTGTTATTTTTAATAAGCTAACCATGTAAAACACCTACACAAGTTTACTCGTGCGGTACTGGGAACGCTAGTACACTAGTACTCGCTTAACGAGTACTATATACATAATAAACAAATAAAATTAAATACCAAAAAAATACTCAACAAATGAAACTTCATGACACTTCAAGAGATCACTCATGGATATGCCATCTGTAAATAAATAATACATCTAACTAACACCTATGTATTTAAATGAATTTCATTGGCTTTGTCGGTTCCATTCCGAGTTATACATTAGCTAAGCATTAACTAACTTTCACCCGCGAAACCATAACTTTTCCCCTGTTACTGGATCCCTTATAGTCTTAGCGAGATGTAATTGCGAAAACCCGGTTGAAATTGGCCCGTCAGTTGTACCGTGATGCTCGAACAAACAGACGAGAATTCTTAAAAGGCTTGTATATGAATGTACAGTAATAGTTTTATATAAATAGCTGCTAATTATATCGCAAAAAAATGAACTCCGTGATTTTATAGTACGACGACATGTATCGCGGCACCGTCAATATTGGTGCATGGTATGTTGTGCTGGTTATGTTATGTACATCATAATACGTATAATAAATATCATGAAAACTCTATACAAAACGTAATAACGACCAACAAGTCTAGAAAACGGAATGTGATTACACATAAAATGATTACTATCAAACAGTTAATACTATCTTACAGTCAACGTAACACCTAAAGTATAATATTCTATAATCAACGGCATAAACACTGTAATGAACGTAGAATAAGGTTCAGCGCACACAGACGTAGTGGTGACGTAGCTACTAATTCGATAACTATCCAAATTCAACCTTACCTGCTTTGGGATTCGGCTGCGTCGAGTCTTTCGACCGAACTTCGACTTACCCAGTATGATTTTATTTCGCTACACCAATAACAGCTGTACAGCAAGGTGTGTAAAGTTGACATTCAATTGCCGCCACTCTGTCGGTGTGCGTTGCCCGACGATTTGTTGTGTTAATGGTTTCCAAATATTCATATTTTAAATATTGTTATCGGATTATACGTCACAAGTTACGTACATATTAGTTTTTTTATTACGCAATACTTTGTTTATTGTCGTTTCCAGTTTATAACGATTGACGGTTATTTGTATTATTGATTTCTCACATCAGAATATTGTTAAGCAAATTCATACTATACCACTTAATAAATAAGGTATGTTACATCTAATGATAACAATGGTCTTATCGAAGCGTCTATAGAACGATTACTAGTGTCTACGATGTCTAAGACATATAACAGCGTTGTTGGTCGACTGTGGGCTTGAAAGGTCTCTTATCACAGCCTAATAAAATTCAGACTATATTAAATACTCAGACCATTGATTTATTGTCTCATTTTCAGATCAATCAATTTTAAATTTTAATCTCACCGTCATAAGATTCATTTTTGCAATACTAATGGATAACATAGTGGCTCTCAAATGCAAGAAAAAGGATACGTTATAATAATTCGAGTGTGTTAAATAGCAATTGACCGAGACACTTCTAAATTAACCTTTTTCCTGCAGCAAAATACAACAATCGAGTAATTCTTGTAATTTAACAAATCGCTACACAACAACTATACTACAAAACGTTTCACCGACTCGCCATCTAAACAGACACTTTTGCTGCAAAAACTAAGTCTTAATGGCACATCACCCCACCCTGCAAGCCCACAATCAGTCACCTATTCACCAGACGGAACTACACTCCATCACCGTTACTTTTAACTACGTCAACGTTGGTGAGCTGGCGAGTAATAGTCAGTGTTCCAGGTAGGCCGCTTCACTGCTCGTACACCACCCCCCCGGGGCCGGGGAGCGAGGACTTGCCCGACAGGAAGGTGTCCACCGCGCGCGCGGCCTGCCGCCCTTCCGATATCGCCCACACCACCAGCGACTGGCCGCGGCGGCAGTCTGTACAAAACAATAAGTAATTAATAGTCCTCTTAAACGAATCCCACTAATGTTATAAATGTGAAAGTTTGGATGGATGGATGTTTGTTACTCAATCACGCCAGAACGGCTGAACGGATCTGGATAAAATTTGGCACAGAGATAGACTATAGTCTGGCTGGAATAGCACATAGGCTACTTTTTATCCCGGTGAAATGTATGGTTCCCGTGGGATAGATTTGTTTTGATTTTTCATAGAGCAAAGGATCGACATGATTTTGTGCATAGGTAGTGGTAGGTTAGGTAGGGGTCAGAAAATGACATAGGGACATACTTTTTAATCGCGGGTAACACCGCGGGGCGCAGCTAGTAATAAATAAAAGATACTACGCAGCATGAAAACCGAGCGTAAATTAATTCGAATATTTCGGCTGCATATTCGGTTCGGTAAGTACTAAACTGAAACAATATTCGGTATTGGGTTCGGTTTAAAAATCCATGCCCCGCGCTCTTCTAGCTTACAGTTACTGTTTAAGTGATCTTATACTATTGAACAAGTATGCATTTTTGTTAACATACCTCCGGCAGCGAAGACGTTGCTAACTGGTGTTTTGTAAATGTTGGATTTCTCTGTCTCGATGTTGCTACGTGGGTCCAAAGGCAGATCTATCGACAAAATCATTAAACTCGTAACAGAAGGACAAATAATTAGATTTAAATATAAATGTAACCTGTGTGTAGTTTAAGGAGATATCACATTGTCATAAATCAAGAATATATACAGGTGATTCTATTAAGAACAGTCAGTATGGGGAAGCCCTAAATGCCAAGGGATCGAGGAATTGTTTCAACGCACCATGATGTTGAGTTTAGTGACAAGAAACGCTTCACGCGACTCGGGGATCAAACCCGGTAATAATAATAATAAAAAAAACAGTTTAATATTTTATTTCTATACAAATAAATGAAATTGGAGTGTCTGTTTGTAATATTAAGGTGGAAGCGATCAGTCGCATTCCCATACATATTTCAACATGGTAATACTCGATACACATACAGTTTTTTAGTTGTACAAGCATTGTTATCAATTCTCTATAAATTAAAGAGCTCGCAGATGAAATATCAGGCAAAATCTTATAGTAATAACATCATAAAACGATATTAAATTTTAGGCTTGTGTGCGTGAATAAAAGCGCCTCTGTCCAAATAACCCGTAACTAATAAAGCATCCGATTCTTTGTCCTTCAGTATTTACGGCGACAGATGGCAGCAGGAGTTTTTACTTATAATACATAAAGGCATAACATGACAATATATAGAGAAATATGGAAAATTTTCTATAAATAAGTATAAAAATTCATAATAAAAATTTAAAATTAAAAAATACATATAAATTTCGTTCGTCCATCGAACCTACGAACAATCGCATTTCACCGATAAAGTGATCATACAGCCACAGAATAAATGTGGCCCCTTCAGTGTTGCCAGATGTGATTTTCTATTTATACCCAAATTTGATATTATTTTTCTCCAAAATGATACAATTTGCTTGAGTTTTACCCAAAGGCAAAAAGTTAATAATATCGGCTTAGCTTTTTGCCTTTTTCTTATTTTTTCTTTGAAATACTGTTCTAATTTCCAAACTGAAGCAGTAGAATGACGTTTTTTTTTTATACGTTACGCATCCCCACTGCATGGGTATTTTTTTCTCCAAATTTTTATCTAAGAATTTCATTTCTCCAAAATTTCTCCAGAGCCAAAATTTTTACCCTTAATTGCGAAAAAAATACCCAATCTGGCAACACTGGCCCTTATACTATTATAGATGACAGTTCCTGTGGAAACTTGAACGAGCGTCTTTTTTAAATTCTGTATACATTATTTAATAAAAATATGCCGCTTACGCACGTACAAGGTCATAGCAGAGTCGGAGAAACTGATAGGGATGGAGCTATCGATGAACGTAACACGATAACAGACACGATATTTTTTTACAAAGTGTAAGAAACTAAACTATTGCTGGATATTTTTGTACAAATTTATTAACTTATATTACATTTCATTTCAAGATGTAAGTATATTATGTTGATTCTTTATTTATTTATTATAATCGAAATCTGATGAATCATCACTGTCACTCATTGAGCTCTCCCCAACATTTATTATAAGTTCCTGTACTTCTATATTATTATGATTCTATTTTATGTTTATTATTTGAATGTTTTTGTTGTATTTGTCTTTGTTCAAAACATAATAAATATATGGGATCGATATCATTACTTATTTGGTCACAACACTACAACTATAAAATTAGTAGTCGTGACATTATTATTTCATCTAAGCGCTTAGGTAGGTACCTACACAACAAAATCGTTTATTTATTCATCTAGTAGGTACACTATCTATATTTTTAATTATAAACTTGACAAATAAATAAAATACGTAATTTTTGTTAGTCTATATATTTTAAAATTCTATATACTACAATTACTATCTAGGCATATCTATACCTATCTAGGTAGGAGACATCATTTTGTAATGTACCTACGTTTTTTTTAATCTTGAGCCACTTGGGGTGTGTTATTATCTGTGTGTGCAGATCGTCATGAATCCCTATTTCCTGTAATCCAAGTTTTTAGGATTTGTCTGCACCCAAAACATATTTTTTTCGGGTTATTATAATAAAACAACCTGAGTAAAAAATAAATACATACCTACCTAAGGCATGTATTTATTTTTTAAAATAATCAATGAATGAATGAATATGTCGTCATTGTTTCAATTGGTTGTAAATATCATTGAAACCTATCGAAATATTCGTCTTCTTGACTAGTGGTCTACGTAGCCTATTGTTCTACACGGTTGATGCAAATGTGTACCATAGCAAGTTCGAATCTTGCCGGGGAATCGTGTCTTTTTGTATGATTGATTCTGAATATTAGATTTCCAAAACACACAGCTCGGCCGTGCTAACATGGTGGTAGTAATATAACGAAAATATTATTTCTGCAATAGTTTATATGATTGCGAACTCAAAACTGCGAATAACAGCCCTTAGGGACATTCATTGAATGAATGTCTGTGCGCACCTGCGCGCGGCTTTGTTCTCCTCGCCGCGCCCCGCGCCCCGCGCCCCGCGCCCCGCGCCCCGCGCCCCGCGCCCCGCGCTGCCGACGTCGCATCGGCGCCGGCGGCCGCGGCTCGCGGTGTGCGTAATAAATGGCAGCTCGGGATGGGTGTTCGGCTTTTTGTTTCTACATGTCGACTTTATTTGATTATTATTATATCTTTTATTTTATTTTGTGCACGTCAATTTTGTTTTTATTATGCTTTTATTTAATTCTCATTTCGCATTTGTTTTTTTTTTGTTACGATTTTTCATTACTCAACGTATTATATCATGTTGCGCGGCATCAATGCGTCATCAAGGCCTTGCTCTGAAAACCAGCGTTGAGGCATCCCTCGGATGCCCCAACTTAGTGCTGAGAGCAGACCTTGTTGGTTGCAGCTACGCACGGCGGGAAACTAACTAATATATATAACTAATATAAATAAGATCTATACAATAAACATTATATTTACGAACATGAAAGTATACATTTTTCTTTTCTATCTTTTATTTCTGAAACGAATATTGCAAAGTTCGCAAAAGTATTTCTATTATTTTACAACCGATAAATAAGTTTTTTTATGATCGCTCTATCTTGTGGCATAAAAAGACAACTTTTAGTATGCGAGACTTTTAACAAGTGCTGCGCTCTAGCGGCACAAAAAGACGTGTATTTGTCTATGTGTGAGTGCCTATTTATACAATGAATTTCTAAGCTATGGTTTCTCGTCCATTATAAATGATTTCTTTTAGATATATCAATGCAATGTCGTAGTAGTGCTCGAAATTTGCAACATCAAGTCTCATAGATGCTCGATGTTCGTGTAACTAGTTGCAGAAAAACAGGGCCATCTATCGAAAATGTGTGGCAACCGACCCTGAGCATTCACCTTAAAATAACCGCTTTTTACTAAGTGCATTTGGATGTTTACACGGTACAGATACTAAAACAACATTTTTTAAATTTTTTGTCTGTCTGTCAGTCTGAAATGGCTGGACCGATTTTGACGGGACTCTCACTAGCAGATAGCTGACGTAACAGGGAGTAACTTAGGCTACTTTTATTTTAGTAAAACTTTGTTGTTAAATACCACGCGGACGAAGTGGCGGGTAACAGGTAGCTAGTTAGTAAATAAGGAATGTGCACTGACCGAGCTGGTTGGCGACGTACCGCTCGGGCCCCAGGAAGCCCATCGCCAGCAGCACCAGCTCGGCGCGGAAGTGGCGCGCCGTGGCGGCCAGCTCGCGCATCTCCCAGCGCCCGCCCGCGCCGCGCGCCCACTCCACCTGCACCGCCGACACGCCGCACACGTTGCCCGAGCCTGCCACACACACATGCTGCCGTCACTCGCACATCGACACAACTACTATATTATTGATTTCTTATATTTACGCGAATACTACACATTAAATTAAACTAATTTTACGAATTATATCGCGTTTATTTTATGTTTTTTACGTTCCAAGTACAAGTAACAATTAAAAATATGAGGGAACCCCGTCTCAAACTATGACACCAGGACGTCAACCACCTCAGTCCTCCCGTGACCATGGTTGCTGTAAAGCAACCGAAACGTCGGGAGCGTAAAAAACATAAAATAAACGCGATATAATCCGTAAAATTAGTTTCATTTCAATACTATAAAATTATATATTATATCGAGTCCTTTTTAATGTCCCACTGCTGGGCACGGGCCTTCCCTCAATGCGAGGAAGATTAGGCCATAGTCCACCACGCTGGCCCAGTGCGGGTTGGCGGACTTAACACATCTTTCGAGGGGCTCTCTCTGATATGCAGATTTCTTCACGATGTTTTCCTTCACCGTTTAGCAAGTGATAATCATGGTTGAAAATGAGATTCGCACATGAAATGCCAGAGGTGCGAGCCGGGGTTTGAACCTGCAATCCTCGTTACCGAGACAAGCGTTCTACCAACTCTGCTAACAACTACTATACACCACAATATTTGACTGTGATTGCACAGTTATATAATCTAACATTTAAGAATTGCAGACAAATATATAGTAATTGCATTGCATTTATTATATATAAAAAAAAATGTGGAATGTCCTGACGTCATTAGGTAGAATGCTCATAGACAAATAAAATTTTTAATGAGGAATATTCAAGCATACCGTCATCTAGGAATTCTTTAGTGAGCGTCGAGAACTTTCTCGGGTCATTGCCGAATTTCACTTTCACCTCTTCGTGGCCGTAATCAACCCTGTAGGAAAATACAACATTTTATTCGAGACACATTAAATATATTTTTTTAAGATTACTAGTTATGTGTGGTCTATGGGCTAGTCCAATTCTTGTGACTAGTATGTTGCATAAATTTACACTAAACTCGTGTTAACGAATGATTGTACATATGACCATTGTAAATTGCGATTTGTGACTTTTCAAACTCTGTTATTGGCAAAATCATCGAAAAAAAAACATTGACAGCCATAATGTTATTAAATGTGAAGTCAAGTGAAAATATTATAAAAATAGAAGTAAGTGCCCATTTTTTTGTATGATACTTTATTATAGGCGACTTTAGGCGACGAGATATCGTGGGAAATGGAATGAAAATCAACGAATTTAAAGCTGTCACAAATGCCATTATTCGTTGCCGCGAGTACAATTCAATATCTTTTTATGTTAAAGCTCAAATTGAAAAGTAGACCTAGCTGTAGCCTAGCCTAAACTTTATGATGTACTTACCTAAAGACCCTGGGCCACTGCGGCCATGGGTTGTCTTGCCCCCGTGTCTTCTTGGGCTCCGGTAAAATCTCGAATGTCGTGATGGACTTAGCGCCCTGTCGCAGCGACGTAGCTATGCAATCGCACCTGAACAAACACAATCATACTTGTTTATATTAAGGTCTAAATTCCAATGAATAGTATAAAAAAAAACTCTTAATTTGGCCAACTTCTGCTGTTTCGATTTTTTTCTTCCGACACATGAAACGAAGTCGATCCTTACAAAAGGTTCGGAAAAACAATTTTATTCATTTTCATGGACAACTCACGCTTGAATAAAATCTTTACTATGCCAAAATAGTTTCCACATATAATAATAATAACATAATAGCCTTTTTTAATGTCCAATTATTGGGCACAATTATTGGCCCCTGGCGTAGCGTCTTTCGAGAGGTTCTCTCGGACACTCCTCTCGATATATTGCTTCATTGTTTAGCAAGTGATAATCATGGTTGAAAATGAGATTCGCACATGAAATCTAGAAATCCCAGAGATGCAAGCCAGGGTTTAAACCTGCAACACTCGTTACCCAGCCTTGGCTTGGCTATCACTACTTCTGGCGATACATATTATAGTTTAATTTCATGACATACCCAGTATCGCCGCCTCCGATGACCAACACATTCTTGTCCTTGGCGTTGAGCTCAGGCTGGTCCTTGGGCTGGTGGTGCGTGGCGGCACCGCCGGCCTGCTTCTTCTGCCAGTTCTCCAGGAACTCCATCGCGTAGTGGATGCCGTTCAGCTGGCGGCCCTTGAGCGGCAGGTCGCGCGGCCACGTCGCGCCCATGCACAGCACCAGCGCGTCGTATCTGGACACATTCACACGGAATCAGTTCATTCATTCGTTCGTTCGTTCACACGAAGTTGACAAGCCGAGCGTAAGTAGAGATACATTTTGATCGCAACAAAATGATAATTGTGATATTTTGTGAGCCATTTGGTTTTTTTATATTGACATAATCAAAATTGCAGGCGCAAGTTCAAAGGTCAGTATACCTTTTCTGAATAAACCTGTATAAATAAAAGTTAAATGCAATTCGTTGGTAAGCGCGCATCGCTAAAGAACGGCGCGGCTGGACCGATTTGGCTTACTATGAAGGATATTAGGCATAGAAGTTTTACGGAAAATTCGGGATGAGAATAATGTGTGTCGAGGGTGCTATTAACATATATAACCCCTTACTCGCTGGCGAGTTCACTAGCGGAGATGTCCTTGCCGACGTCGACGTTGCACTTGAAGACGATGCCCTCGGCGGCCATCAGCTTGACGCGGCGCGCGACCACCTCCTTGCTGAGCTTCATGGTGGGGATGCCGTACTGCAGCAGCCCGCCGGGCCGGTCGTTGCGCTCGAACACCGTCACCGTGTACCCGGCCTGGGAACAGAGTTCAACGTTAGCCGTGCCCTGACCGACTGCGCTGGCTGACAGCGAGCGCGCCAGCCTCGCGACACTACGCGGCCGATTTGTACACGGTCATTTGTAAACATAGCGGCCTTGAAAATAATATAGATTGACTGCGCGGCTAATTTAGACACGGGAATTAATAATAATTTTTAGGTATCTTGAAAAGAAAACACGGAACACCCTTATAAGATCACTATTGCCTTGAGTTAAAATTACAAGCAGTTACTGTTAAGATGGACTCGAAGAGCATTTGAATACGTATAATAATGTTAACGTGATACTTACTATTGTCTCATTCTAATCAAATAAAAACAATCACAGAGATAAAATTACCTTGTTTAGTTGGTGAGCGCAGGCCAAGCCTGCTGGGCCGGACCCGACGACCGCTACAGTCTTTCCATTTCGGTATTTTGGCATCTGTAATTTTAAAATAGTGTTAGAGGGAATAGCCAGACTTGTTTGTTGATGTACATGTAAATACGTCAGTCTTTTTAGTAGCGTTAAGATAAGGGGCCATATATGCTAATCTTACCCGTTCTTCTCCATAGAAAAGGCATTCTGAATGGGTGGTAAAGTTATAGCTTAGCATTTTGTAACAATTTTATCGATCCATAAGTACTGTACTTAATGGTTTACATGAAAAAAAAATATTCTGATTCTCATATGTTGATGTTTATTGATCTAGAACTCCGTATATGCTAATCGTTTAATGTTTGGACCAACGAATCTTATAAAAGTGTGAAAGAGCGATATCAAAAAAAAAACCTAAATTCACTTAGTTTCTTATAGGTTTTTTTATGGTCATCGGAATCCCTAGATGAGTTTACGTAATGATTCATTCAGTAAAGATAAATTTCTCAGTTGTAAAAAAAAATTACCTTGTCTACGGTTATATTTCTTTATGGATGTATTAGTTTTAACGTAATTTGATTCAGCGTTTCAATCTAAACGCATATACCCTCGCCATCCATTTTACTCTTAAATTCGCTTGCGCTGCGATGCACAGGCCATATTAACATAATTATTTTTCTATATTTCATAATTTATATTTTGCAAAGGATATTTTTAAAACATTTAGAGCCGATAAAAAAAATATTATTTCATCAACTTATGGTACATAATTTTACAGATTTTAGAGTCTCCACTTAAGCAAGAGGTTGCTCGTGTAAAGTAAGTTGTTTTTCAATTCTTAGATAAAGTCTAATCTCCAAATAACTTAAACGTTTTGACAGATATGATATGGAAAAAACGTTTTCCAATTCATTTGGAAAATAAACTCTATCTGAGGATAGAAAAATTGTCCCTCGTGGGGTAGTATGGTATTATAGTCACCTCCGGCTGTATCCAGCCGTTCTCGAAGGCGTTGTCGATGATGGCGCACTCGATGTTCTTGATGGTGACGGGCGGCTCCGAGATGCCGAGCACGCACGCGCCCTCGCACGGCGCCGGGCACACGCGCCCCGTGAACTCTGCCACGGTGGGATTCAAACGTTAGTATACCCTTTCACAATCACACTGTATAAATATCACCGGACAAACACACCGACTATGTTCCATATTCTAATGTATGGTCTTCGACTTAGCAATCGTGCTTGTATTTATTGCAAGTAATTTATGATGTACTGGGGGCGAACCATTTTAATTTTCATATTTATGGTCTCAAGTTGAGCAACGACGCTTGTATTATAAGTATCGTATAATGGACCGAGGGCTATCCCAGTGAAATATACATCTGTTTTTTCTAGCATGATTATCACTAGCTGTACTGTGAAGGAAAATATTATGAGGAATTCTGCACGTCTTTCGACAGTTGGGTGAACGTCGTGAACCCATTTTGGGCTAGTATAGTGGAAATAAATGTGTCTGGTATAATCAGCGAATAAAGCGTGTCAATATAATAAAAAGAAACTCCAAAATAAGGGCGTAAATAATATTAGAATCGGGTAACATTGGCGATATACGTTATTACAGGGGTGCCCCTACAGTAAATCCAGATGCACAATCTAGATCAGGGGTTCCCAAACTTATTTTGTCTACTGCCCACTTTGAGAATGAATTACTTTTAGCGCCCCCATTTTTTCACCAACTTAAAAACCATTATAACTTCAAATTAAATTAAACTATAACTTAAAATTTTAAGCCTCTACACAACGCCCCCATTTTTTTCTAGGTCTTTTACCACCCCTCTCTAGGCCTGCAGCGCCCACAAGGGTGCGTTATCGCCCACTTTGGGAAAGGTGGACCTAGATGATGCAGGTTGTCTGACCTGGGAAGTTGTTAGTCTGCAGCAGCTGGTGCAGCGCCTGCCGCCAGTCGCCCTTGAAGATGAGGTCGTTCCACTTGGGGATGATGTTGCCGAGCGGGCAGCCGTGGGCGCTCTGGCAGAAGGGCACGCCGCACTCCATGCAGCGCGCCGCCTGCACGCGCAGCCCGCGCCGCACCGCGCCCGCGCTGTACACCTCGTCCCAGTCGCGCAGGCGCTTCTCCGCCGGCCGGTACACCGACGTCTCGCGGGGGTACTTTATGAACCCGCTGCGGGAGGGGCGGAGTCAGCAGCTGCCGTGCTCATTGCGAAGGTAGCACGCCTTATATAGCGTATACATAAGAAGGGTAGGACATTCTAGAACATATTTCACTATATATCCAGCAGCAGCTCGGGACCGAATGTCTCATAATAAAAATAGTGTAAAATATTTTAACAGATGAATACGTGAGTTATATGGATCACGGTGATGTATAAGATAATTTTGTAAATAATTTTTGTTTTTTTTTTAAACAAGTCGAACCAGTAGCGTTTGGCCGTGCGCTCAGTAGGGGGTGTCATTTTTTAATGTCTAAAAATTATATTTATTTATTTGGGAATGTTATCTTTATAACCTACTGTTGACCCTATTAAAATATTGTACACTATTATTGTTGAATGTTATATGTAGCGTCAATAAAGATCTGAATGCTTAGCTTGTATCCGCCTCAAAAAACAACACACGCTAATAGAATATTTGTAACTCACATAGTATTTGACGATAAAAAATACTATAAAAAAATATAAGTCCATCGAATTACCACCTCGAGTCGTTTTACGATCCGGTAGTGAAGTTTGGGAAAAAATACAATGACAACTTGAATATGACAAAATAAATTATTTGACTTTGTCAAAGTTAAATAGTTTTGTTTGTCACGATGCGAAAAAAGGTCAATGACACTTACTCATTACATTTTTAAGCCCTCCTATTTTAATGCAACAAGCGCGACATATATATTCTAGCGTCGTAACAATGGCAAAGGACTGAAGGACGTAGCTCACCGAGTCTTATCCAAGATCTTCTCCAAATTCTTCTTATCTAGTTCCACGTCCCTCACGGTCTCCTCGATATCCAGCACTCCGTTTTCGTGCTTGCCATTCCCGTTGGCCTCCACCTTGGAAGCCGCGGGCTGTTGTGCGCGGATCTGTTTCAAAGCGCGCTGGTACTCGAAGGGGAACACTTTGATAAACATTTTGGCAGGCTCCGGCCATGTTTGCAGAAGTTCTTTGGCGATTATTGAGCTGAGAAAGAAAAACTCCATGCTATGATATTGAAATCCTCGAAAGGATAGTTAGGGACGAATCTTTACACATAATGTGGTACAATATAAGTTGGAACCGCAATCAAGACTGGTGGAGACTCCATCGCTACAAACTTGCAGTTCCTATTGGATGGTCTATCGTGATGGTCGGTCGTTTTTCAGTTGCTTTTTAAGCCATGCATAGTCTGCGTAGTGCTCTCTCGAAACCACACAATGCTCTTTTTGAAAGCTTTACTACTCTTACATTTGTACTACTCAACTCACGATTTCACGTTGACTTTTTTTAACAAGTCATTATTGCAACATTTCTTGAATTAGTGTAATCTAACGATATGACATCACTATTGGTTCTTAGCACGCCCCATCCCACAGAGCAGCATTCAATTTGAGCGCGTATTGCATTATATAAATTAATAATAATTTCCTATACCATTGTTCAGAGAACATTATTTTTGCTTACCCGGTATACTCGACGAACTCTTCGAGCAGCGTCTGAACTACATCCAAGTCTTCGCGCTCCTCCAGCGGCAGCAGGTCCACCATCTCGTGGTTGCATTTGCTCTTGAACGAGCCGTCCGTGTCGTATACGTACGCGATACCACCTGCGGGCGAGAAATAGACTCTTTAGAATACTACACTCTCTTGAATCTATACTAATATTATAAATGTGAAAGTTTGGATGGATGTATGGATGGATGTTTGTTACTCAATCACGCCAGAACGGCAGAAGGGATCTGGATGAAATTTGGCACAGAGATAGATTATAGTCTGGAATAGCACATAGGCATAGCATACTTTTAATACCGGTAAAATGTATGGTTCCCGTGGGATAGATTTGTTTAAATTTTTCATAGCACAAAGGATCGACATGATTTTTTGCGCGAGTAACACCGCAGGGCGCAGCTAGTACTTTATAATAATAGCATAACTTTATAATGTTTAAGCTGTGTCTCATGCGCATGTTTTGCACAACATAAAAGCATAATAATCGTATATAACACATATTGTACATTTATTCTGGCCCTTATTATGAGCCCGGGGAAATGTGATGTTTTTATTGAATACAGCAACCGTTGGAGGGGTATGCAAGACTAAGAAAGATTCCACTTGCTCATTAGGCCACACGAGAATCGTGTGTGTGTGTGTTAGTCGCTAAGCGGCCCTTGAACGGGCTATTTAAATTGCATCCTACTAAGTACCACAGCAATATTGCCAGCTATACGCTCTTGGTATCAAAATGATTAAATATTGCCATAAATATAAATATCGCCAGAGGAACACACCAACTGTATGGCCTCATACTGAACAACGCTTGTGTTATAGGTACCGTCCAATGTACTGGGGACGATCCCAGTAACACCCAGACCAGGGAAAATTACGAAAATACCGTTTCCGAAATTGGCCCAGGCAGGAATCGAACCCGCAACTACCTGGTGCAGTGACCCGACCGGCCTACGCTCGAACCACTAGACCAAGCTGTCGTCAATAAGTATAGAGATTGTGCAAAAACTGAAGTATTGATCGCAGCTAGTGAGGGCAACTGGAAGCAAGTGGAAGCAGTATGATTCCGAACGGGTGGTAAAGCAGTAGCATAATATTTTTGTAACTTGACGATTCATAAGTACTGTACAATAATGGTCTACGGGAATAAAAAAAAAAAAATAGTGTGGTAGTGACCGCTCATGCCGGCGGCGAAGTTGCGGCCGGTGAGCCCCAGCACCAGCACGGTGCCGGCGGTCATGTACTCGCAGGCGTGGTCGCCCACGCCCTCCACCACGGCCGCGCAGCCCGAGTTGCGCACGCAGAAGCGCTCCGACGCGATGCCCCTGCGCGACCACACGCCCACTCACTCACACTGTCGCACCGACCTGGGCCTCAAGTCTGCTAACACAATCGATTCATAATCGAACACCAACCGCATACTAACTGTCATTTTTGACAGATATTGTATGGGATATCCGTCAAAAGTGAGTTACTATGCGGTTGCTGTTCGATTATGAATCGATTGTGTTAGCAGACTTGGGGCCCCGCTCTGTCTCAACACAGCCAGCCAATACAGCAGCCGTGCTAGCTCGGCTGAACCATTCATTATGGCTCATTCCTAGCCCACCCGTTCTAGGATGCCTCGTTTAGAGGCGAAACACGTGTCGAATACTTTTTTAGTTCGCATCGTTTCACGGAGAATTGCATTAATTGGGGTCCCGACACTTGTGACAGACAGTTTCTCGACTAATATATTAGAGGAGTTTGGTGTTGCTGGCTTCTTAAATTATCCATCAACTTGTTTGGTTTATAATTGAAAAAGTTGACAAGCTGAGGGTCATTGGTGGGTTCCTGTTCCCCCATTTGTTTACCAATGGATTTTCGCTAAGTATCGCCTAGTTCTATCAACTATTCATTATTGATTCGGACAAATTTTAATTAAAACTTTGTACTTATCGACATAAATATAGATGTATTTCGATGAAGTACAAAGTTTAATGTTAGTTACTATAGAATGGCAGATCAGAAAAACCATCAAGTTCCACTTGCGGTGTGCGAGATTTCGCAAATGTCAGTTGTGGTTCGGGAACCACAGTTCAGTGAGACTAAGTAATTGTTTCAAGCGCTCAATCTATCACGTAGTGCATTAATATCGTTGTTTTACCTGAAGTATGCGCGTCCCGACGTAGCCCCGTACAGGCACACGTTACCCACGATCACGTTCAGATGGGACTCGAACGGCGACGACTTCGGCGGGTAGATGATCACTTTGCCCCCGGACAGACCCTTGCCTATAACAAACAACGTAAAACAATATATTCTCACATTGTATACCATTAGGTACCGAGACCTAAGTCGCCATACGTTGTATAATAGCAATGCAGGTCATTGACTCGTGGTCCAAATGATATTGACATCATCGCTGACAATGGTATCGTAATCGATGCCATTGACATTTAATTTAAAATAATAACAGTCCCCTCTGACCGCATTTTGGTCACGGCGGCCAATCTCAATGGAGATTAGCCAACTGTCCTGGTACAGCAATCCGACACAACCGGGATAGGACCCGCGCAAGTGATAATCACGTTTAAAAATATGATTCATAGATAAAATCTAGAAATCCCAGAGATGCGGTTCGGGGTTTGCACCTGCAACTCTAGTTGCCATTGCGAGCGATCTACCAACTTGCCTATGCCCTTCAATTATAAGTGGCTGCATAATGCTTGTAACTCAAGATACAGGCTTCCACCTAGTTTGGATCCGCTACTTAACTGCCATGTGTGAAATAAACTTATACTGAAATAAACTTTACTTTACTTACTTATTTTACTTTACTTTACTCACCGACATAATCGTTCGCGTCTCCCTCGAGCGTGACGGTGATGCCGCGCGACAGGAACGCGCAGAAGCTCTGCCCAGCCGAGCCGGTGAGCGCGATGTCCACCGTGGCGCCGTCCGGCAGGCCATGGTCGCCAAATTTCCTGGAAACATGAAAAAATACCCTTTGCTTACTAAATTAATTAGTGGGACATACACTCAGAACGCTTTAATCTTACGAACAGATTAACATACGTTCTTGAACTTGTAATAATTATTAGTTAACCACAAAGAGGTAAGAAAAAAAAACGAAAACTGCTTATTTTATTCTCATAGCCTGTCTTTCTCTGTCCGATTGGAGCTATTGTATAGGGTTAGAATTCTTAATAGATTTCGTGCGAAGGGAGAACCGATGTGGAGTTAAATGGATTACTACGATGGGAGCTTTATGATATTTACAAACTGCGAAATATTTACATTCAAATCGCAAACAACGTAATAGAAATTACAATTTTAAAGCAAATGTTGAGAGATTACGCTAGTCTATTGCAAGATACGTAATCAGGGGGCGGGTATCGTATAACAGCATCTTACATGGCAATATGGTACGAGAGTGTGGAAGTGAAGGCTCGGTCCTCGTTGGTAATCTTCATGTTGATATCGACATGCGTCTGCGAGCCGTCCAGTATACCGGCGCACTGCTCGATCAGCTGGTTGTCCAGCCGCTTCTCCAGTTGGAAGTCCTACAAGGTAGCATTTATTGAAATTATAAATATATAAATAAATATCGCCAAACGAGCACACCAACTGTATGGCCCCAAACTAAGCAACGCTTGTATTATAGGCACCGTGCAATGGACTGGGTGCGATCCCAGTAACATCCAGACCAGGACAAATTACGAAAAGACCGTTTCCGAAATTAGCCCAGGCGGAAATTGAACCCGCAACAATCCGGTGCAGTGACCCGACCGGCCTACACTCAATCCACTGGACCAAGCTGTCGTCACGCTATAAAATCCGAATAATTAGTTTTATTTCAAAGTGTAGTATTCGCGTAAATATAAGAAATCAGGAAGCATTTAGTCAATGTAAACTAATTTAAAAACGGTGCAGCAAAACATTGTGAGGAAACCTACACTATGAGAGAACCCCTGGAAAGACGAGTGCAAACCACCACGCTGGGCCAGCGTAGTGGACTATGGCCTGAGCTCCCTCGCTTTGAGGGGAGGCCCATGCCCAACAATCGGAAATTAGAAGAGCTATTTTCCCTTGCACCTCTTTGCTCGCACGGGAGCATGTGTATGTATTCGTTTAAAAATAATTTTCTCACCTGTGACTTGGATCCTCCGATGATGTTGACGCCGGGTCGCATGTGCAGCGCGTTCTTCAGTATCAGGCTGAGGTTCAACATCCTGGCCTTAGGGTTGTCGTTATTCTCGCGCACCTTCAGCAGGTCGGTGCGACCGATCAGGTCTTGGAACCGCCGGACGCCCACGCTGGCCATGTGTTCACGGACCTAAAGGTGAATGTCCCACTAATATTATAAATCTGAAAGTTTGGATGGATGGATGTTTGTTACTCAATCGCGCCAGAACGGCTGAACGGATCTGGATGAAATTTGGCACAGATATAGATTATAGTCTGGAATAGCACATAGGCACATACTTTTTATCCCGGTAAAATGTATGGTTCCCGTGGGATATATTTGTTTCAATTTTTCATAAAGCAAAGGATCGACATGAGTTTTTGCATAGGTAGTGGTAGTTTAGGGGTCAGAAAATTACATAGGCTAATTTTTATCCCGGATAAATGCACGGTTCCAATGAGATAGACATACTTTTTAATCGCGGGTGACACCGTGGGGCGCAGCTAGTATATAATAATTAGTAAAACAAAAAAATACTAGACTGGTTTGGGTTTTCGCTTTTAAATAGGTTTATAGATATGCAGCTAATTTAAGCAAGTAGCAAGTTATTTTACGGCCAAATTTCCATCAAACTAACGGATTTAGTCCATCCAAACAACAAACAATAAGTCATATTTTCACTTTTTTGTTACACTTAAGAAGAATGTATGAAACTGCATGTACCATCATTTGTGGTAACATATGGTAACACTATTTTATCCTTGATAAATTATTATCTTTTCTGCCTATATACGTACCTCTTCGGCCAGCATGAAGAAGTAGTTGATGACGTGCTCCGGCTTGCCGGCGAACTTCTTCCTCAGCACGGGGTCCTGCGTGGCGATGCCGACCGGACACGTGTTCAGGTGGCACTTGCGCATCATTGTACAACCTGCGCACGAGACAAAACACAATGCACAATAGGTACAGAACAGGGGGTGGGGGTGGGTTTATTAAGTTTTAACTCTATTTCAAGAAGCGCAATGTTGATAACCTTTTGGCAATGTTATGCACGCTGCGCCATAAATTATTATTCTAAGAAAGTCAGTCTTTACACCTCAGAAAGGTAATGCGACATTTGGGAAAAAATGCGGTCAAGAATTTACATATTAAAAGTGTGAATTTCAAGTCTTTATCTATTTTTTTTAAAGCCTATCACGTTAATATATCGTTGGCACAACATCAGGGCTTTGTACGGACCCTGCAACGGAACGAAACCCTAACAGAAGACTTACCTAGGGCAATCAACGGCGCGGTACTGAAGCCAAACTCATCAGCTCCTAGCAACGCGGCTACCATCACGTCGAACCCAGTCCTTATTTGGCCGTCAGCTTGAACCACGACTCTGAAAGTATACGTCACTATGTATTACGGGTTTCGAATATAAGCCATAGTATCTTGCAATAGCGCTTCTTTTAGGTTGGGACTTTCCTTAAGCCCACCAAAGCGGAGAGGAGAGGACAAGCGACGTGCGGAATAGACCAGTTCTTTGAACTATACTCCGCTTGGGACCAAGCGGTGTTTTTAAAAGAATCTGACTTTATTCCGCACATTTCTTTCCGCGTTGGAGAAAATCGGGCCCATGGAAATAGTCAGAGAAGTGTATGGTGGGACCATTCATCCAAAAAGAGATTTGAATAATAATTATCACCAGACAAACACACGGTCTGAAAGTAGCAACACTTGTATCATGGACGCCGTATAGATTCCAGTAACATGTCTGAGCATGGTGTACTCCGTGGCCGGTGAGAGCGGCGGCAGCGGTGGTGATGGTGGTGGCGGGTACCTGGAGCGCAGGTCGTTGAGCACAAGAACCTGATGCGTCTCGGCCACGCCCAGCTCCCACGGCAAGCCGGCGCTCTTGATGCCGGTCCACGAGCTGGCGCCCGTGCCGCCGTCGTGCCCGGAGATCACGATGTGCTCCGCCTTGCCCTGACACAAGATACACGACCAACTTATACACTGTTTATTGTTAACTGGGACAATATGGGGTAACCCGAATCCATCAGAAAAGAGTAATAAAAAATTAAAGGATATGAGAATGACCCCCAAAGGACAATGTTCTCAGAGCGGTGGTTCGAATTATGTCGCATCAAAATCTTGGTTTTTTTATAGGCCACACGACCTATGCTATTAATTCCTACTACTACAAGTGCAATACAATTTGACGACTATATATAATATTAATTATATATCAAAGGAATCATATATAAATATGATAATGTACCATACAATGGACTGAGGGCGAGGGCGAACTCAGTATATAACACTTATATAGATATTAAACATCCATGTCTCATCACACAAAGCTTGACCCACCTGGATTCGAACCCGGGACCCTCGGCGCCGAGAACAGGGTCACTACCAACTGCGCTAATCAAGTCATCAATATAATCTTTACTATAAAGTCTACATACCTTAGCGACTCCAGAAGCGACAACGCCGACTCCGACTTCGGACACGAGCTTGACTGATATCCTGGCCTTAGGGTTGGCGCACTTGAGGTCGTAGATGAGCTCCGCGAGGTCCTCGATGGAGTAGATGTCGTGATGGGGGGGCGGTGAGATCAGCCCCACGCCGGGGACCGAGCACCGGGTCTTTGCGATATCTTCTGTCACTTTGTAACCTGTACGAATATGGTTGTATGAATTATATTATGTTTGATGATACCATCGTATGGCAGCTACTATAAGCATTATTGGAAGAAATATAGCCCTATTGGAAAATATCCCAATATCTTATTTCATTTATTAAGAGGTTTCATACAAGATTTTAAGCAACATATATCTATGGATGAATCTTTACATACATTTCAGAATGACAACCCTAATAAAAATAATCAACTTTACTGGTAAATGTATGAAATCTTTCGATCACTTGAGGGGGTTCAATTTCAGGATTAAATATTGTATTAGGTTTCACAAGGTTTATCTAATATTTCACGTGTTCTGTTTTTGAGAACTGGTGTTAACTCAAGGTTACAGATAGTTCCAGGTAAATCTTGTAGATCAGGCGGAAGTCACTCCTGTAACTGGCCAAATCAGAGTATACAGTAAGTCAACTCCAATCCAAAAAACTCTGGAAAGTCGCTAATGACGAAGCTAGGCCATCAGAACAAGATCACAAAATGACCTGGCAACTCTCCACCCTCCCCAGGCTTGGCGCCTTGAGCCATCTTGATCTGCAAGTCGTCCGCGTGCGCCAGGTAAGACGCCGTCACGCCGAACCGGCCTGACGCCACTTGCTTGATGGCAGACCGCTTGTTGAACTCCGGGTCCTAGAGAATAATTATTAATAACTAGCTGTCCCGGCGAACTTCGTACCGCCTCAGAATCAAATGTATGAGAAAATTAATTTATTGGTATTCTATGAAAATTTTAAACAAATCTATCCCACGGGAACCATACATTTTACCGGGAAAAGTAGCCTATGTGCTACATAGGCTACTTTTCCAGTTCCAGACTATAATCTATCTCTGTGCCAAATTTCATTCAGATCCGTTCAGCCGTTCTGGCGTGAAAGAGTAATAAACATCCATCCATCAATCTATCCATCCATCCAAACTTTCACATTTATAATATTAGTATAGATAATCATTGATTGGTTAGTATTACTCGTATATTAATCACGTACACATTTTCTAGTCAATAAGGGCTTATCTGTGGTCATTTTGGTTTATATAAATATATCGAAAGACAATCTGAAAAGATCTGTTCTGGAAATAATATTGGATGAATGTACTCGTTAAATCGATCTCATCTCGATCGATATTATCTCCTGCGCAGACGGCTAGTCTCCGTTCAAATTTGCCGCCGTGACCGAAATTCGGTCAGGAGGACTATTATTTATGATCCCCGCCGTGGGAGAGGTGTCGATGAGAGACCTCTCTACTACAAGACTTTCGCCTTCATTATTGCATTATTTTGTTACAGTCTGTATAAGGTTATATGTTTCTCACCTGGTTCAAGTATCTGTCAGCGTTCTCCCCGCCTTCTCCGGTGTTGGACTTGCCCCCGATTCGGTTCATAGCGATAGCGAGCGACGTGTGCGCTTCCAACGATATAGAGCCGAATGACATGGCACCTGGGAACAAATAGTCAAGTTATAGATAAAACTTACGAGTTTCGTTTGGCTAAACAATATACCTTATGAAACCTTATGTTATTATTACTAACAGTGAAACAATTTTCGTAGTAACTAAGAAAAAAAATACGTTTGTCTTTGGTAAAAAAAAAAACTAAACCATACAGTGCATTATAATGTGATGTCACTTCAGGGAAAATTACGAAAATATCAATTCCGAAATTTGTACACACGGGAATCAAACTTCCAACCATCCGGCCAACGCTCAAACTATTAACTAAGCCGAGGAATTTTCATTTTACGGATTAATGCTATCATAGTACATTTATGACTCCGACCATAAGTTTGTCACGTGTACAGGTCAGGACACAAGTGACAATAAATTAAACGAACCAATGCAAGTGTATTTCTTGTCCTTATTTTTTTTTCGACGGCAAAAGGCTACAGCTAGTAGGCCACTGGTTATAGTTCTTGAGAGTTTATTCAGATCTGTTGCGCATCAGAGGCGCTTCGGCGTGCACTGACTGCTGTTATAGCTAAATGCTGATATAGCCTGAGCTGGTTTTGCACTCCAGCAGGCTTTTTTAAATCATTCGGAATCGACATCGGAAACGGATTTGAAACTTTCCGATGGTGATGTCGCTCTCGACGAGCTTTCCGACGGAAACTTTTTGAAAAAACGATTTGGTATTGTCATAAAGATACATCGAAGATAATTAAATTCGGACATTTTAATAGCGATTGCGGTAATCCAGCTCAGCAGTTTTCGATTCCGTTTCCGATATCGATTTCGAATGGTTTAAAATAACCCTGCAGATACCAGCTCCACTCCAGTGCATGATGATGAACTGAATCCCCTCCCCCTATCGGTGGAGGTGCGGAGAGCGCGGGTAGTTGGGGGTAGTTACCGGTGGCGAAGCGCTTGACGATGTCGGCGGCGGGCTCCACCTCGCGCAGCGGCGCGGGCTCGTCCAGCTGCACCAGCTCCAGCTGCCCGCGCAGCGTGACCGCGCGCACCGCCTCCAGCGAGCTCTCCCTGCACACGTGCCATCCAACACATCAATATCGACAGACGAACGGGACCGATTTATTACTAGATACGGTGTGTCTTTTCAGTATGGGAAAATCCGAATATATAAGAGGCACGCGGAAACTGTCTTAGGAACCATAAAATCTTTCTTTTTCGGTTTTGGGATGGAAAACATAATTGTCTTTTTTTTAATACTGAGCCTTCGTTTCAATGACATATCATTTCATTATATAAGAAGAAAACAATAGGGACAGAAGAAATTTATCAAATTTATTTAGAACTAGCTGTTGCCCGCGACTTCGTCCGCGTGGTATTTAACAAAGACAACCGTTGACAACAGCCTGCTCGCCCATTCTAAGCCCGCGGGACGCATTGCAGGTTGTTGCTATCAAACTTAATCAGGCGCTGCGCTACAACATTGGTTTTAATATTTTTTCGTGAGATCCCATTTTTTTTTCTAAAATAAAAGTAGCCTAAGTTACTCCTTGTTACATCAGCTATCTGCCAGTGAAAGACCCGTCAAAATCGGTCCAGCCATTTCAGAGATTAGCCGGAACAAACAGACAGACAGACAAAAATTGTAAAAAATGTTGTTTCGGTATAGGTAACGTGTATACATCCAAATGCACTTAGTAAAAAGCGGTTATTTTAATATTACAAACAGACACTCTAATTTTATTTATATGTATAGATAAATTAATGTATTACACGTGCACGACTCGGGTACAAACACTCGTGCTCATCGCACAAAGTTTGGATTCAAACCCTACGACCCTTGGTACAGATAGCAGGGTCACTATCAACCTGGTCCAATCAGGTTGTCATCTCAGCATTTTTGATACCTTCAAACCCAGACCGGAGCAAATAACGCTAACATAATTATCGAAATTTGTCCAGGCGGGACTCGAAGCCATCACCTATACTCTCAATTTATTAGAAAAAAGCTGTCGTCGATAAATGAAAAGTGTCCATACTTGTACTTGTCGTACGCGGAGGCTGTGTTGTTGACCGCGGCTTCCTGCAGATTGGCGATCGACATCGGATCATTGATGTGTTTCTCGCCGCCCGCGCGCCAGTGGTAGTTGCCCGGGTTCCTGAACACACAACATAATAACCCCTCGCAATTATACACGTTTTATCTAATCTAATCTATCATCCGATAGACGTCCACTGCTGGACATAGGCCTCCCCCAACGACTTCCACACATCACGGTCTTCCGCCACCCGCATCCACCGGCTTGCTGCGACGCGTGTGGTATCATCGGTCCACCTTGTGGGGGGCCGTCCTACACTACGACTTCCGATTCGTGGTCGCCATTCTAGAACCTTTCTAGACGTTTTATAACTTCATCAAACGTCACATTGTACTGCGCACAAGGGTTTTGCTTTGCGCAGTACTATATGACGTTTAATAAAGTTTAGAAAACGTCTATAAATACGGGGTAAGAATAAGTTTGCTGACATTTCATTGAACCATTTAACCAACACACTAGGATAACCTGTCTCTCAGGTGTAAGGTTTATAAGATACATTGAACAATGCTATTTGGCACCAAAAAACAATTGGGAATAAATAATACAATGCATTTCAGCTTCTCCGTTTGCAAGAGAAAAATGTTGATGTTGAAATGGTTTGATTATCTGCGGTCGAATTTATACACTGATAAAATAAAATACCCTTCCAACAGCATGTGCTGTTATGAGCTATATACATAGGGGCAAATTAAAAATGTTCATAAAGCATAAATACCGGAGTCCTCTTTTTTAAAATACATTATAACTTGCGCTACAGTGTAGGCAAACATCGTTAAGAAACCTGCACGTCTGTGAAAAGTTGTGTGAAGTTCACCAAACTGCGCTGGGTCAACGTCCACCACTATGGGCTAAACACTCCTCATATTGAGGAGAGATGTGCCGGTACAATGGCAATAGGATCGCCCCCTATTGCATTGGAACCAAATACCATCGAAGAAATGTGTGTACACTGGAGTGCACCTCTGCCTACCCTTTCGGGGATTACAGGCGTGATAGTGTATTTACCTGAGCACTAACGCGTCGGTGGTCTGACTGTACGTAAGCGCGTGTCTGTCGAATGTCTCCTTCGACAGTATCTCGAAATTGGCGCCACCTGTTAAGAAAATTTCTTAATTTATATGAGTTCATCCGTTTTGCAGTTACGATGATGCAGACAAACCATAAACTAAAAATCTTTTTTTTTGAATCAAAAATGTTTGTTGTGTAATTTACGGATTGTGGATTTTTTTTCGGATGCAGTCGCAATAGACAATTTAAGATAAAACCATGCATGCAGCAGCGTCCGTGTAAAGCCATATCTTGACCGACTGCATAGCCTCGCGAGACAGAGCGAGCGTTTGTCCCAAAAGATCGCTGTCAACCCAGCATCACGAGTCTGTGCAGTACACGACTATTGAAGCATAAATACCGCAGTAGACGTGACCGATGGAGAGAAAACTCACCAATTCTAGACTGCGTGCCTTTGAAACATTTATCGATGACCTCCTCGCTGAGGCCAACGGCTTCGAATATTTGCGCGCTCTTGTACGACTGTAGCGTGCTGATGCCCATCTTGGCCATGACTTTGGCGAGGCCGGTCTCGATGGCCTTCTGGTAGGCCGCGTAGATGTCGTCGTCCGAGAGGTTCGGGTCCAGGATGTTGTCGTTGCGCAGCGAGAAGGCCAACTCGAACGCGAGGTATGGACAGATTGCGTCGGCGCCGTAACCTAAGAGACAAATATATGAACATTTGAAAAATGGAATGAATCTAAAATTATAAAAGTATTACCAATCATTTGTTACTGAACAATAAACCCTATTCAAGTGACACTAGGTTTGGCTCGTGGGAACGCCCGCGTCATTGACGTCAAAATAACTTATTGCACCTTTTTTAAACATCTTCAATGTTCTGTTTTTTTTTTGCTTAAAAGAGTGCAAGGAATGTAATGCCAACATTCCAGTTAAATCAATATAAAATGTATATTTACTTACCTAATAGGACACACATGTGATGCACCTCCCTGGCTTCAGCGGTCTCCAGAATGATGCCAACTTTCATACGCTGACGGGTTTCAATCAAATGGTGGTGCACCGCCCCTGTGAAAAAGAAAAAAAAACATTAATTTGTATATAATCTGATTCTATTCATTTAACTTTTCATTACTATTAATTAATACCCTAGGATGGGAGAGGCCATTTAAATTAAAGAAGATATTTAAATATAATTTATTTTTCAGATTTTATGTTTTTTATTGATATAAAATTTATGTTCCCGACGTTACGCGATACGCGCGATAAAACGCGATACAATCTGTAAAATAAGTTTTATTCCAATGTGTAGCATTCGCGTAAATATAAGAAATCAATATACTATAAAAAAATCTATATTGGTTTGTTTCTACATAAAAAAAAATAACAGTATAAAAAAAAATCATAGTGAAACATTGTCCAACAGTGTCAAAAGCGATTTAAAAATGGAATAATATTTGATGGATATGCGTGTTGTATAGTTACCGAGCGCGAGCAGCGAGCTGACGGGCACGAGGCGGGGCCCGGCGGCGCGGTCCGACAGCACCAGCAGCTGGTAGCCGCCGGCCGCGGCCGCGTGCGCCTCGCCCGCGATGCGCTCCAGCGCCGGCTCCAGCCCGCCCGGCCCCGACAGGTAGTCGTACGTGCAGTCGATCACTTTCGTCTGGAACGATCACTACGATATACACAGTGTAATCCTACTAATATTACAAATGTGAAAGTTTGGATGGATGGGAAAGTGTTAGTTACTCAATCACGCCAGAACGGCTGAACGGATCTGGATGAAATTTGGCACAGAGATAGATTATAGTCTAGAATAGCACATAGGCTACTTTTTATCCCGGTAAAATGTATGGTTCCCGTGGGATAGATTTGTATAAATTTTTCATAGAGCAAATGATCGACATTTTCTGAAACAATTTTCACAAATTTCTGAACGATGGCTGACCAGAAGCGAGGGTTTTCATTTCCAAATAATGTTGACGAGCTGATGGTATTATATTTGCACGTCCGTATCTCAGCGCGATGGTAGGGTAATGGCGTAGTGATGTGCCGTTGACGTAGTTACTTTCCTGACTAATGTATCGACGAATTGCGCGTGCACAATGGCACTAGCCCAATAGAGCACAGTAGGGACATCACTATATTAGAATACCTCCTGGATGCTTACCTTCCAACCGCGGTGCGTGGAGAGCTTGAGCGCGCGCAGGTCGGGCAGGGTGAGCACGGGCTGCGGCAGGAACAGGCGGTGCACGAACTCCGCACTCGGCTGCAGGATGTTAGGGGCGGGCCCGATGGGGCACAGCAGGGACATCACTATCTTCTCCCTGCACAATTGCACACCAAACAAATGTACTTCTCCCCTTAATATATAACTTTAGCTTATACGATCAAAAGAATAGCAAAGCGGATAATCCTTGGTACAGATGCACGCGAGTTAAATGAACCTCCGAGGAATTGGCTAGTTAATGTTAATGATGTTGATAAATAACTCTAACACAATAAGTGCTGGTAGTACTATTTTAATTATAACATTATACCCATAAACCATAATCTGGGTTTAAATAATTACTGCCATTCATACTACAGAATTCATTAAATAAAAATCAGCACAAAGTTGCAAGCTTGAATGTTACACGATAACACGATCCATAACCGTAGATTTTAAAACTTCTTCTTTCTCCTCTATTAGAACATATTTAAGGTAATCTAAAGTTGCATGTAACTCTTACAATAATTTATAAAAAATAAATAATAACAATTTGACTCAATTTCTTATGTTTAAAATCAATAGGAGTGTCCTAGATTTTGCGTTATTTAAATTACACGTTGTATTGGATTATTGCTTAGCTGGTTACCTGAATGGATCAATAGGTGGGTTGGTGACTTGTGCGAACAGCTGCTTGAAGTACTCGTAGGGCAGCGGCTGGAACCGCGACAGGCATGCCAGCGGGGCATCGTTACCCATGCTGCCCAGCGCTTCTTTACTGTAAAATATTATTACCATTTTCTTTCTATTCTAGACTCTAGATATCGTGTATAAAAGTATACACGATCTAGCTCCAAATTAGGACTAGTATTTATAATATGACTATAGTTGACTAGAGCCCAAGATACAGGGCTTCACAACAAAAGGGTAACTTTATAAATATTTATATAGATACTAGCTGCGCCCCGCGGTGTTACCCGCCATTAAAAAGTATGTCCGTTTTACCGGGATAAAAAGTAGCCTATGTGCTATTCCAGACTATAATCTATCTCTGTGCTAAATTTCATCCAGATCCGTTCAGCCGTTCTGGCGTGATTAAGTAACAAACATGCATCCATCCAAACTTTCACATTTATAACATTAGTGGGATTAAATGTATGTGACTCTGAAACTTTCGTGTTTATTCCACAAAGTTGGCCCATCAGAGCATAAAACACTAACAACTGTGCCAATCAGATTGTGTGGACCAAATATTTAAATGTACCCAGGCTGGGTCATACCAAAAATGTAACACTGGCTGACTGACATCCTAAGCCAGAGGACCTAGAGATATGATATCTGGAGGATATATTCCTTGAGTGCACTAGAGGTACGCTACTGGGGGGTTTTTCTAAATCTGACCCCTAAGAGGGCCAAATGGGAGTCAAAGTTTGTATGAAGATTTTTTTTTAACTTACGATCGGGCATATGTCTAGTAAGTACATAAAATACAAACTTGTGCTGTATCATAGGCAGTAGAAGCATGTGGATGGACTCGAGGGTGTATCCGAACAGGCCGAGGCGTTTGTCCGCGAGGCCGGTCACCGCACTCCCGTTGACCTCGCGGCCGTTCCTGCCGTTCGCTAATTCATCGCCATTCTCACTTGCGACCGACTTATGTATATCTTCCATTGTTATCTAGAATAAGACAGATTTTATTCAAAATATGTTTGTGTTAGCGAAGACGGTGTATTCACTAGGCGACTATAGTTTTTTTTTCACAACAAAAAATATAAGGTCTAATAAAAAAATATGTTATATGTATATTTAAAAGGGTCATTCGGTAGGTTGTATATATC
Source organism: Pheosia gnoma (assembly GCA_905404115.1). Taxonomy (NCBI): domain Eukaryota; kingdom Metazoa; phylum Arthropoda; class Insecta; order Lepidoptera; family Notodontidae; genus Pheosia; species Pheosia gnoma. Next base: position 9,237,621 of record FR989899.1, on the reverse strand, counting down.
ACATTTACACATTCAATACTTTGATATTTTAATTATTGTCAATATTATGACGAATTACAAAAAAAATGAACCATTTTACACATGTATTTTATTCATAAACGTGGTCGGTACGATCCACTTGTTAACACCTTAAAATATTTTTCACAATTTTTATTACATCTTATATAAAACTACGCACTAATAGGCCATAGGTCGAACGAAGGGATTTATAGAGGTCTCGGGATGAATTCCCCGCACCGACCTTACACATTTACAGCTTTAGCGGCTGTCTGGATTATTAGTAATGTGATTTAGCCAGTATCGGATTTAAAAAAAAATAACTAGATAAAAAAGAAAAATATTTTTCTGGCTTTCACTGTTTTTGTCAAGTGTGACATAGAGTGAGTATTGTTCAACAATTTGTTGCCTAGTGAATACACATATCGTTAAAACTACCAAACAAAACAATTATACTGTGGTAAATATGCCATTGGTATTGGCAAAATAGAAGCATTATAAAATAGTCTTGAATTTATAAATCGATGTAACTGGCGATTTATGATTTCAATCCTTAAAAGTATAGAGACAATTCAAATTTCGAAGCTTAAAATACCTGTAATTGGTTTTGGTTTTATACGCCAAGTATCTAAATACTGCTAGAACGAAACCTATATATGTGGGTTTAGTACGCCTTTAGACAGCTTAATCAAACGATAATTGATTTTGAATCTTTTAATTGCTAAACCACATATAGGCGGACCACATCGCACAAAACTGCGATAATACTCTAATTAGTGGAAATAAAACTTAGTCAATGCAACGCAACGAACTGTCAGTTACAAGTGCTGTTGTATGCACCAAATGGTTCTGCCAAGTAAATGTATCAAAAGATTTAAAATAATATTCGTTAGCTGTAAAAAATCGTACTAGACCTCAAGAATCGAGAATTTAAAATAGGTGTCGCCACGGTATTACTCTCGAATTTATAGACATTTTATAACTTTATCAAACGTCATATAGTATTGCGCACAAGAGTTTTGCTTTGCGCAGTAAAATATGACGTTTGATAATGTTCTAGAATTTGTATAAATTTAGGGGCTAATCTGTGACAGGCTTCTAAACAAATGAATAACAGATCAAGCGCAGAGTAAATAAGTAGAATAAGCGATACTTGTTTGTTATCAAAGTAAGCCGTTTTTGTATATCCACACTTAGAGCTTCAGCAACAACCTATTTCAACTATTGTACTGATATTGGGTCTCGTAAAAATCATCTTAACATCAACAACACTAGCGCTCAGGGTTGTTCCTATTAAGATCAAAATGAGAATGCTGGCCGAATCGTTGGGAATCCTGTAATTCCCAGGCGAAGGGCACCCCTACCTATTTCTGCACCGTTGCGGATTTCAACTCCTATTTAATACATACTAGGGCAGTGTCCGATGCCTGAGTTAGGGTTTCCTCACATTAATCGAAGTGAGATCGGCGTAACGACATGTACCTGATGATGCGACACTAATAAAAATTCTCAATTCAGAAACTGGTCCAAATCTAGTGCCGTGTGTTAGAATAAGCTGTTCGTCAACTCGAGCATGCATAGCGCGGGTTTATGTGGTACGGTGTGGCCAGCCATTCGTTAACACCTCACTCCCCATGCCACCGGTCTGAACTCACCATCTGATTATATGTAATGACATCCCAGCATTTATGGTATGCATAGAAAAGAGAAATATAATGTTTATTATGTGTTATTGCTTCAGTGTGTTAGTTCCTGTGTTTTACATCAAAGTACTGTAATGATAATGACGATGTGTATGCTATATTTTTGCCATAATACAATTGAATAGGCATAAACAAATATATTTTTTTTAATGCTAAGTATCTTGAAAATTTGTAAATTGAAATGGTATTATTTTCACATTTATATGGAGTACAATCCAAATGTAATTAAGACATGTTTTAATACATTATCTAGACGGTAATGCACGGTTTCCACGAGGACAGTACTTAAGTTGCAAAGTAGCCAAAGTCAATTGTATGGAAATCTTAAATCAACTTTAATGCCTAAAGCTTTAGGAACACGACTTCAAGCGTAACAACAAAACCGTTTTTTTTTGCGCATGTTCTAGGCTCATTAGTTCCCAAAGTGGTCCAGGTGGGCCCCCATGGGTCCTCGGGAGACTCGACGGGGGTCTACGTTATTTCCATAGCTAGATCTAATCTAATGGAATATGGTAGAAACGTAGCTGCAGGGGGTCCACTGGAACCAGCTAAATATTGAAAGTGGTCTATAAGAAAAAAAAGTCTGGGAACCTCTGGTCTTGGCGGTTAGAAATATATGATCGTACGGCATAACATACATATGATACGATAATTTGTAGTCGATCCTCGTGTTTACAAGTGCGTACTAATCTTGATATTGAATGTCAAATTCTGCTGAATAATAATGCCATAATCACCTTGTCCTTCAGCCACTGCGAGTGCGGGCGGCTTTGTGCAATCGTCATTTTCAGTTCCACGTCCTGAATCATCTTCTTCTCCTCGGTGTCCACCAGCAACATGCGGCCAGGTTTCAGACGACTCTGTTCAGGAAAAAAAATACAAGGTGTATTAAAAATTGTATAAAATATTTTGTGGGGACGGTTGTGTTGTATTTAACTAGCTTTTAACTCGCTTTTTGTTAAATACCACGCGGACGAAGTCGCGGGTAACAGCTAGTCTGAAATAAAAGTAGCCTAAGTTACTCCTTGTTACGTCAGCTACCTGCCAGTGAAAGTCCCGTCAAAATCGGTCCAGCCATTTCAGAGATTAGCCGGAACAAACAGACAGACAAAAATTGAAAAAAATGTTGTTTTGGTATATGTATCATGTATACATCCAAATGCACTTAGTAAAAAGCGGTTATTTTAATATTACAAACAGACACTCCAATTTTATTTATATTTGTATAGATTAAAATCCGTAAGCACATATAATAAACACGATAAAATGGGTAACATTAGTTCTATCTCAATGTGTAGTATTCGCGTAAATATAAGAAATCAATAATTAGGTCATGACATTATTATATGAGAGAAATTGTTGGCCATAATTGGCCCAAAATCTCTGCTCTGTTCTGTATTATAATGCTCACCTTCAGTATAACCTTGTCCGGGTCGACATCGTAGACGCCGACTTCTGAAGCCATCACCAGCACGTTCTCACTGGTCACGTAGAAGCGAGACGGACGCAGCCCGTTCCTGTCCAGAATCGCACCTGGACATCGCAAACATTTGTAATATTTGGGGTACCAGTATACTATATACGTAAGTTTTAGGCAACATTCCGTTTGTTACTACCTGTATCTTGATGTGTATACAGCGTCACCCAAAATGGGTATACCATCGTTTGAAATATTATGTAGTCACAATTTCTATATGAGCCAATACATAAAGTAAAAAAAAGGCTTACAAAAAACCACGATTGTCGCTTAAACGAGCGATGTAGTCTGTCCACTGCCTCTTTAACTTGTTAATTCTGTGAGTTATATATATAACAATAACCTATATATATACCACTATATATATATATATTCTGACGGCCTGAATACCGCAGTTGGTGGTGACCCTGCTTTCTGTGCCGAGGGTCCCGGGTACGAATCCTGGTAGGGTTAAACTTTGTGTGATGATCACGAATGTTTGTACCCAAGTCATGGATGTTTAATATCTATGTAAGTAAATTAAACTGGGTTCGTCCTTTGTCCATTGTACGGTGTCCATAATACAAGCGTTACTTACGAGTGGGACCGTATAGTTGGTGTGTTCGTCAGGCGACATTTAGTTATATATATATATATATTATCGCTCAAAGAAATTCCGAGCATAGGTCTCTACATAGCTCCCTAAGCGATTTGGAGCTTATGCATATCGCAAACAGTAAAGGGGCCAGGATTCGTTGCCCACACCTATGTCATCACTGGCAACATACACTGGTGAAGACTTCACTTATCATCTCTCAGAGTCAAGGTCATGTATACTGACCGATGTACCGTCCGTCGGTGAAGGAGATGAGCGCCGGCCCGTCCCAGGGCTCCATGGCGGAGGAGGCCCACTGGTAGTAGTCTTGCTTGGCGGCCGGCATGGTGGCGTCGTTCTGCCACGCCTCCGGCACCATCGTCATCACCGCCTCGGGCAGCGAGCGCTGCCCGCAGTGCAGCAGGAACTCCAGCACGCAGTCCGCCGACCCCGAGTCCGACAGGTTCGGCTCCACCACCGGGTACAGCTTCTTCAGATCTGATGGAGTACGTGTTCATATCAGCGGCCATGTACACGGATATCCCTTGACGAAAGAATCGGTAGCTAAGGGAGCGTTCAAGTATTACGTAACGAATTTGTGGGGGGGGGTCTTCTGAAACGTTACGATGCGTTACAGGGGTGAGAGGGGGGATTTTGAAATATGCGTTACGTAACATTGTTTTAACCCTTCAGAATGGTCGCGTAGAGATTTTACGTTTTACTAGGTGGAGGGGGGGGGGGGGTAAAGAAAAACGTTACGGCGCGTTACATGGGGGGAGGGGGGGGTCAAAAATCTCCAAAAATTGCGTTACGTAATACTTGAACGCTCCCTAAGAGGTTATATACATGACATAAAAATAATCATCATGTGTGAACTCACCATCGCCAAAAAGCTCGCTCTTCATCACACCTTCGCGAGCCTTCATAAGGTTGACGTTACCGCGTAACGTATTTATTTCGCCATTGTGGGCAAGAACTCTGTAAAAACAAAAAAAAACAGGAACACTTAAAACGCTAATCAAGTTTCCAAAATCAGAAATATGCCACCTATGGACCGGGAGGAGACCATTCCCATCTTGTCAAGCTCAAGAATCAAAATGAAGATTTTCGGAGTCTAACATCACGAGATAAAAACTCTATTAGATATGACAGTATCTGCTTTTGTAGGACTGAACAAGCGCCTAAGACACCGAGAATCATCTTCTTCTTCTACAGTACCCGGTAGTAAATATTACACATCGACTTCGGTAAAGTGTCGGCTAAGGACCTGCAGACGGCCTAGTCTCTTCCTAATGCTCGGTGAGTTATATTTACGGCCGGGTACTGCTCTTTGTTTTAACTAATGCTCGAACCTTGTATTAAACCAACATACCTCAAAGGATGTGCTCTTTCCCAGCTGGGGAACGTGTTGGTGGAGAACCTGGTGTGAACTAACGCCAGGTACGTCGTGAACGCGGGGTTGGTCAAATCCTTGAAGTACTCCTGCACACAAAAAAGTCATAGTTTAAGAGGGCACAAGGTCATCTCGCAATGGAAAAGTTCGTCTACGGGACAAATAAGGAAATATGGACGAAGAGTGGTCATGACATAGCTCAAGGAATAGCAAGCTATGTAGCTCATAAAATCCATGGCCGCTGGGAGTCACTGTTCCAGAACATAATATTTTCACCCAAGTCCCAGGAGACGTAGTTTGGGACTTGGGACAACATCCTAGAGTACACTTTGCCGCTAAAACTAACTGGCTGGTTTTAGCGGCAAGCGTGAGGTGAAGAACTGTGACGTGTAGAGTTCCTTGGTAGGCTTATCTCTACCAGTGCACATCTTCAAGGTGAAGAAGGTAGTATCACAGTGAACAACACTTGTCATTATCCATCGTATCCAAAATAATATTCTCACCCATAACTGGTTGGATGTTAGCAGTCCCTTGTAGACGACAGTCTTGAGCGAGAGACTGCAGATATAAAACCTCGCGCCGGGAACCACCAGCTCGTGGGACGCGCGCTTGCGTAGCACAAATATCTGTAAACATCAACAACACTCTAGGGCCTGACAATACAATACGACGAGGATGCCGTCCTAGAATATCGGTCCTCCTTATATAAAAGAAAATAGATGTTAAACTCTACGTGTTTGACTGAACTGAACAGACCCCGCAGTCCTCAGCCAGCCGAAATATAGAACACTTGAGTGGTGCAGTAGCTACGAGTTGATAATCTGATCCATTTGAACCAATGAAACCCCGCAAGATATTGATTTTAAGGCCAGGACAAAGGTGCACAGAGTGCCAATAGTATTTGGAGAACAGATGTTCTTGAAAAGGCAACCTTTTAGGGAAAAAATAGTATTATTAGGGTGTGTAACATTTACGTTCAGCACGAAGTGGGCGTCCGTTCCCGCCGGCCAGTGCTCGGGCAACGATCTGAAAAAACACCTATAACAGTTCCTTACGTCCTACATTCGCACTCTACATTCACACCGTAAGAGTTTGAATTCGCAACACGAAAGTGGCTTTGCAAGTTCATACTCTATCACAATCCATAGTACCGTCCCGTGGCGCCGTTCGTGGTCTCACCTGTCTCGCTAGTTGCTCGTCGTCGCAATCTCCAGTAACGAACACTTGACGCATATACGGCTCCGAATTACGGGCCACCTGACCTGAAAGCGAGCCAAAACAGCCCATTAACTAACTTCACCGAGTACACTCATAAATTGGACTTTAGTAGGATGTAGTTACGATCTAATATTCTGAAATACACTGCGATGAATGATGGTAATAGAATGAAAACTGGAATAATGCCATTAATGCATGATATTAAGTAATATTACGGTGGTACCTCAAGCGAACAGGCGACATTGAGATGGACATTGCATTACCATCTATCTAAGCTTCGTTATGGACGTGATACGAGTTATTCTGACTTAATGGCGCATTTAACTCAAGATTCAAGGAAAAAAACATAATGATACCAAATGATCGCTAACAAATCATTAACGGTCGTACTGCGTGTCTAATGAATCTCAAGTTAAATTACAACTCTAAAAATATATTTAATCATGTTTCTTTATTTTACAATTTGTAGTTGACTCGAAATACTTATCGTTCATCAATTAGTTACTCAAAAAATATAAGCTGTTTCGAGTTTTTCAGAGCATTTCCACAATAGCACGACTGTAAAACTAAACCAAGTAATGAATAGATTAATAAATCCATCACACAGTTGTACCAAAGTGGATAGCTTAGAACAACAATTTAAATAATAATACCGTGCGCGAAGAAGTAAATTTTAATAGCGATTTGTATCTAAACTATAAAATAATGTAATTGTTTGTTTGCCTTCATCACACACGGTATAGTAATCTGATTTTAAAATAGAACAAACCAGTTGGTCAAGCATCGCATGACCGCGTTCAGCCGCGTATATACGACCCGACAATACTATGTGTACGACCTGCAATAAGGCGCAAACAAAAATCGCAACGCCACAACTGTCCTTATATCGAACGAGAATGGAATAAGGCCGATGACGGACGGCACAGTTAAGATGACAATGACTGCTACATAATGCCACCGAGAAACTTCAATCTTTTTTCAATAACACAAAGAATACCGTACAACATAAATACCGCGACTCTCATTATGAAATTATAATTATATAATGTCGCCAGACGAACTCACCAACTATACGGTCCCTTACTAAGCAACGCTTTTATTGTAGGTACCGCACAATGGACTGGCGGTGAACCCAGTATATTTTACTTGTATAGATATTAAACATCTCTCTCACACAAACATTCATGTTCATCACACAAAGTTTGTCCCTCCCAGGATTCGAACGCGGGACCCTCGACGCAGAAGGCGAAAATCGTTAATCAAGATGTTAATAAAGTAAATTAAAAATCGTTAATCGAAATAAAAACAGTTTCTCGGTAGTCACTATATTATTCAAAATGTCCATGTTTCTATTATCACTGATAGATGCGATATTAATAAACCAAATGCAATATTTAATGGAGCGACAACAATGTATTACGATATATTATATTTTGTCCTTCTCTAATCAATGTTTGAAAATATGTATATTCACACCACACTCACGCCTGAAAGGGTTTTTTAAGAGGTAAGTAATCGTGATAGCAAAATTTAATCATTTAAATCAAATTTATCACAGTTAAATAGGTCGAAATGGTTATTTGTTTATTCACATTAATTAGCTGTTGTTTAATGTACCTTCGCCTCTAAATGTTATACAACAACAAAACTTGAGTTATTGCAAATATTTTCAATGAACCAGCTTGATTAAAATAATGTTAAGGGTACAAGAAACCTTACATATTAACCAGTGCAGCGACCTCTTAAATCGCGCCACAAGCTACAGAATGCGCTGCAGACGCATTCAGAACAATTGACATTTACAACATCCAGACAATAACCGTCGGGGCATAGCGGCCGACCCGCCATGTGTATATATATAAAAACTCCGCTCCGCTCCGAAAACTCTCATTGCGCGTTGCAGGATTGTATTGAGTATTGTCAATTGTTCTGAATGCGTCTGCTGCGCCATCTGTGTAGCGTGTGGCGCGGTTGAAGAGGTCGCTTCACCTGCATTACAGTTTTCAAACATTGACTCAACAAAATATGTACTATGATTCATTTTGATTAAAATTACCATCATATTTTTATTCTTGAAAGCCATCAATGTCTAAACTCTACAAGAATTTTAAACTCGAAAACTGATTTACAATATTTATACAGACCAATCAAATAGATTAACATAACGTATTAACTAATCAAGTTGCATCAAAAGGTACCAAGGGCCCCAAACTCACCGATGCTGGAATTCTTAGTGGGTACGGTACGCCAGCAAAGGACGCGGAGTCCGATACTCTCGGCGAGCTCCTTGAACCTGCTCTCGATGTCCTGGTGGTGCAGCTTGTCCAGGAAGAAGATGCCGGTGGCATAGCGCCCGAACTCGGGCAACTCGATTTGGTGTGTGTCTCTGCGGGCACGAATGTGTATCTTATTATCAACATGTTAGATGCTATGGCATGCCTCGCTGATCTAGTGAACGAAATTTTTTAGAACTTCTACTAGGAACATTTTATTAATAGTCGTGTCGCTCTATTACAAAATTTGGGTATTACATCTTTTAGAAAACTGTTTCACTGAACAGAGTTAAGTATTAGTCGTATTATTCAATCAATGTACCTACTAATACTTTTATGACTTAAGTAGATTCTGTAAGGTGTTTTCGAAACGATTATACATACCTAGGTAATTTTAAAGATATTTCATATTCATGTTTGGTTAAAGCAATAGTGGATGATGAGAGAGGCTGGGATTGCACTCTATCTCTATCCAACGTGGCTAACATGAGACGGTGACGTCATATTACTGTTCTATTTTCGTTTTTCCTGATTGGAATCTCTAAGTACGTGTTTTTTTTTTTCAAATTTATTTTGTTCTTTCAAACCATTGTAACACCATTAGTAATAAAAAAAACTTAAGTTATATATTATTCAATAGAAAACTAACAGCCAATACCCAATTATGTTGTGACGGTATGAATAATGGATGTAAAATATTTTAAATATACATATCGATCGTAAATTTATGAACGCTTTGAATGAGTTACACACTCAATTCGAATTATCGTGACCAAGAGCATTGACCTCCGTGAGTTCTTAATGAGTGTTATTGTTTAAGTTTGCGCAGAATAAACATTACAATCGTTATCGGCTGATTGCGATGTCTCTGCACCCCAGTGTCTCCAACCATGCCGTCATTACGGTAGATCTACCGTAATTTTTCTAGATCTACCACCTACCGTAGACATGTCAAAATCTACCTCTAATCTCTATTAAGGAAAAAATGTAATGACAATTTGTAAGTGCCCCCGTAGGCCTATACGAAATAAATGATTTGACTTTGACTTTGACTTGACTACCGTAATTTCGTCCGTGTCCATATTTCTATAATGACAGCACTTGATTTAGCAAAATATTACTAGTTTATAACGGCAACATTGCATTGGGATGCGTAACGTAAAAAAAAAAAGGTCATTCCTGCTGCTTCTGTTTGGAAGAAGCAGCAGGATGACCTTTTTTTTTTTACTTTACGCATCCCCACTTCATGGGTATTTTATTGTATCATTTTGGAGAAAAATAAGCAACACTGGTCTGCCGTAATTTTCCACCATCTACCGTATTTTTAGACCAGGCAACACCGTAATTTTGACAAAGTGGGTTGGAGACACTGCTGCACCCTATCTAAGTGTACACTTCGCAAAACACTTTCCTAAGCTAATCGTGTCTCTACGCATTCCAGACTCCTGTCTCATTACATCCATGTTCATATCAGGGCGGAAAATCCCACTAATATTATAAATGTGAAAGTTTGGATGGATGGATGTTTGTTACTCAATCACGCCAGAACGGCTGAACGGATCTGGATGAAATTTGGCACAGCGATGGATTATAGTCTGGAATAGCACATAGGCTACTTTTTATCCCGGTAAAATTATGGTTCCCGTGGGTACTTTTTAATCGCGGGTAACACCGCGGGGCGCAGCTCGTCATCTATAAATGCGAACTTATTAAAGAAAAAGGTGTAGGTAGTGTATATGTTATACTCTGTGAAATTATAAATACAACCATTGCGGCTTCGTGCGCAGCCCACGTTGTGGTTTTATCTGTATCTTAAATCTATGTTTTCTCATACTGTTAATATAGACAGATACAATATGAATAAGAAATTGTGCCCGCCTTATCAATATGAATGCAATCGACTATTATACTGAAACTCAATCGTTGGTAAATCATTCCAATGCTATAAAGAAAACATAATACAAAATCTGTTGCAGACGCTACATTAGTGTTATTTCAAGACACATTGTAAAAAAATAAAAATTGTCTGACAAAAATCCCTAGGTACCTATCTAAAATAATATTAGGACAACGTAAAAGTGAATAATAAACTACATTGATATCGTCTACGTATACCACGTAAAGGTCACAGGGACGATGCGCGCGCATCTATCCGTGACGTCAACGCAGATACGCAACCACGATATTGACCAAAACGAATTCGGAGACCGGTGGGGGTTTGATTCGAAACTATAACATCTATGGAGATGATCGATAGAGTATAACTTGGCTTGAACCCAACAGCGCTGAGAGACAATGATGGCAAGGCAAAACAAATAACGTGCTATTACAATTTACACTTTCATGAATAATGTCGTCAATATACACAAATAATGTTTAGTTCTAGGTCACGATCAGAGCATAGGATTCCATGTACACGTTGTCAACATAGTTTTATAAGTTACCTGAATACATCTTGGATATTTTGAAATAACCAGATCAACTGAGTTTAACTATTCAGATAAAATTTGAGAGAGCGAGAGGGAATGTATTTTGTAATCTGAAAATGTTCTAGCATGCGACCCCAGAATCAAGTACAGACACAATGTCAATGCATAATAGAAATATAATAATTGTTATTAATGGTTTTTAATCGGACAACAATAGAACCCATTTGGTTTTATTGACTGAATAGCTTTTGAATTGTAATAGTCAATACGACGATTTGTTATTCGAACTCGCACAAAAGGAATGGATAAGTAACCGCACACGAATATATGACAAGACTAGCAGTATCTTGTCAGGTTTTTTAAAATCCCGGGAAACTGTTTCATTTCCCAAAATAAATATTATTATAGATGTAGATCTTATTATAAACTATCACGACTGACGACACCTATTAAGTTTTGTTGCAAATGCACTCAGTGGATTTTGAAATACATTTTTTTGGAAATCTCGAAAGGGGTTCCCTTTCGAGATTTCCAAAAAAAAATATTTCAAAATCCACCATCCACTTATCGGGATGAAAAGTAACCTATATAATGATTTGGGTTATAAGCTACAATCATAGCAATTCTCATTAAATTCCATCCAGTTGACATTCCGTCATACGCGAACATAGAGACTGACAAACATGTCAAAACTGGCGGTTTCAGCCTCAATATTCTACAGCCAAGTTACAGTCTTAACTGCAAAGCAACACGGTAATATTTTCCTCGAGTCAACAGCCGTAAATGGGTTGCTGATTTGTGAGCTGTGACGTATGTCTGTCGTGCTATATTTGAACAGTATAACCTTTGGAATCATACTCTGTATTGTTAGCTGACATCAGCAATGTCAGTGATTTAAACTAAGTTCGAAATAACTATTTTAGATTAATAATAATATAATATAATATCGCCAGACGAACACACCTAGTGTACGATCCCACACTAAGCAACGCTTGTATTATGGGTACCACACAATCGACTGGGGGCGAACCCAGTACATAATACTTATATAGATATTAAATATCATGACTCGGGTAGAAACATTTGTGCTCATCTCACAAAGTTTGTCCCCATTCTAACCAGGAACCCTCAGCGTAGAAGGCAGGGTCACTGCCGACTTAGCTAATCAGGTCGTCATTAAAGCAATAACGAATCTGACGTAAGTGGTCAAGTTTTTCGTGGTTCTCTCAATGCTTTTAATACAATAATTGAAGAAAGTCTTCATCTGATGGTTTCAGATATTTTAGGATAATCAATTACGAAACGAAAGAAAACATTGCTACGTAATTAACGACGTCAAGTGATAATAGAATACTTTCAGATTTAGGATTGTAAAATGACGTAAAACCGAAACAGATTAAACAAATATTTGGAGAAAAAATACGTAACTCACGTTCAAGTGGAGTATCCAAGACACTAGTACTAAAATATCGCTGTTTCACTATTTACAGAATTCACGTACTTCTTATCAATAAATTATCGAGACAGAATGCTGTCACTGTCATTCGTATTAATGAAATCTGTGGTGTGAGCGGGATCGAAGACGCTTACATTACTGAAACACCACGTAAGGAGGTATGTGCTTGAGCCACAAAACTTTACAGATACATTTGAAGTTGCAATTTAGTCAAAGTATTCGGTAATATTACTCAGCATACTCAACATAATACTAGATCTATTGCAATCGAAATAAGTCAGTGGGCACAAAACGACTTTGAACCACAAAGCAAATGTTGACTGGGGCTAGATAAGCAAGGTAACGCGTTATCATGCTCACACGCATTTCGGAGCATCGTACGAAGCTAGCCAACATCCGTTGATAATTTTATCGTCAATGAAAGTTAATGGTAGGGATAGTAGCGGAACAAAGCATCTACAGCTCCTATACGTCCAAAAGAGAAGCCAAAGTTAATACCATTAGATTCTTCATTTAAATGAACTAACAAATAAAGTAAATATACAATATGGTGCTCAAAACTTGAATAACAGGTCAATTTTTTACGCCTTAATATCTATTCCATGTAGTGAAATAATTCACCGGATATATTTAAGAACTATAAGATAAGAATTACCTAGTATCAGAAGGAAGTCCAGTAGCTCATTTCTATGACGAGTCATCAAGTCACAAGTTAAGAATTCCACCATGTAACAACGCACATGGCGTGATCTATGTTTACCATGAAGCAGACGACGCCGGATGGAATGCAGCTTGGCCTTCTGCCAGCATGGCAGCCAAATCGGGATATTTACAATAGCACTTGTCACCTCGGACACTGAACTTAGTCTAGATGTTGCGCGATAAATTGGCGAATTATGCCAAAAATGTTACATCACTCTGTAAGCAGTCAAGTTGTTACCAAGTCTCAGAGCTATACAAACAAGAAGATTCAAAGTAGAGGAGAAACATCATGATCAAAATTATTTGAGCAAGTGTTTAAACTAACAAAGACTTGAGAAATAATAAATAGACTGAAGTTAATATGAGCTGGCAGCAGCAAAACAATATTCCAGTAAGTCGTCTAGGAATCTAGCACAAGCGTGTAAAAATCTATAGATGATACGAAAATAATTTGTACAACAAAGATATTATGATTCAGGGTAATACACTATGCTGCAGCTTCATGCAACGTTACATAAGTCCTTTGCAACAGCTTTATTTAACAGCGAACAAGTACACTTTCAGTGACGTCACTGAAGTTCATGCGAGTCAATGAAATCGATACATCGGTATATTACAGGTTATCTGAACGACGAACGGTGAACGACCGACAGTCGACCCAGATTGGACCTGTTTCATAATAAATACTGAGAAAATATTGTTTAATAATTGTGCGAAAGGAAAAGTAAACGTTGGCAAAATATTTAAATATCGTCAGCAAAAATTAAAGGGCGAACCGAAATCCAAAACACACTTGGTCGTATATGCTTTTTATTGGAGCAATATATACGAGAGAGCACAAAGGCTGCAAAAAGGAGAACTCAAAGCTCGAGACGGCTATTGTCAACTGATTTCGGTCTCCGGTCGGAACCAATCTTAGAACAGTCTTCATCAAACTTGTAAAAGAGTTTGTATGTAACCATGGTATGCCATCTTAATAACTAAGCAACGCTTGTATTAAGGGTACCGTACAATGGACTGGGGGTGAAACGAAAGCCGAGAAACGGGAATTTCATTAAAATGTTGTGTCGTGTAAAATTGCTTTCTGCAAATACATTGCATAATAGGTTTGCTCGATAATCCAGAGAAAAGGTTAAAGTTCAGTTGAAATCTGCAAAACGTGCCAAGTTAAGGCTATACAATCTATACTAATATTATAAATCTATACTAATATTACAAATGTGAAAGTTTGGATGGATGGATAGATGGATGGATGGATGGATGGATGTTTGTTACTCTTTCACGCCCGAACGGCTGAACGGATCTGGATGAAATTTGGCACAGAGATAGATTATAGTCTGAAATAGCACATAGGCTACTTTTTATCCCGGTAAAATGTATGGTTCCCGTGGGATAGATGTTTTAATTTTTCATACTTTTTATCGCGGGTAACACCGCCGGGCGCAGCTAGTATTTTATATAGGAAATGATTATTCCATTATCCATGTCCATTATGAATAGACAAAGTAGATACTTACATATTCCGTAGGGTCTCTATGAAATAATCGATATTTATTTGTAAACAAGCAATTATTGTCCTGTGGATATTATAAGGGATACAATTATAAGATAACATTGTGTGCCAAACGAAATCGATCTCTATTTGGTTCTCGGATCTATCTAAATAAATGTATAATGTAGTGATAGAAACAACCTAGCAGAAAATAGATCACATTAATAGAGCGTCGAAGCATGGGGAGCCCGACGCTTGTTGATGCTTTGGCGGAAAAGGGGAGATCTTCCAGGCAGGCGAGTTATGCCTCGGGCCGTATGGAGAATTTTCAATTGTTCTGAACGCGTCTGCAGCGCCATCTGTGTAGCTTGTGGCGAGGTTGAAGAGGTCGCCACAATGCGTTATGAGATAATGCTAAAATGAAAAGACAAAAATAGATGCGACGGGCGAGTTTTGTAGGTCGAAACTGCAACCCACAATGAAATATGAAGAACAGTCTAAACGATACAAAGTAAAAACTGCCAATATTCCAAATCAATTATTAGTGATCCGTACGATACGCATCATACAAGATACACCTGTAGATGTTTAGGTCAATATATATATACCTATAAACAGTTAACTCAATTATCATGAGAATGACCGAAATGTGGGCGGGAATTATTTTGGTGGGCCGGGCGGGATGTCCTGCAGACACTGCATAATAAAGTAGAGAACTCAAATGCTTCTCAGTAATTGTGGACTGTAAACATTTATGCTGCTTTGTTATGCAATAACAAACATAATTCCCAGTATTAATATACTAAGACAGCATAAACATTGCGAATAACGATAACATCAAAAGTCTATAATGGAATTTGTACAAAGGTGTTCTCAAATAGTGAACGAAATTACTGTATGTTTTGACAGATTGGCTTGAAATTTAGACCAAAGAACTAAACAAATTCCTGAGTAGTGTGAGTATTTTGAGGTTACCAAAGGTGTGTATTTATGGTCTCACAAAGTACTTCCGAAGTAAATCACCAGTGCTCACGTGAACACAAACAGTATCTCTACCCACTAACATCTGCCAACAAGACCTAGCGACTCTGAATCAGACTGCGTATTTGACATCAATCTTTTTTTTTTTTAATAATAATATAATAAATATCGCTATATAATAATATAATAATATACGAACACACCAACTATACGGTCCCACTTTAAGCAACGCTTGTGTTATGGGTACCGTACAATGGACTGAGGGCGAACTCAGTATATAATACTTATATACATATTAAACATCCATGACTCGGGTACAAACATTAGTGCTCATCACACAAAGCTTGTGTCCCTACCAGGATTCGAACCCGGGACCCTTGGCGCAGAAAGCAGAGTTACTACCACTGCGCTAATCAGGTCGTCACGACGGTCGTCAGGTCGTCGAGCAAGCAATAATCATTGATTATTGCTTGCTCGTTTCTTTTGTTGAATTAATTAATTTTCATTATCTGATAACGTGTCTCTCGTCTGGTGTGTCATTCACGATTTATCAGCTTGTGTTTGTGTATGTATTTTTATTGTTTTTAATTTGAAAGAGAGTCGCGATAAAATCATATATGCGAACAGATGCATTAAAATTTTTAACCGACGAAAATACGGAGAAGGTTATCTTAATGTCACAAAATCATGCATGTACAATATTTTGTCCCCGACTGGTAACTAGCTACGAATCTATTCTTTTGAATTCAGTAATTTTACAAATAGTTGAATTATGCTAATTAAGATATTATTTTAAGTCATTAATTCAATTCTGTATAATCAATTACGATAGCATTTACAGTTACAAAATGTTTATTTGATAGTTACAACATGTTTATTTGTATTGCAACAAATCTATAATATTACCGGATCATACCGGATTAATCAACAGCATATAATGTTATCTTATCGACATACTTTAGATCTTATTCCTATAAAACACTTGAATTTACAACATGATAATAGCTTATTATCAAGTCACTTGGTGGTTATCAATGACAATCAAAAAAACTTAGTTGACATTTAGTTTTTCAAGGATGCTGAATACTGGTAGTTCACAGATGCTCAAATCTCTTTGGTGAATAAATTCAGTATTCATCACCATTCTCCCACACTATAACAATGACTGTTTGACCATTTCCATGGCGATGATGTACATTTACTTATTGAAAATAAAATATGTAAGAACAGAAGTCATAAAACATTATCATTGTTCAAGACCACACGTCGACCGCATGCCACAATAGAAATAAAAAGTCAATAAATGATAGTGGAATCCCTCACGCAATGACCACGTGGAGCACGGGTGACATTTACCGATATAGTAATCCATAGATACATTGAACTATCTAATCACATCGAAAATCGATGTCACTCTGTGATCTCACTTAAGCACAGATAGCAATGATTAGAAAAGTATGGAGGGCGCCATAGACGTAAACTTATCTATAAATATCTTATTAGAATTTGTAGGTGCGACATGAAATGGAGGCGGCATATCTTGCGCCAAATAAAAAGGACCTTATATCAACAATAGATTGACAGAAGCAGAGGAAGAAACCTTTAAGTTGCTAGATCGGCTGACTGAAATTTTACTGGGAAATATGTAAAGGACGAGTACGCACGAGCGCACAGCGTGAACAACCACGAATGTGACTTGTGGTAATCCATTATCAAGGTTCGGTGGGTAATTTAATCTTTATAGCTGTGTAACATCATCAAATGAGAGGCTGTAAACAAATAAAATGCTTTAACACGCATAAATTTACTTGACAATGAAAGCATTATCAAGGATATCTATGAAGTAGATGTGTTTTTATGGTTTATGGAATTTCCATCAGTATCACTTTTGTGGTGGGGTTAATATTTAAAATTGAATCTAGCGTATTCATGCAGGAATTCAAGTTTGGAATTAAAATAATTACAAAAAAGCAAATGTTTGCAAGTAGATAGAACAGCTAACGAAGGAACGAGACAACAGTAAGACTGATATAGGCAAACCCATAGATATTACCCTTACTAAATGGACCTACATTTATTGGTGCAGCTGGTGACTTTACAACTTATACATTAATAGCAGATCAATAAGTAATTACGTAAGAAGCTGACCATTCTTGTCATCCGGTACCTGCTTGCAATTACATATTATATTCTGTATAAATCAATGCATAATAAACATGCAACAGGAGATATGGACAATACTGAAACCTACAAAATCGCGCCAACCTTGTTAGTATCATAAACTGTCTCGTCTATTCAGTTCCTTTAAATCCCTTTACTACCACTATATTCAAAATGACTAAAAACAGTCCAGCTTTAACATTGAATGAAACATGTCGCCATTCCTCATGGAGAATTTACGAAACATGTCAGATGAAGGGGAACGTTATATAAGAAATAAACCATGCCAGAAAGAAATTCAATGATAGATGATACCAAAGCAATAACAGCAAAGGTTCTAGTAGTAATAAATTATTATAACAAGGACGTTGAGATTACAAGTGCATAGTTTTTGCACTTACGCTTAAGCTATATTATAAAGATAATGAGGGCCAATTGTCACCTGCCACTGTTTGTTCACGTGTTGACGCCGCGACTTGTACAGATAATGATGTTAGAGCTTCGTGAATCATCTCATTATAACACAGTTATATACTGGACCAATTAAGGTTTTGAAACGCACTTTTCATAGCGTTATTAAAAGCCTATCCATTATAATGTTTAATGGGACGATATCAAACGGAGACTTTACTACAGTCAGAGAAAATCTGGCCACATGTTGACCGGTGCTATCGAAATCGGGATTGTTCCAATCAATTTAAAAACATAAAATACGTAATGACAAAGCCTGTAACGACGAGTATAATGTTTACAATATCCAAGCAACCTCAATACCTAAATAAGGAAGAAGTTTAATTACGTAAAGCTTATCAATTGTTACAGATTCTTCGCAATTGTGACACTGCTGCCACAATACTTGTTCGGTAAATGTTTTAACGATCAGAATGCTACGATGTATTGTCGCGGCGAGTTGATGGCAGGCAGGGGTATTGTTGACATGCGAGCCTTGTGTGAAGTTTGAAATGTGCCCATTGAACAAAGAGCTATCAGAAAACCACTTGGCATCTGTGTAGAGACCATTACATGGAAATGGGCAGAATATTTACAGTACCGTAATTTAATATTGAAATATTTATTGGTAATTTCGTTCAGTCGGTCAGTTTGAAAACTGATAGCGAAATATAATTCTAAATCAGATACTAGTATAGGACTATATACAATTTTCTTGTCGCGACTATTGTTGAGTCTAGAGTTCCAATGTAAAGGTTATCAAATTGAGTTCTATTTATGAAACAAATTGCGCGCAATAACTATTGTTAGTACCTAAATATTTGTAAGTGATGAAGGACCGTTACCTATATTAATGTAATCATCGAAATAGATTACTGGATTTCCTAATAGTATCTCTATCCATCCAAATCCTTATTTTGTACACTACAAAATAAGGCTTTTTGGAAATGGCAATACATTTGATTCACTACGGATAACTTAAAGGTGACCAATATGAAACAGCATAAGTTTGCACCGCCGTCATTATCTCTATGCGGATACTTAATATTACTAAGATACATTACCTACTGAATCAAAACTTTTGTAAATTATGAAGTACAAGTAAGTAAACTCTACCTAACTGTTGTTGACGTATGGCATAGTTCGATGTGAAATATTACATAACGGCATGTACCCAATACATACACCGACGACCTTGTACATCTATTACGCAGCAGGCAAGTAATAGGTATCCAATATAGCTCAGGCAGGGACGGCACTAATGGACTCTAATTCCTTTGGTGCATTTTAACATGTGACTCACGTGGCATTTTCAAATGTAAATAAGAACGTATGTAAAATAAAAACTTGAGAGGTGTCAAGGGACACCTGGATGGAACGAAGTTCCTTTATTATTTATTATGTACAAAAATTCTATAATTTTGGGAAACAATATTATATCGCCCCCTGGTGGGCTCGAACCACCAACCTTTCGGTTAACAGCCGAACGCGCTAGCCAATTGCGCCACGGAGGCACTTGTGCAATGTCTCGAAAATACTGACCATTATGTAAATGTAAACGACAAAGATAGCAAAAAGTGTCGTTACAACTTTTCGTCTTAATTTTTTCCGTCTAGCCCCCTTTCGCAACGCGCGATAAGGAACTTCGTTCCAATACGTAATGGCACTTGTTCATTGTAAAGTCGTCCTTGGCAGTAATTATATTCTACATGTCCTTTTTCATCTCCAAGGAATCGGTAAGATTTAATAAACTCTTTCAGAAGCTTCAATGGCCTAGCGCTAATAATCTCTATTTTCATTAACTGTGCTGAATCATAGCAGGTTGTCCGTCTTTCTGGAAACCTTATTTCTGTGTACTGGGAGTTTGGTACTTCTCATTATTGATCCTTTCCTTATAAGATTTCCCTTATTGAAGCTATAAGGTTAACAACTTCTGCCCGGTTTTGTTTGTTGATTTGGCCGAATTGACATCGTGAAAGGGAATTCCACAATAACCTGTAGCGGGTATATTTTTTGTATTATGCAGGTAAACATATCTGGCCGATGGCCGCATTGACATTCAAATTAAGATATGCGATGTGTAGTAATTGTGAAATGAATTAGATTTCCAGAAACTAAGTCATCCATGAAAGAATTTACGAGGGTAACAAAATATTCTTCTCTCGAGATTTTGTCGGTGTATCGACGATATATATTGGCTCTGACTAACTTTAATTGTATGAAGGTCCATTTTTAGTTATATGTCCACAAACCGCCTACAATACTTAAACTGTCAAATTCTCATCGTCTAAAACCAAAATCAAATATTTAACGTGAACAGTATTACAAAATCTACAAGCTATTTGACAAAAAAGGTTGCAACCTTCGAAATCGATAATGTTCAATTTAACTAAGATCTAGTAAATGCAAATGCAGACGAACTCAGATCTAGAAAATGGAAATGATAGCTGGCCCACATTCTCACATGGCAGTAACTAGATCGTATTTGGTGTTAGTTGGTTTACATTGCCATCATAGCATGACGATTTCAGAAACATCTGATAATTTGGTGACTAAATGAGAAAGAAAACTCAATAAGATACGAAGTCAGATAAGTGTTAAATTCGGGTTTTAGTAATATGCAAACTTGCGTGCCGTGCCAACCATAAAAACTTAAGTATCCATCCATCAAAATTGTTAACCTGATAAGTCATGATTATCGAATTAGCATCAGATCATCAAGCATTTAAGATAGCTCAGCAATTGACCATCCAATTGTATGATAGCGCGTGCCGCGTGAAGTACAAAGGTGTCAATTATCGCAGGTCTGCGCACGAGTTTATATTTATGAATTTCACGATAACATTCGGTCGTAACTCGATTTTTATTTGAATAAATCTAGTTGTATCCGGATTGTATTTTGCAAGCTCCGCGGAGGTGATGAATATTTTAAAGGTTTAAAAAATAAAAACATAATAATATGATTAACATCAATAATAATCCGCGTGATTGCATCCTTATTCTAACGTAGTAAAATGCATTATCTCATCATTGTAAACAAGAAGTACTAGACCCCAAACAATCTTATGAAATGTTTTGATTCACATAAGTCAATCATAATCGTTTGGTATTTCAGAAAGAATTCCATCAATTGTACGCGAATGCAGTGAGTCACGCCAAATCGCAGAAATTACATACCATCATGGTGGATACAACGTCATTGCATAGAAATTATATCTTCATTCTCGCGACTAGGAATGCACGAAGCTAGATAGATAAGTTTGTGTATTATACAAGTGTATTCCAACTATCGTCAGATCTAGAACACAGAAGACACAGTCCAAAGGCCAACGCATTTCGAATGAGAGAGATACAACACTTTGTGTCTGCAGTTGGAAAGCGACGTTTGGCGTGTTCAGAGCTCCGTCCTTGAATCAGTTCAATTCAAGTACAACAAGCGGGGTTGTTATGCCGCTGCCGTTCTGAAATTGCCCTCCAGCAATTTATGGGTTGATTATCGTTACTGCCGTTTCTTTTTCTCACAAAAGGCAAGGCCGAGGTTATCGGGCAAGTGGCGCAATCATAGTCACTGAGAACATCGCGCATAACATGACATTTGTATTTTATTATTTGTCATGATTGTTGTGGTTTATTTATATTTGTCGATAATTGAGAAGAATCGTGGGATGAGAGAGCAGTTTTATAAAATTAATATTTATACACATTCAATTATGTCAGAAAGTCCGGATTTTTATTTCAGTATATTTGTGGGAATGCTAAAATTAGCTAAAATATATCGCTGAGATGCAAATGCTGCTTACAATTCAGACGAAGACATAATACAGATTAAGTGTGGCGAACAACATATTAAAGTACAAATAACCAATCACATTTGTGTAGCACCGGCAAATTCGCGTATCACGTTCATAAGGACACAATTATTACGAAGGTATTATTTTACTAACACTATTATGGTGGTAGTGAAATAAAACAATAACCTACTTGAGCGATTCCCCGCTCCAGTTTGTCATAGCGTATCGATTTTCAGCAAGTACCTTGCGGCTGGCGGAATGCCAAGTGTAAGGTTGTGGCCACGATCGGTTCCTAAAGATGGCAGAGTGCCAACTTACAATCTAACTGTTGTAGTTTTCAATAAACATTCATTTTCCTATAATTTTGTTTACATTGGTTTAAGTTTTTTTAACAGGTAATATGAACTACGAAATAGGAGTGGGGTTCTTTTTTTACTCCTTCTCGCTCATACCTTAGAGACAGAATGCTTTTTCGATGATACTGTTACATTAGGAGTTCCTGTTTACCTTACTGAACGTACTGAAATACTTGTTGATATACATTAACTAGTAAAGCTTTATGAATTTCCTAGTAAATGTGCTACATACCTGAGTTGAGCTGCGTAGAACTGGTGCGGTATGGCGGTCAGCACACCTGCGCCGTCGCCGGTGTCGTTGTCGCATGCGCACGCGCCGCGGTGCTCCATGCGCGTGGCGAGGGTCTCGGCATCGCGAACGATCTACCCAAAAAAACATATTCAGGGCGTATCTTTAATGGCGTCAAAACATAGCACCTCTTTAAAAAAATACTTCCAAACAATGTTGACACTATGAAGATATGATGTAAGGGTATGATGACTGAGGTATCATTTGAACGGTAAACAAATCATTTTTTCTGAAAAAAAAAATCTTTATTTAAAGTGTATTTAATTACCTTTCAAATTATACCTCTTAGTAATCCCCCATACCCTACCATCATATTATATGGTTATTGATTTCAAGATGATTATGAAGAGGTGCGGTTTTTTGGGCAGTGTGATAAAAAAAACTCTATATACACGTCTGTAGGATATTTTTTTCATAATTGCCTATCCATCAGTTATTATCACTACTAGCGCCATCACAATGCCGCAGTATGTCCGTACTATGCCCTAATCTTGGACGGAGATCGAATGTGTTTACCGCATAATCTGGCATTATGCCATGATCTGGCTGGTCTCAATCAACTAAAGGGCTAACTGCTATTAGAGTAAATCTAGTGGGTGTTAACGTGAACTTAAAATACCATTACGTAGGTACACAGTATACTTGGCCGCGGGCTAGCGTTGCTATGGATACAAAAACTAGAGCTAATTTAGTGTTGCCCAAAGTAAGCAAAAGTCTCGCAGAGTTTATAGCGATCATTCTTGGGTCTTGGTATTGCGAAAATGCCCAAACCAAGACAGTGGCAACATTCATACAATTACATCGACAGAGAACACTGGCTGTTCCTTCCTCTAACATGGCACTGGTAGTTAGCCTTCATGTTAACGGTTCAAGTCTATCACCTTGGTTACATGTACCGATATCACGACTCAATTTTTGGCGCTGATCTGTCAGTATCTCAGTTAGTTAACTATTGGAACAATTTATTGAGGGACTGGTCACGGACTGGTCACTGACTGGCGACTTGTATCGATGCGAGCCCAGTAGCAAGTAAGGGCTGAACTAGGTTAAAACTAGTGTCCACACGAGCCCAGATGCAAATCAGGGTTGGACTGCATTCAACCTTGTGTCCCCACTTCTAAATAGATCTGTGATAGACATTCTTATGCCGTTTGATAATAGGTCGGTATCTCTTTACGAATGTATTAGAAATTATGAATGACAATGACAAAACCTTATTGCAGAACCGCTGCTCAAGTTTCATTAAGATGCATTTTATTAATCTCATTTGTATCTTCAAGTTGTGCGCAATTCTATTAAAATCAGGAGCGAACTCGTCTCGTCTAGACGTACAAATTAATGTCTTTCGGTGCAATTAGATCCAGTCGTGGCTACAAATAGTAGGGTGGAATGCCGCAGAGCGGGTGGAATGACTTATGTGATAACCCCATTACACTTATGACAAGAATTTCCACAAGTTCCTTCTTCAGTGTATTATTATAGTGGGATAAACGCGAG
This sequence comes from Pheosia gnoma, assembly GCA_905404115.1. NCBI lineage: Eukaryota > Metazoa > Arthropoda > Insecta > Lepidoptera > Notodontidae > Pheosia > Pheosia gnoma. The sequence continues at coordinate 9,213,383 of FR989899.1, read as the reverse complement.
TCTACGCCTGGTCTTTCCTAGCACATTGAATGCGAGATTGACTAGGACAAGAAGTAGGGGAGAACGGAGCTGGTTCCAACTGGTTCCAAATTTCCTCCAAACTATGAGCAATACAATACTGAAACTCGGTTTGTAAGCACGTGTTATGCCGCTGAATGTGTTACAACTCCTCCGTCGCGCGCCAACTGTCGCTTGTGGGAGATATGCGCATCATGCCCAGATTGGCAAATTAACGTATTGTGAAAAAAATTACTGTTTTCGGAAATATAAATCAAAATAAAAAAAATGTTAGAACGCGCCCCGCTTTGCCCGAAGCCAAGAAAAAAAATCGCGGTGAAAACACATACAAATGCGTACCTACATAAAATGAATACCAACTGAATAAAAATGTTAATATGCTACTCATTCAAGATCTTTCATGTTGAAATGACGCTGCTACAACCATTACCATATATATTCTACGAAAATATTATTATTCGAAATCACGAAACGGCGAGTCCTTTTGGCAATTTTACGAGCGATCTTGGCAATGGTTGTCATAGCTGCAAATCATTACATAATAAACACTTTGGAGATATGTGCTTTATAGCCAAGATCGCTAGAAATATTGGTTGCAACCAACTATCCATCAACAGTCGGAGTACAGCTGGCCATGGCCACCTTAATGACTTCCACACGTTATGGTACCACGCATATACCGTCATGGGAGGGGTTTTGCTTATAGTCGTAGTGTGGCAACAAAGTGTTGGTGACCGTAGAATGGTCTTTATTTTCACAATCGAAGACGTCGATGCTGGGTGTGCCCAAGTCTCTTATTCCGATAACCACGGCAAGGGACAGAGTGATGCTATTGTAAGCCGGCACCAGACGGCCAATAGATCAGGTAAATATTCTATAAACGAACGATAGTAATACTCACTTTATGAGTGCGTTTCCCGTCGATAGCAACAACAAAACCGACACCGCAGGCTTCGTGCTCGTTCTGAGGGTCGTATAAGCCTTGCTTGGGCGGCCCTTCCCACTCCATACCTGGACAACACACAGAATACGTAAAAAAATATTAAAACTTATTTCTAAACTATGGGGGACTTCCTGGCGAAGCTAGGATAGCTTTGGAACCGCCTAAAAATTAAGAAAAGATTATAGATAGGTTCTGGGGATTCGTCGTGTTAGCTTTTTTTTTAGATTATTGTTTGTTTTTAAAGCCATTGGAATGTGCCCTCCAAGACGAAAATGGTGGGATTGCCGGTCACCAACAGGAACATTGCAAATTGGATCATTTCTATCATATATGTAAGAGTGTCTAAACACACATCTGAAGAAAGCCATCAAGCGAGTTTATGAGAACTGACCAATGTTGCCTTGTACTAGAAATAAGACGCGGTTCATTGACACGTCGCAATAAACTATAAATAATCTCCTCAAAATCCGGTTATACGAACTTGTTGTTGGAGCGCTTACCTAAAGTTTATTGAACGGGGTAGGGAAGGACGATGGCATGACTTGACTTATTAGAACAGAACAAAATGAACCTCTGGAGCGGTGAGGAATGTTCAATTAGCTCAAGGTCATCTCGAGGTGAGCACAGGCTGCGACTTACAACAGTACCGAGAGGAATAGACATCCCATTTCACCTAGTTGTATACAAGATTGCACCAAACAAGGGAGGTAACATGGCCTAAACATGAACATATTTGCATCCCTAAAGGCCGAGTACACAGCTGGGTCAAACGTCATAGATAACTATGTTGCTGATATTTTTGTTACATTATATAAATTGGTAATACACATTTGTTTATACCTAGTAATTGAAAAGGAGTAGGTATTTTGTTAGAGAAATAAAATAAATTAGTACCTACCTACTGACCATTATACATTTATCGTGAAAGATTTCCACCAATACATAGGTACTATATATTACAATCCAATTTGGTCGGTATCCATGGCAATATATCTAACCAAGACAGGGCCGGTCGAATCACAATGTACACACGACCGACGCGACAGTGACGGATTGTGGAATATCTCTTTACCAGCTTGATTTGTATGGAATATTCCGTAATTCAAAAAATGGATATCAGAAGCATCTTACCTCTGACTAAATGCTTTCAGTATGGAGTGGAATATTCTGTTATAATATACCTAATAATATGACGAATGATAATGTTGCACCTAGTGACGATACAATGTTACATTTCGCGTTCTTCTGTTATGTGAAATTAATATTTTTTTTTTATAAATGATTAATTATGATATATTCTATTGGTGACTTCATAGAAAAATAACGGGTATATTTTCTAAATTCAAACAATGGTACTGGCAACAACAATCACATATAAATATTGTTTTTTTTTCTAAAATATTTTTAAAGGCATTCACTGGTAATGACATATTATATAATTAGTAGGTAATCTATGAATACATTATAATATTGATTGTTTAAAATAAATTTGAAGTTTTATTTATTTTTTTTGGTTATCAATTCAGGAACATATTTATTTGGCAGGGCAATGGTGGGTTATCTTATCAATAGGTACTAATATTGTTATTAATAGTCTCCTGGATTTGGTAAACAACATCAAGAAGATACTTTTTGGGTATACAATATTTAAAACCAAATAATAGTTGGGTCTAGATGGAGTTGGTAAAAGCATAATCAGCTAAATCAATGAGGGACTTATCTAGGGTAAGCCAAACCATAGGGAGAATGGAGCGACCGCTCCAGGCACCAAGTCCCAGAAGGCGCTTCAGTGCGCAAAATAAGACAGAGACTTAAGATGTTATCAAGATCTTCCGAGTTCCATGCTTGCATGCACAACTGGTATATATTGGTAGGGGCAAGCAGGGGAGGGCAAAGACGGGCAGATCTCATTCCATCCTAAAAAATCATTGGGCTGACACTGACCTTACCCTTAAGTTAGAGGAAGAATAGGTACCTATTGCGCATTGACTTTTAATATTAATTACCTATTATAAATAAATGGTCACATCACTATACCTAATAATCTTATCTATTTGTGTCATACATTTATCAATATCAACATTCACAGCTTCTCTGCAGAGATGAGATATTTTTTGCACACAAGTACTTTCTGTTAGATAGTGAATATTATGCAGGGATAAAATAATGGTTGTTGGTATTAAACGCAGGGACTAATTAGGGTGGTAAATTAAAACTTTAAATGCCAGCCCCCACGAATTAGATTTGTGCTGTCATCTCACCTGTGTACATAATATATAAACAAAATTCAGATTTTTATCAATGTTGATTTTTTTGTAAGATTATAATAATTACTCTGAGCGCTCGACTGCTGAACTATCACATAAGCGAATCACAGCTATAGCATATTTTTATTACGTGTTGGAAGGATACATTCTTATAATCGCCCCGTTAGGTAGGAGGTATGTACCAGGAAAGCCCATGGTTATGTTCGTAGTGAGTTATTATACCAATTATTATGTCTGTCAACCAGTCAAATACTTCTTTCCACGTATGCACTAGTTGAACTGCACGTGGAGAGCTATATAAGTTATTGCGAAAGAGTAAAGACGTGCCCGAATTGCCCCAGACAAAATCTCATGTATTCAACAAAAAGTCCTTACCTCAAAATACGTTTCGTAAGTCGCACAAACCCTTCCCACCTTCAACACAACTTAAAGTACTCACTATCACACACAATTGTTATGAAATAACAACAGTTGTGTTGTACTGAGAAGTGCAGAAGCAATTGGACACAAAAATAATACCGGCAGTGCGTAGTGACCGCTCTACAGACGACCACGCGACCGGTAAAACGCGACACGAATGAATTTTGTTTATCGACGAATGAACAAAACTGACATGTCAAAAGATGTGATTTGATTGGATTGAACTAGATTTACTGCTTAACGCTGAATGGACGGATCATACGTATAGGCAATAAAGCCATTTCATTGGTTGATGAATTTGTAATGTTTTTTTTATGTTATGTTTTATAGCCCTGGGTACTAGCTCTTTAGTGCTTTCAATCAACCTATCAGTGGATCGGTGGAATCTTTGGTAGAATCACAGGAATCAAATCATAGACAAGTGGTAGATTTTAGTGGTAGCACTGGCTACCACACAAATCTATCTATCAGAAATGGTGCAAAACAAAAGTCAAAGCGGAGAGTGAATACTGGTAATAGAGTAAAAGTTTCATCATCAATATGGCCTCACCCACAATTTGTGGGTATTTATCCAATGTCAAGTAAGTAAAAGCAATAAAAAAAATAACACTGTTAATAAATACACATTAAAAATAGATAGAGGGCTTCTTTCTTTATGAAATGAAATGCGATGAAATAAAAAGGATATGAATAAAGGGATAATTCGGCTTATTTGTCTGACAGTGATTTTATGTCCTCATCTAGACTATTATTTCATTCTTATACCTCATTCACTCTTCCGCATTTCATTTCAATCAAGCAGTCATTCAGTCAGTCACAGAACTTATCTATGGTCAGTTCATCTTTAAGCGCGAAAGTGTTGGGTGTTTGTAATTTCATACGAGTAAAATTACGAGTTGTAATTTATTTTATGAAATTATAGAATAATTCTTATAATTTGAACGTGAATATGAAATAGAGCTTATCTTTTTTACTTGGTAGTGTAACAAAAATGTGCGGCTTATACTCAAAATATTAAAATTTTATGATTTATTATGAACAATTTCGCTACTTAAGCAATCACTTTTGCGCTTTCGAAATACTTGAATTACGTATTGTTTGTGACTCCGTACAGTCAGCATTCATCGGGAAAATGATGAGCCATTTGTGTCGTGTAGTTACGAGTGATTTTGTGAAAGTTCCATCGTCTGTGATGGTTTCGAAACTGAGGAGGCCTTGTGGTGCGAGGGAAGTGAGCACAAGCCGTACGCAACGAGGGAGCGTTGCTCAACACAATTCTAAGCCGGATTGGAACCGTGCCGTGAGTGAGGCGGAGAAGATAGTGGGATATCCGACATCGTTTTTGAGTCTGCGATGGGTTTTAAGCGACGAAATAGCTAACGTCGCGCTTCACCTGCGCAAATTGGTCGGCAGTAATCACCCGCTGCTAAAGACTGCTAAGTACGTAATTACCTAAGTGTACCTATTAACTATTGTTTTCAAAAAGGTGCTTATCGCGTTTATTTCCATTATACAATACGACAGAGTATCCAAAAAGAACGGTACATAATATGTTCTATGAGTTATATGAGGTACCAGATGTAATGACTTCGTTCCAGACACATACCATCAAACAAGTTCACGTACCTTATGGGTATAACACCTTTCCCAAACTGTTAAGAGTGTCAAGTGATTGATATATACCATGTTTTGTATTTCTGTTTAAGAGTAATATATATATGATGTGGTCGCAAGTAATAGTGCTCTGCCAGCTCCAATATCTGAAGCGGCCTGAGCACTATACAAATTATATTGTTCCATATATAAGTAGGAAGGTATAAAGCGAAGACCACTATGATGCGACATCGTTATAACGTCTAACTAAAGTCATCGTCATCCTTTATATAGAATAAGAGTTGTTTTGTTTTTGACCAGGAGGCCCAAAATTAAATTTGATTTGTATGCTTTGAATAATTAAATACCGCACTTTTAGTCGTCAGCACACGTAATGGTAGGAGCGAAGGCCTCACGGTTTATAGCACCTTGTGGTTCTGGGGTCGATTCTCGTGTCTGCCTCGGATCTGCTCGGATCTCTCTGTACAAAGTAATTTAGCGATGAAACGCATTTATGATGCCAGGTTTTAAAACCAGGGCTTCGCGACGAAGTATAGCGCCCTAGTACGGGTGGTAAATAATTGCAAGTATGAAAGTACATCCAAGTTGCGCGCGAGGCTCGGCTTTCAGGGCGGAAAATACTTGTACTAGAAATCGATCTTCATATTCATACCTCATACCATACCTGGTCCGACGCGGGCAGGCGCAGGTTGGGAGTTCGGGACTCGGTCGCCGTGCCCGAAGTACCTATTCCGAAGCTGCTCGAGTGCACGAACTGAAATCACGGATATCTTGGGCACGAGTGACTCGGTCCGTTCGGTCGAAAGCTGCTAAATACAGTCAAGTACCTATTTTACAACCTGGTTAGCTACCCTAGTATTTTTACATACCTACTCATACTTGGAAGACCTGGTATTTAATTTTGCAACTACATGTATCTCATCCCTACTCCACCCCCCTCTCGGGGTCGCGTTCGCCCGCTGCCCTGTGACCATCATGCGACATAGTACTCTAATGAGAACCCTATGCTCGCAGGAACCTGATCTACAATGGGAAGAACAACATGCAAGCGTGGGGCCTCATCGTGCTGCTGGTGTCCAAGGCCGCCGGCCACAGCCCGGAGATACCCGACATGGAACAGGACAAAGCCGCTGGGGTCCTGTATAGGTGAGCCATGACGCTGACAGCCATTCTGTCGTCTTACAAGTTACAAATAACGATTGAACTAAATTGGATAGCTGCCTTTATACGTACATTATTAATTGCAGTTTGCATTGGAAACGAAGTGTGCATAAGTTTAATCCCCATGGCTTTCTTAGGACCTCATGTGAGAATCTTCATTCTTCAAAATGCCCTCACAATGTGGTATACTACATTGTAAGGAACTGAGTCTTTCGAAATTTGTGTGAAGTTCTTCGAACCGTACTGGACCAGGGTGGTGGAATATGGGCCAAATCTTTCACATTTTAGGAGTATGATGGCAAAAAACGAAACGTGATGGTTTTTATTTATTTGGTTTTATGACCATTATAAGGACAGCAATACAATTAGATTAGCTTAGTTTGTACAACAACAGAATTATACCATAAACTTTTTACTTTACTTTGTTAGTGTAATCCAAGCATGAGGAATTGATGGATATATTGTTAAATGTAACATCCTTATGATGACTTCCGTGAAACAGTCACATCCATTTATACAACACAATACGTTTATCTCGTAATTTTGTAAACCGGGCCGTAATGCGGACCGCAGGCTGGTAATCATTTCCGCATTTCCTTTTTGGTAAAGCGACATATTAAAAGCTATGAACATAATGGAATCGAAAGTGCACCGACAGCCGAAGGTTTCTTATGCCTTAATGTCAATACCTTTTGGCGGCAATTGTTTTGACATTTGCGTGGATCATTATTACGTGCCGAGTACCAGGGCCTCAAGTCTGCTAACACAATCGATTCATAATCTAACAGCAACCGCATAGTAACTGTCGCTTTTGACAGGTATAGGACTAAACGACTTTCAGAATAACAATAATAATAATACTTAGTTAGCTGCCCAGAGAGGGGTCGTTAGGGCTATATGCTCCAGGGGTGGAAGTGTTAAAGGGCATAATTCTGCGAGTAATCGGGAGGAGAGCGGGAGTAAGCGTAGCACACCTCTCTACACCCCTGAGCCGCTCACGCCAGTGTTGCCCCTTATCGTCTTATATGACGGCCTTTTTAGGGGGCCCACCTAAAGAGCGGCGAATCGCCACCTGCCAATATTAATTTGATAAAAGCTGATATGCCAGGTATCGGCAACGCAATTCCAATAGTCCCATCTCATGTCCATCCATACCTTAAACGATAGTCGCAATTATCTTTCCATATTCCTGCAATAGTTCCTTGGCCTGCTGAGGTCAATTCGCTGTTCATACTATAATTTTCAGCAGTTGACCCCAGCAGGTGGCTAACATAACATTAAAATTCTCAAAAAGGGCCTCCACGTGTTAGACCCATATCCCCGCGCAAGCCTTCCAAACATCCGGGTATACCCGGATGTTTGGAAGGGCACTCACCACACGGGCTATAGCCCGTGTGGTGAGAGCCATAATAATACCAGCACTTTTAATGAACGACTGTTGGTTACGGGCCTCCCATCAATGCGAGGGGAACTAGGACATACCTAGTCCACCAGAATAACTATAACAAAGAACGAAATCCAGACGATTAATGTTTGCATAAACAAAAACAGTACAGGCATGTGACCTCACCTACCACTATAATTCAGCTGTCACCACTTCCCCCTCATTCCCCTTCATGTGTGCCATAAAAGAATAAGTAGGTACTTGTGTTTTAATATAACAACTAAATAAAAAACTTTTTAGCAAAATAAAAACCGTCTTCAAAAAACTAAAAAGCCAAAAATAATCTAATCTTTAAATCTACCTTGTTTAACTAAATCAAATATTTAACTAATCTGAAGTCGGTGCCAAAAAATCTACTGAGTCGAGTATTGCCGGTCTGCGCCAAAGACTATACCTACAAATTGGTCCGCGCATCTCGTTACTGGAGTTACATTTGCTATTCTTCGTCGGTTGTTTATTTGGCACCGACTTCAGATTAGTTAAATATTTGATTTAGTTAAACAAGGTAGATTTAAAGATTAGATTATTTTTGGCTTTTTAGTTTATTGAAGACGGTTTTTATTTTGTTAAAAAGTTTTTTATTTTGCACTTTTTAGTGGATATATTTACTATTCTTTGTCACTAAAAAGATTTTTATATCAATGATTTTACTGGATAATAGGTATACCAAATACAACATCATTGCGTGCGAGATAAATATAGATTCAAAGAAATCAAGATAAAACAAAAACCATTGAATCAATCTCGCTGAATTTTAAAAGGGTATAATCCAAATCGGAACATCCACGAAAAAGTTTTATTTATAGCCAAAGTGCATCCCATAACAATTTCAATAAGCCCAAACACGGCTTGGATACATTGTTTTATTACAATGTTCCGGTTCCTCCTGGGTTTATCATCAGATCAGTTCGATGGTACCATATTCATCAGAACCATTTCTTTAAATTTGCTTTTTCATTGTCGCTTAACGATCATAATCGAGATTATCTTGGCGCAACCCGTGAAATACGTATCACACTGACATGTTCCGGTGGCCATTTGTGGTCTTCTTCATCACTTTCACTTCAGCAAATGATACTTTCTGAATGCAAATGCTTGACTTCTTGATGAAAATACCAAAATTGCTATAGGTTTGCCTATAAAATTTGAGGAGTCCTCTCAATTCCTCATGGATCCCATGATCAGAACAATTTTTTGACCAAAATGGGACCAATCTGTAAGCATATCCTTTCATATAAAAAAATAATTTTCGAAATCGGTTCATAAATGACGGAGATCTGAGGTAACAAACATAAATAAAAATAAAAAAAATACAACCGAATTGAGAACCTCCTCCTTTTTTTTTAAGTCGGTTAAAAAACAACTGATTTCAATAATAGAAAACACCCTATTTCGACCCGCGACACCAGGCCTTAAAGGCACAAAACATGGCAAAAACATGCGGTTCTATTCAGTGTGAACACATAGGTGCCGAATATTTGTGAAAATGTTTACAATGTAAACTAACGTTACGTGATGTAAGTACCAAGACTGACCAATAAAGTACCCACCTGCCTATTTGTGCAGCAATTTGAAGCGGTCAAACCGGTTCGCGAGCGCATATAGATTCGATTCGCATAAATTATACCTACACGTGGTATTAGAATTAGGTCAATGAACCGTTACTGCTTTCTACAACTGCAATTGCAAGACGATTTTTATATTGTGACGTAGTTAGAGCCCTCGCCAGACCGACCGTGCAGTAGCATGGCTGGCTTGGGCCCTGTGATAAATAAATATATAATTTATAAGTTGGTAAGCGCATCACTTGAGAAAGGCAGAACCACAGATCACGAGAGATATGCCGTGCGGTTCAAAATGTATGGGAACTCGCTGTCTCCGTTTTGTCCCCACCACTCGCCACAAAACACATGCAATTACATAAAACCAACCAATACGAAGTCTCACACACACACGCGTGCCAATAATTCGGTGCGTGCTGCGTCGTCGCCGCATGCAGCGGCCGTACCACGCGACGCACCAGTTTATTCAAAGTATCGTTAGACGATCTATCCATTGCCTCGTACATTCACTGGGGCCTTCGTCGTTTCACACCACAAGCGGTTCGCACCATGGTGTGAAACGACGAAGTGTACTTTTTGAAGGCGCTGTTTCACACCATGGTGTGAATCAGCCAATGCTTTTTTAGACTTCGTCGTTTCGCACCATGGTGTGAATCAACCCAGGACTTTTTTTGGCTTCGTCGTTTCGCACCAATATCAAAAGTTTGAAAATATAATGTGTTTTTGTACAGATGGGTAGAAAACTGTTATTTGATAAAATGAATAGTGCAATAAAATACAAAATAGGTATATAACTTAGCTTTTTTGTTATTGGATAAAGTATTAATACGAATCAAAATAATTGCATTTTTTACTTAAAGGTATAAAAGAGAGTAAATAGTAAATAATCACAGATGAGGCGGCGGCGGGGGGGGGGGGGGGCTATTACCCTTTTACATATAACTAATTAGATAATATCACAGGTAGATTTTTACTACATAGCCATTATGCTTACATAATTAAAGTAATAATTGAAAATCACAGGCTGAGCTGTACGTGTGTAGTGTTTGAACGTCTCAGCCGTCATCCAATAAGTTCGGCAGCAAATGTGACAAGACCCAACATTTTGGCTTTCGCCACAAAATGCGGCTGAAGACAAAATAGCACCCAACAATTTTTACTTCTAGATTTTTATGGCTGGTGATATAGTGTATTATTTATATTAAATGCATATCTAACAACTAATTACTATGATGATTTTTTGATGAAAGTTTATTATAAACGAATAATTTAGTTAACTATTCAAACATATAATATATGTATATATATATATATTCAAACTAATACAAAACACTCAAATTTACAAAACAACGTGAACACCACCACTCTCTGAATATAAACTCCGTACTGTAACCTTAAAGATAACCCAATGGCACGCAAAATAATAATTATAATTGTTATTTGCCAATCAGAAGCATGTATTCCTAGCCCAGAATAATTTTATTGTTTATTTGACGAGTGACTATTCACGAAATGGATTACTTTAACCTGAGAATTTTAGAGCGTCCCCATATGTATGCATTTTTACGGGCACATGTTATCTTAAATTTATTGATTTTATTGGGTTAATTATTATTATACGTGTTGTTGTCTCAAATATCAAAACTAAGTCTTTAGTACAATATTAATTACGTTGCTGCACTACATGATCTTATCTTTAGTGATCTTTAATTTATACATAATTCTGGCTTCCCTAGGTGCCAGATTATGAATGGATGAATAAATAAATAAATAATTCCATGAACGACTTTTGTGCATGCTTATATTTTATTGAATAAATAATAACAAAATATCATTGGTGCGAAACGACGAAGCCAAAAAGAGTCCTGGGTTGATTCACACCATGGTGCGAAACGACGAAGTCTAAAAAAGCATTGGCTGATTCACACCATGGTGTGAAACAGCGCCTTCAAAAAGTACACTTCGTCGTTTCACACCATGGTGCGAACCGCTTGTGGTGTGAAACGACGAAGACCCCCATTCACTCAGTAGCGAACATAGGTGGTACTTAAAGAGCCATGTATTTTGTACAAAAATAAAAAAGTCGTTGTGCTACATGAAAACTAAAATAACATAATAAAGGCATTAAATATTTTTAGATTTGTTGTTTTTAATGATTTTAAAGACGAATAAATAAAATACTTAATACTGGCTGGTGAAATGAGATTCCATCTTTCGCGTAGTTCATTTGCTGCTAGTATTTTAGCACACAACCACGGCAATAACACGGCATTTAAAAAAAAAGTTCGAGCTCCGATACCGACGTGCAGTTGCAGTCGACTGACGGCGAAAACTCTATGTTAGCGTAATTTTGGCTAAAGGTGAGCGCAAGCCCACCGCTTTCATAACATATCTCCTCTAATATATCTGTGGGCAGAACCGATTTGGTATGTTTTTTTCAAGTCCGAATGAGGTTTTTAGAAAACCTGAAAGTGCTTTTTGCTTTTGTGTTTGCACAAGAAAAAATCTGTAGTATTAACTATTAATCAATAAATATCGCCAGTCGAGCACATACACTGTACGGTCCCAAAAGAACAACGCTTGTATTAGGGGTACCGCACAATGGCCTGGAGGCAATCCCAGAATATAAATACTTAATAGCCTAGATATTCAATGTTCATAACTCTGGTACAAACATTCGTGCTCATCACACGGAATCTGTCCTTATCGGCATCCCTACAGACCCCTACAGAAAACAGCGACAAAAATAAATTATTGTGCCGTCTCAGATAATTTAAAATGGTGACGGAGTTCCAAATCCCAATGCGGGTTATCTGTGTTACTCCCGTATTTACGTACTCGACTATTGATCTTCCTTCTTCCTCGCAGCCAACGCGCCCTTGCGGAGGTAACAGAAATGATTCGCACCTCCCACCTGGTGCACAAGGGTCTGGTCAACATGAACGCGCGGCAGATTGTCACCGAACAACCTGACGACATGATGTTTGGCAACAAGATCGCGTTACTAAGCGGCGATTACCTCCTGGCTAACTCCTGCTCCGAGTTGGCTAACTTGAGGTAAGAACATAATCATTTTGAACGTTGGTTCCACTGAGTAAAACTTTAATCTAATGTTGAAATAAAACTATTTTTGAAGGATTCTATCGCGTTTAAAATAAACGTGATAGAATCCTTCAAAAATAGTTTTATTTCAATGTGTAGTATTCGCGTAAATATAAGAAATCAATATGTAATGTTGATATAATATGCCCAAGAACCAACGGTAAGTATATGAGCAAGTTGTACTATTGCCACAAGCTACAAAATAGTAAGTAGTGTTACGTAGGTTGGATGCTCACCACCAACACTGGCTGGTGGAACAGCCTTTGTTTTGTATAAAAAATAAAAGTATGTTATGTCACTCACGACGTCAACGTTGTGCAATCGTATCGGTTCCAATAAAAAAAAAGTTATGAAAGGCCTTTTTGGCGGCAAATTGGATCACTAGACCCATACCTATGATGCAGTCAACAACCGTATAACGGGACATTTGAAAAGGGAATATTTCCTAGCATATAAAATGATGTCTGGATACTCTTATCTTTTGCTTTAGCTATGCTTTCGTGAACCCTATTCGATTGTTCTAACGGAGTACCGTTGAGATGTAGCGGCGTGACCAGAGAAAGTTCACGTACCCACCTATTATTTGCACAAAGAGTTAGCTGCATTGACATGACATGAATAAAGTTGTAGGTACCTAGGTATTTGGCAACCGAAGTCGACAAAAACATTGTATCTTATTTACTATAAAAACGATGAGTAAGTAGTAAATATTTGATTAATAATATCGGCAGAAAAACACACCAACTATACGGTCCCACACTAAGCAACGCTTGTATTATGGCTACCGTACAATGGACTGAGGGCGAACTCATATAATACTTATTGATATTTTTAAACATTCATCACTGGGATACAAACAGTAATGCTCATCACTCAAAGTTAGTCCCTACCATGACTCGAACCCGGGACCTTCGGCACAGAAAGCAGGAGCACTACCAACAGCTCTAATCAGGTCGTAAAATTTTTCCTATTATTTCCAGAATCTTATCTAAAATACGTACTTATTAACCTAAAATTTTTGTATATATCGATAATCCGATTTTATACGTTTCTTACCTATTTGTCTAAAAAAACACTATAACAAAGATTTGAAACTATGTGAGCTCGGCAACCATGCAATCAGCTTGGCCTACGTCGCGGTTTATTCCAATGTCAACCACTACTTACAGCAATCCCTCAACATTCCGCCGTCGAGTTTCTACTGCTTACCTATTGACCCCATCTGAGCTTCGAGTAAGAGTCTTTTTTTTGTTAAGTGATACGCGTACTGCATGGTTCGCTGTATGCCAAATAGACAGGCCTCTAATAGTCGGCAGCTATAACGAACTTTCCATTGAAATGGACAAATACGCAAACTATACAGTTTACGGTTAGCGCAATACATACTCGCTCTCGACCTAAGATCGACACGTAAAAATATTTAAGAAAGTATGAAAAGTAATAAAATTAATGCAAATTATTTAATGATACGCAATTTTCGGCTCCGTAAAAAAGAATCGAACGTTGAATGTGCATTTTTAAGCTTCTCTATGACCACACGCCACAGATCTACCAAAGAGTATTAGATCCACTATGATCCGTTAGAATGTTACAGTAATATAAATGAGTGGTGGCTTTTTGGCGGGAAGATAAACCGCGAAGTTGACAATTTTGTTTAATTTTCCAAAAAATGTGTTTCTTTGATTTAACTTGACTTTTCAAGTTCTCCCAAGATGTCCAGTATTTTTTCAGTAAAGTATCCACAGCTATTGATATGGGTAAGGAGATTCATTTCATCATCGTCATCGATATTATCATTATCTCAGAATTATTTGAATCTGGCAAAACTGGCTCCATAGCCGATATAGCCGATTGCCCACCTAAAAAGATAGAAGAAGAAATAAGTGGTGTGTCTTTGAAATATCAGACTGTGTATAGTATTTCTGACTATCTAATGTAAGGCATAATGTACGACAAGTAATTAATTCAAGTCACATACATAGGTACATACGTCATACCTTTATAGCTCATGATGACTTACAGCGGGACTATCCACATCAAACTATAGGTACATATAGCTTTATATAGAACGATATTGCTAATTTGCCGGAAAATGGAAGACCTTCCAGCCAGGCGGGTGTTATGCCTGGCGGGGATGGCCGCCATGCCCCGACGGTTATTGTCGGGATCTCGTATATATGTGATGTGCTCCGAAAACTCTTAGCGCGTCGCAGGATTGTACGGAGAATTGTCAATTGTTCTGAATGCGTCTGCAGCGCCATCTGTGTAGCTCGTGGCGAGGTTGAAGAGGTCGCTACACTAAAAACATTTGACTCAACGAAGATATCATCATTGCAAACGAATAAATTATCGTGCGACGGTTTGGTGCAACTGGAATCTTCGTTTGCTAAAATCAAGATATATTTTTACTCATCTACCCGCGAAAGACACATGTACCCTATTACGTCCATAGCCGTTATCGGTTATAAAAATACCTTGGTCAATTAACTCCCCGAAATTATATTTTCGCACACAATACTACACAAGGACAAGGACACTACGCCTGGTCCCTCAACATTGGACCTCATTACAAGGATTAAAAAAAAACCAAACAGCCTTTAACACTTGCGTTGTTATATGTGTATCAGGAATCAAGAGTTAGTAGAGCTGATGTCGTCAGCGGTCCGCGACCTCGCGGAGGCCGAGTTCCTTGGCGACCGCGACGAGCAGAACAATCCGCTGCCTTCAAGGCCCCTGCCCATGGAGGAGAGGCAGCAGGCATCAGGTACGTAATTGCAACCTTAATACTTTGGGTGTAGAGCACAGCCTCCGACTGTGGGTCAGGTAGGTACATGCTGCTAACAGCGAGGTAAATATCAGATAGGTACTCGGGTAAAGACACAATTTGACTCACGAATGGGTCCTTACCAATTGGCATGTCGATGGCTAGCCAACTTGCCTATGACTCAATTGGTAGGGGTAGGGAGAATTGAAAAGCGCCTCTAGAGGACGGTATTTAAAACTTTCAATTCTCCATACAAAATGTCTAGACTATTAAATATACGGTTAGCTTACGAATAATCTCGCACTTGACGTACTGCTTCATATTGACTTTAACTGTGGCGGATGTTTGCGTTTACTAGTTAAATCAATATACCTACTTAACTATGCGCAAATTAAGGCGTAACTTATACATCATTATAGTTTACTATACCATCGCGCTTGTGTTTTGGAAAAGTGAGCAGAAGTGTAGTTTATACACTCACTGTGCTAATACTACCATACTAGTAATCTTTCAACACCCTTTAAACCTTATCGACAACTTATTTGACAATTGGCCTACAATTTAAAACATATCCTAAGTCAGCTTATTTGAAATCTACAGTTTTTTGTCTTCTGTAAACTTATATTTTAATTGAATAAATCTCCAAAGCTGTTCCCTCTTTTACACAGAGCTTGGACTAAAACCTTGCTAAGCCTACTCCTTTTGGGGTACCAGCTCAAGTCTCCATAATGTAGTTCCAAAATTTACCATTAAAACTTGACCATACAAAAACCACACGATAAATTGCACATCGAAACCTTAAACAAAAATGAAACTCAATCGCATTCCGATCTACGGAAGGTTCTATTGTGATGCGCATTGTCATGCGAAGCGCGTGCGCATCGCAAGGAACTGTTTGCCTCGCGCCCTCAATGTGAGACGTGATTGGCTCACCAATGACCAATCACCGGTCCAATAGGTAGGGCAATAAATAAGTCTAGCTTTGGTGTTTTCCTCGACTCGACCTAGGGTTTTGATTCCGTGTTCTCATAAAGAGGTAGGTCGTCTAGCTAGTTCGTATTTGTACATGTAGAAAAAATATTACAGAATCTTGGATTATTTGGATGATAAAGTAGCTCGGGACTGATCGCTCAAATATCTAGCGTCCATTAAGATTTATGATGCTAAGTGTAGCGTGTGTGCACCTCGCATGGCAACACACTGGCTATTAAAAAAAGTAGTATTAGTGAAAATTTCGGTTTTTAGCTGTCGTCCCCTCACATCCCTATTTTTATATACTCCATGGTGACTTGTCTATGCTAAAAAGCAATCAATATAAAAGATGGTGCCCGTATTTTGTTGTTGTTATTTCATATGTACTATTATTTGCACCGAGTACTAAAAGTACTAAACAATATTGTTGGCTGCAAGGTTGTGCCGAATGCAACGAGTTAAAAAGAGACTGGGGATTTGAACTTTACGCGGGCATTATTATATTTTACTTCGATATTAGCGTTTTATATAACTTCGACTCGTTCAACTAGCAATACTTGCTATGCGCGGACTTTAGTTTTATAGTTGAGGATTCTTCAATTTCCCCGGATCAAATATATCGTGGATGTTGATCTTGTTCTAAGCTACCATGCTTGTTGTAGCTTGTTCTAGGCAAGTATGCTCCATCGTAGATCTCATCGTCACTTACGATCAGGTGAGATCGAGATCAAATACTTCCCTATAATGTAGTAAAAAAAAAAAAAGTTTCACAGTAATCCGTCCCGACGAATTCGAATGTGACGCGCGATCTCATAGACGTACACGTAACGACTGACAGACAATTTCTTTTAAAATGGCGACAATTTTTGAGTTATGTAGACCGACAATTTTTTTTCAAAAATATTCGATTTTCAGGCAGTACCTAGATGATTAATGTTATTACTGAGATTATGTGAAAGTCGCAAACCGATGTGCCGAATATGTGATGGCTTCAATAGAGTGTTTGGCTGTAAGCTTTAAATTGTGGCGATCCTAAAAGACTATAGCTTTTTACAACGATTAGTCTTAATTTTTCTGCAAAAATATGGATAGTTTTCTGTAAAATTATAAAATAAAATAAGGTGTTTCTTCGTTCGGTCACGTGATCAAATACGCTCTGGATTGTTGGTTGATGCGTTGTGACGTCACACAGTCGTAATCAGGTTGCCAATACGAGTTTGGTAATATTTGATTTCAATGTGTTCAGTAATTTCTTTTCACAAGGGTTACGTGACCCAGAGGTTGCGTTTTGGCTGCATTTTTATTCACTTAAACTTTATCATCGAATTTTACGGAAAATACTGGAACTTATAATGACAGAACTATATTGTTAACATCATATTAAACTAATGAGCAATTTAAGATAGTTTTCCGAACAGAGTCAAACCGCCTATTCGAGGCATGACCTGTACCATCTAGATCTGGTTGTAGAGTGGGAGTGCATCGTGGAGCCGCTGCCCATGCGCGGCGTGGCGGGCTGCCTGGCGCGCGAGTGGGCGGCGCGCCACGTGCTGGCGGCCGGCGCGCTGCTGGGCAAGAGCTGCTCCGCCGCGCTCAAGCTGGCCGGCCACCAGCCCGAGCTGCAGACACAGGTACACATACCTTCAAACCCTCGGTACCCAATCTGTTGGCCCGATTTGTGGGGTCCCAAATTGGCATCTCAAGAGGCAAGTTGGTTTGTCATTTACATGCTATTGATTTCTCATATTTACGCGAATACTACACATTGGAATGCAAACAAATTTTAACGATTTTATCGCGTTTATTTTATACTAGCCGCGCCGCGCGCTGTAACCGCAATTAAAAAGTTTGTCCTTTCCTGTAAATCATGTCGATCCTTCGCTCTATGAAAAGTTAAAACGTATCCCACGGAAACCATACATTTTACCGTGATAAAAACTAGCCTATGTGCTATTCCAGACTATAATCTATATATGTGCCAAATTTTATCCAGATCCGTTTAGCCGTTCGGGCGTGATTAAGTAACAAACATCCATCCATCCAAACATTCACATTTATAATATTAGTGGGATTTTTACGTTCCCGACGTTTCGGCTGCTTTACAGCTACCATGGGCACCCCAGTTTAAACTATGACACTAGAATGTGGTCGTCCCGTGACCATGTTCATGATGCTGGTTGTCCCCCAGGGCTACCTGTTCGGCTGCCACCTGGCGCTGGCGTGGCAGGCGTTCCTGGACCTGGAGGCGTTCAGCGGGCCCGAGCCGGCCAGCTTCTCGCTGGTGGGCGCGCCGCTGGCCTTCACGCTGGAGGCGCGCCCCGCCCTGTACGCGCACATCGAGGCGGGCCGCAAGAGCGTGCTCGACGTCGACTATCACGCTGTGAGCATCCATGCCTATTATGAAAGACCTATTGGAATCAGTTTTTTTTTCATGTAAACCATTAAGTACAGTACTAATGAATCGTCAAAATTACCACAAAATGCTAAGCTTCAACGTCACCACTCGTTCGGAATGCCGTTCCTATGGAGAAGAACGGGCAAGAAACTCCATTGATACTCGTTTGTCGTGAGAATAATGTAGGAACAGCTAGGCGGGCTACCTATTGGTAAATATACCATGGGCCCTGGGGTGAAAATTATAGACTTCTTGAGGTTCACATATTGATTTCTTATATTTACGCGAATACTACACATTGAAATAAAACTATTTTTAAGGATTTTATCGCGTTTATTTTTCGTTTTTACTTCTTGAGGTTTATATAATTATAATTTAATACTCAGAACACTTCTCATAACAAACGATGTCAAGGAGGCGCCGTAGAAAAGAGAGAGAAAACCATAGAGAACATTATGGATAGAGAATTTTTCATAGATTAAAAAAAAGGACTAGGCCCGCCACACACTCCCACCACTGCTACTCCTGTAAGCCAGGATATACAGTGGTGTCCAATGAAGACACCACTGTACTTGACTTTTTCATAGATTATTGTCCACCTATGTTTTTTGTTGTAATGGTATTGTCCCCCGGCAGCTGTACAGCGCGGTGGTGGCCGGGGACGGCATCGAGCAGACGCAGCGGCTGCAGCGCGCGCACACGGGCCGCGCGGTGGACGTGCTGCACAGCTTCCCCGACTGCGACGCGCGCACCGCGCTCGCCAACATCATCGTCGCCATGCACCACGACCAGCTGTGACGCTGCCCACACACACGCACACACACACACACACACTCCTAGCACCCAGCCAGGAGTACATCATCTACCTTTTTTTTGGTTTTCGCTGGGAAATTCATTTACGCATACCGCCCGAGCCCGGGGGAGCTTGGACAGTTATGTGGGGCTCCTGGACTCGTCCACTAAAACCCAGCGCCGCCCTCTCCGCCTATTGCGCCACGGGATCGCTCTACGAGCACGCAACCGTGACGCCCCGGCCAATCATCTACCTACACCTACCTACATCTTAAAATCAATTTTTGACTTTTGTGAATGTTATAGATAACATTTACACACGTAAAAAAACGGCAGTGTGTAGTGTGTAGTAACATTAAAAAAAACATGCAAAAGTTTTTTGGAATTTTAGATAAAATTTCATAAAAAAAATCAGAACATTGTATTAGTGTTAGGAAGATGACTTTTAAATAGTATTTTTAATGTCGACTACAGTACAGTACTGTTCAATTTTTGTGAAATTTAATCTAGCTTTCTGAAAAATAGAAAATAGATTTCAGTTTATCGCTTTAAAAAACAACTAGAGGTGTTTATGGCGATTATTTTCGAAATTGGACAAAACAAAGTACATAGCTACTCCAGACGTGACTGAGACATTGCCTCCTTGCCCCTATATCCGTTACTGACCATAAGGGAAGGTAAACTCAAAATCTAAAAACGTGACATTTCATCATCTTTTTTTTTGTTCAATAGTTTTTTAAATTAGTCATAATAATTACAAATCTATCAACAGTTAAACAATATTAACTACGGTTATTGATCGTTTACAAATTCCTGGTTTAATTAATCCGTGGTGACGGGCAGATGACCAATGAATGACACCGAAAAACCAAGGCCTAAATGAGGTAATACTTTTCACGGAATAAGTCAATAAACTTCCTTGTAGTAAAGCAGTTGAATCGTAGCTAGTTACAAATGTTAAAAGTAGCTGTAGCTAAGAAAATATTCAAATTTGAGTTACCAATGTGTATAATATACAAGAAAATGATAGTACATAATATTTTATTGATGTTTAGATATTTTTATTATCATATTTAATATAATAAGTAGATACCTACTTATGGATAAAAAAATGGTCTGTAAATGCTCAATGTATCTTTATACATAAAAGATTATTCCACAATTAACTTTATATAATAATTCTAGCATTTAAGTCTTTTTATATACCACTCATCATCAAATTTATAGAATGTAATTGTAAAAATTTGTATAAATTTAAGAAATATATTTAAAAAATAATGTCTGTTAGCTTTGCTAATTGATGTAAAATGATCAGGGTTAGTACCTATATATTTTTGTATTCCAAATTATACATTTATAAATATACTAGCTATTTCCAGCGGCTCCGCCCGCGGTACCTCGATAAACCCACCTATAACCTATAAAAAGTAGTCTATGTGCTATTCCAGACTATAATCTATCACTGTGCCAAATTACATCCAGATCCGTTCAGCCGTTCTGGCGTGATTGAGTAACAAACATCCATCCATCCATCCAAACTTTAACATTTAATGTTTTATCATGGTACTTTCAACTACACTAACTGGCTAATCTCAAAAAACACTAATGAGTCATAACTAAAACCGATCAAGCGATCTCCATCGTGTCTTCGCCACTACGACGACATTGGCAGAATCGCATTGAGCCTGACTCAATGGAAAAAGGCCATTAAGTAACAAAAATAAATTCTATACGTCTATGGAGGTAGAAATAAAACATATTCACATTGTTTTAAATTAATTGTATTAATAAATAATGGTAGTTCTATTTACATGACACATTCAATTACTCTTTTGTTTTGGCAGAAGACAATAAAAATATTGTTACACAATAGTCGTCTAACTCAAACCAGCGGACAACTCCCCGCTGAACCTAACTTTTAAAGAACCACATTGGTAATAAACCCATTTTCACATTACTAGGCAGTAAAGATAACATAAAAACACGGTTTTTTGGTTACAACTGACAATACTGGTCGTTTTTGGTTTTGTAAAGTGTTTCCAAGTACTTGCACCACATCATCAAACTTTGCATGAAGCACACGCCACACCGACGAAAGACATACAAACATACACACGTGAGTTAATGTATATCACAGGTTTCTAGTGTGACCTAAACGATACGATTCCCTTATTAAATGATGTTGATTTTGTTAATTTACAATGTAATTTGGTGTCGAACTCATGCGGCTGGAGATTTACAAAACGGCTTTTACAAATATATTTTTATGAATTAAAAAGTACTGCGATTGCTTTTGATATGTCTTGTCACACGCGCTGCGGATTGATTTCTCTACGGTTGGCAACTATTTTAAATGGCAAGAAATACAGGGCAATTTACCAATGCTACACACAAATAATATCCGAATACAATTTTTAGGCAAATTTCGTTATGTTACCAAACGTCAAGCGTTACCGCAAGGCTGAGTTCACACGGCGATCGTGCGATTCGATTTTTCGAACCGAAAATTATATTGGGACTTAGGGAGCGTTCAAGTATTACGTAACGCAATTTTTGACCCCCTCCCCCCCCCCCTAGTAAAACGTAAAGTCTACGCGACCGTTCTGAAGGGTTAAAACAATGTTACGTAACGCGTAGTTCAAACCCCCCCCCCCTGTAACGCATCGTAACGTTTCAGAAGATCCCCCCCCCCCCATATTGGTTACGTAATACTTGAACGCTCCCTTACCCGCTTGTGAACAAATTCATACAAAATACATTGTCACAGTTTGATTCGAGAAAATCACTTTTAAACGATACACGGGAGAACACCGCCGTGTGCACCTGGCCTGGCCCAAGACCGTCGACTAATCGCACCATTGGTTAATTTTAATATTTTATTCTTCATTCCTACGTTACAAATACAATGTACATAGACCCCGATGTCTATTATTGCTTATTTTTTACAAGTTTTGTTGCATCCAAAACTTGTTCACTTACCCATAAATAATTTTCACGTTCGTCCCTATAAAATTACCATTCAATAAATACGTACACGTAAAAAATATAAACTATATCAATAGTTTAATCTTTAAAACAAACTTTTTACTTATTCTAATTATATATTAATAACTATTCCTCAGTGTTCTCATTCATTTTCAATAATATGCCTACTTTATAATCTTTCAAAGCGCCTGAAAAGTTTTTTTTCCTTGCAATACTCTATCTTATTACTTAGACGTACGTAATTTATTCATCCATTTTTTTTACGGTATTTAATTTTATAAAATTTATCGTCACTAAGTCATAACAATATTGACTTATTAATGTATAAGTTGATTTTAAAATAATATGGTCATAATTTTATTAAACACAAGTTAAATCAGATTCAAGTAATATCAATGAATACTTTAGCCAATAGTACAGGCACTCGAGTTGAGAAGCAAAGAAGGCGATCTTGAAAGATACTTAAAACAATTGTTATAATGCCATAAAGCAAATATATTAAATATTAATGTCTATTCATAATGCTAAAATTATTACAAAGAAAATGATTCGATAATGGTTCACGTAATACAATATAAATAAGTTTAATATTCTAAAAAGTTAAAAATACACACATCTTAACCTAATAGAAAAGCACTCGTATCTTTGTGGTACAATACATGTTGCGTCGGCGCCGCCATTTCTATGATTCGAATAGATTAAGATAATAATATGCCAAAACAAACGGCCAGAAATACAGGAATGGTAATTCAATATTACTAATAAAATTAAACAACTTAAAACAGACAAAGGTACAAAAATATCAATTAATGACCGCTGAATGATTCCGGCTCGCGGCATGCGACGCGCGCGGGTGTACACAACATTCCAATGTGATGTTTTGTACTTTTGTTCTGAATAAACGTTACATAATGTAGGGTTAGTAGTTTATGAGATCATAGTGCGCAAACACGTTCGATTATGCGCTTAATTAGACAAAAAAAATCGACAAAATATGCAGACAAAACATACATTAACGTCACTATACAGCAAATAGTTTTTAAAAATTAAATTAACTGTTCAATGGTCGAGTCAACTTCAACTTAAAATACGACAAGAATATACAATAAAAACACTACACTATTACGGTCTCCTCGACAATACGATCGATACTAACGTAACGTAAGACTAGCTGAAATGCGATAAATACTATTTAATATTAAAACTTAAAGTTACATCTTTGATTAAAAACTCACTCGGTACATTTTAAAAAATACTTCATCAAAAAAATCGGTACTCAATTCCAACGATTAATGCGTGAAAGGGACCGACTCGTGCGCATCGGACCGGCGCCGCCGCGCTCGCGACTACGCATCGAGGAACTACAAAATATAGGAGCGCGGCGAACCGATTAGACAGTTCTAAAAATGGAAAGGCAACATAGAGCTTACGTGGCTAGGGAAGGGACGTCGCTCCGTCGGGTGGAAGCACTCGGTCCGGGCCGCAGCTGGCGTCAGGTGCTGGACTCCTGGTAGGGGCCGGTGACGGTGCAGCCGTGCATGGGGAACAGCGTGGTCCACGACATGGTGGTCTGCGTGTCGGCGCGCAGGCGCACCTGGCCGCTGCGGCGCGCCGCGCGCGTGGCCTCCAGCAGCGCGGCCAGGGACGCGGCCCGCGGCGCCGCGCCGGCCGCGCCGGCCGCGCGCGCCGGGCTGGCCGCCGGGCTGGCGGCGCCGGCCGGCGCGGGGGTACTCGGCGTCGGGGGATTGAGCCCCAGTTTCTTCAACCTCATCTTCTCCTCCCACTCCTCGAGCCCGTGTTTTGGACGATTCAGGTTCCGATGTTGATAGAATACTAAAGATATCCGCGTCGGATTCACTCTGTTCGGGCTTCTGACGGCTGAGGTGGAATGCATTTCGTGTTTGGCGCATTCGAATAGAACGCTCCCGTGTCCTAACGCTATGGCGACACCCCCCATCTGGCTGTCCTTGAAGCACTCCAAGTTGTCTGTGAATTCTGTCACTTCACCTATCGGTTCAGCTTTGGGCGGTTCCGGGGGGTAGGGAATGGAAAATGGCGGTGGATAGAGACACCAGTTTGGTGATGATTGACACCAGTTGGGACTCGGGTTTTGGTAAAAATTCGGCGCGAAATTGGGATTATACTGGTAGCCGTAAGAATTGTAACAGTGAGGGTTCCTTAGAAGCTCTTCTCTTTTGTATTTCTCAGCATTGTAGTATGCTAAGCTATTATAGTCATTATATGTATTCTCATAAGGATTGAAATGACCGTAAGGGTTCGCTGGGAATGTGTAAGCGTTCGCCATTTGTGGATAGTTTCCGTACCCTTGTATCGGCGTTTGATTTCCATAGCTGTTCTGATTCACCGAATGGAAATTATTTCCGGTGAAATCTGTTACTGGTTTATTTGCTGCGGCCATATTTTGTTCCTCATGGCTGATAGTGAAGTTGCCTTGGGCCGTGGAAGTTTGGGGCGCGGAGTTTATTCTGTTGTCATAAGGATTTCTGTGCTCGTAACCTTGGTTAAGATGAGACCTTTCAGATGGTGGGTACGGTTTCAAAAACGTGGAGTTTTCTATACCATCTGGGGCGTTAGTGTGTTGAGACCTTGAGGGCGGCCTCGCTTTTGGCACCCTGAAGAGGGAATTTTCATTTTCCGGCGTTGACAGCTCCTTTGGCTTAGATTCCCAATTCTTTGAGTCGGGCGACTTCCAAACACTTTTGCGCACATCGGGCGAATTCAGCATTTCATTGTTCGGTGATTTTAGTTCAGGGACTTGTGACGAGGCGGGGGATGCAGGAGTGCTCTGTGAATTCTGTGAATTCTGTGATATTTCCGTCAACCGCGGGGAGCTGGGCATGTCGAACTCTGCAATCTTGTTCGCTATGTCACCGATAATTTGTTTCTCGGGCTCCGTGTTATTTTTCTGCAACATTGGATCGGAATTTGTTTCACTCCTACTAGAATCTGGACTGTAATTGTTTGGAGGTACGTTTAGATGGGCTGTTGTCGAATCGGGGTCCTCTTTAACAACGTTACTGAATATTTCGGCGTTACCAAAATCGGGCCACTGATTTTGTGGATTGATTTGATTGTATTGTTGTTCCCTCTTCTGCAACCCAGTCGCAAAGCTGGGCAGTTGATTCGGGTTAGGATTCTGACACGAATTTCCTTCAACAACCGGCGACATATGGTTCGGGTTGTACAACGCATTCTGATGGTGCAAATTGTAGCTTTGTTCGTACGAGTTGTATGGGGAGTCCAATACCGTGCTAGATATCTGATTGCTCTGTAGTTGCGCGTCAGTGAAATTATCTATCATCGTAGCCATATCCAGAAGTGCTGGATTGCCCAAATTGGGGTTCATGAGACCTGCATTCTGGTTGTGCAAGTTGGCGTTCATGAATGCGGCGTTATAGTGGGAGTTGTTGGTGAAGGCTGAAGGGTTTGATTGGTTGAGAGCTGGCGTGTGAGCTCTAGGGGAGGCACTGCTTTGGCTGCGAGGGCTGGCGTTGTTCCTGTCATTGGGTTGAGGAGTGCGGGGCGCGGGCGAAGCGGAGGGTTGTGGCTTCTTCTGATTGTTGCCCGGGCTTTGTTGCGCAGTGTTGCTGTTGTTGGGATCGCTATTGTCCTCTTCTTTCCGCTTCTTGCCGTGGCGCCGGCATGGTTGCAAGGGAACAGATCGAACTCTGACCTCCATCGGGAACCTGGAATTGGAAAGATGTCGTAATTTAAAATACTAGCTACAAATGTTCTTCGAACGTGACCTGGGCCGCTCATACGCTGAACTTTAATCCGATTCCCCTTGCATTGAAGGGGAGTGTACCCCCGGTATTACATCGGAACTAAACACCATCAGATATGTAAGGTTTCATTGCATCTTGGTCAATTGCAGGCATGATGGCTGTTTAACTATATTATTCTTCTAGCTGTTATCCGCGACTTCGCCCGCGTGGTATTTAACAAAAAAGTTTTTCTAAAATAAAAGACGAAGTTACTACTTGTTACTTCAGCTATCTGCCAGTGAAATTCCCGTCAAAATCGGTCCAGCCTTTTCAGAGATTAGCCGAAACAAACAGTCAGACAGACAAAAATTGTAAAAAATGTTGTTTTGGTATATGTACCGTGTATACATCCAAATGCACTTAGTAAAAAGCAGTTATTTTAATATTACAAACGAGACACTCCAATTTTATTTACTCGTATAGTTAACAAATAGTAGGTACATCACCACTCACTTGTCCAGTATCTCCAGCGCTCCGTTCTTGACCTTCTCATCCTGCCCCTCCTTGGAGCCGAACTCGTCGGTGTGATCCAGGACGTACAAGGGTAGCACGTGCAATTGCTCGTCCGGGGGCTTGGTGAGCGAGCGGTGCTTGGCGAGCGTGACCACCGCGGTGCAGCCCGTGTTCATGTTGTGCAGGTCGCGGTGCGCGTGCGCACAGAAGTCTATACACGCTGTTACACCTGAAACGATGGTATAGATCTTTTATTGTTATAACCTGATGGCCGTTGGGGCAGAAAGGTTCTAGAATGGCGACCATGAATCGGAAAACGAAGTGTAGGACGACCGATGATATCACACGCGTCGCAGGAAGCCGGTGGATGCGAGTGGCGGAGGACCGTGATGTGTGGAAAATGTTGGGGGAGGCCTATGTCCAGCAGTGGACGTTTATCGGCTGATAGATTAGATTAGATTGTTAATACCTGTATTTATCACACCGTATATACTAACTTGTTTAGACCTCTGTAGCTAAATAAATTATATTTGGTTCTAAATGGCTGTCTCAATTGATTATGTGACTCTAGGAAAAGAGAATCCCGCTTCTAACCTACTCGTAGTAGCAGTAAACCTCCTTTAAGTTGGGCAGTGAACTATGAAATCCACAAGATTTTACGACATATTACCGCTCTATATTATTATTTCCTATTCGGTCACCAGCGGCATAGCAGTCCCATGCTAAGATGGAAAAGACGGGATAGCAATTGATATCTAACGCAGCGTATACGCAGCAGCGGAAATAAAAAATCCTTTAGAAAATGTCAAACTACTCACCAGAAAATGGCCTCCCTGCTTTAAAGCCAAGCCTGCAATCCGAGGCCTCCTTTTCAAACTGGCACTGGTTCTCGAAGGCCTTAGGCGCCAAGTTCATGTACAGCGGACTCAGTAACGTCGCCAACACGTGGACGCGTTCTTCTATCTCGCTCTCCTCGGTCTTCACAGAGAGGCGGAACTTGCGTACTGTTTTGGAACGAGCATACTTGCAGCCGTTGTAGTACATCGACCAGGAGCAGCCGAAGCTGTAGGAGGCGCCGCACGTTTCTGGGTCGAGGCCTAGAAAGATGGAGAGGATTCGTTGTTATAGCTATAGGGGGATGTATATACGGACTTGGTAAGTTATAAATTGTAGTCTTAGATATTCCTAAACTGACGCAATATGGGCAATCCTTAAATATGCTGCGGTGGAAGTCTTTAGCCAGTGAGTCCAGTGCTCATCATACCTCATAGTGGACATTACCACAATTCCACTTCCAAGTCCACACAACTCGTATGTAAGTCAAACCAACGCCGGAAATGTTGTGAACAAGGAATTATATCTACTGGTATTTTAATCCAACCCTGTCTGGTCTATCCATAGATTCACGATATTATTGTATACAACATGTTTTTTTTTTAAAGAAACTTTTGACGAAGCTTAATCCAAAATAAGTGTTTAGTGAATCCTCTGTGCGTGTCTGTTTACGAGTGTCATCAAAAAATCACTGGATATCGCTATTGTAAAAGTGAAAACCCTATGGTTACATTGAAAAGATAGGGACTTATATTATCATTATACTAAGGATCTCCGACACGCCATTTTCATATCATCAGGTCACATCCATTATTTTATTTATAATGTGTAGGTATTTATTGAATGTTTTATTGCTATCAATTACTTGATATTGGCAAAATACCCGCTATGTTGTGGGTGAGGCCATTTGCATCTCCATGTTATTTCATTTCGTAAAGAAAGAAGAAGATTATACTAAGGGTCGAAGTAAAGAGAAAAATCAAAGGTTGCGCCGGCGGCATTTCAGATAAAATCTACTAATGAACACGTATGTACACGACTCATACATCCTCATATACTTACCTTGACAAGCGCAAGTCCGGTTCTCATTGGTGGCACACCTCCTAGTTGTAGGCAGACCGTATCGGTTCAGCTTATGTGATAGGAGTGTGTAGTCCAGGTCAGCCTCGGACTGGGGGATGCCCTCCCACGCGACCAGGCACACTACTATCCACGATGTAGCGCATTTGTGCCCGTTACGGAACTTTACTACGACTAATACTTTTTCCGTGTAGTTTGATCGACGAATCACCTGGAAAGAGATGTTAGGATTAGTATTGGAATGTTAGTGACTGTTCCTACCCCAGTTTTTTTCATTACTGTTTGTGGTATACCATTGTGATTTAGGATACCTTGTGCGGGGACGATACGATTGTTAATCATATCGTACTAAAGAAAGATGTATGGATGTTTATATCGAGATAGCGTATGCTATCATCATGTGACACCCATTACTTTATTTATAACTAGCTGTTACCCGCCACTTCGTTCGCGTGGTATTTAACAAAGACACAACCGTTGGCAACAGCCTGCTCGCGCGTTCTGAGCCCGCGGGACGCATTTCAGGTTGTTGCTATCAAACTTAATCAGGCGCAACGCTGCAACATTGGTTTTAATTTTTTTTCGTGAGATCCTATGTTTTTTTTCTAAAATAAGAGTAGCCTAAGTTACTCCTTGTTACATCAGCTATCTGCCAGTGAAAGTCCCGTCAAAATCGGTCCAGCCATTTCAGAGATTACCCGGACCAAACAGACAGACAGACGGACAGACAGACAAAAATTGTAAAAAATGTTGTTTTGGTATAGGTACCGTGTATACGTCCAAATGCACTTAGTAAAAAGCGGTTATTTTAATGTTACAAACAGACACTCCAATTTTATTTATATGTATAGAGTATAGATGTGTATTGAATGATTTATTGCTATTAATTACTTGACATTGGCAAAATACCCGCTAGGTTGTGGGTGAGGCCATTTTCATATCCATTTTAATGCATCGCATTTCATTTCGTTACGAAAGAAGAAGAAGAAGAGATAGCGTATATACACTATCGCGGTTTCATTAGTATGACATCTAGTGGCGGCATTATGTACTTGTAGTTTCAAAATGCTACCTATATCCTAGATATGATTAAATGTATCAATTATAGTATCATATCAGTACTTCATATTTTTATTATAATAGACTTCTCATAGATATAAATATAATAATGCAATATCCTGCTTAAATAACTTACAAAGATGATGAACCAGAATTAAAAAAATACTGATGATATGAGTATGTAAGGGGCAGGTAAAATACTCGTATGAACACATGAACTCATTGTTGGGATCCATACACTCACCCACTTAGCCATGGGGCAGCCCTGCGCCGACTTCCCCTCCTTTCCAGTATAGCATATCTTTTCTATCCGCAACTCTTTGCCCGACAAACCAGTTCGCGCCTCCAATTCCTTCCTTAATTCCAATAACGTTGACGAAGCACCTGCACCAAAAATTTATATTTATTTTGAAGATTCTTTTGAACAATAATATGTTATATTGTAAGAACTTAGCTTACCTAAATGAGTGTAATAACTGCCAGGCTCCGGAGGGTTCTTATCCGCTGGGAAGCAGTTGCAATCAGGCACTTCGGTCCGTGAATTATTCTTTAGCTTCTCCAAATTATCTAAATATTCTTTGGAATAATTGAATTGATTCTCTTTGATTGGCGTTTTGGATACATCTGGTACTGGAGTACCAGGTTTTTTTGAGTCTTTTTCTGTTGAATCTGTATCGTCTTCTAGTATTTCATCTTTGGTCTGAAGTCCTGGACACGCGCCATCTCTAAGGTGCTCTGGTGGAGGCTTCTTAGTGGAGCCTTGTCGACAGCAGGAATAACCAACTTCATTCTTAATTGCGGCCGGACCACCATCTCCTGGGTAGAGATAAGGTTCATTTCTCGGTGGCTGATTGTACATGTTCTTGTATATCTTGTGTCCTGGTGGTGAATGCTCGGATTTAATTTGTTCAATGTAGTACGGCGGCTTCGGTTCAACGGTTGTTGTTCTTTCGGAGTGACTTCTATTTTCAGTGTCTTTACTCAATTTAGGATCATTGATGTTCCTGTTGCATTTCGGAACGCCCGTACTTTCTTGCGGGAGTGGTATGTGAGCGTAAGTCTCAGCCGGCTCTGGCCTCCGCTCGTAATGAAAATTCTGAAAGCTCTGATAGTTCTGCGGTTTCGTGCCGAAGTTTTCTTGTTTTATTGTCGATATAGGCGGTAAAACAGTATTCTGCGGCCTCGTTAAACTATTAGCGCAGTCTCTGTACGTGTTAGCAGCCATCTCGTTTTGCTTAGGATACGAATTTTGGTTGTTTCTTTGCGGATCAGATTTCATTAATCTGTCGTCTTTATGGTACTGGTAACTATCTGGCGCCTCCAATTTAGGTATCAGAGGCGCCGAAGGATGTCTAAACTTTGAATCGTACGCTTCCCTGTCGTAAGCTCGTCTTTGTGCGTTTGTGTCTCTCGCTGGGTTGCAATTCTGCTGGTTGGTCTCCGACACCGGTCCGATTAGCATTTTTGACTGAAAATCCTTACTATCCTGCTGATTATAACCTAAACTATCGCTACTGTAAATTTCTGCATATTTTTGCGCTTCAAATGGAACGTTGGAGTATGTACCATAGTGTCCCCTCATGTCCGCATACGACGGCAACTTCTGAGGCTTGGCGTTTTTAGCCGAAGCGTGTCTATCGTAACTCCTCGGGACCTCTGTCCCCCCCTCCCATACGTGGTGGCCACCACCTCCGAACTCGCCCGCGCCGTAGGCTTGGGCGTTCTGTGAATAATTACCTGCGACAGGATAAGCCTGCTCGCCTAAGCGGTAATTATCTCGGAGATGGTGGCTATACGATAAAAAATGACCGGTAGTATTCCTATCGTCGCCGACGGACACGGCACCGGCTTTCCTATCGTCTGCGACCCGAGGCGGCCCCTCCCCGGGGTCGCCTTTGTCTGGCGGCGTGTTGGTGCCGTCTCGGGTGTGGTTCTGTTTGTTTAATATCATCGTTTTCAGTCTCGAGTTCAAGTTTACCCTGTCCGATTGCGAATACATTTGCTGTTCAGACTCCTCCTGTCTCTGTTGCATCTGCTGATTCTGCATTTGCTGATTCTGCAACTGATTTTGCAATTGTTGCTGTTGATTTTGCAACTGTTGTTGCTGATTCTGCATTTGCTGTTGTTGGCTTTGCAACTGTTGATTCTGCATTTGCTGTTGGCTCTGCATTTGCTGATTCTGCAGTTGTTGGTTTTGCATCTGTTGGCTCTGTAATCTTTGGTTGTGCTGCCACTGGCGTTGCTGCCAGTCGTTCTGGTTCTGCGCTTGGCCATTCTCCCTATACTGTCCGCTAGTGTAGCCGCCCGAATACCCGCTACAATCGAGTGAAGCTCGCGGACCGTTGCTCCCCTGCAGGTATCCAGGCTCGGCGTTTCCCGAATGCTGTCCATTCGGCGTGTTTTGTTCCTGTCTCTCTCCATCCGTGTTCGTATCACCCGTCCCGTTATCCGAGTTGGAGTATTCATCCTGATGCTCTGATGAGTATTCAGTGCGTTCGTAGTTCTGTTGGCTGACAGTGTAGACGGGTGCGGCGGTTGTTGGTACAGAGTTTTGGTAGGACGCAGCGGAGGCTGGTCGAGAGTCAGTCCCCGACGCGGTGCCGGGCGTTGAGGCCTGTTGGGCGTACTGTTGTTGGTACTCTGTGGTGTAATGCGGAGCTCGTGGTGACGGAACTGAAGTATACGTTCCACGGTTCGAAGGCGGCCTCTGAGTGGGAACAGCCTGCACCCCCGCTTGATAGTACGTGTTGTTTGTCACATCGAAGGTGGTGGCGACGTTCTGGACGGTATACGTGGTGTTGGCCTGGTAGTGGGGTGACGTGGCGTACGCAGTGTGATTCCCTTGGTAGTCCAAGGTCGTCTGTCCGGTTTGTGTGGGGAGCTGTTGGATGAACTGGTTCTGCCAACCTGTAGACAATAAATAAACATGGATCAGTTGATTAAATGATCCGTACACCATCACGCTTGTAATCCCCGAAGGGTTATGCAGAGGTAGGCAGGGGTGTCCACATTTAGTAGAAGGCATTTGGTCCCATTATAATAGGGGTGAACCTATTGGCATTATACCGGGCACATTCCTTCTCATTTAAGGAGGATTTAAGCAGCTAATGGTAGACTATAACCACGCTGGCCTATTGCGATTTGGTGAACTTCACACGACTTTCGATTGACGTGAAAGTTTTCTCACGATGTTTGCCTTTCAGCAAGTGACAGTCATGATTGGAAATGACATTCGCAGCCCCGAGAAATCCCAGAGGTGCGAGCCGGGGTTTGAGTCTGCACATCTTGTTTTCAAGGCGAGCGTTCTACCAGCTTGGATATGATTGCTTATTCTTAATAGTTTTAATTCAATTGAAGTGGTTGTTACCTTGTGTCGGGTCGGTCTGCCAGGCGGTAGGAAATCTGTTGGGATCGCCCGCGTAGAACGGCATTGGAGCCTGAAACAAGATCAAAATAAAAATGTTAAACATATAGGTATAATTACCTGATTAAATATTAAGTGATGTCCACGTAACAAAATAATAGCACAATATAAACGAGCGCGACCTTGTTTCGTTTTTATAACACTAGAGGAGCATTTCAGATAATTAGCGCACAGGTGGTGACGTCATTGTTATATTGTGGGTATGTGTGTCGAGGCTGAGGCCTCGGACATTGTTTGTTGTGTGAACCGGCCTAATGTAATCACACGTTGACCGAGGTCGGTGAGGCGATGGATACGTTACTTAGATCACGTAGAAAAGGAGTTATTATGTTTACAATATACCGTGCTACGTAGATTAAATATCAACGGATAATTATGATTCCATTGCCGTTTAATAATGAGGTTACTATTACCGAAGAATCTACTGAACAGAAGGTTAGCTGCAGGGTATGTGGCTTACAACGCGAATTCCACACATTGAAATAAAAATAATTTAAAGATTTTATCGCGTTTATTTTATGTTATTACGTTCCCGACGTTTCGGCTGCTTTACAGCAACCATGGCCACGGGAGGACGACGGGAGTATGGACGGGGGTTTTACTTTAAATATTTTTTAAATAATAATTGTTTTCATTTTTTTTTTTAGAATAAGTAGCGCTTAGCCATGCGCTCAGTACAGGATGTAGTTTTTTAATGTCTAATAATTCGATATATGTGTATGGGAATGTTATCTTTATAACCTACGATTAGCCCTGTTCAAATATTTTACACTATTATTATTATACCTTATATATATTTATATACACAGCCAATGGGTAAAGTATGTAAAAGAGGCAAAGTATATAAACTTATTTGATTAAAGCAAGATAAAAGCTCCGAAGCGTAATTTAAAGTTCACGAATGTTTTTTTTTGCGTAATAACGCTAAACACAAAGAAGATTATTAAATAACAAAACTTTAACATATTAACCGTTGTCGGGACGAGGTAAACATATATTGTTACGCGAACAAATTATAATGTAACGTGACTTTGAAACTCGTTTAACTTCACAAGATTTTAATTTCTGCCAGGAGGGGCGAGGGGGGGGGGGGGGCGCGTTTTGCTAAGTTATGTTATATTGTATTAAACGCGACGGGTAACGTACGCTCGTAGGGTTGTCGAATATATTGTGTTTACAAGATATATTACCGAACTCAACACGCTTTTCGAGCACAAGAAGTCGCTCTTACAAGCATGTTTATACTTGCAACGATATTTAAAAATGTTGCACGTGATAATCACGGTTGAATCCCAGAAGTGCGAGCTGGGTTTTAAATCTGCGTTTAAAAAAATTGGCTATCGTAATAGCGTCTTGAATTTATGTATTCTTTAAAAGGTTATTATTTAGAAATTATACTGTATTAATTCTGTTTTTTTTTTATCTGTGCCTCGAATCCCAACTTCGCACTCAACCAACATAACTTCCTCGTTTTCATATCGCTTTTGTTACTAACAATAAAGTGCCAACCCTAATGTTAAGTAATTAAAAGTTTGTTATGTCGCTGTAATGGGATTCTATAACGAGATTATTCTTGTTTATGACTAGACACACCGGCTGTTAGTCGATTAACAATGATTATTAATACTTTTGTAGTATTAAAAAAATCTGAATTCGTCAAAACCCATCATGTCAAGATACAACCTACTAGCGCTCTAACCTCTAGTCAACATTTCTTGACAAGATCTCAAAGAAAATGAAAGCAACACTGCAAACACTGGCTCCTACGGGTCAGTATGGTTCTTGTAATACCTCACGAATCCCTTAGGCTACCACAAAACGCCGGCATCGATCTAAAACAGAGTGAGAAATCCCCATGAATGAAGATGAAACATGCCGACAAGCACTGGACTCGTGTCGGTATCTGTACGTGTTAAATTACATAACCTAGTCCCCATATGTTAACAGTGTGGACGTAAAAATCTTAAAAAAAAACCGACTTCAAAAAATCTGGAAACATCAGACCGTTCTTGGCCGTTCTCAGACGCCTTCACCGAAAATTTGGGGCTTACGAGGTTTTTACATTTGAAATAAGCTGGTCAAGTCCACCAACACGTGAAAGTTCGTTGCTCTACTATCTACTATCAACGAGTTAAGATTAAGTGTCTACTATACTATACAGAGGTACATTGAGATGGGTCAGTATCCGTACCTCCGAGACTATACGTAATAGAAAAATATGTTCTAAGGAACCATGATGTTGATTTTAGAGATAAAAAAACTGCATTCATATATTGATTTCTTATATTTACGCGAATACTACACATTGAAATAAAACTATTTTTAAGGATTTTAGGAAGGAACGTAAAAACGAAAAATAAACGCGATAAAATCCTTAAAAATAGTTTTATTTCAATGCATTCATATATTTAAAAAAAACTCATACGTGAATCATTTTGTAAAAAAAAAACATCGTTGTTTATTGCGCTATTGATTGACGCAATGATGATTTTTATTAGCTACAATAATTATCATAATTCAATTTTACGTTTATTTATTAATTTAAAAACACAGTCAAATCTTTGTGGTTTCTCCACATAATAAAATCTAAATAATCAAATAGAGATTTCAAAATATCTGAGTAGTACCCGGATGCACTCAGAATTATTATACATCTCAAACACATTATTTTAAGATGTTTATAAATAAAAAACAGCCAATTTTATTAATGGATTTACATTACACATTTTAACCTTATAAATATTTGATATTTAGAATAATTGCAGCAGTAAAATAAATTATGAAGCGAGATACAATTTTACGACCGTGTGCCACAGCCATTAAATGCATTTTACGAGTAGCTAGCGTGTTGTATGTATAAAATATTTACTATCAATAAGTATACACTTAATAATCATGATATAATCAATTAACTTATAATTATTTGGGATAAAAAATGATATAACCCAAAATGGCCATTTTAAATCTTACCGCCCGGAAATTCTACTTTATTCAATTTACAAAGCCATTGCAAAAATACGAAAATGTTTTTTTTTTTTAATTTTATGCTCTTTTGCACTTCGCCTGTGTAAAAAGGTAGGAATAGTCATTTAAGCCCAAAACAATTGTTTTTGGATTTCTTATCTGTGTTAATTGTTCTTGTGTTTATCCGCTTTTTCGACAATTATGGCAAAACTACTCGACCAATTTAAACAAGGTTTTCACTATTGGATAGCCCACTAGACTCAAAAGAGTGGGCATACAGTGTGATTATGAAAGGGTATACTAACCTTAGAACCTGTGCTTCTTCAGCGCATTTGTAATCATGATAGTCAAGATATACTTCTTGACTTTCTTAATCATTCTGTATATCATCATCACTATGGCCATATGGTTGAGCTGAAGAGCATTATCGAAATAGAGTAGCTGTCAAAAGCTGGCTTTCATATAACGTGTAGGACTCACCATCGGCTGGCTGGGATGTTCCTGCTTCATGGCTGGTGTGGTGGCCGGCGCGGGGCTGGGCGCTGCCGGCGCTTGCGGCGCGGGGCTGGACGCGGCGGCCGGGACTCCGGGGGCGGCCACGCCGGGCACTCCTGATGCGCCGAGGGGCTTGCGACCGCGGTAGCTCTGGCGGGGAGAACACCTTGGTAAGCTACATTCTTTTTTAATTCAGATTGGCCATCGGCTACTAAATAAAGCTATTTTGCCAGTGTCGAGTATTTATAGATATTTGTTGTAAAATCGAATTTCTATCAGTAAAGCTTTAGATGCTGCGTAGACATATCGTAATACTGACTACACATAATGATTACAAATACGCTAAAGATGAGCGGGTTCAGGCCTGGGTATACCCTTTCTGAACCATCTTGTATAGTACTACCTACTATTGTATCTATAGTATCCCTACATGGGTTAAAGGAATACTAAACTTGTAATAAATTGCTTTGGATAGAGACAGCACTTTTTAAAGTACTTTTTGTATCACTACGTAATCTACATATTGTAACGCAATCGAGAACAGACTAATAATAATGACACATAATACGAAACCGAAGTAAAATAGAAACAATATGAAAGTCGAGTGAAAGTAGCAAGCGAGAAATACTCGTAAGCTATGCAAGAACCATTGCGCAAACCGAATTCTTGTACAATAAAAGGCTTTCACAAACCAACAGATGGAATACCTTGTCATAACCGACATTCAAACCGATTTACCGGTAATGCGGTATACCCATCCCAATAAAATCTTCCTTTTTCAAATCTAGCCCTCCTATTGGCTGGTTTTGAAATAGAAGCGAACGGGCCTTTGCGCTTGGTAATTTGAAATTGGAAGTAGAAAATTTCAAATTATACGTTATGTGCAGTTATTAGTTATTACGCACGATAATGAGGCTTA
Source organism: Pheosia gnoma (assembly GCA_905404115.1). Lineage (NCBI taxonomy): Eukaryota > Metazoa > Arthropoda > Insecta > Lepidoptera > Notodontidae > Pheosia > Pheosia gnoma. The sequence continues at coordinate 9,175,931 of FR989899.1, read as the reverse complement.
TTTGCAGTGATTTATAATAATGTTTGTAGTATAGATAGCGGTTTACTAGATTGCGTTGTGAGATTATAATGTTGCGCAAATAAAATTCCTTGTAAGATAGATAAATGTAGGTATGATATACCGTTACATTATACGCTGCAGATAACATAATAAGTGTGTAAAGGAAACATGAAGATTATCTCCAACCATTTTGGCATTAATAATCAATAAGTTTTTTTATGCGAGAACTACAGACCTGCATTTTTTATTTATTTTTCAACGGAACGTGAACAACTAAGTAAATGTATAGAATTATAAATGAATTGCATAATTGAAATTATAGACAGAACTATCCGTGATCAAAGGACCGTGAGATAGTTGCTTGCTAACGCGATCAGTACAGTCGAACTCATCATGCTTAATACTTATTGCATACTCGAAATCAACTTAGTACATAAGTACTTGACTTAAGCATTTTTTTTTAAAGTACAAAAATATTATAGTAGTAAATATCGAATTATCAACATTATTCTTATCATCAATGTCAAAGGGGAATATTATGTTTTGTAATGTATGGAAATTCTGGCATCCGTAAAGATTTACAGCGGCAATCAATCACATAAGTCAAGATAATTAATTATTTCATGATAATACTTGATAAGGTCCTGTGAGGTTTATCGAGAGACGAACTGTTTTCTTGTGTGGATACTTATGTTTGTTATTTCAAATATACATAATGTAGGTACTTTGTCTACTACACTTTCTAAGGAACACCGTCTGTCAATATATGTAGGTATTCATCCAGAACATATTTAATGAGTATTAATCATTAGGCTAACACTTTTGCTAACAACTGTACTAATACCAACACCCAAAGAATTCTTTTTTTATTACAGTATAGGATGCTTCTTTGCTCATAGAAATATGATAAGTTTAATAAGATATACGCCGCTTGACTGAGCAATCTGAAAAGCTATGTGAAGTGATCGTAATGTTTGGGCAGATGCATTTTCATTTGCATTCAGAACTTAGTTGGGGAGTAATTCAGTTATCTTTGTTGGAGTAACATAATAGTGCATAGCTCATATTTCCCATACTTAATTCCAACTTGGTATATTTTTTGTTCGTTACCTATTTGAGCGGTTATAATTACTTGAGGTCGTTTGGGTTATCGTGAAAAAGATGGTTCGTTCATCCGAATTCCTTCAAAAAAAGGAGGAGGTTCTCAATTCAATTGTTTTTTTTAATATATTTGTTACCCTAGATCTCCGTCGTTTATAATTTTATTTGAAAGCATATACTTCCAGATTATTAAAAGTGCAATAATGTACCTACTCATTTCTTGTTGTCACGAGTGACGGAAATTAAAGTATTACAGATCAAATACTTGCCTATATCGTAATAAAAAAAAAAAAAAAATAGTGAAGCTTGACTTTGCGAGTTCTCCCAAGTAAAATGTTCAATAAAGTATATTAGCTTTACTGATAGGGGCTTAATTTCAACATCTTCAACATCGTCATCAACATTATTATGATCATCAAGGAAACATATTTGATTTAAAATTACGAAGAAATCTTTTTTTTAGCCGATTGCCAACTTGAAAAAAAAAAAACGTTTTTTTTAAATCCATATCTACTTCTGATAGACTCGAATAAAATGCCTTAATTGATAATGATAATGGCGATGAGTATGATAAAATTAATAGAGCGGTAGATACTTTACTGAAAATTTTGAAAAGCCATTATTGACAACTCCGCACTCTAAGTTCCCGTGAAAAAGCCGAAAAAGTAATTTCATCACGTTTGAATTAACTTCTAATCTTTTATTAGGTATATGCGCACAGCACAGCCACTGACATGGCGGGGTCACGATATAACTCAAAATTTGGCCGTGTCGGGCTGTACATTACAGTAAACAATGGCGCTTTGTCCCGGCCGCAACTTGGCCCGCCCGGCCAAACTTTTGTCCACAACTTGGCCCGCCCGGCCAAGCTTTTGTCCAACTTCGTGTAACTGGCTTTAGGCTTTATTTAATTGTCTTCCCGATCTACGCGAACTGGGAACATAATCCTTTAGTAAAGCCGTTATGTCAGCGGATACTTTGAAGTTTATTGTGTTGTTGCGAAATATTGTTTGTTAATTGCCATTGTGAAGTTCCAGTGTGATTTATGTGTCTAATAATAGGTACCTAGTATTCTAATTCTAGATTGTAAGTAATAAATAACTTACACATATTTTAGATGTAACATTTTTTTTTAAATAAATTTTATTATTATTTATTAATTTAAAATCATATTCATTCGTATAAGTAAGTCGAAAATTATAAGGTGTAACAAAAATAATGTAAAATATTTTAACGGATGAATCAGTAAGTTATATAGATCACGTTGATGTATAAAATAATTGTGTAAATGATGTTTGTTTTTTTTTAAAAAACAGGGCGAACCAATCGCGCTTGGTCCTGCGCTCAGTATAGGATGTAATTATTTTAATGTGTAATAATTTGATTTATTTCTTTGGGCATGTTTTCTTGATAACCTACTGTTGGCCTTTTTAAAATATTTTACACTATTATTGTTACACCTTATGTTTTTATTAGCTGACGGGCCGCCTACTCCCTGTGCCCCGAAGGTAGTTGTAAAGGTCATGTATATATCGAAGTAAAACTGAGGCGTTTTGTAAACCGCCGAGCAGTTTTATAAAAGAGCAAATTCTACACTCCAGCTGAGACTATACTACGATTCTAGTAAACTCTGATACCGCGTTTCAGACTTGTATGGATATTCGCCAAATGTATTTAGCGTTGTGTTAAGTTTGATCTGGCCTAGTAACACGTAGCGAGGTCATAGAGGTCACTGCAGCACAATGGCGAAAATTTCGAGAGCCAACAAGATACAGTCACTTCGGGCTTACACAAATGACTAACAACTGGCCAAGATCCTTCGAATACAGTGAGCCAAGGTCACCTGCAATTGACTGACAATGTATTTATTTACACTGTTGTCAGAATATCCCGTCCCGGTTATCACAGTATCGTGTTTACCAAGCGTCCGTGTGTATTGGCCAAGGTCGCGCTTTGATCTTTTTGGCAAAATATCAAAAACTGTAACACAATTTTCTTGCGACCGACCGTTAATATTGGACGTGTTTACAATATAGGGCTACTCCGTTCGTGTAAATTAAATGAATTGATCCGAACATAAACATTTTTTTTTAATAATGCGTGGGTACTCCGGTCAAACTATGACATTAAGACGTCAACCACCTCAGTCCTCCCGTGACCATGGTTGCTGTAAAGCAGCTGAAACGTCGGGTACGTAAAAATTTATTAGTTAAATTTCAATAATGAATTTTTGTTCATTGATTTTTACGTGTCATTTCCGACGTCGCGTTGTTTCAAGTGATTTTATAAATTGGGATTTATCGATTAAGGATTAACAGGTCTAAGGTATGTGGATTAAGATCATAAACGAAGTTGAAGTACAGAATATTTTAATTAATTGGATTCTATAACGTGAGTTGTGCACCAACCCTTATACCTACGAGCTATTGTATATACCTACATCGTATTGTTTGTTTTCAGTGCAATGATTTACGCGGTTGTAATTCTTTACGACAGTGTTTCACGCAATGTTTTATATCTAAATAAATACTAGCTGGTATTAATGGCGGAATAAATTATATTTACGAGTCGCACTGACACAAAAAAATGTCAGATAAAATCTTCAATAAAATGTTTTTGCCGTGTGAATATTTATCGGCAATGATTCTGTCTCAATGTTTAAGCTTATCAAATAAGAATACATAATACCTTTGGTATGTTATTATTTTTGTTATCATTGTTGTTTAACTATAATTCTCATGTATATGTCGCAGCCGGATTGTAGAATCCGCTTTTTTACAAAATGGCTAGGCGCTTTACAAAACGTCTCAGGTCTGCTGCGACAATTCTACAAGACATTTACAACTTCGGGGCACGGAGAGTAAACCAGCTAGTAAAAAAAAAATGTCAAACTCTTAAAAATAATTAGAGAATGTGGAACTACTACGTTCAACACAGCGGCTGCTAACGTTTAGGCGCTTTGTAAATAGATTTGGATCTAAATAGTTTTAGATCTATAATGGTTAATTATATGAAACTATGACACAATCCCTATCATATTCCTAAACGAATCTAGTGAAATGGCTAGGTCGGCGTAGGCGGCGGCGCTCCTATTTCTAGGTGTCAGGTGACCGGATACCTATACCTGGGAAGTCGGCTGAATGTCAAAAAAACCACATTACTAAACGGCGCACGCTAACCAACCGCATTGTAGTACGCAAAACGCCATTACAATATGCCAGCTGTATTACAATCCGCCCAAACGTTACCCAGCCATTTTATAGAACTAAGCCGTTTCGTAATGCGTCTAGCCGTTTCGTAAAAGACCGGATTCTACAGTCCGGCTGCGACATATACATTTTATTTAATCTGCTAATTATTATACTTTATACTCATCCTCTGCAGTGAATATTTTACGGAATTCAATTCGAGAAATCTGTCAAAACACACTGTTTATAAGATGTTATGCAGGCGTTACCTACCCATTGTTTAATGTTATTGTCATGTAACACGTGTTTGACATCGCCCGAACCAAATTACGGCTTGTTTGACAAACGCGTTTAATTTTGACAACTGTAGGTAATGTTTGATACGCAGCCCACACTAAAAATACGAATGTGAAAGTTTAGTAAATATATCTTTGTATTTATCATAATGTTTATTATTTTCCTGAAAACACTGTTTTAGTAAAGACGCTAAATAATTTTCGACACAAAACATTTTTATGCAGTGTGTAGAGCAAAACAAGCGATGGAGACGCGGCTAACATTTATCTAATGCGAATAATAATACCAGCCCTTCTTTAATGCCCCACTGTTGGGCACGGGCCTTCTCTCAATGCGAGGGGGATTAGGCCATAGTCCACCACGCTGACCCAGTGCGGGTTGGTGGACTTCACACATATTTCGAGCGAATCCGAATATTGCTTCGAATTTTCTTTTTCGTTTCTAGAAGTCTGCATTCTTCTTCTTTCTTTACGATATGAAATAAGATGGATTTGAATATGGCCTCACCCACAACTCAGTAGGTATTTTGCTAATGTCAAGTAATAGCAATAACACATTCAATAAATACACATTATCAATAAATTAATGGATGTGACATGAAGATATGAAAATGGCGCGTGTATGCCTGCATTATTTTTTTGGCATCGCGCCTTCGTGTATATTGCCAGTGTCATGTTTAAATTCTGCATTTTTAAACCATCCGCCATTATAGTTTTTTTTCTATGGAACTCTTGCTCTATTTTAATGAGTGCCAGTATCAAAATAGGTTGTTTACCATGTTGATTGATTGCAGCGATTTAGGATGGTTCGAAGGCGTAACCGCGACCCAATTAGATACCGCTATCAGACGGACAGCCGACGGTATTCACGTTATTAATGACTCAGGGGGTATTTCGTATATGGTAACATGAGAAACTTATCCTTATTTTTGCGGAAAAGAAGCAGCCATGCGAGTGTAACATTTCTAAAGTATATATTATCCATTTAAATAAAACGAATTTTACGGATTTTATCGCGTTTATTTTTTGTTTTTTACGTTCCCGACGTTTCGAACGTAAAAAACTAAAAATAAACGTGATAAAATCCGTAAAATTAGTTTTATTTAAATGTGTAGTATTCGGATAAATAAGATAAATCAATATATATATTATTCTTTAATATCATTTATTTGTTTTGCATCGAATTTTCCACTTACACGTAACTGTAGTAGACGTTAGCCACTAGGTTAGGTACGTACCTCTGGATACTATAGTATTCGTGTCTCTAGGCTTAATCACATTTTGCATTGTAAAACTGTGGCTATAGCAAAACAAATTACCTACCATTGCTACGCTAGCAAGGGTCAAGCCATACTCTACGTTTGTGCAGGCCTTAGCAATCCTTGAATTGTTCCCTGCACAACTATGGCGTGTACACAGACCACCATAAATCCTGAACCATGGTTTATGTATCACCGCGACGGCGACAGAGCGGTATGCGGGAGATCTTAATCGTCGCATGGAACATTTGTACTGCTATTTATTGATAAATATAACTAATGTTGAGCTGTCCGAGCCGGCGTAAAGATTCGCCAAAGATAGGGTTGATATCTACATATAATATTAAGTAGTTTTGCTTACAAAACATAGGGCTGTAAATAAACTACATTTTTACTTTAAGCCACCACCTAACATATTTTGGTATATCTCCAACATACTATTTAGATGTAACGAAAAAAAAAACATTGTACGTTGCATTCTACGTGTGGAAGTCGTTGGGGGAGGCCTATGTCCAGCAGTGGACGTGTATATCGGCTGATAGATAGATAGATAGATAGGTGCATTCTATATTGCTGAAATAATATTGCAAATATTGATTTCTTATATTCACGCGAATACGACACATTGAAAAAAAATTTTTTTAAGGATTTTATTGCGTTTATTATAACGTTCCCGACGTTTCGGTTGCTTTACAGCAACCGTGGTCACGGGAGAACCAAAAAAATGTATAATATGAATTATAATATATTATTCCAAAGCCAACCCGCACTGGGCAAGCGTGGTAGACTATGGCCTAATCCTCCTCGCCCGTGGGAGGCCCGTGCCCAGCAGTGGGACATTAAAAAGGGCTGGAATTATTATTATTCCAAAGCTTGTTTTCACTTTACAGTGAATTGTTTCTGCAGTCGAGATTTTCTTTTTAAAAAAGTAATTGGTTTATTATAGATATAGATATGAGAGTGGCACAGTATAGTAAACACATGCGTAGTGATAGTAGCAACACGCATAGCATCAGTGGTAGCCGCGAACACGTGTACACAGCCAGCCACGTTGGCCGCCGGCTATTCCTGAACGAGCCGGGTGTGAGGTGTGTGGGCTAAGGGATGAGAGTGTAGCGGAGCGAGATACTGAACAAAGCCATGTCGCCAAGCGGCCTAGCCATGTTCCGGCATGATGTTCGGTGTTGCCATTCATGGATGGCGGGTCAGATCAGTTGCGCTGCATGTGCCTAGTGAATGTAGCGTCTCGATCTACTGCCGCCTTCCTACCTAGGCAAGTATGCTCCATCGTAGACCTCATCGTCACTTATCATCAGGTGAGATCGAGATCAAATACTTGCCTATAATGTATAAAAAAAAAAAGATACGTAGCACATAGCGATTTGACAGGTACAACATCCAGAACTGAACGGAACAAAAGTGTAAGTACACTACTATTTGAATGGTGCTCCAATAGTACTTGACATCGAGTGATAGACGGAAGGTAAGACCGAAAATGAATAGTAAGAAAAAGACCAAGAATGTTTTGCGAAGGAGAATCTAAGCCTTTTAAGATATGTTTGAGAAGTACTTATTTTTTTAATCTATACGACAGACATTGGTCTAGCTAGGATTCCAAGTATCTTGGGCAGTAGACAACGATATAAATACTTTTACATATATTTAACGACGATGACTCGGGTCAGAATATTCGTGTTCATCATACAGTTTCCCTTAACGGGATTTGAATCAGGGACACACGGCGGCACAGAAGTAGGGTCACCCACTGAGCCTGGCGGGTCGTCAATTGTATTGTATAGGCTGTTTATCTATATAGATATATATAAAACAAAGTTGTGTTATTACTATTTATAACTCAAGAACGGGTACGCCGATTTTTATAATCTTTAACTTTTTGAATTTATCTCCGCCCCAAATAGCAGAATAACTATTAAAACATTGGAAATAAAACATCAAAAAAAAAAACAGATCATTAATTTTCTCGTACACTTCGATTCTGCGACACAGTACGAAGTTCGCCGGGACCGCTAGTTACTATTAAAAACAGCATTAAAATAATGTAATTATGTTAATTAATAAACGCTATATCTAGTATTTTAGACCACAACAAAACAAGATGAATAATTCAGTTTGTTTTATTTGTGATAACACATGGATTATTTCGTAAATTCTTTAATTACCTTTCAACATACAATAATTGTTTTGAATTAGTTACAAGTAAAAACTTTCAGAGAAATTGTCTTGTGAGAACTATTTGTAAATTGAATAGTATCTAGCAGAAGGAATATTGTTGAGGCAGGTTATGAGCATGAGGATAACTCCATCCTGAAACAGTTTTTCAGAGTTTCCAACCGAACGATTTTTTAGAGAAATTGTGACCTTTAACGGGCACTAGTTAATATTTTATACAGAATGATTAAAAAAAGGTATCTCGACTAACCTTTGAATTCGCATTTGTATCCTAGTTTAAAGTCACTTCGATATTATGTACGCATATTATGTAAAAATGCTCGCATTAACTGAACACATGTTTTGGACACAAAATTTATTTTTTAAGGTCGACATATCGACATTTTGACTTTACATTATGATAATAAATTCACTAAAGATGCGCAGGGCCCCAAATCTGCTAACACAATCGATTCATAATCGAACAGCAACCGCATAGTAACTGTCACTTTTGTCAGATATCCCATATAATATCTGTCAAAAGTGACAGTTACTATGCGGTTGCTGTTCGATTATGAATCGATTGTGTTAGCAGACTTGGGGCCCTGGTTCAGAGGTTAGTATACCTCTTCTTAATTACCCTGTATAGTGTTAGAAGGTTTCTCGATATTCGCCATTTTCACTTCACGTTAAGATTAAAATTTTGACTACTTTGTCACACTAAACGCTTATCTACGATTGAAAACTTTGAACCTGGAAAATTTAAATAATAACACAAACAATATTATCGCACATAATCTAAGAAACAATACTAATTTAATATTGTGTGGCGGACGATATAATGAATTCGCTATTTATACAAGGTGTAACAAAAATTGTGTAAAATATTTGAACAGGGCCAACTGTAGGTTATAAAGATAACATTCCCAAAGAAATAAATTATTACATGTAAAAAATACATCCTGTACTAAGCGCATGGCAAAGCGCTACTGGTTCGCTTGGTATGAACAAAAAAACATTTACACAAATATTTTATACATCAACGTGACCCGTATAACTCACTAATTCATCTGTTAAAATATTTTACACCGTTTTTGTTACACCTCATAATGATTCGTAACAAATGTAATAAGGAAACAGGAAATTTCTCAAGGCGAACGTGTTTTGATAGATTAAAGTACCTACTATTATTACACTGTGATATGAGCTATTATGTTTTATTAAATGATTGTGTACTCATAGAATGTGGCTTAGGTGCCATAGGACTATGGCCTAGTCCCCCTCACATTGAGGGGAGGCCCATGCCCAGCAGTGGGACATTAAAAAGGGCTGGTAAACAATACAGATAATACAAATACAAATATAATAATTTGTATTTGTATTATCTGTATTGTTTGGGTTATTCGATTAAATTTGATGATGCAGTCATCGAAATATGGCAAAGCAGCATCGACGCAGACGTTGAGTTTTTTTATGAACTGATGATATGATCCATTGTGGCGGTTGATTAAAAAAGGGAATACAGGGGTCAGAATTTCGATATATCAATTAAAAAAAAAATATGGTTACAAACTCGCTAAAGAAGCGCTGGTTTACAGTTAAGTACACCCTTTCTGAATCCCCCTGTATAAGTTATAATGAATCGTGAAATGGATGACAATAACAATCTTCTCATGGAAAATTATAACTGGATGCTTAGTACGAAACATGTAAAGAAATAACGTTGAACTTGTACTATAAACAGATAGAACAGTCTTTATCATTCGAAGCAGCCATCATTCTATCATAAGCCTAACTGGCAGTTAAACGGAGTCGAAGGCTACAAGCATTGTGCTTCGATTGATCCTCAACCTTCCAACATTGGTTCTATTGCAGTACGAGTTGATTGCTTCCGCAGCTACGCACGGTCTTACATTGTGTGTCTAGATTCTCAACAGTCTGTGTTGTGGATGTCAATGACGCAACAGCATGCAGGACACACGAATGTCATTAAAATCACCTTTTGTCATTTCTACGTAATTTCCATCTTATGCCTGTCAAGCATTTCCAAACTTTGCGAATTATTATCCCAATTCATCGGTACGTCAAGTGCGAGATTATTCGTGAGTTAACCGTATACTTTAGAGTCTATCCCCCAAATTTATAGGCATGTTATAACTTTATCAAACAGCATATAGTACTGCGCACAAGAGTTTTGCTTTGCGCAGTACTGTATGACGTTTGTTAAAGTTATAAAACGTCTATAAATTCGGGGGTAATAAGTATTTAGATTTTTTTTTTGGAGAATTGAACTGCGTCTCTAGCGGAAGGTATCTAAAACTTCAATTTTCCATACATAATATCTAAATACGTAGACTAAAAAGTATACGGTTAGCTCACGAATGATCTCGCATTTGACGTGCTGATCTAGTTATGGGGAATCAGGTAGTTCTAAACAGACACATACCCTCAAATTTATAGAAAGTATTTGTTCATTGTAGAACTTTTCACCAAAAAAGTGCTTTGCTTGTATACAAATTGAAGATTCTTAAAATTCATACATATTGTTGGGCTACCGTAAAATTAAGTTATTATCACAATAACGTAAAAAGCAGTATATTCTAACAAAATATTATGATATTTAATGTTTCTCTCGAAAAAAACTAGCCAAGGTGTCCGTATCACGTAAAAACCAAACCTTATAAATTCGCGACGCAACTCCGACAAATATATTACGAGTATGTGTGCCAGTGACAAAGTCAGCAACGTTACTCACGCGACACTTACATGTCTAATTGAAATCCCCTTGAGGTTAAAAAGACGTGTCGGCCCATTCAGTTTGAGGATCATTCTAACACGTATGTACTCGTAAATAGAAACACTTATTTAGAAAAAAAAAATTGTTTCTGGCCTTTTTTTTTTAATTCAATTTTTGGGATGTGTTATAATGGGGTTATTAATATTGTCGTTTATTAACTCTGCTTACCTCATCACAATAGTTAGGTATTTGTTATGCCAGGTTGCAAAGTTGTTATTTGGTGCGAGTGCTCATATTGAATACCGAGCAAGCGAAAGATTTTAAGATTGAACCACGAGCGTAGCGAGAAATAGAATCCTGAGCGTAGTTAGGGGCTTAATTAATTTTATTAAAAATTCTCATTTCACTAGAGCGAGGAAAATGTTATAATTATTCAGTGTTTCATTATTCATAGCACGAAGCCTACCCTGCACGGTATATTATTTATCTGGTTAATATAACACTTGTATTACACATGATTTATCCAAAACAAAATAAAACAAAATTAACCACTTCTCTCTTCAATTTCCCCCCGAACCACGTTTCTGAACGTTTCATTATGTTTTTTTAATAGAAACAAAAAAAGTTAGGTACACACCCGGCACAGCATTGCCACATATTAACTAATACTTCTTATGCATTAGTTACTCACGTTCAAAACTCGAAAACCTTTTCCACTCATGGGGCTATAATGGACTTTTGCGAGCAGATTTTGAACAATAAAGGCAGCCTTTCCGAGCCAGTGAGATGAAAAATCTATTGTCTTGCAGGAGAAAACCAAAACTAGGTACCAACATGTTTACCTACTTCTCCTATATCTATGGTCCTATAAACCATACTCCAGTATCAATATTACACCATCCCAATGTTTGGATACCTGCGGCGGATGTTATGGCAATATCAGGGCGAATTATTAGCAAATGTTGCCATGATCATTTGTTATTTAATAAACATGGCCGCTATTGTTATCGCTTAATAACATAACAATAGAATGTGGTAGAAAGTACTTTTGTACAATAGCATTTTGTCTAGCCGGTTGTTGATGGCGGCGGTTACGTTTTCAATAATTTCAGGACGAAATTATAGGTTTATTTTTCTCTATATGTTTAGGATGCATTATAATGTTGCTGCTATCGCTACAAGTACATCAATTTAAAGGTCCTTATGTTGGAAAAGCATTATTATGTGTACATCGTGCTTTGCCAAATCTGAGTGTAGCTGAAGTCTCTTGATTAGCAAGCAATGGACTAACACCTAATTTCTTTTACGTAAGAATAATTTATTTCTCTGTATATTTGCTCCAAAATATTTTGTTCATTCGGTATTGTTAATATACGCGTGTCAACCATCGTTGATTTATTGTCACATAAACATCACGATCCAAGTTCAAGGAGATAATATTGGCCAAGAAACGAATTAAGACAATCTAGGTATGAGGAAAATGTTTGAAGCAAACAATATTCGTTCAATTCCAGGAACGTAGATTGATGTGTCATTGTTTAATATTATCAACATCAAAACATTCAGAAGGCATAGTATATTTACACGATATATATATATCTTTAACTTTAATACCAGTATCTTAATAGTGATCTATGCTATACTGTATACTCAATGTAGCTTATAGAGGTTTTAGTGTTAGTATAATATCTTTATCGAGAGGAGTCTAGCAAGCAAGAGGCAATCAAGAAAGATGTAATGATAAATTGGCTTCATCTTTGATAAGAAATTTCTGTAACATCGTGATCAATAGCATTCCTTGGATGGCCTTCCGCACAAAAGTGTCCATCCTGAAGCAACTAGAAGAGGACCAGAGGCTATCCACCATATGCTTCCAGAGTGCTCCAGTACTTTGGGCAAATAGCTAGGAAACCCGCTGACAATGTAGAAAAAATAATAATAACGGGAAAAGTGGAGGGAAAAAGACTAAGGGGTCGCAGCTCGAAGAGATGGACTGACCAAGTGTCCGAACAACTGGATACCAAACTATTGACGCGCTGTGCTACTGATCGTCAGAAATGAATAAACCCTCAAAGCGAACCTTGGTGAGGTGCATCACGATGCTCAGCAGTGAGCGAACAACTTGAAGAGGAGGAGGTGATCAGTAGTGTTGCCATCTTACAGGGATATTATAAGTGAGATAGTAAGCATGATCGCAGTTAAAAAATCGATGTGCTGGCTCGCAAAAGAGATCACATTCTTTCAATAATTTGCTTTAGTCCTTATGAATCAGTTTATAGAAACCAGTTTGCTATAGCATAGCACATTCAATGGAACATTTTAGTTAAAACGTTATCTCTCATGCCTCAATGATGATACACTATCCAACAATATTTACACGGGTCTTATACAGCACAAGGAGTACGGTCTGTTTAGAAAGAGAAGTCCAGACAAGGACGGTGTTACGTCACCGGGGCGCGCAGGCGCAGCGGGACGGCAACGTCTACAGCGCCGCGCGCGCCGAATGTTTTGTAAATAGAATATTGGATAGCGATTGTCGTGTGAGCTGGATAGCGTGATTCGAAAGAGAGAGATAAGAAACCTGTCAAATTGTGTATGAAATAGAACTTTACGCTGTGGAATTACGGAATACATTAATATTTAATGTGCAGTTATGAATTTGTTCAATATACAGCCGGTTAGTAGCGTAGCTATTGCCGTAATCGTTACATTACAGGCGCTTTATCGTATTCGTAGTTTACATGAGGCTTGAGAGCGTAATTTTTTGAGTTCTGAGACGCGTAATTTAAGCTGCATTCAGTAGCATGTAAACGTCCGGTTCGTGCCGGACAACGACGCAAAATGGGTCCAATCTTAGTTTGAACATAATTTACACATCAAAATTCGCTACTTTGTCTTTACTCTACAAAAAAAAGTCACTAGCAACATTTTGAAGCCATACACAAATTACGCGGTGACTTCAAACAATGTTTGGTGATACAAATGGATTTTTTGGGCTTCAAATAGTTGCTAGAGAAATTGGGCTATACTGTTTTGTTAGTCGTCTGAACGTGCTGCTTATACCGCATTTCGGTTGTCCACGATAACGTTTATCAGTGACCTGATTAATTAATTAACAGTTTTGTGGAACCGTGAAATCATGGGTCTCGTGCGACGCAAATTAATTTTCAACGAAACATGTTTAAGTTAACGTATCCCCGTGTTAGTTAATTAAAATAGGTAGCAGGTTGTTTTTACTTGATAACGTTATCAACGATTCAATTTCTTGTTTTTAATAATTAATGTTAGGTATAAGCGTAGCCAACCACTTAGTATATATTATGTAAATAGGTACTATGCCTTATTTGCATGTATCTAGCTATCGGTACGTCAAGTGCGAGATTATTCGTAAGCTAACCGTATACTTTATAGTCTACCGTATTCAGACATTTTGTATGGAGATTTGAACAGCGCCTCTCGGACGGTATTTAAAAGTTTCAACTCTCCATACAAAATTCTAAATACGGTAGACTATATATACGGAATACGGTTAGCTTACGAATATACTCGCACTTGACGTATGTTTTTTTTTTTGAGAAGATAAGATGGGCCTCTACATTGGCCCTGTGGCTGGTTACATTATATGAATTAGACGTCCTATATTTAATAAGACGTGAACAACGAAACAAAATCAAAATGTATATTTCTGGCATCTTATTTGAGATGAAAATTAAATTCCCTCCCTGTAATCTCATTACACAGTCAAGTATAGAACAATGTACGTGAAATTTTAATAAATAAATAAATGGGAGGCGGTAGGGGGTGGCATCGAAATCCTCCCGGGGTCGTTGACCCATCGACCGCCCCTCCCTCCGTCCCCCCTCGCCGGCCGACACCCCTCCCGCCACGACGTATCGAACCTTCGCGGATGCGATGTGTCTTATGTATTTTAAAATATTATGTAATGCCGAAACATTATGGATAAACTTTTTAATGCAGGTTTAGTTGTCTGTTACATCGGGTAATCTACCTTCAGTATCTTGAAATATCAATTAAGTAGGTATACCTACTTCATAGATAAAAATAATGATCTGTCTGTACAGAGATACTGATTTTTGGAAGAAGTATTTTCCAGAAAGGTACTTGATCCAATTTTACGAAGTTTTAGATGGAGAAAAGAGAAATCATCAAAAGGGAAGAAAAAATTAAAAGATAATTAGGCATTTGATACCACACGATACACTGATGAAGATCATGATAGAAGGAACCCGAAAAGAGGGAGACCAAAAAGAAGCTATTCCAACCAGATAAGGGAAAAGTTAATGTCATGTAGGTATTTGACGGCCTGATTCGCGCAGTTGGTAGTGACCCTGCCTTCTGTGCCGAGGGTCCCGGGCTCGAATCCTGATAGGGACAAACTTTGTGTGATGAGCACGAATGTTTGTACCCAAGTCATGGATGTTGAATTCGCATTTTATCGCGTTTATTTTATGTTTTACCACGGACTTGGGATCTAGTAAGTAATATAATTAAATCCAAAACCATTGCAAGACCTTCAAGACTCTGTGAGTACTTTCTGCGTAGAAGGGACCGCAAGCCAACTAAATATGAGGGTACCCCAGTTCAAACTATGACACTAGGACGTCAAACACCTCAGTCTTCCCGAGACCATGGTTGCTGTGAAGCAGCCGAAACGTCGGGAACGTAAAAACATAAAATACTTAAACGCGATAAAATTCGAAAAATTAGTTTTATTTCAATACGGAATAAATGTTAAAAATAACATTTTCAGACCGATACCTAGAAGCAGATAGAATAAAAATTATAATGTTATTAGTACCAAACCACTCAATTTACTGTTGGTTTTACTGTACATCTAAAGTAAGCATTTGTTAGGCATTACTAAATACTAATGATCCGAAAGTAAATGTTAAAGTATAATAAGAGTTATCAACTAAGGAAAATGTTGAATAAAGCGTGCAAAAAAAAAGAAATGCCGCATGAAAGAGAGTGCTAGCGATAGTGTGTGAGAAAGACAGAGAGATATTTACCTTGATGTCTTGTAAGACCTGTAAACAATAAACACGAAATTAGTGTTATTATGAAACGATTCATACAACAATAATAATGCAACGATTAGGCGAAACGCCTAATACCGCTAACAATGGCTTCCATTTTTTGTTAAATGTCAAAATGTCAATCCGTCATTGATCGTCCTTTTTGTCTTCTGTACCTAACGACTGCAAACAATTTAGTTTTATGTAATCACACAGCACGCGATTTTAGTCATGACAACAATATAGCTAAATGTCTGGATATGTTATTATCTCATCTGTTATTATTAGTTTGGTGTACTCAAAATTACGAATTCTCCTAATGAATACATAGCTGTGTGATACATAATTTTCAGAAACTAGTTTGGAATCAATTCAATTGTTTTTAATGTCATATTTCAGTCAAAACGTTTTCCATAATATCAAAACAAATACTTTTATTGTCAAAAGTTTAGTGAGCTATGCGCATTTTTTTTTAAGATCTCTTTTCCAAATTTAAAATTGCGTTTAGTTGCTCTTTGAAAAAGCTCGGCATAGTTCATCGATCCCTAAGTTTAAATCAACAATACTTGTGATAAGCTTTTCTATGCGGGTAGGTTATCGACCGGACACGTCGGTTAAACGCTCCGTAACCGATAAAAGCCGGATGAAGACCCGGATAAGAACTCTGTCGTATCCGTGTCCGTATCGTAGGTCGGGAATATTATGCTCGGTAAAAAGGAAAAAATACGGGCATTTTTTATGGAGGCTGCATACAAATATGACCTGTCTGTAAGTTTATCTTATTACGTACTTAAATTAGTGGTGCTAAAATAACCCGCAGCAGAAGAATATTTTTTAATATTGCAATCTTTTTTCTAATCCACACTGTAGATTCATCTTATAGGGCATAATTATTTTATATCTGTTATTAGATAACATGATTATGCCATAGACCTAGGACGTCCTATTTATATGATCGCGTAAGTTAGACATACACCGCACCTGCCATTATATCAGATTTGATTAGTCACAAATCCTCGTAAAGGAACACAGATTCCCACCAAGAATGATACATGAGGCCATTGATATTTAAAAAAACAATCTAATTTCATATTTTACGAATGATGACTTATGGCAGAAAGGCATTCTTGATGTATTGTAAGGAAATGACAAAAGAGACGAATTGTTTTAAAGATGATGCTATATCATTTTCCTATGCTATTATTTATGGTAGTCTAGCAAGCTTCTTTTTTCACTCTAACACATCTTTGTTCCTCACTCTTGCTGTACAGCTTATTCTTTGTCTCCCTCCCCAGCATCACACCTCGAACGTCTCTAGTATTTTACCTCTCTATCTCCTACCGATACAATGCTATTCAGAAGTATGTTTCTATAAAGCCTTTCCTTGTCTGTTGCTGTAAATATCGCTTGTTTAATTCAAAGAATCAGAATCAGAATATTTTTTATTCACGTAGACCATTAAGTACAGTACTTATGAATCGTCAAAAGTTACAAAATACTATGCTATTACTTTACCACCCGTTCCTATGGAGAAGAACGGGCAAGAAACTCCATGGTTGCTCTTTTTTAGGAAAGAAAATTGATTCTACCATATATTTTTAAAACCATTGTATTTCAAGTCCAGCTTACGTAATGAACTGTAAAGGTTGGTATCCGGACTCACTGAGCGGATAACGGAGAGGTCCCGAGGGTTATCGACCCGCCCGGATCAAGTGACCCGGGTGAGGCGGATCCAAACTGGGTAACCATTTGTTACGCATTGAGATAGGTCCGGGTTTGTTTATTGGCCTTTTTGAAGTAGTTTATGGTAACGAGATAGTTGTATAATTTTGTTGGTCAATGTTGTTCATCTACGCGATAGCTACACGCGAAGGTCAACGGCGACTGGTCGGACGGCGACAACGGCTACACTTCCAGTATTTCTCTAAGTGGTAAGGAAAAGTGTTTTATATACCCATTGTTATACGCATAGTTATTGTATTTTTAATTTTATTGTCTATTTTTTGTGATTCATTTTTGAATGAAGGTTGCTGTTGAAGCTGACGTTTTGACGGATTTTTTTTTACCGAACTGTCTTGTTTCCTTTCCTAATTCATTCCTCAATGTATCATCACCAACACCCATGTTATACCCAATACCCTCAAAGCCCCTTATATTGGACGACCTATTTGCATGCTAGCTCTAGTAAGACAATGATAGTAAAAATGCCAAACCTAAGGTACTACGAATACCAGCCTCAGTGCAAAAACGGTAAGGTAGGTAAACGTACCGCATTTTGCAATACTGCCGAAATTACTATGCAATTTGACGCAAGCACCAATGTTAACCAGAATTATATTATTAATTCCATAAAAAAAATATTGAGAAATAACACAAGCGTACTGTGGGTTCAATGGGTCGCACAGTTGGTACGACGTGTGACGAAACAACCAGTATTTAAATACGTCCGCAGTAGCCTCGCAATAACCTTCAGTGTACAAACAACAGATGATATTTGTCCTCATATCAGGAGGTATTGTGGACGGCAAGGAATCGCTTCGCTGTAACGATCGGCATTTCTGTCACCATTCAAGACATCAACTGAATACTAATGAGGCATTATTTTAACAACTGCCTTCGAATAATGAAGACGATTTGTCTTGGGGCTCGGTATTTAATCTCACGCGTAGTTTCCCGCAGAAATAGCCGGGTAAGTCGTCCGGATAACGCTCAAGGGCTGTCTACTGAGTGTCTACGCGTATTCCCCGGGCAACCGGATATATTTCACGGGGTCTTGGCACCCGGCTTACCAGCTCCTTGCACGAGAACCCGAGGTGTAAACACGACAGGAAAAGTTACTACGAACGCGGTTTAACGATGTTTTTATCACCTCCAGACCGAAGCTAGACCCATACGTTGTTTAATTTTATTTCACTCGAAATTGACTATTCAAAACGCCGTGCGTCGTTTTCTTGGTTTTATTATGGTACGTTGTAAAATACTTTCGAATAGCTTGTGTAATATGGAGTCAGTATCGATAAGCGTTATCTTATCTTATGGTCCACTTATAAATTTACGACATATTTTAAAAATAATTTATATTCTTTTTAGGTCAGTACAAAATAAATCTGTACATGTTTGTGTTGAAAGCAGGGGTAAACGTCCCTATTGCCGGCGCCTGACGGCTCCCAAGTTCAAGGGCGGGATCCGCAGGAGTCGGGATATCTTACGGCTGTCTACTCAATCCCGATCCCGAGGGCTTCGCCGAGAAATATGAGGCGGGCGCCGCGGGATCGTGAATGAAGTAATTCGGTACTGTTTGTAAACAACATTTAGGATTGCTCTTTGATTGTTTCGGCCGACAAACTTTGAAGCTTACGGGTGAGCAGAAATAAAACTCTGAAACGTATTGTTTGAATCCGACAACATTTTCATTCCTACGATGAATAAATTACGGTACAATATGGTATATATATATATATAGAAACATGCATTATATATATATATTTATATATATATATAAATATATATTATGTTATGTTTCCTACGTCATAATTGAAATATCACGAAGTAGTAGTGTCGTGTTTCAAATGCTAGTTTGTATACAAACAAGCCTCGGTTTTCTTCGCGCCGCCCACGTGGGTGAGCATGAATGGAATAAAATGTATGTGACACGTCCTATGCGTGACTGGACGCCACGCGGTCTGCCGCCTGCCATTGTAAAGCTGGGAACGCACCGGGAGCAATCGCATGCAATTAAATAATCTAGAATTTGATAACGACTAATAATTTAATTTAATGCTCGTCATCAATATGAATGCTTTTCATAATAGTGCGCTAGCTCAGCGTACTGACCAACCTCATATGTGGGTCCTGGGTTCAAATCCCGGTACGGCCAAACTTTAAGTGATGAGCACGAATGTTTATATATCATTTATATTATCGTCAGGGTACTTATATTTTAAAAAACTCTGAATATTCGATACTGTAAAAATGGCACTATTTTGTAGCCGATTGCCTACCTAAATAAAAAGAAGAAGTGCGCGTATACTGCTCGTCTCGACGTTTTCACTGACATCACACGCGAATGCTCCCGGTGAGTACTCAGCTTTATGATAAGATTGCATATGAAACATTATAGTGATGCTGAAATGAAAATGTCGTAGCAATTACGATGTTTTATTTTAGTTTTAGTTATAAATACTAGAACTACCTTTGTTTAGAATCTAACTGCGTAACTGAGTTACGAGTTTTAATAATCTAAATTAATAATTAATAATCTAAACATTACCTTATTAAAACTCTAACTCAGTTACGCAGAATACGTAACTGTGTACGCAGAACAAAGATAGAGATTCGTATTCATAAACATATTTAAAAAGTATTTTTATTTTATTTTTCCAGCTTGCATTCAGTGACCGTTGCGAACCGAACGGTTTTCACAAAAAAAAATGCTAATGCCTCTTTGTAGAAAGTAGATGGTTCTGGTGAAAGTGTTCAGTACAAAACATAGGACCCACTTTGTTAATTCTGTGCGACCTACATACCTCGCCCTTAGGTACTATTTAGAATGTTGACAGCTCTGGGCCCCAAATTTGCTAACATAATTATTATTGGCTCGCAACGTAATAAGAATGGCATTGTGATTGACGCTTTTTATCGGTTTGTGTCAGTGTGGCTATTACCGTGCAATTTACATTCTGTTTAGAGCCAATTGGGAGACTTTAGCAGACTTGGGGCCCTAACGTAGCAGAAATATATATGATATTCCTAAATAATTTCTAGATCGAAACAGTTAACTTATGCTCTACGTAATTATGTATCAACTTGTACTATTAAACTGGTGTCTTATTTATTCAACTAATAACTCTTCTGTTCTGTATAAACTTTGCTCATATCTAGGATAACCTCCACATTCACAGATATGTTAAGTTCGTTTATAATGGCAATACATATACGTAGTATGATTTCTGAAAAAACTAAATTAAAACATTCATTAAATTTCTATTAATTTAGGAGTGACATTTAATGAAGAACCAGGATTATCTACAAGAGCTATTGGAATCGTTTTTATTGAACTATTCTAAGCAGTTTTGGTTAATTTTAATTGTATACTCTGGTTTGTTGAAATCTTATGTTATATAAGCCACATGAGAACTTAAGCCTTCTGTATCTCAGTAAATTAAATAACATTGGACAGTTTCCACATAACTCTCATTACAGAATCGCAAAAAAGTTGTTTCATCACAATGTTACACAACTTAAAACAACTAAGTTAATATATCAAAAGCTAAACAAACATATGCCGCGAGACCGGCTAATTGCAGGTGATATGACTAGCGAAGTCAATTACGACGTTCATGAAAATGTCCAGAGTTTTAAAATGAACGCTCGCGCACAAAAGTTATTTAGGTACCTATAAAGTATTTTTTTCCTTGTATACATTATTACGGCAACAGTAAACGATATATTGTTAGTAAGTATTCGAGATCGAAATATCGTTAAGATATATAAAAATGTCAAATATGTTACGGTTTTTGGGGTTGCCAGATACTGAACGCTGGGTCAGCTGGGTGCAATGGAATATATGTATAAGGTGAACCGATGAATCATTAAGTTATATGTATCACGTTGATGTACCAAATAATTGTGTAAATGCGGTTTGATTTTTAACCGACTTCAAAAAGGAGGAGGTTCTCAAATCGGTTGTATTTTTTTTTTAAATAAGGCGAACTAATAGTTTTCGGCCATGCGCTCAGTAAAGGGTGTCATATTTTAAATGTCTAATAATTTGATTTATTTCTTTGGGTATTGCTATCTTTATAACCTACAGTTGGCCCTGTTGCAATATTTTACACTATTATTGTTACATCCTATATTTCTGTTCTCTTGCAATCATCGATAGCTATATTATATAGATACTAGCTGTTGCCCGCGACTTCGTCCGCGTGGTATTTAACAAAGACAACCGTTGACAACAGCCTGCTCGCCCGTTCTGAGCCCGCGGCACGCATTGCAGGTTGTTGCTATCAAAATTAATTCAGGCGCTGCGCTGCAACATTGGTTTTAATTTTTTTTCGTGAGATCCTATTTTTTTTTCTTAAATAAAAGTAGCCTAAGTTACTCCTTGTTACATCAGCTATCTGCCAGTGAAAGTCCCGTCAAAATAGGTCCAGCCATTTCAGAGATTAGCCGGAACAAACAGACAGACAGACAGACAGACAGACAGACAGACAGACATACAGACAGACAGACAGACAAAAATTGTAAAAAATGTTGTTTCGGTATAGGTAACGTGTATAATCCAAATGCACTTAGTAAAAAGCGGTTATTTTAATATTACAAACAGACACTCCAATTTTATTTATATGTATAGATGTGGTGATTATCAAGCTCTACTTACTAGTATTAATTGAGGCAACGATAAGATTATATATATATAGGATAAACTATAATGGCTCTACATGCGTGTAACCATAGATGTTGCATTATAAATTGCAAATGATAGTGCGTGTGTCTATTGTTAAAAACTTTCTTACAATCCCGCAAGTATTCAGGGCCTAAGTCTGCTAACACAATCGATTCATAATCGAACAGCAACTTTTGACGGATACTGTGTGGGATATCTGTCAAAAGTGACAGTTACTATGCGGT
Source organism: Pheosia gnoma (assembly GCA_905404115.1). Classification (NCBI taxonomy): domain Eukaryota; kingdom Metazoa; phylum Arthropoda; class Insecta; order Lepidoptera; family Notodontidae; genus Pheosia; species Pheosia gnoma. The sequence goes on along the minus strand of FR989899.1, from coordinate 9,153,512 downwards.
TGCTGTTCGATTATGAATCGATTGTGTTAGCAGACTTGGGGCCCAGGTCAGTTGCTTTTTGAAGAAGTGTGTATATGCAATAATGCAACACGAAAAGTTACCGTGTGGACGATATTGGAAATGTATGGCTTTTAGCGTCCAGGGAATTTTCCAATTATCCAGACTCCTGCTGCTGTCCCTACAGCCGACTATATTGATTTACACTTTTTATGCGACCGCTTGTCCGCAGACAGCTTTTATGGTTTGTTTTAAAAATACAGCGGCTTATTAAAATAATGCTCCGGCGTTATTGAGCAGCCGCGATCACTCATGCCGATAACATTAAAATAAAATTGGGCTTTACAATGTAGATATCGCAGCCGGATTGTAGAATCGGCTTAATTACAATACGGCTAGGCGGTTTACAGAACGCCTCAGTGCTGTAAAACGGCTGGTACACTTTTAAGCGGAATATCGAATTGCTTTGCGGAATTATAAGTAGATTTAGATATAAATAGTTTCAGATCCTTAATGCTTAATTATTCGAAACTATGATTATTTTTGAACGCGAAAAGCCATTACAATATGGCTAGCCGTATTACAATCCGCCTAAACATTACCCAGCCGATTATAGAACTGAGGCGTTTTGTAAAGTGCCTAGCCGTTTTGCAAAAGAGCGGATTCTACATTCTAGCTGCGGCATAGACACAACAAATAGCGTTTATATTTTCGTAATTTCACCTTTATTTCGGTGCACGATTTTGATTTTTGATTTCCTCTCTGCGTCTCCAAAGTTTTCCCGTAATTCGTTCCGTATATATATACCTACCAACTGTTATTGACTTTCGTTATTTCAGTGACTGACGCTTTCGTAGTAAACTGATAGTAAATGTCCGCGGACGATTCAGTCAATGAATTAATCGATTTAACACACCGAACGAGGAAACGATAGTACGGTTTTCATTGTGTATCGGTGCGTGTTTTCCCAGTAGCGGGCAAAGGTTATCTGCATTCAGTCAGAGGCGGCCACCACGTGTTTTTATTTACAATACTATCAAACATCGACCCAACATCGCACGATCGGCACGAGCTCTCAATGAATCGAGGCCAGCAAATGTGAGAGTGACCTAAATTTTTATTCGCCTCGCATAATACTACCAACGTGTCGTCACAGTCCGGTGTGTGGCAACATTCTGCCACTAACAGGAACGCATACCCCACGCGAGACGTATTTTAAATTTAGAACGCTATCAGCGGCGGCCATGTTTTCTTTTTGTTTTAAACTGAGTTCGTTTACGACGGTCAGAGGTCAACTGAAGAACAACGTTATACCGAATAATGTTCAATTTAAAAATTAACAAATTATGAACGGGGACATTTGATAAGATTTATCTGGGCATACACAATCTAAATTTACAATGCTCTGTAAACCTTACAACCAGATAAGTGGAGATAAGCGCACTATGAATGTTCCGAATATGAAGTTTTACGTATTTGTACTTGTAGGCATTGATTCAGGTAGGTAAGCTAGGTACAGTCGCGAACTGCAATTTTTGGGACCCATTTAAGTTATTTAAACCTTGTAGAACTTACTTATTTTAGAAGGGAAAAGCTTAAATCGACGCATTTCAATGCAACATTCTTGAACATTCCTAATAATTATACCTACCTAACTAATTATTATGTAATCTTCGCGGCAATGTGTATTCGTATGGGTAAGTACTCATCGGAGGTAATAAATAATAATAATAAATATCGCCAGACGAACACACCAAATATACGGTCCCACACTAGGCAACGATTGTATTATGGGTACCGTACAATGGACTCGGGGCCACATCAGTGTATAATACTTTTATAAATATTAAACTTCCATGACTCTGGTACTTCGTGCTCATCACGCAAAGTTTGCCGAAATTTGAACCCAGGTCCCTCAGTACAGAAAACAGGGTCACTACCAACGGTGCTAATCAGGTCGTCAGATAACAATGATTAAATAGAAATTAAAATAGGATCGTGGAACTCGATAGTTTTATGAAATTCAGTTATAATCTTTACTGAATATTGTACCTATGTTAGTAGGGGCTAATCTTCAGAACTACTGATGAGGTGTAAGTACCTACCTACCTAAAGGTAGGTTCGTATTTATGTAAACACTAGCTGTTGCCCGCGACTTCGTCCGCGTGGTATTTAACAAAGACAACCGTTGAAAACAGCCTGCTCGCCCATTCTGAGCCCGCGGGACGCATTGCAGGTTGTTGCTATCAAACTTAATCAGGCGCTGCGCTGCAACATTGGTTTTAATATTTTTTCGTGAGATCCTATTTTTTTTTCTAAAATAAAAGTAGCCTAAGTTACTCCTTGTTACATCAGCTATCTGCCAGTGAAAGTCCCGTCAAAATCGGTCCAGCCATTTCAGAGATTACCCGGAACAAACAGACAGACAGACAGACAAAAATTTTAAAAAATGTTGTTTCGGTATAGGTACCGTGTATACATCCAAATGCATTTAGTAAAAAGCGGTTATTTTAATATTACAAACAGACACTCCAATTTTATTTATATGTATAGAGAGATATATGTATAGATATATAGATGTATAGATAAATTCGTATAGGTACCTAACTGTTTCGTCACTACAATATTTATTGTAAGAGCGGAATACGTGTGTTTTAAATTTAATTTCCTAAAATGATTATGGTCGTAAGTTGCATAATGATCGTAGAGCCGTGCAATAATAGCTATTATACAAGCAAACTTTGAAAAAATATAATTAAAGTCGTTTAGTTGATTTCTCGGTAAATAATTCAGATTTTCCAAGAAAACGCAGTTTTATTCACAATTTCGATAATGCCGGTGAACCAAAAAAGGGCAGGAACACGAAGACCCCTAATAGGTAACTTACTTACTTATGCTGTTTAGCTTTAATTACATAGGTATTCTACTTCTTATTGCTTTAACCTCACCGCAGGAATTTTAAATATTAAATATAAAAATAATAGTTTTAAATAAACCCAGGTTCCATACTCAGACTAAGAAAATATGTAAGTACTTAGGTTTTAAATAATCTATTTATTCATCCTTTGAGTTTTCAAAATCATCATAATGTCATTCAGACAGGCAACATATTACGTGCACGTAAAATATTTTTCTTGCTCTACATTAGTAAAAAAAGTTTTTTTTTTAATTTCGACTGCACATTTTATTCCTTCGTCCAGTCATCACCGTGTTGCGGTCTGGCGCGGCGCACGTCAGCCAACCATCGTATGATCGACTCCAACCAAGCCCAGCACTAGTATCACTTCTACGCTCTACATTCAGCGCTCCGTCTTGTTCGCGTGCCGCGCGGAGTATTGACCTTTTCACTAAAGCGATTTAGCGCAATCGAACCGGTTCTATTTTCCCATCATACATTCGACAGAGGTCAAGTCAACTACACATAAAATATCAAACGCTAGACCTACCTTGAAACACTTCCGAGAGCGAGACGACCGAAAAAATCCAAGGTCTCGTCACAAAAAAAAATTAAAACGAAATAGAAACACAACACCCGCGGCGCCCGAGGAAAATTCCAAAATCAAATTTGCGCGGGAAACGGATTTATAGTGATGTACGTAGTCCGATCGGCAATCGATAGCTGCAGCGGGAATCGATATGTTACGTAAAGCGCGTTGTGAGGCAGCGTCGTCGCACGTGACTGTTGCCCGTGTGACGGAACGAGCGCGGTAAGCGAGCTGCCCCCGCCGCCCCCGCCCGCGCCCCGCCCCGCCATATACATACATACACATACACCAGACGTTTGATAAACAAATTACAAATTTTAGATATAACGTAAGTACCGAGCGCCGAGACGAGCTTGAGCTTTTTAATAGGTTGTTTTTATTTTTAAAAAAGTGTGAGAGTGGCCCATATGAAATTCTTTAACGTCAATATTAAAATGGTAATGAAGTTTTTAAAGTAAGTACATAACTAAGTAACTATCTATGTAATAACAGTTTTTGTTGGTTGTAACTATGAAAGAGTTTATAGTATTGTAGGCATAGATCTTTACTTACAGTACTATAGGTAAGTTAAGCAACATTATGTGCTTTCTTAATTATTATTAACGATAGAGACTCAGTCAGTAGTGTAGATAAATAGAACCTAAATGGGTAGGTACCTATAATTTTAAGACTTGTCTGTAAAATTTACAGTGAATTACCGCACGATCTCATTTTTGAGCATACTAAGTTCAATTTAAAACTAACTGAACTTAAAATGTATCTTTTTGTGGATTCTGTTCGTTCGGTTGCAATTAAGGTCCTCACAAAAGTTGCACACATACTTACTGGCATACAAGAAAATCTCTAAAAAAAGCGTATTCAGCTTATGAGTTGAAAATAATTGTGTGTAATCTAACTTTTAAATTAGGAATAACTTTTATTCTTCTTCTTCTTTTTTTAGGTTGGCAATCGGCTTTAAAATAGTGCAGTTTTTGTCAGTGTCCAGTAATTCTTTATAATTGTTATTGAATTTAAGTACCCCTGATGATAATGATAATGTTGATGTCGATGACAATGATGAAATCCCTATCAGTAAAGCTGTGGATACTTATACTATTTTATTTCAATTTCCTTCACAAGTTTATCGACACACAATGGTTAATATCCCACTAATATTGCACATTATTTATCAAAGACACACATTTTTCGGAAAACAAAACAAAATTGACAACTATACGGTTCAACTTGCCGCCAAAAAGTCCAACTTTTATTCTTTTCATCAATATGTATTCTTTTTTCAAATTTTGTCATAAAGAAAAATGTTGTGGGTACCAGTAGCATCGCCCCTTTCAGACTAAGCCAACATACGATGCCAGTGTATAGTACAGTCGAGTGATTGCTGTCGATTCACGGCGTGGCCTCGCTATTTCCAACGCCCTGTGCCAGCCGAACGTATGGTGGGTCAAGGAGACGCAAATGTTATTTTTAGTAATATTTTACAGGACCAATCTCTAGCATCTACGTAGATTTAAATTACGTTGGCTGTTTTACAACTCAGCACCTCAAAATATAGCGTAAGTTGGTAGAGAACAGACACATACCTATAGCACCATATTAATTAAGAAAGTATGTATAAAAGATTGTAGGAAAGGCCGGAAAATGGTACTAGAATCGCTTTGGGAGTAACCAGGTGGTACCAACTGGTAGAACTAGAAGAAGATGATAAAGAATATAAAGAATCAGAATGTTGTTTTTATTATTGTATTGTATACCATTACAGTTCTAACGAATCGTCAAAAACGCCAAGAACACCATTCAGAAGAAACCTAAAGAGAAGAAGGGGCGAGAAAATCATGTCATGGAAACTGGGTATTTAAAAAAAACAATGAAAATAATTGTATCACTAAACGAAACTCGTTTGAATCCAATAAGTATTATACAGTTGCATTACCCAACCTCGGTCATAATCACATTTCGCACATAAAACGAATGTGTTGCATCACAGTTAATTAGCAATTAGACCGCTACGAGGTCCTATCGTAGCGCCGTAGCATCGTAGAAGCCTTCCAGCCGAATTACGCTGCGGTACTTATGCAAAAGAGCCTAATATTTCATCGCTTCCCCGTCCATTGCAGCTTAAATTATCATTCCTTGCACTATGTATTCAGAATTCGCGCATAAAAGCTATGATCAAACACTTTATACCCTCAAACGCCCGTTTAAAATAATACTCTACGATCTCTAACATCCATTCACTTCAAAACGATAATCGATTCATTATCGATTATTTGTCTAATATTGACATTATCGAGACATTCGAAACGAGATAGCGAGACGCGATCGCAGTCGCACAGCTTTTACGTCGCGCGCGCTTCAAAATAACGTTCCTTGTTTAATTTATTTTTTTCTTTTTTCGATACGTAAAACGGGTCGCGTTCGGTAGGTAACCAACCAGCCAGGCAGTTTATTTTTATTTCAAGGCTGACAACGGAGATGGATTATTAAATTAAATATGGCCGGCATTTATGAAATTATTTTCGTGTACATGCACGTTCTTTGCCCAGACATTTGATATACGAGCCCGTCTATGTGGTCAATGATTATTATTCAGCTGAATATGCAATTAAACGAGAGCAGTTTGAGCAGCGATGCAGCTCTGGGTGCGAGCGAGACGGCCGCATCCCGCCACTCGATATTATATTGAACAAGTTTATAACTACGTGTATTAGACGAGCGAGTTCGTACAACGTTTTCTCATTTCCCGGACGAAACTTTTCTAATATTATAGTTTCATTCATATTGTCGGTAGTTTCGCGTAGTTTTCTTTCGTGGAAAATGAAAGACTATTTCCATAACTATTATTTCGCTTTTATAGCTCTGTTAGTTTCTTTTGCTTCAAATAGATTTGTTAAAGTTTTCTACTTTATCGTTCGGAAATAATGTTTGTTCTTGGAAAGTGTTAAGCTACACAATTTCTTATTAAGAAAAGGGATGTGATTGATTTCCTTGTGTAGTGTGTTCCAGATAGATATATGTACTTCTAATTACCAAGTGCGAGTCAGGCTCGCACGGTAAGGGTTCCGTACTTGTGACTAAATGTGGGCGTCGGTCGCCAAGATGCCATTACGTTAAATTATAAGTCAGTAACTGTTTTCATATACAATAAAAGAGTTAGACGCTGAGTGATCTCACAAATAATAACTAGCCCATAATGTCCCACTGCTGGGCACGGGAATCCTTTCAATGCGAGGGGATTCAGGGGATGCGAGGGGAGTTTAAGGATTTCGCAGCACTTTTGAAAACTAGTTAGATTCCCTTAGACATGCAGGTTTCCTTGCGATGACATCCTTTACCGCTTAGCAAGTGATAATGAATGTTGAAAGCCTGTTAAGCACATGAAATCCCAGAGGGTGTGCCGGGGTTTGCACCTGCGACCCTTGTAGCCAAGACGAGCATCCTACCAACTTGGGTACCACTGCTTATCACACAAAAGATAAAATATTTCATTTTAAGCTATGTAACCCTAAAAAAATAATCTCACAGTTGCTATCTTATTTACAATCTAAATGCATAATGCAGTGCACTTTTTCATTCGACTTTAATATTTATTAAATCAACAATCTGTCTCGCATGCAAGTATAATAAAGCTGAATGGCTTTTAGCCTTGACCGAGGCCCAAGAAAACAAATGTAAAAGCTCCGAAGCTTTGTAATTCCCCGTCGTCAATCGCACGCAAATGTTGCCACACGCAAAATGTTACCACCATACCAGGGCCCCAAGTCTGCTAACACAATCGATTCATAGTAACTGTCACTTTTGACAGATATCCCATACAATATCTGTCAAAAGTGACAGTTACTATGCGGTTGCTGTTCGATTACGAATCGATTATGTTAGCAGACTTGGCGCCTCAATGTTCTCCATTTAAGATAGCACCACTATCAAAATACTCTGTTGGTATGATACCTATGTCTTGTCTTGTAAAACACTACTGAAGCTCTATCAATAGAGAAATTAACACCTCACGTCATCTGATAAGAACTGTCCGTCTCGTATCTGGCCATAGTCCAGTAGGTCAGGTGAAAATATGACGTCATGTAAAATATGACTGTCATTTGTCATTTACCACGCTGTCAGCTTGCGCGTGGCATAGCCAAAAAGTTTAAAAAAGTGAAGTGAAGTGCACGAGCCAGTCTCAAAAGGCTGCGGGATTGGTCTAGGCACAGACAGATTATTAGTACATTGGGTGGCGATAGACGAAGAAACTCCCATGCGCCAAAGAATAGAACGGACCAATAAATTTGTAACGGTAATAATTCCAATGATAAAAATAAACACCGATAATAGAAAATAAACTGGTGTAGGTAATTGAACGCTTCGTGACGTAGCTGTAGCAGCAAAGATTGAATTGAATGTAAATGTTGATTTTTAATTATGTGGAGCTGTTCAATTTATGCACGGCTGTGTCTCAGTTTTCTGTGCAAACATTACGAAAGCTCTATTTTGCATTCGGAAATTCGTACCCACTAATTATACAGCGTGATGCAGAAAGGCTATAACCATTACCATGTGAACCTGCGCTTTAAGCACGTTTGTAATTATTATGTGAAGTCAAAAATTAAAAAAAAAACCTACAAAATCAGTTGTGTTTTTCTTTGTGCATTTTTTTTTCTGGACAACGTTGTGTCTCTGGACGGATTTTTAGTAACCTTTGTGCTGTAGAAGTTTAGACGGTATGTAATTCCGCAAGTTTTCTATCCCTCCATGAAAAAAATGTGAAGCATATCTTTTTAAATTTACTTACAAACAAAAAACTATTTAGACCAAAAAGTACGATGGTAAAAGCCACAGCGCCGCGAAAGTTTCATTAGAAAAAGTTCTTTTGTCGTCTACTTAAACTTTGTTCACAATGGTCGTAATTAAAAGTTGGCGGCAACGCGGCCGGTGACAGCGACAATCCGCCATAATCCCGCCGCCAGAGGGCGCGCAAAAAGGGCACCAAACAACTTCCCGCCTTTTTGTTGCATCCACTTTGATGTAGGCTAATGCAGCGTTTATTTAAAAATGGAATTCGTTTAACAATTTAATTTTGATGTTACCTTGTATGTGATTCATGACCCACGAAAATATCAATGCTCACTGGTTCTTTAGGAATATATCGCAAAAAGTCTGTCAGTTTACAGCTACCTACTTACCCACATTATAAGTTTGAGATTGACTGATAATGGTACTGGTAATATTGATATTGGTACAATGATAGTCGATGGTATATTATATAACTCTCGAATAACCTGGCGTAAAAAAAATAAAAATGATATCCTATAAAAAAAACAAAATTCTTATTTTTTTTGTTAGTTTCAGTTTAAAATTAATATTACTTAATTATATACTTTTCTTCTCATAATAAACTATACAAATAACCAAACATTTACGTGTACTTATTTCATTTAATATTTTTTTTTTCTAATAATAATAAAAAAATATGTCCCACTGTTGCGCACAGACAACGCTGGTCCAGTGCGGGTTGGTGGACTTCGCACTACTATCGAGGGGTTCTCTCAGACATGTAGGTTACCCCACAAAGATTTCCTTCACCGTTTAGCAAATGATAATCTTGGCTAAAAATGAGATCCGCACATGCAATGCATAGGTGCGAGCCGGGGTTTGAACCTGTAATCTTCGTAACCGAGGCAAGCGTTCTACCAACTTGGCAATCACTGCTTGTGTACCTTTACCATCCGAATATCATTTTACAAATTAATGAACATACGATACGGAAATTAAACGCGCCGTACGAACGGGTGGGGGGTTGTGTTCACCCTATAGACAGCGGGAGGGAGTGGGGGGAGTGGGGGGTAGAATAGCAATCTAGGGAGCTCGAATAGTCTGAGCGGTTGAATGAAATATCTAGCGATGCAGACTGCCCATCAGGCCTACGAAAATGCATTAGCCTTGTACATAGGGCCTGGCTTTCAATGCTTTACATGTGAAGTCTAGCATACTAAAATAGTCTGTGGTGTGTGTGTGTCTGTGTATGACTACGTCTGGCTAATGGTATTTCGCTATAGAACTAAAAGTAATTTTATAATAATTATAGATAAAAGCACTTGTATTCGCGCTTTATTTTGGTATTTTATTTCACATTATAGTATTAAAATAACACGTAGCACTTTTTTCTACCATAAATTAAAAGATTTTATCTTGTGTAATAAATATTTTTTTTTCATTCATTCAACTCTTTAAAAAGAAAGATAACCTCAAAAGCTGACTCTTGGCGGGTTTTCTGGGAGTAGCACCTTAACCTCCAAATAAAAAATAGCAATTACGTCTAAGAATGCTATCGCGAATGGACGTACTTATTGTTTCTTATTGTCTATTATATTTAAAACTACACCAATCATACCGACTAGGTGTAACATTTCAATAAAATTATAAATTTAATATTCATTTTAGAAAACTATCCAGGTCGGTTAGTAAATAAGTAAGTATGCAAATTTTACGTACCACAAAATGACCAACGACCTTAAAATGAAAAAGAATGAATTTTATTACAATGAAAGGAAAAATTTACCATAAAAAGACCTTAAAATGAGTTTTCCCTATTATTAGAAGTGTTCGTACATAGCGGTTTGATACAATGCAAATGAATTTTAATACAAACACAATTCCATTATTAGCAAAGACGGGCACCGTGATATATGTGTTATCAAGTTAAAATTTAATTAATTTCATCCCCTCCTTTTGGCTCCGAGCAGTGTTGCCATATTAGAGCCACTAATCCAGAAGACATTGTACTGCCTGTTTACATTTAGTTACATATAATAATATAAAAATAAACGGTGAATTGAAATAAAATAAGAAATCAATATATAAACGGTGAAGGTAACCTGCATGTCTGAGAGAACCCCTCGAACGACGAATGAAGTCCTCCAACTTGCACTGAGCCAGAGTGGTGGACTATGACTTCCCCTCGCATTGATAGGAGGCCCGTGTCCAACAGTGGGCCATTACAAAGGCTTGTATAAATAAATAAAATCATAAGAACATCTTAAAAGCGACACAGCTTCAGACGATTTCCGCGGAGACCCCACACGCATGGCAACACCACTCCTCCCGCTATCTCCCTGATATATTGAGGATTTTTAATTAAAATATCTTTAAGTGATTTACGAGACAATCGATAATGGCCGGTTCAAGGCTGATTTATCGATGCAGAGATTTATGTACGTCCGCACAGATAGTCATTATGATTCATTCGTTGTTTATACTAAGCTGCTATGATGCGTTGTAAATTATAGTTACGGTGATTTTATTGCTTTAAATTGTGATAAGTATATTGCATTGGGAGGGATACGATAACCGTGTTAGAGTCGTCGGTGTGAGATACGAACCTGCGAACAACATTGTGTAGGTATATGTCGCAGCCGCATTGTAGCATCGGCTCTTCTAGAAAAAAATTAGTAGTTTTACAAAACGCCTCAGTTCTGTTAAACGGTTGGCTAACGTTTAGGCGGATTGTGATACGGCTAGCCATATTGGAATGGCGTTTCGCGTTCTCCAATGCGAGTGGTTAGCGTACGCCGTTTTGTAGTGCGGCGTTTTGATGTTAAGCCGAATACGGCGTCCAAATTATTCACGGGTTCGGGCTGCACAACGGCACGTCTGAGCGAGGGAAGCATGCTTGGAAATTCAGGGCCCGTCTTCGGTGTTATAGGTTCGAAGGCAATGACGAAGGCTTCTCCAGTGATTACCTTCGTGTTATAGGTTCGTGGTGATCTCACACCGACCAATCTCCGTCGACCTAGCCATTTCACTAGATAATGTCATAGTTTCGAATATTAAAGCATTATACGAGTAGATCAAAAACTATTTACATCTCGAATCTATTTACAATCCGCCTATGTGTTAACCAGCCGTTTTACAGTACTGAGGCGTTTTGTAAAGCACCTAACCGTTTCGTAAAAGAGCGGATTTTTCAAAATGGCTGCGACTATATATTGAGATTACTTCTTTCATAAACTCTCGTAGGTGCACCTGTAGTATATTATTGTGGTGTGTACTTAGAGTTCTATTCATTAAGATTCGGTATTTCATATCCAGAAATCAAGTCTTATTTTAATTAATATTTTTCTTTTATGAGTTTTTCTGAAATTCGACTATACGAGAATCAAATCTGAAATTCAGTGTGAAGCCTATGCTCAAACGAGCTGTCCGCGGACAGCAAGTGCTTTTTCATTATGACCATATTAATAGGCATTTAGTACATAAGTCAGTAATGACCAAAATATCGTCATTTCAAAATTATTTAGGCCACCATCTTCATCGGCCGCCACCGACCATGGATATTATTTATAGGAGTTTTATCGGGTAAATTCGATTCATTGCAGCGCCGGCGCGCCCCGGGATAACAATTTCCAGAGAAAATTAAATTTTCCGTTCACCCGGAAAAAGTTAAGACCGAGACTTTTACGTTTAGTGTTTCAAGTGTACTATTAATGTGTCGACGTTTTGAAATGTGCTTACCGACCTATTCTTTATGTACCGATGTTTTAAAATGTATCTAAGTATATGTTATTACCGATAATTAAAAAAAAGTGCAAGTTATGATTCCTTTGATACAATTAAATTAAAATGAATACAATATTCTATTCTTGGTAGATATTCTAGGATGTTAAAAGTCGTCTGATAGACCACTTAAATTAACAGGCCTCTACTGTATACCAACAAATTTATAGAGTTTTCGCCCATTTATAAAGCAAACGCTCTTGTCTGCAAAATCAATTTTAAATTGAATAATTCTTCTCCGAATTAATTTTGCAGAAGAAAAGCGCAACACACAAAATAATTAATATTCTTCATTATTTAATAAATCAATTGCATTAATCTTCAATTTTAAAAATATAATTGAACCTAATATACCTATAACTTAAAAACGAAACATAGACATAGCTAGAATAATATATTATAACTAAATAGTTTGTTTTCCGCTTCGATGATGAATATCACAACACACATTTCAATACACAGCTGTAGGTACCTAAACTGTTGTGTTTAGTAACACGCTGTAAATATTTAAATTAAACATAAGTTTTTTCATGTACTACATAGTTATTATGTAAATGTAGTCGTGGAACTTTCTGGATATCGACATCTGTCATGAATAATTCAGGAACGTACTTATACATAATGTATCATTTTATTATATGAAACAAAGGACTTTCTAAGCGTATTAACCGTGTAATAATATTATCATTATTTATAATATAATTATATAATAAGTACCTACTTAAACAATATCGAAATAATAGGCTATTTGACTGTGTTTGAAAATCTATCTTAAATTGTTCATTAGTTTAATATGATGCTAACAATATAGTTCTTTCATTGATACAACATCAGCTGCCCTTCTTATTTTTCTTTTTTTAGATTTGGAATTGGCTACAAAATAGTGCCATTTTTGCCAGTGTGGAGTAAATTGTTTCATCATTGTTAAAGCCCCCTGATAATTGATGATGTCTATGACGATAACAATAATGATGATGAAAATAATCTCCTATCCGTATCAGTAAAGGTGGATACTTTACTGAAAATTTACCGGCGATTTTCAGACAACATGAAAAGTCGAGTTGTAATATTTTATTACATTTTCCTTCGCTTTGTGCACGTTTATAAACACACAATGGTTGATATCCCACTAATATCAAAACAAAATTGACAACTTCACTGTTCAACTGCCCGCCAAAAAGCCCAACGGCAGTTGTCACCTTCTTCTTTTTTTAAAGTTGGCAGTCGGCTAGAAATTTTGCCAGTGTCGAGTATTTCTTGATAACTGTTGTAAAATCATAAGCACCACTGATGATAAAGATGGTGCCAATGACGATGATGATGATGAAATAAATCCCCTACCCCTATCAGTAAAGCTGTGGCAACTTTCGTGGAAATTTGCCGGACATCTTTCCGTTACTATTCTCATCTCTCGCAGCCACGATAGCATGTCGCATCACTATAACCCCACATCATCGATTGTGTCGTCAAATTTATAGCAGGTGGCGCCACTTGTTGCTTGGATTTTATCGACAAATCGCATTCTGCGGATTCATATTGAATCGTTTGCACGAACACGTCATGAACTGTTCTAAATTCCATTTCTCGTGGACGGCATGGGAGCCGTTGGCTACTCTTTAAATTGTTGAGAATTATGTTAACTATTGAAGCAAACAAGTTTATTAACACCTCCATCCCGGAGGTGTGAGCCTCTATCTTCTAGGACAATTTTAGAGGAGGGTATTGAGGGATGATGATAATTCATAATCACCTTTGATAAACCACGATCATTTTATCGCGACGGTGTTGAACGACGTGAGCCACCCCTAAACGCCACGCAAGGGTTGTCACAATGTCTTATTAGCGACCAACTCAAAAGTCACATCGATTCACTTGTTGCGCACCTCTCGTGCCAACCGTTCGGTGCCGGGACGTGTCAACCCAATCCCAGGATCCCGGGATAAGCGGTTGCGGAATCGTATTGCGGGCGGCACTATTTCAATACGCCCGACGCAAGTGAATTCATGTGGTTTACGCGAATATTCCTCTGGTTTATACCATAGTGCACGGAGAGGTCCTTTTAGACTTCGGTCAGTGGGCTAGGAACGTCGTTATCACGTCGTCGTTCTTGGTGCAGACAAATTAAAAAACAATCAAATCAAATCATCAAAATCGCTTAACCCGTTCTCGAGTTTTAAATGGTGTAACAAACACGACTTCAATTTATAGGTATAGATGGTCTGTGAAGTCCCTGCTATAACCTCGGTATGAAATTCCGTTGCTTGAATTAAAAAGTTCCCTTAATAAAACATTTTTTATTAGTAGGTAGCAATAGACATTCAGTTTACTCACCCCCACTCCACGATCAAGTCTAGCATTTTCTAAAACATTATTGCAGTCACTCAACCCAATAACATAATTTATTCGAATCGAATAACCTGTTCGGTATTTGAATTAAAATTCAAATTATTATACGAATTAAATGTAATTTATGCCTGTGCCTGAGCAGAGCGGAGCCATTATTAAATTAAATTTACGACGAGACGCGAATTTCCATATTGCTCAAAGTCTACGCGCACAATTTTGTTCGCAAAGCAATTTGTATGATTTTATTTGCTATTGAATATACGCGTTTACGTAACGCCTCGCCTCGCTGTATACTTTTAGGGAATAAAATATCTTTAAATAAAATGTTTGAAATTTATAAAGTACTAGCTGCGCCCGGCGGTGCTACCCGCGATAAAAAGTATGAAAAATTAAAACATCTATCCCACGGGAACCATACATTTTACCGGGATAATAAGTAGCCTATGTGCTATTCCAGACTATAATCTATCTCTGTGCCAAATTTCATCAAGATCCGTTCAGCCGTTCAGGAGTGATTGAGTAACAAACATCCATCCATCTATCCATCCATCCATCCATCCATCCATCCAAACTTTCACATTTATAATATTAGTATAGATTATAAACTGGCATAATACACAAGCGGGTGATGCCAACAAAAAATATTTTTTGTTACTATAATTATGTTGGTAGGGCTTAAAAATCATTACATACGTATTTCAAAATTATATCTCTGTGTAGTCGATACGCTTTGAATTCGTATTTTACAAGTTGTCACTTGGGTATAGTTCCTGATACGGGATTTTTTAAAATAAATAGTTGGCAACGTAATATGGACAAAAAAACTGGATTGTTGCCGGTTTTATAATACCTTATCGAAAGCGATTAACGGATCTAGCTAGATTTTATGAAAAACTAGCTGTCCCGGCGAACTCCGTACCTACTCGAAATCAAATGTATGACAAAATTAATTATCTTTATTATTATTAGTGAATTTTGCCCACATAAACCATCATCCTCAACTGACAAATAAAAAAAAAACATAAAAATCGGTCCACCCGTTCATTAGTAATATATAGAGTAACTAACACGACTATGTTATATATAGAGGTACTAGATAAGAACTATCTAATTTGACACCTAATAAAATGATTATTTTTTTACGTACGGTTATTGACCATAATCCTTAAAATAAAATAATGAATTTAAAAGAAACAATTTTGTATGGATACGTTAAAAAATGGTGGTCGGGGTGAAGGGAGATTGCGTCCCAAAAATACCTTTTCATGAAAACGACGCGCCATAAAAACGTAATAGCCATGTTTTATCAGATTCTTCTGGTTCAATGATATCTAAAACGTAGACCTTTGCCCGTGGCTTCTCTACTAACAATTTGGGAACAAACCTAAAAAAAAAATACAAACAATTTATGGTAATAATTTATTTATTGATATTCATTTTTCAAAAATGTTAACGTCATACGTTGTAAATGTTTTTAAACATCTTAGAGCTTTCAATATTCCAATTTCAAAATACAGTGAGCAGACGAATTCATCAGCATATTGGCTCGTTAGTAAGAAAAAGCAGAATGCAAACTAGAACATATCTGACAATGTATAGCGAAAGCTTTCGTGATCATTTCGGATGTGAATCCGAGCGTGTGTGAGTGCAGACGGCTTTACAATGCCCCATTGTTGTGTCGAGTAGTTTTTTTTTTAGTTTTCCCTAAGTTGTTGGCAGCCTTGAATTAATTGGCCGTGGAAAATTGGTAGACACTGCAGCTAGAAATTATTTTTAAATAGCTTTGCAAAGTGCTTTATGCACAACTACCAACTGCTTATATGTTGCAGTTTTTTTAGGTAAATACATATTTTACATGCTGTTTATTAATTTCATAAAACCAATTTTGTAAGTCCCACCGTTGGATGGAAGCCCACCATTCCATGTAATCTTTCATCGACTAACTAACTAATCGAATAACAGGGAAACAAACACTATACCGTAAAAAGGTTAAAATGGCATCATCCTCCTAATAATAACAAAGTAATCAGTTGTTATGCTTCAAATATTACATTACAAAATCAATTGGCCTATAACCGTTGTACTGTATCCCGGGGGCTGCAATCAAAAGGAACCATTCGCCAGCAACTGCGGCCCAAATAAAATATTTAACGACTCTTCTAAACATTGAAACGGTATGAAACGTTATTAAATTTTCAAATATCTCTCGGTAATTACGACTCGCGTACGATAAACTTAATATAAGCCCATTTACTTTGTTTCATAGCCAAATCGGTTAACGGATTATTTCAAATATAGAATAATTTTTTTAAGGAAACATTATATTCACCGGCCAAAATTTTCTATTACGCCATAAAAAATAAACATAAAACAAACGTAATATTCCCAAACTAAAGAATACCGAATATTGCAGAATAGGTAATATAATGCATTAATGGAAGTTTCAAGCATGAGTTTAGAGTAGGTAAATATCCAATATAAGCGGGCGGAACGACCCCTCCCACGCGCCGTCTCCATCTTATCAACATAAGAATAATAATAATAAAATAATATTTTCCGCACTTCTCACACAAAACAGTAAAGGCGTGTGTTGTATTCAATATTCAAAAAAATCTAACCTCACTTTTGTAGTTTTGGCGCGCAAAGTTATCGTATTAAGTAAAAACAATAATGAAGTCTTGGGTTATTGATCGCGGCACGGAGCATGCGCAGAATAAGGAAATTTGCAATTACAAAGTGCTCTGTGCAAATTTCGTCCGAGTTTATAATTCGGAGGCGGACTCTAGCGTCGATATTCGCTTCTGTGGACTCGGCGACAGAAAAAGAAGGAGATAGAATTTAATTTTGAAGTTCGGTACGGTTTTTTTTATTTGAACCTGTGGGTATGCCTACTTTTTAGGTGTTGGTTGGCAGAGGCATAGAAAGATTCGACGCATTATGATACCATAAATCTTCAGGTGTTTTTTTTAAATTTGCCTCGTGTACGCTGACTTCTTCAGAAAAACATATTATGTTAAGATCTTCAAATGTGTTAAAAGTATTGTTATGTTATTTAGTGGGTAGGTTAGTACTTAGAGAATAATCGAACATTGGCGAGCAAACAGATAAATACGATATATAAGTACCTACTGTGCTAACTAAATAGTAAGTAGTTACCTATCAGCAAACCTACCGTGTTATTTATGAGCTCAGCAGCTATTACCACTTGCGTTTAAATAATATGACAACGTAAAAAGATTTAAATATACCTAAAATGTAACGAAAAGTGCCTAATCAAAGATACTACGCCCATAGTTCACCTATAACTTAGGTATACCTACATAGCTAGTCTAGCCTGGAAGTGCATCGCAAGTGCAGGCGGGCGAGGAGCGGGGGTGGGGTGACGGGGGGCGAGGGCCAGTCTCGTTGCCATGGCGACGGCAAGATGGCGCCCGCGGAATTAGTTCGTCTGCAGCCTTTATGCGTCCCGTCTTCATTATGTCGGATTTCAATTTATTTCCGAATTGAACGTTCGGATTAGATGCTGTATTCGTTTTGATAGTGCCGGCTTGCGGGAGCTAGGCAAACGGAGGGTAGGTACCTGTCTTACTCGTATTAAAAATAACAACCCAGTTTGTAAGAGTAGTGGAGTCCTCTGCATGTTAAATTTGAGTAAGAGCCTCCCGACTAGGTATTTCGTCCTTCATATTGTAGTGGTTCCGTTTCAACTAATTGAAAATGAAGCAGGGGTGGATACAGGGGGGAGGGCAAAGAGTGCAATTGCTCCCCCCCTTAATGAAATCTTGGATCTGCCCCTCAAATTATGAACTCACGATTACCAGTAGGGGAAGGAGGAACTAGAGTCATCGAGAAAACATGCTGTCACCATCATACTAATTTACTAATTCAGTGGTGTGATAGGGATGGAAAATATTGTGCTTGAGGTACAGGTTGGCAAAATTAGCAATTATAAAAAAATGCGGACAGTTTTGTGAAGATAAAAGCTATACAAGATACTTAACAGTTATTAAGTTACATCTGTATAACAGAGAGCGGCAAACTTCTTGAGCTGGCGGGTCTGCGCATGCTTTTTATATGACGCTTGCGCAAAGTCGCCATTTTGGTATAATTCTTCTTTCTTTACGAAATGAGATGCGATGAAATAAAATGGATATGAATATGGCCTCACCCACAACTTAGCGGGTATTTTGCCAATGTCAAGTAATTAATAGCAATAACACATTCAATAAATACACATTATAAATAAAATAATGGATGTGACATGATGAAATGTAAATGTCAAATTTGCAGGTAACTATACTTCAACTGTCAAGAAGACTGCTTTACCCTGTCACTACACTATAGACACTCTGTCTCTGTGTCTAAGCCGTTAAGTTGGTAATACTGTACCTCGTATTTTTTTTCTTAGGAGCGTATTACGTAAAAAATCACTTTAATCTTTTAATTATGACATACGGATAGATAAATGGTAATGTAATTTAACACATGATCCTAGCATAGTGTCATAGGTACTTTTCTTATATGATCATTGATAGGATCCTACAAATGCTTTTATATAAATGATAAATGTAATATAGCCCGTTGTGAACAAAATGTAAAGGTACTCCAGTCCCACAAACACAAACATTATTTTTTGGTGTTAGCGCACTCGTCTGGCGTCTGTGAGCAAGTTCTGCGCGGAACTTGCAAAGATCCGTGCAATCTTGCTGTTCTTTGAGTCTTTGTGAGCACTAAATTAGACTGCGTGTTGTTATGCAAATATGTTAATTACACTACCCTACATTATTCGTAGTGGATAAGAATTTGTAGGCGACAGATTGTATTATCTTTTCTTCCGATATAACGTGGAACCTGAAAGGTTATTGCAGATTCACTTATGAGGAGTACGTACTCACTTTTGAGTACTTACACACTTAAGAGTACGTACTCACTTTATGTGTACGTAAAAATGTGTTTCTTTGATAAATATAATATTCGACGGTACCGACTAAACTTAAAAACGACGATCAAGAAATGTTACTCTACACCAGCAAAAGTGTCTCTGTTCTGTAGCCGATAGGCAATAAAAAAAAGAAAGCATTCTTAAAACCACTACAAATGTAATGCAGCTATTAGATTATTTGTCGTTTGTGTAAAGGATGCATTAGCTAATCAAGTACAGCAGAGTGCACTGGTATACAGCGCAGCAAAGGAACCAGCCAATAGTAACCTATCGTGATTGGAGTGCTGGTATTGAAGAACCGACTCTGATAAATTATTACTCTATGTAGAGCAGAATAATAGCGTATAGTGGAACACTTGTAGAGAATGGGTAGAGGTTTAAAACAAAATGAAGCGTGACATTGCAATATTTCAAGGCAACTTGAACCTTTTTCAACATGTTATGTCATTTAAACAAATGATCCAAAGTATGATCATTGTTTCCGATAGTTTCATTCATACTAGAAATACGTACGCTATTCGCATGTGCTGTGCTGATGTAAGTGGAATGTTTGTCCAAAACAGAAACCCTTAAAATTCGTATTTCCGAAACAATGTTCAGACTTGGTAACGTTGTCTTCGAAAGGTCGGTTACCTTCATCAAGCATTTCTAATGCGCCTTTAAAATGGAGGTACACCAGGTACCTACTAATAACTTTCGAAATAGGTGAACGACATCAAAAGTCCTCGTTATACATCGCTCGGTCAATTTAAATTTCACACAAACCCGACTCTCTCAATGAACAGGTGCGGCTCGGGAAAAATGTCCAATGAATCCTCGTCATTATCGTAACGCCACTCAGTTCGTGATACATCGATTTTTACCTTCGAAAGCTGATACGCAAATACTGGACAAAGCTGGTAATGGATTTTACAGCAGCCATCGTTGTCGTTTTCAGATTTATGTTTACTCGCCATGACCGTGAACTGAATATTCGTTTACACTTTATTCCTGTATTCGGATATTTTGTGCTGAAAGGGAGAGTGGTCCGGGCTTTGTTTCATTTATATCCGTTGTGCAATCGAGGTATCCGGGCTCTACCAACGACTGGTTATAGATCAAGGTTCAAGGTTCTTTCAAGGATTGGATCATACATCAAAGTTGTTACTTTACAGGGTGCTTCAGAAAGGATAAGCTTCCAACCTGGGCCCCAAGTCTGCTAACACAATCGATTCATAATCGAACAGCAACCGCATAGTAACTGTCACTTTGGACAGATATCCCATACAATATCTATCAAAAGTGACAGTTACTATGCGGTTGCTGTCTGAAAACTACAACTGTCATTTATCGGGAACTTTTTTTTTAAATAAACATAGCTAGTTATTGAAATTTTGTCTTCACATTATTATTACAAATGCGCTAAAAACAGAGGTTCGTAGTATACCCTTTCTGTATCAACCTGTATAAGTACGAGTATATATCATGACTAAGTTTTAGGAAACCTTTCTAAAAAGGTATAAGACACTTTATATAAGTAAGCTAAGTGGAATAAAAATTAATTTAGGTGCGATTCAAATTGGTGCGTTCCTAAGAATGTCCCTTTTACATCAACTGAAACCGTTAAAAGTTCGGTCTACGATATTATCTCACTCACATTTTTAAAGGCTATTAATAATTTGAATTTGGATTGCAAGCACCTACCTACTTGCTGATTATTTATACTTATCGATTTTTTTGTAGTTTGTTTCTATCACTTGAGTATGTATTAGGTCATTGATTTAGTAGTTATGATAATTTGTTAATGATGTTGTTAATTTATTAGTCACAAAAAGGGAAACACTGGCATGAAAGAAATGAAAAAAAAAGTTATGAAAGTAAAGGTGTGCTACTCACTGGAGTTGTCGTAGAGCGCCCTCTGCCGCGGCCTCGCCGAGACTCGCTCTTCACCGTCTGCAACGTGCCGTCCGGAGCCAAAACAAGCTATAACAACACAGACACACCACAGACTTAACATAAAGCAAAAATAAAGTAAGTAAAACAAAGGAGAAACGTTACAACAAAAAGGGGAAAAAATGAATAGACAAACATGCAATGGAGTTTAGGTTAGATGGCGACAGATTAGTGTTTTAGTATGAAAACATTGAAAACCGTGTCAGAGATATTTTAATATTTAAACATCATTCTGAAATAATAATATTGAGTGTGTGTTTACTAAAATCAGAGCGTTGATAAACTGCCTGGTTTTCAATTAGCTCCATCTATGTTCGCTTTTAAGAACTATGTTGCGCAATAGGTAAGAAATGTAAAATGATCACATAGTTTTGCTATTGGACGCTAGATGGCGCTGTTACTAAGAACTAGTCAAATTATTTCTTTTTTCATTGCTTCATCTAGAATAATAATTTGCTTATTTTTTTTATGAGTACAAAAACAATAGCATATTGAATAACCGAAATTGCATTAATTTATTTTAATATGAGGCACGACCATTGTTTTTATTTGCTAACTCATTTAATTGCAAAGTGCAATGCGAATCAGAATTTCAAATCTAAACACGTAGGTGAGTAATCATTACAAATTCCTTGTCACCAGTCAAGTGAAAATTATTGATGATGCAGTCAAATGTCACCATGACAGCTGTCACTAGCCGGAGTCATGAACCTAACGAGCTTTTTCGTTACCTAGCTACACTAATTAAATTGTTGCCTGCAACCGAGGCTATAAGAATAAATAAATATAGTTACTGTTGCCGAGCACATGGCATCGGGCAACACCTGGCGTTTTAGTTCGTTACTCCTGTTTTTGTGTTAGACGCGAGCGACATTTGTTCCACCTCTATCTCCCTCGCACACCCATTCATCTCTCTCTATCTTCGTCTATTCTTATTCAAATCGCGGGATTTGTAATTATCCTTGTGAACAGGGCCTTGAGAGTCATTTTTCGTTTGGTAGAAAGATTTTAATAAGTTGAATAAACATTAGGACGGTGTCTATGAGAAACAGCTGCATTATTACATTGCGTTTATAACTGGTTGATGTTTGAGAAAAAAACATAAACATTACTTAAAGTTCTTTCAGACTAAGAATTATGACGAATCGAAATCATTTTTATCAACGATATTTTGAACTATGTGAGTACCTACACAAATGACTTTTTAACTTTTATAAACTTAGACAATTACAAGGTTAAAGGATTATGAACCCTAATTATAACTACGTATCTAAGATATTATCATCAATATACCAAGACCAAGTAATTTTGTAAAATTTTAAACGTATGTGTGCTCGACTTCATAAATTTAATACAACGTCTTTATATATAGTCTATGTGTACTTTATTTTTTTAAATTACTTCCTCTATGAATGATTTTATTAAGTTAACGGTACCCCTTATCAAAAAATATCAAACATGAACCGTTACTAGCTACCGAATTGAGGTTAATGAGTACAAATAGGGTGGATAATGAAAAATATATAGTTGTATGGTTACTTATCAACTATCAGATAGTAGCATCGTAAAACGACGTCTTTCATATTTACGTTAGGCAATTAGCAGAACCAGTATTATGAATTAGAAACAGCGCACACCTTTGCATTGCCATGCGATCTTCATGCCATCTGTCACTTATTCATATTGGTTCAAATTTAGCATTTTAATTATTACAGTCGCTTCATTAGATAAGTGTTATTTCATTATATATAAGTACCCTAGTTCTAACTATGACGCTAGGACGTCTAACACCTAGGTCTTCTTGTGAGCATGGTTGCTGTAAAGCAGCCGAAACGTCGGGAACGTAAAAACAAAAAATAAACGCGATAAAATCTTTAAAATTAGTTTTATTTCAACGTGTAGTATTCGCGTAAATATAAGAAATCGATACTCGGATATAAGTCATCTTTTATAGTTTTAAAAATGAGAAATATCTTATTTCTTATACGGAATAATTAAGTACATATATAGGTAGGTACACATAGGTACGTGCTCAAAATTGTACAAACATATTTGTAGAATTTTAGGTGCTTACCTACATTAAGTACCTACATTGGTAAAAATAAGTGACGATAAATTTTTAAACACCATTAAGATATTTCGAACATTTGAAATGAGTATAGTTATAAATACATTGCAAAGTAAATTCTGTTTATTCTTGTTAGTTAGCCTTGATCCCAATAACCCCTCAAGGCTATAAGATCTAAGATTGAACCAATGCCAAGGACAACAGAACCGGGCGTACTTAAACATGTCTTCCATGAAATTGTAAATATAAACTACATGCAAAGCGTTCAATCATTTGCTTTTTTACAAAACTATTTTATAAGACTTGTATAAACTTTACCGTGTGTAGTAAAAACAGACCATATATATTTGTAGTAAGTACCTACACAGTTTTATCATTTATCACAATAAAATGGTTATTTTTGGTTAGTTCGCGATGTCCTTTTGGACACGTGATTTTTTGGGGCGGCTAACAAACATGCTAGGCCAGATTTTTTTTGACTTCACTTCATGCGTACGTTGTGTGTTGTCTGAATATTCTAAATAAGTCTGTGATGTCGAGTAGACAGGTATATCAATAAATTTAAATATTTAAACTATATTTGGCTCGTTCTAATTTAGAGATCTCGAGTTTCGAAACGCAGTAGATAGTGGAAACTCAATGCTGTTGTAAAGTTGTGAGTTACCTACGCCATTATTATTAAAAACTACATTCTTATGTTTAGATCCATCACTCACTCTTAAAGTCTTCACCAAGGGCATAGATAGCACTCAATATGCAGGGCCAATATTTATATTGGCATGCCATTTGGTAGGAAATCAGAACTACAGATTGGATGTTGTGCCGTTTGTAGTGGCTTTTACTGTAGTTTTTCTCATCCCTGACACACTAAAAGACATACCTCCAATTGATACAAAAGTTTCATTCGCATTTTGGAGTCCTTTTTATTTAAGGTGGAAGCTCAGGTCAGGGCGCGAAATTCAAAATGTCAATGGTTTTTATTTTTTTTTCGAAAAATTTGGACATCTTTCACGCTATTTTGGCTATATTTCACGCGTGTGTAGCAAAGCGTGGGTGCGTACGAGCGAGTGTGGGCTGCTGCTCGATGCGTGGGCTGCGTGAACCCGAAGTTGGGACAGGTCAGTTCTGTCACGCGAACACCTCGGTACACTCATTGGCAACTTACTCATCATGAACGGAGAAATGATTTATAGCTTTACTACGATGTGATTTGATTTTAATGGGAAAACGTGACGATGAAAAGTTTGGATGAGAACTATGTACGACTAAATTAAGCCTATAACGGGAATAGTACTTAGTTGTATACTTTCCTATTGGGTTGGACAATAATCTATGAAAAATTCTCTATACATAATGTTCTCTATGGGTTTCTCTCTCTTATCTATGGCGTCTCCTCGACATCGTTTGTTTTGAAAAGTGTTCTGAGTATTTATTTAAATTATAATTATATAAATCTCAAGAAGCCTAT
The DNA here is from genome assembly GCA_905404115.1 of Pheosia gnoma. Lineage (NCBI taxonomy): Eukaryota > Metazoa > Arthropoda > Insecta > Lepidoptera > Notodontidae > Pheosia > Pheosia gnoma. Next base: position 9,128,730 of record FR989899.1, on the reverse strand, counting down.
AATTTTCACCCCAGGGCCCTTGGTATATTTATCAGGGTTCATGGTCGGTAGTTGCATGACGCAATTTACTTCGTATTCACAATAAATACCGTCAATTTATTATAAATGTAAGGATTATTACCGAAAATAAAACTTAATTGAATTATATTTAATGTTAATATAACTCATCAAAAAGCCCATTCCAACTGTACGGTGATGGATGAGAATGGCAGTTATTTAAAATCGGTTAAAAAGGCAGGTGCACCGCATCGGCGAAGATAATAAAGGCACAGATAATCTTTGGCGTTAATCTGTACACTGAAATAACGAGGGTAATTGGTATAATATAAATGTTTTGTTTTGTTTCGGTGCTAGTAGGTACGTCTGTTTTCGTGGACCGTTAGTAATTACAAAGGATATCGTTTAGTGCCGCTACTCACCAACAGATGGCGCGCCAACTAATTTGCGGAAGCACGCTCATGTACTACGAGGAATGAACATAAAAATTACAATAATTGTTTTATGTTAAAATAATTTTATTTGTAATCTACAAAAATGTATGAAAAAGGCCTTGCTGAAATTGTATACGTGTTGGAAAGAGACATCGTAGCTCGAAAACTCAAGGTAAAGTGTAATGCCAAATCAACGGGAGTCTAAGTGAATTTGAAATTGGCGATATTCACCGCAAAACGCCAATTCGCCGTGGCTGCCGCGACTCAGCGGTTTTATTCGAATCGGAATACGATTCCACGCGACAATACTGACAGCGTAGGAATCGCAATTTACACGCAAATAGTTTTTCAAATTGAGATTGATTTCCATTGACAAAATATAAAATATTTGACGCCACCTTAAGGGTTATAAGGGAATCATAAAATGCTAATACCTGTTCTATCACAAAAATATTTATGTTGGCTATGAACATCACGTATTTATACAGAATGATTTTTGAAGTTCAGTAAAAAATGGCGAGTGAGTTGAGAAGGAGTTTTAAGAAAAATTACAATTTGTTAGTGCCCCCGTAGGCCTTTAAGAAATGATTGACTCGATTTTGATAAAGAACAGATAAAAAATATATATCTTTAAGGTCAAGCTATCCTTACAAAATTACTTGAAGATATTCTTTCTGTATGCTCTATTACAAGAATAGAAACATGTCTCCCCGCCTACAATTACATTGCGTAGGAAACTTCAGCCATATATTACAGCGTGGACACACAAAAACTAATTTTACACGTGAACACGTTTAATCAACAGTGGACATGAATTGGTATATTTTTGTTCTTTTAACATGAATTATGTGAAAACACCAGTTTTTATATGTAATAATAATAAGCTCGCCAGACGAACACACCAACACGTACACTTTATGTTTTATATAAGATCATATATTTTTTTCTAATATAAAAGTAGCCTAAGTTACTCCTTGTTACATCAGCTATCTGCCAGTGAAAGTCCCGTCAAAATCGGTCCAGCCATATCAGAGAGAGTCGGAACAAACAGACAGACAGACAAAAATGGTAAAAAATGTTGTTTTGGTATATGTACCGTGTATACATCCAAATGCACTCAGTAAAAAGCCGTTATTTTAATATTACAAACAGACACTCCACTTTTATTTATTTGTATAGATGTGCTTAACTATAAAGCAAACTAATAAGGTTTCCAAGATACAGGCTTCCGCCTAGTTTGGAACCGCAACTTAACCCGCCATGTCAAATGTCTAAACCATTGACTACAATGTGGGTGTTTTCAAGTCGAGAGTGAACAGGTACCTTCTAGGCAAGTATGTTCCATCGTAGATCTCATCGTCACTTACCATCAGGTGAGATCGTGATCAAATGCACGTATTTGATCACGATCTCACCTGATGGTATAATGTAACCATAATGTAATAAAAAAAACTGAAAAAAACTTCAATATATCTTTAACTATACGGTCCCACACTAAGCAATGATTGTATTAGGTGTACCGTACAATAGACGGGGGGCAATGCCAGTCAGTAACTGGGATTGGTACCTAAGTACCTACCCTTAAAGAAACGAATCCTAGTTTGGGACCGTACAGTTGGTGTGTTCGTCTGACGGTATTTATTATTGAAAATAATTTGTATGGATTAAAGCCACTGCATACTGTTAAATAAAATAATTAACACAGGAATACTTATTAAATACTTTTATTCAACGCGGCAAAACTTTGTATATTTTGGCGGCACACACGAACTGTCAAAACACTCTCCTGTCACCATAGAGTTTTGCCGCTAGGGACGTCCCGCTGCACAGCGAGTGAACGATCACCGGTAACAATACCTTTTGGCGAAACCATGATAAGTATTTTTTTTGTATATTACTATACAATGTATAAAAAATCATTGAATTACAATAGTAATCTCAATCTTCGATCGATTGCAAATAAAATTGGCGAGCACCGAACCTTAATAAAATCAAATTTATCCAACCCTCCGATCGCTATCGATCAGCAGCGCCAAGGTTACAGGTGGTAACCCTCGTGTTGCGTCCCCGGGGCCGGGGGACGGCTGATGGGCCGCAAATTGGCCAGAAAACACCCCCAACGACGACGTACTGGTTGATCAGTTACTTTGCTAATGAGGTGAGGTGAGAATTGGCACTCTCAAAACGGGTTACAAAACCCTCAAATTTATAGAAGGTTTCATTAATCTTCAATGGCTACATAATATTTTTTTTTTCAGAAGAATGATGATTTTATTTATTTATTTCTGAGGATAGATCCAACATGTACATAGAGCCAGGTATAATGATAGAGTCGTGCTGACATCTTAACTGAGATGATCTTTACAGTTTTTTGCCTTGTAAATTAGTAAAAATGTGTAAACATTTATGGGGACACGTATACGAGTTTGTTATCTATTATAGCGTTAGAAATTATGAGGGTACTTTTACGTACACTGACCACTTCCTGTTGGTCAATAAAGCTAATAATATAACCAGACGATCGAACTTGGTACGGGCCAGACCACGGATTTGGTCTGCTCCGTACCAAACGACCGTATTGTATTGTCCGCAGCCTATATTCTAGACCAGGGATTCCCAAACTATTTTGGGCAAGAGACCCCTCTTCAAAAATGAACTGATATTTCAGACCCTCATAGCCAAATTACTTTAAACATCCTATCTCTAGTTTTTTTCCTATTGATACGCAATAATTAAAAAATAATAATTTCATCTCGTACGAACTTGTACACGCTCATCAACTTGTTGAGTTTTTTAAAATTACAACAATGATACTTCCTACCAAAATATTAATCACTCTTATAACAAGTTGGTACACGTAACCCAACTCATACAGTATCTTGAAAGTTTCAAATAAGAACTTGTGTTAATTAATACGAGGTCTAATGATTTTTAGACCTCGCCGACCCACAAAATCAGTTTTCGTTTATATCGACCCCTGGGAAACCGATATCGACCCCAATGGGAATACCTACTCTATACGATGTTGGTCAGATTTGGGACGGAGTGAACCATGTCCGTGGGTCGGCCCGTACTTAGTTATATCGTCTATTAATACTACAACGAGACTCGACGGCACCAGCGCGTCAGACGGATACGCGACACTTCAATCAGTCGCCAAGTACGTCAAGTGCGAGATTACTCGTAAGCTAACTGTATACGTTATAGTCTACGTATTTAGATTTAGACATGTTGTATGGAGAATCGAACAGCGCCGCTAGTGGATGATATTTAGTACTTTCAATTTGCCGCACAATTTGTCTAAATACGTAATGTATAAACTATACAGTCTCTCTCATTCTCATTCTCTCTCATTTTCAACCATGATTATCACTTGCTAAACGGTGCAGGAAAAGATCGTGAGGAAACCTGCATGTCTGAGAGATCCCCTTGAAAGATGTGTGAAGTCTGCAAACCCGCACTGGGCCAGCGTGGTGGACTATGGCCTAACCTCCCTCGCATTGAGGGTAGGCCCGGGCTGGAATTATTATTAAACTATACAGTTTACAAATAATCTCGCACTTGACGTACAGAATTGACTCAGTTGACACTAGGGCGGCGCGGTACCGATGAACACGTCATGATTGTGGCCGTTTTATAACTTAATCAAACGTCACAAGGTACTGCGCACCAAGAGTTTTGCTTTGCGCGGCACTATATGACGTTTGATAAAGTTATAAAAAGTCTATAAATTCGAGGGCGCAAGTATACAATGTTTATCCATATTAACCGAAATTATAAAAACATCCTAATTTCAATAGGGATGATGGCTGGGTGCTACCACCGACTTGGGATCCATAAATTAATATAATTAAATCCAAAACCAAATGCACCATTGCAAGACACAGTGAGCACTTTCTGCATAGATCGGACCGCGAACAACAACTAAACATGAGGGTACCCCAGTATAAACTTTTACACCTAGGACGTCAAACACCTCAGTCCTACCGTGACCATGGTTGCTGTAAAGCAGCCGAAACGTCGAGAACGTAAAAAACATACAATAAACGCGATAGAATCCGTAAGATTCGTTTTATTTCAAAGTGTAGTATTCGCGTAAATATAACTTCATTCACAGCAAAGCCCTAAAGTTAGTGGAAACTTTTTTTTTACTATATCTACAGCTGCAATCCAATATAAATTTCGTAGCGCAGTTGTGGCTGTTAAAATTGTACGTCGGAGTACGCACATATTAAACTGATGTAGAGCCCGCGATTGGCTATTGTTTAATGCCGTCGAGGACACGGCCGGTTTTTTTTATCCTGTCAACGACGGAAGCTCAATTCAGTGCAATCACGGCGCGGTGACGCGAGACGCAATGTGGTTGCGGGCCGGCGTTGACGGTGGCGCCTCCAGTGCCGAGTAGCGGAACTAGCGCAAGACAATTTTGAGAACCTTGATGTAACTTGAGGTTTCAGATAATATTATCAGTGTATCGTTAATGTAGTGTAGGGTATTTTTATTATTGAAATTAGTGGTTTTTTAATATCAATACAGTTTTGTATAACGGCATTTAAACAAAAGTTCTAAAGTCAGGCTTTAGATATTACTGCACTTAGCGCCCCTAGCGGCGAAAAGTTGACGTTACCAATAGTCAAAATTTAGTCATGTTAATCTTTGTACCCTGTCTACGTTTTAACATAACTATTTTTATGCCTTGAAATATGTCGTCCTACATATCTGTCGAGTGAATCTGTGCATGGCGTGAGTTTAATTTAACAAATTGAACCACCATCCGCCGGCCAAGTGGCGGATATGTCATGATGCCGCTCTCATGACGCACGTCATCGACGCGATTTGACGTAGATGAAAAATAATATTTATTTTTTGAATTTCGAATCAACTGTTTCGAATTTTAAATTAGGCGCTCACTTATTTTTTTAATGAGAGTTTTGAGATTTTGTTATGAATTAAACTATTTTATTTTTATATTTATAGGCCTATGTCCAGCAGTGGACGTGTATATCGGCTGATAGATAGATGATAGAAATAGTTATAAGGAGAAATTTAAAATAAAAGCGTGCTAATTATGACATTGCTTACCCAGCAAAAAATACATACGCAAGGCCGTTTCTCAACTAAACAATATTATTAGAATCTATTCCGCACTTTCTCGACTAGAATTTCTTCAGATTCAAAAAAAGTATATTACGGGTAAACACTAAAGTATCGCGGGTACAGACAGTAATACCTATTTATTACCTAACACTAATTTGTACTAGACCAATACTTTTTTTTTGGTATATAGGTATACCTCAAGGTTATCGCACAAAGAGCGACATTCGAACAATTTAAATTTGGAATTCGCGTAAAGCTCTCGTTGATTGGCGGATGAGTCAGACATGATGCATTGTCCCATCCTCCATGGCTGACTCATGGCGCACAATGAACATGACCTGATGAGGAACAATACAATTATCGACATTATGCTAATATAGAGATGAAAATATGTTCTTAAAGAATAAGTATAATTAAACAGAAATCATTATGGATTTGAACCGGGACCGTGTTTGAGGTTTTATTTGAATAGACGGACCTTTATGGATATGCTGTGTTACGGAGTTATGTTGATGAAATAAAAATGTATGAAAGCGGACCAATCTTGTATGTGATGATACATGATTTCGCTCGACCCCCCAAGATCGGTACCTAGGCCTTATTTGGCCAGTATCCACCATGCTACTGATAAAGTTAATGGTAAGCCTAGCCAAATATGGCAAAAGCATTGAATTTAAATAGCTGTATCTCACTTGACACTGGCAAAATAGCTGAGTGCTGTTGTAGCCTTATTTTTTTTTTTGAAAAATATTATCGATCAGCTGCCAATAGGGACATGTGCTCGCAAGAAATCGTGGTCTGACGATACATAGCTAATCAGATTCATTTTTATGCTATAACTAGCTGTTGCCCGCGACTTCGTCCGCGTGGTATTTAACAAAGACAACCGTTGACAACAGCCTGCTCGCCCATTCTGAGCCCGCGGGACGCATTGCAGGTTGTTGCTATCAAACTTAATCAGGCGCTGCGCTGCAACATTGGTTTTAATTTTTTTTCGTGAGATCCTATTTTTTTTTCTAAAATAAAAGTAGCCTAAGTTACTCCTTGTTACATCAGCTATCTGCCAGTGAAAGTCCCGTCAAAATCGGTCCAGCCATTTCAGAGATTACCCGGAACAAACAGACAGACAGACAAAAATTGTAAAAAATGTTGTTTCGGTATAGGTACCGTGTATACATCCAAATGCACTTAGTAAAAAGCGGTTATTTTAATATTACAAACAGACACTCCAATTTTATTTATATGTATAGATGTATAGATATATATTATGCTCGCAGTTATCCACGAGAAATGTAGAGCCGAATTAAATACTGTAAAACTGAAACTGAATTTCAATGTTTGTAAACATATTCGGCCAGTTCAAGGTCCGCCGCTGACCTCGGTCAGGGGCGGGTTTGCGTCCTCTGGGCGGTATCTGTGACCGGTATAAACCACCCGCCCACAGGGACTGAGCGGTGTCCTTCTTATGTTTTACGGGTCGGCAAATTACTGTTTAAGTGGGAAGTAGGGTGTATAAGATGATTTTTTCATGAAGACAACTTTTGTCGGATGCTTTTTGTATATCGAGCTAATAGCTGCTGGCCTGGCTTAGAGTGAAGGGTTAGGCCAAGTATTCAAGAAAACGCAAATCTTTCAGGCCTATTTTCTTTTGCCGGAACCGTTATTATTAGATTGTTTTGTCCGTCTGACACACTAAGCCTGTAATGAACGATCTATGGTATTTTTTTCTACCGTCAAATCTTTACAGATTCTCTATAGATTTGACTTTTAAATTTAACCGTGGAGGGTACACCACCCAAGAATTAACTAAACATATTATTCTCATATGTATAGGATTATATAATTTGATTGTATTAATTACTATTAATAAGTATATTTTAGTTTTTTGTTTTTTCAGTTTTTTGTATATACCTATTGTAAATAAAACTAATTTGATTGTTCGATAGAACTAGATTCTTCTTCTTGTACCTAGCTTAGTAGCTAGGTACCCTACGGCAGGAAAATCTGTACTGTATGGGTAGTCCCATACGGTACATAATGTAAATGTTGGGTATGTACCTATCTACCTATGTAAAATATTAGTCATTAACTTTTTTAAATAATAACTATTTAATTAATCTTGTGGCGCGCAGACAAACCCACATTTTATTACTGCTGTGTTAAATAGATTAAACTTAAAATTTAGTATCAAAATTTTGACAATGGGTACTGTAATATTATTATAACTAACAATAGCAGTTAACTAACTTTGAGATTAGGCGCGTAAATTAACAGTGATCCGACCAAGTTGGCCGGTTGATTGTTTAAGTTTTTGTTTATATTTTTATGTTGTTTATTTTGATGTGCTTGTTCAGAGTAGTTTCAATGGACCTTTCGCGTTGAAATTTTATTAATCTAATTAACTAGGTACTTAGTTATTTTGCATAAAATGTATTTGCAGTCCCTAGTGTTAAGTATATTCATTTGATTATGAAAATCTATCTCGGATCTCTCTATCGGATCTCTAATCTGCAATGACGGAAGTTGTGTGCCAGAGATAAAAAGAAGGATTGCGATAGCAAAGGACGCAATGTCCCGTGGCGAAACCGAGGCATCACAAACAACACCAAGATGCGCCTCGTAAGGTCATTGGTATTCCCTATTTTCCTTTACGGAGTGGAGACATGGACCATTCTAGCTCGAGAAAGGCAGAGAATAGACGCTTTTGAGATGTGGTGCTGGAGAAGAATGCTACGAATACCGTGGACAGCCAAACGCACTAACGTCTCAATTCTGTCACAGCTGAAAAGTAAAGACCGATTGTCTACCAAATGTCATCGTCGTATACTGAGCTATTTTGGTCACATCGCCAGACGTGGCGAGAGCAGCTTAGAAAAGCTAATTGTGGTGGGAAACGTGGAAGGGAAACGTTCACGAGGCCGGTCCCGACCAGGTGGTCTGACCAACTTAAAGAAACACCAACGTCCCGCTTCTACGCCGCGGTGAAGATGGCCACAGACCGGAGCCGATGGAGACAGTTCGTCCGATCCAAAGAACTGCCGTGATGATCACGATCCTCAGTCATGAGGGAACGACCGAAGAGAGAGATGAAAATCTATGCACCATTAAGTTGGTAATCCCTCGAATGGATAGCGTGCATTTCAGTGCACCAACATTTCGTGGATTGTATTTGGTCCTAGTGTAAAAGGGGCTAGCATGTTGTCACTCAGGGTATACTTCCCCTGATGCTAACCCCATGCGTGTAGGCAGACTTCACATGTTTATCGAGAACAGTCAAGTTCTCTTAGACATGCAGGATTCCGCGCGAAGTTTTCCTTTACCGCCTTGCAAGTGACAATCATGGTTGAAAATGAGAATTGCACATAAAATCCATACATCACAGAGATGTGACACTTGTTTCTAAAGCTAGCGTTCTACTGTTTTTACCCGACTGCGCGACGCAAAGGGTGCCCCTTTGTATGTTTACAATTTATCATTTATTATCATTTTTTTCCAGATCCAAATGCACTTTTCTTACGCATGATCTAGAGTAAGAATATACCTGCACAATATTATTGCGATTGTAACGCCACACGCACTAGCGCCCCACGCGTCTAGCCTATACGGCCTATAGGCGATAACTTTTGGGGTGGGCTCGCCAATAGCCGGCAGAGGTCATCGGTGTCACGGGCGGGGATACCCGGACGTGTAGTTTATCGCACATTTGTATTCTGTGAGATTACGGTAACACAATCCTTAGATCCAAAACTACTAGATGAAACTACTGCGTTGTCGCGTATGTAACAGCAATATTTATAATTTGGAAAACATTTATACGAGCGAAGAGAAACTTTGTGTGGAAATTTGTGCGACGTACGGACCTGTGCAGTTCGCCTACCGCACTTGGACAGGGCAGTGGACTATTATCCAAATATCGGTGTGTGCGTCGATTAAAATTTTCCGTATAAAAAAAATATACAACCGAATTGAGCACCTCCTCCTTTTTGAAGTCGGTTAAAAATAAGGCTACAACGTACAAGACATGGATCCTGTGGAGACATTGTTGCATATCAATTAAAATGGGACCAATAACATCGTCTGGCGAATTCTGAAAAGCATTTCAAAAATAGAACCGTATGCGTGGCTTTATAATTTAATTTAAATAACGCAGCCCCCGTCGGGGTGGAGGGATCGAAACACAATACAATAACTAAATTACGGACAGTTTAAATGCACCGCAAGTGAAGCAACAGAGCAATAAAGGATGAATATGCGCCATAACACTAAACCTTTATGATATACCGCGAGTTATATGCACGCCACAAACTCTCCGCTGATTAAAAATGGCGGTAACATTGAAAAAGACCGAATATTTTGCCGACGCAGTATAAAAAAACGGCCTCTTTTCTCTATTAAAACGTAGCAGAGAGAAGTGTGAAATAATAGTTGAAAGCACTCCGTGGGAAATGAAAACTGAAATCACTGTAGATCCAGAGTCGTTGAAATTGCTAGGTACAAATATTTTAGACTTTCGAGAAATTCCGATTGCACTTTAGCTAAGGGGCATATATGATGTTTATCTCTCAATATATTTTCGTCAAAACGAGGTTTAATTAACATGATTGATTTGTGACCTATAAATGGCTCTATTTAATAGAGTACGACAAGATATAATGTTAGTAATCGCAAACTTGATGTATCGATGAGCCATGCTATTCAAGAGCAAATGCTACAAACTAGCAATTTGTTTTATACCAAACATGACTAAAATTGAGCATGCTCATTTTTAGCATAGGTAAATGCTCTTTTCTAGCATGCGCGCATGCTTTTAATTATAATAATTGACCAAGTTTTTTAGTAAAGTTTGGCGGGTTTAGAACTCATTATTGGTATCTTCAAACAGCACATTTGTAAGATATGTAAGATTTATATGACGTGATTACGTTAAAAAAATTTCTGAAGTGAAGTTTCTATTTTCTCGTGCAAATATACTTTACTTAATAGTATTCAATTGATTTCTCACATAACCGATTGATATCGGGTGGAGGCGACATTTGCCGCTCGTCGCCAACCGAGCGGGACGTTCTAGCCGGCGACAATTTGTACTCTCACCCTATTTATTAACCGACTTCAAAAAGGAGGGGGTTCTCAATTCGGTTGTATTTTTTTTGGCGATCAGGTTACAGGATTCTTAAGTGTTATGATAGATTGTTTCAAATTAACTATATTAATTGGCTATTCAGCGAGGAAATCGGCCAGCATCTTGGGTACGCTACCGCGTGGGCCAATTTTTTTTACACTTTTTGTGAATATTAAGTAGGTACGCTTTTCTATTCTCTTTTTAATTTATATTTGCCTTGTATATATTGTGTAAATAAATTTTGTGAATGTTAGAAAAAAAAATGCGTATTTTTTTATTATTATTTTTTATTATTTAATAGCGACGGCAAGTTAAAATAATTAATAAAAACACATTGTGGGAAAATGGATGACAACGATTCAAAATTGTTACAGGGTGTCTAAAAAATCCTCTTTAGGGGAATCATATTACTCAAAGTGCCCTTTTAAGACTCCCAGAACTATTGTCAAAAAAGTTCTGGATTGTGTGTATCAACACATTGTGAAAGAGGTCCTAAGGAAGCTGAATGATTGTAATAATAGGTACATAAATGAAAGCGAAGGTAATATTCAGCATCGGAGTTCGGTACAAATATGGCGAACCCGACCCTTGGGCCGGGATAACGAGACCCCGGACCCCGATCCCTACTCGCCAGACGATACCACAGACGTGTCTAAGGAAATTGTTTGTCTGTTAACATTTAGTTATCTCATTTGATATTGTTTTCAGGCTTTTGTTTATGCTTATGGGCTATCTGAGGTTTGAGGAGAATTCTGAATATTTTTTTTTTCATATATTCGATATATTTCCATTGTATTTTGTTAGACGGATAGATCCTCCTAAATATAGTGCGGTAATGTTATATTTTAATTTTCGAAAAAGAATGAAAAAACATATTGTTATTATATACAGATCAGTCGATTGGGTAGGTTCTTTATTTTTGTTCGTTCAGGCAAAATAAATTTTATGATTCATATCTTGCCAAATCTATAATATCTATCTTCATCAAGTGCAAGAGGCCCAAAAATTATAGATATTTTTATTTCAGCCCGAAAAGTTAAAGTAATCTTATATCCAATCATTTAAATATTATCGAACCGTTTCAGAGCTTCCGTGTGTACACGCGACGATCACCGCGACGCCGAAGGAGCCGCAGGCTCGCCCGTGCCTCGTAAACCGTACCCTAAAAATAAATGGTCATTATTCTGGTACACTTGTTGCCATCTCAATTGTGTCGTCAACGGTCCCATCCCAGGTAGGGTTGGCAGGTTTGGATCGCTAAAATTAGCAGGCCTATACGGTTCGCCAATATTGATCTCACACATCAGTGCGATCAGCCTTAACATGATTTGCTCCAGATTAATGAAGTTACACAACACAAGAACAAGATATATTCAAACTACTATTACTTCGGCCATTTACTTTGATAAATTTACCAACAGAGAGCCTAGCACGACCAGGAGGAGGGATTAAATTATGGCAAATAACATAGTTTTGTCTCATTCGTCCTTATAAATTAAGAAAGAGCCCGAGCGATCGTTGTGATCGTCATGATCGTCGTCCTAGCATGTTTATTTTTTCGAAATCCCTGACTCGAGCTTTTAGATCAAGATAGTCGTTTTTATAACCCTTGCTGGCAACCCTGGCTGGGTTCGAATATGTCGGATATCAGTGGTCCTCCCGGAGGGCGCGTCTGGGGCGCGTCTGCCGGCACCGGCAGATTAATGCCCCTCGTGGTTGCCCCTACAAGGTCACTACTACGTTTGTTGGCCATCCCAGGATACTCTTGAATGTACTTACATAGATGTATTTTGAATTTGGAATAAAACAAGTTCTTCTTTTTATTTATTTTTTAAATATGGGTTCAATTATACATATATTATGCAGCAGAAACAGGCGCAAGTTCTGTGTATTTTTTTAGCCTAGTTGTTGCGTTTGTTTCTGAATAAGTATACACAACGATACACTATGTAATCAGTCTATTAGACTGGGTATCGAAGTGTGTACGCTGTCACGACTTCGAGTCGTAGATATCGTTTTTTTGAAACTTTTTGTTTATCGACATTAGTGTCGAGTGTCAGTGTGGCCATGCTTAGTAAGATACGACTCTTTCTTTTTTGTCAAGTTTCAAAGGACTTTACGCCCTAATACTACTGTTATTACGACCCGTGCCCACGGGTAGGGATATGACAATGTGAGCGGTCCTCGCCGAGGGCGGTGCCGTCTGATGCCCTTCTGCCGGCAGTCGGCATCGCGCAGAGATTAACGCCTCCCGTTAACCCTAGTACAAGGTCAGGCACGTACGTTTGTTGATGTGTTCGAAATTTGAAAATTATTTGAATTTCGAATGTATTGTATTTTTGAAAGGCTGTATGGAGACGGCTGTGACCGATTTTGAATTCGTCAAGACCGATGTGTCCGATTTTAACGGCTACGTAAAAATCGGACACATCGTTCCGATTTAAATTTTTATTTGGTTGGAATATTAGGCCATTTGCCTGTTCAGTTAATATATCACGTTAATGATTATTTTATTGATGAATGAAATAATCAATACTAAAATACATTTCCTCTTATGTATGCAACTATAATATATTATGTAACTCGTAGTACATTATGGCTACGCCGCTACGCGCCATCGTAGACGTCTGTGAGTTCTTAAGTAATGGATTCGTAGCATTAAGCTCTAAGGCGTCGTCCTAATTGGCTAACGATCAAACGAATAAACGATGCTATTTGGTCACGCGATCAAATGATTCCTGTGCCCGCGCGATGACTTGCGAGTTCAATTAAAAAACTAAAGAGGTTTGTGTAGGTCATCTAGGCGTGCGAGGAAATCGCATTGTATACTCGTACGATAATTGGCCAGATAGGACGACGCCTAATCGTATTTCGTAAAAAATATATTTTAATAACATAAAAAATATTCATGCTTAACTATTCCGAGTTATGTTACATAAAGAGCCCATAACACATCGGAGAGCGTTCACCGTTCTGCGTTCCACGATCTTTGCATAGTATGAATTCTAGGTTAGAACTCTAAGAGTCCCGACACAGAAGCGTTCCGCATACTGTCATCTACGTTTTACGTTCATGTATACCACCGCACGAACGCTAAGTAACCCATACATCACAAAGAACGTGGAACGAAGAACGCTGATCACTTTCCTGTGTGATTGAGCTCTTAACTAACTTACAGCCAAGGTAGAAGTAAGATGCAATTAAGTAAATTAAATAATCTACGAAAAAATCACTATACATAATGTTCTCCATGGTTTTCTCTCTCTTATCTATGGCGTCTCCTCGATATCGTTTTTTTTAAACTGATTATTTAATTAAATTATAGTTATATTAATCACAAGAAGTCTATAATGTTCACCTCAGGGCCCTTGGTATATTTACCACTTACGCATAGGTATTCTAAGGCATTACTTCAAATAGTTGGGTCCAAGATAAAGATCTCCAAAGCGCTCTTACAGTTTTTATACCCAATAAAATATGAGCGATACACAAACTTTATCCTCCGACAGTAAAACAGAAGCCTAATTTTATGTATTTCCAATCGATTTTATTTTTTATATCAAAGGTTTTATTTGCAGTATGATATATGCTTTCATAAAATTTATTGCCATATAACTTACTTATCAGAACAGTAAAAATATGTATCACTAGTACCGTTTTTCTGCAATGATAACGCGTCGGTGATTTATACTTGGATAATAAATGAATTATTAAAAAAATTGGTTCATTTATAGCTAGCTACTACGGTGCGAATACTTATAATTACCGCACTTAGCTTTTATTCTGTAGTACTAGGCGATTTTATATCGTTATAAGTCAGGAAGCAATAAAGGAACTCAATTAAAAAGTAAACTGAAACGGGCCGGTAATTAAAAAAAATTGCTGTCATGAACCATAGACTGACTAATAAAGAACGAAGTTGGACATCAAAACTAAAAAAAATAATAAAAAAAAGTAATCAATGACTTTTTGGCAGGAAGTTGAACAGTGAAGTGGTCGATTTTGTTTTCATTTTGGAAAACAAATGTTTTTCGTTGTATATATAACAGTAATGTGTAATATAATGTGTAATATTAGTAGAATATTAGTACAATATAGTGTGTAATATTAACCATTGTGTGTTCATGAACGTGCACGAGTTAACCCTTATTAGCCTAGAGTTTCAATTTTGATACCAATCTTTTAAACCGAATGTTCACATTACTATTAGTTTTTTTTATAGGTTGGCTGTACGTATTTTACTGTTGTATAATATTCTTTCCAACGAAATTAAAAAAAAAAATCAAATGTCATTATTATTAAACACAGTAATATTATTAAAAATAAATCACTTTCGTAAATCAGGCTACTAAGGGTTAAGGAAATTAAAAGAAAATAGTACTCGTATAACTTGACCTTTCACGCACTTTCAGTATTACTTAACTGACAATTTTACGGACATCTTGCGGGTCCATCTAGGGGATATGGGATTCATTTCATCAACATCATCGTCAATGACGTCATCAATATCATCAAGGGCATTTCAATTTAAAACCACGCTACATATGTTTTACTACTCGACAGTGGCAACAATGACGCAAAGTTAAAATCACAACCCTCCTTTGGCTTTGCTGTAGTCAGGTAAAAACTAAAAACCAATTTCAATATAGGACTACGACTAATGCTCGATTTCCACGAGGACAGTATTCAAAGATATTATGATAGTGTAATATATCCCTTAAATAGTGTACGCGAATTTGAAAAGTACCAGGCGATCAGTACAGTAATAGAGGTTGTATTCCTGAATCTCCAAATAGATCGCGGAAGGCACGTGCGGGGCGCGCCGCGGGGTGCGGGGGCGTCACTTTCACCCTCGCTTCAAGGTCACGCGGACACTGCAACGGGACACATCGAAATGTGGACATGTGTGTGTGTGTGTGTGTGTGTATGAATTCGATCTGCGTTTAGGGTATGTTTACATTACATAGGTATTGTAGGTTTTGGTAATGAAACCGTTTATAATACACCGTACATATATTTGATGGCGTCTATCCAGGGGTTAGAGGATCGCTTGCCTTATGTTGCCTTTGGCATCAAGTAGGTAATAAGAATTTCTATTAAGAAACTAAACGTCTTCTACACGGATATGAAAGCTCTTTCTGTTTTCAGTAAATGTATAACTCACAGTTTCTAAAACTTCTCTTGCCCGCTTTAAACCATAAAGTAATTAAAAAAACCAATAAACAAACACTTATAAAAAAGTAGGATGCATGGTGCATGATTTTTTTTTGTGTTATTTTTTCATCAGCGTCTTGTGCCACTACAGCCGATGAGCCGGTCATTGTCGCTCAAGTCTCGACGAGTACAGAGTACAGCAGACCGAAAACCACTCGATTATAGACTAGACGCGCTCGCAATTTGTCGACTCCACGTAATTTCGGCGGGAAATTGATTTTTTATGCCATTAAAGGCGGGCGAGGGGGTGAGGCGAGGACACCGGCTCACGGGGAGAGGGGGTGGTATGAAAGTTATCGGATTTTCGCGCCTCGAGCCGCGAGCTTCACGATCGTCGCTGGGAAGGTTAACAGCTTTATTCAATGTTACCAGGGGTATAAATGCAATAATTATGTTGTAGCGATCAAGTGTGCTTGAGGTTTTATTGTGGCGAAGTTGGCTTTGCGAACTTGAGGGTAGTTTGATAAAAGATAAAATAAAACCTTTTTGGTATTTTATGTCAGCATAGGCAATTAGAGCGGGGTCCAGGGTATGTGCTCCATTTCATAAAGCATCCAATTTTATTTTCAGTCAAATGAGTTAACTTAAAAAAAACTACCCGCCTTTAAGTATTTTGATCCTGAATTGTGTGATATAGTTTGTTAAGGTGGAAGCGCTAGGTCAGGGCGCGAAATTCAAAATGTCGATGGTTTTTACGTAAGAATGTCCAAATATTTCGTAAAAAAATAAAAACCATTGACATTTTGAATTTCGCGCCCTGACCTAGCGCTTCCACCTTAATAATTGACGTTAAAATGGTCCGTCAACGTAATTTTACGTAACAATCTGCCCTTACAATGTAATAAATATAAATATCGCAAATAAATGGCGTAATGATAGAGTTGTTGAGCACATATTGTCTATACACAATCCACATGACCTCGGACTGTTAGTAAATATGTTGGATGACGTAAAGACGATTGGTAGGTTATATTTTAACTTTTTTACTTTAAGAAAAAATAACATATAACTCTATACTATGTAGAGATTAGAGACATAGGTTTCCAGCATGCATATACCTATTATGTGAATCTTTACCATCCATAATTAATAACCTCGCAATTTTCTATATAAAATATACGATACGCCTAGATTCCATTTCGTAAATTCTAACTTTATTTACGGATTTAGGAAAATAATACTGTAGAGCTAAGAATTTATAGTACAAACGTTCTTAATTTCCATAAAACGTCAGTTCGTAAGTATATTTACAGCGGGTCTAGGAGTTTTAAACATCTAGCTTTAACTCAAGGCAACGTTATAACGGCACATCAAGTTAATTAAAAAGGTTAGTTCTGACAATAATTGATACTAGTACATCAGTAGCCTTATATTCCTTGAAGGTGTTGCCAGAAGTGAAAACTTGTAACAACAAAGCGTTAAGTTTAGTTTTTTTTTACACTCAAATTGAAATTATTCGTAATTTCTTTGTGATCTATTAAATCTTGGTTACGAATTAGTTATTATATTTATAATATGTTGTTAGATAGGTCACATGTATGTGTGTGTGTAAGTAAATATTGGTATTTTATCGTCTTCTTTTAAGTTGGCAATCGGCTACAAAATAGTGCCATTTTGCCAATGTCGAGTATTTCTTGATAATTGTTATAGAATTATAAGTACCCCTGGTGATTATGTGGATGTCGATGACGATGATGATGAAATAAATTCCCTACCCTTATTAGTAAAGCTGTGGATACTTTATTGGATATTTACCGAACGTATAGGGAGAACTTCAAAAGTTACCTATTCTTTTTCATTTCAATTTCCTTTACTTGTGCCCGTTTATGAACACACAGTGGTTAATATCCCACTGATGTTACACATTATACATCAAAGAAACACAGTTTTTGGAAAATATAACAAAATTGTCACTTCACGGTTCAACTCCCCGCAAAAAAATGCTCATTTTGGTACCATTTTGGTAATCTACATAGTTATATGGACAAAATTGCGTCATTCATTCATTAACTAAACTAAGAATAAGTACATATAAGAGAAGAGTGCCCTTCGCAGGATTTTATAATTATTATTTTAACAACATTATTTTTTCAGAATCACGACACGACTCCAAGTCGGCGTCTACGAAACTCGATCGAACACGGAAGCGTCTATAGTGTAGTTATATTGCAACGCTCATACAAATTCGTCTGACGCACACACACGCAACACCGTGTGTTATATTCATCAAAACAAACGCACACAAGCACACATCAGTCCGCCGAATTAAACCCACACAAACGCAAGTTACGAGGAGTGAACTATCCTGTGAGTGTTGGTGTGTGTGAATGAGAGAGAGAGTGTGACGAAATTTCACTTTCCGTTTTGGCAACGTCGCGCGACGCGCCCCCCTACCCGTTCATCGACATTTGTACGGGGGTGGGTGCAAGACTAGTTCGTTCCCAAAGCCGGCATTATCATTTTTAAAATATCGCGGCCGTAATTAAGAATTATAGCGGCATTCGAATTTCGAAATGAAAACCGTCTTTTGAACAGCAAACAGCGGACAATCGAAAAATAAATCGGGCTTGAATAAAAGTTAGGCCATAAAATAATAATAATTCTGACATCTATTCAAAGACCACAGTTGAATAAACAACTCAAAAGTTGTTGCTATAAATTCGCATAGACAATAAAAGGGGAGGGGTTATTACAAAGAGATTCTGAGATGTAGAAAAAATATTACGAAAAGCGAGTGGTAGTAACTAACGGTACTGTGTGTGGGACATTTCAAATACTTCAAAAGCACAGACGATTCTCGGAAGTGTCATCCTCTAATGCAGGAGCGGGATAGAGCGGCTAGCCGTCTCCCTCTTACGACTATTGACTCACAAAGGGACGCGAGTCGAATACTTTCGTGCATTTTACAGTTTATTATAATTCAGTTCACGTAATGTTTAAATTGAAACTGTAATGTGCGTTGACAAAATGCTGTATATCTTCTGCATCTATATAATCTACATAATCATCTATAGCACATTTATATTATATACATAAGTCTCGTTAGTTACACCATTATAACTCAAAAAAAGAGTAAGCCGATTTTTTGGAACCTAGAATTTTCAATTTGTCTCCGCCCCGAATAGCAAGATAACTATAAAACACGGGAAAAAATCACAAAAATAATAACGGTTTTAACGTATGTAACATCTGAATCTGAGGCGGTACGAAGTACGCCGGGACAGCTAGTGATTTAATAAAACAAGTGATGGACAATGAAAGCCGTCAGTAAAAAAATATCGTACTCGATTCGAATACTCGTATTACAAGGTATATTCCATTCGAATATTACAATCGAGTAGGTAAGTTATATATACTCGAATTAAGTTACCTACTTACCTAATATTCGAAATAATTACACACTAAATACCTACGATTGACTATTAAGTACTTATAAAAAGGTTGGTGTCGTTTTGTCATACTCATAGGGTTTCGTCAATAAATTTTAGTGCCATGCATTGGGTGTTCTTCGCCACAGCTAATATGAATTAAATCTCCCAAATAACTCATAGTCAACTTCGGAATACTATAAATATTTTTATTCTGTCAACAAATAATAAATTGTACACTATATGGAGTGGGTAAAATAGCTCAATATAAAATGTTTAAACATTAGACACCTACTTATTCATTAGATTCGTTAGGATTTGAATGTTTTTTTCATGATTTATTTGTGAAATACCTACTAAAGCTCTTGTTATGGTGAATTCATTACGATAATGTCAAGGTTGTGGCTAAACTATTTTAAAAATGTTTTATTTACCGACGTGTATAATATATCCCTCGAATTTGTAGACGTTCTATAACTTTATCAAACGTCAAATGGTACTGCGCACTGCGCACTTGCTTTACGCAGATCAAACGTCATATACTATGACGTTTGATAAAGTTATAGAACGTCTATAAATTTGGGGGTTTAACTTTTAAATATTTCCATTTGTTAGCCCATTTGTGTGCACATTATCTTTTAGACTGTTGTTTAAACTTTGCACGGTACGGTGCTTCCATACTATATGCAATCTTATCGTGTATGGTTTAAGTACACGATAGCCACGTTGGCAATTAAATTAAGACTTGTTAATGCCCTTTTTAGACCAATTATGGATCCTCTTTGCGATTTTATTTTATTTTTTAAATATTCAAAAAGGTGTTACACCTACTGATTCAGTCATGTAAAACTGAGCCTTAAAACTGCACTTTTTAACACATTTGTAATTATTATATAGTGCCGAAGTCGATTTAAAAAAAAAATATTCCAGCAAAATGACAGGTTTTAACATTTTTTTTTATTGATATATTGAAATTCTGACTTTCCATAATGATTTGAAATGCTCTAAAGAAGCGCAGGTTAAGGCTTAGGATACCCTTTCTGAATCAACCTGTACACATTTGTTTTTTCGCAACCAGTCGCGTTTACTGTAGAAGTAAATATAGTATACAGTATTACAGTATATTTTTTTTTTACTACGAGAAATTAACATACTTGGTATATGATGCAGTTTAAAACAATACACTTAGCACTGAAATCATCTACATTGTTTCGCCTAACATCCTCTTATGTTAGCAGATGTCGCACGTCTTAAAAATGCTTTTTAGTTTAGGAGCTAATCGAGCCAGCCTACACCGTAACTACAAACCCTTAAAAGTATTTTTTGGGCTTTTAATTTCATGTTCACGCTTGTCTCGCAAATCGATTGGCTAAGGCTGCGCCGTAGGCTGCGCAGGAGTCGAGTTACTGCCGGATGTGGCCGCGGAAGTGGCATGGCCGCCGGACGCGCGCCATCTTGCTTTGCTCTGCGCGCGCGCACCTCGCGCGGATGTCCTTTTGTTTTTTAAGTGCACGAGCCAGTTTATATCGATAGCTGGAATATGTTTTTTTTTACTTTGGTTTTATAAAAAGTTAATTTAACTGGTAAGTGTGCAATTGAGTTTATTTTTTACCCCCGAATTTTTAGAAGATTTATTTATAAATTTATTAAACGTCAAATGGTATTGCGCACGAGAGTTTTGCTTTGCGCAGTACTATATGACGTTTGATAAAGTTATGGAACGTCTATAAATTTGGGAGTTAGAGTTTTGTGGTTACGTTTCTTAATAGTGTATCGGATAATACCTATTAGTACACATATCTTTGGTTCAAAGTGAGAAAATATTCTCAAGCAACAATAAATTCTCATTCGCTCCGTTGATTTTATTGCATCATACAGCTGTTCTTTCCGTCACAGAATTATAAACTCTATGACATTTGATATAAAGAATGCAATCTTTCGTACAATGGCTGTTGACATTTGACAGTTCAGAGGGAATGCACCTACATTGTTGCGAGTTTCGCAAAAAATCATAAAAGCTCAGGTAAAATGGGTACTTATTGTGTTCGGCGCATTCGTGCTTTGCGCAACTTTCAACAAAAGCCGCGATGCGCAAGCGCACAATAGCTGATAAATTATTTGCTTATTTAGTGTGCGAAGATTGCACCTGGTGATAGTGAGCAGACCGCCGAAAATGTTATCTTTGTTTCTTTTAGGAAAAAAAATAGGAATAAAATGAATAAATAGCATTTAATAAGACCTATCTGGCTATCCTAATTTAAATATACTGACATTCTTCCTTTGTAAATGTGTAATTGTGTTTATTTGTATGTTTAAGTATCACGCAAGAACGGCTCAACGGATTTGGATGTTTTTTTTTTCACTAAAGCAGGCTGTACTCTGAAATAGCGTAAGTATAAGCTACTATTAACCCTATATGTGTACGAAAGAGCCTACAACAGAAAAAACTTGTGTTTTGAAGAGAAAGAAGAGAAAGAATTTGTGTTTTTTTATTTTTGTTGCGATCATGCCCTGCTCCTACTTTATGATTATTAATTTTTGCGTATCATTGACACCGTAAATATTTCCTCTTAAAATATAAGATAAATATTTTTTAATTATCTTTGAAGAATTCTACGAAATTAAACCCTCTTCATTATAATAATTAGACGATGTCAGATAATCAAGGCTGAGTCACCGTAATCTAAACAATATGTATCACATGATGTCGTTCAATAAAAAAAATAAAGGGAATAAATAAGTGTGTTCATCACATGTTTGTTTTTGAACACACAAAAATAATCGGATTTTAAAACAATAGAGTACCTAATCCCAAAAATACAATTAAAAAAAACACCGCGAACCCCACTGGAAATCGATAGTTGGAGGTTAACAATTCGAATTTAGAATTACAAAAAGGGAACTAATTACAGCGTCTAAAAGAAAAGAGAGAAAATCGCTTGGCGCGGCGCGGCGGCGTGATTAAAGAAACGGCAACAGGGCATTCCGTGGAACGGGACCGGGAAAAATGCAACGTCGCGTTTCACCCTCGATCGTTTTCCACCCCCCCCCCCCCGCGACCCGCCGTGACTCATTCAACCTTTCGAGTTTGAGATCGCTTTTAACACGCAAAGTTCAATCTTAGATCATTTTCAATAAGTTTTATTTCTCTTTATTATTGTTATGATAACTTCTTTTTTACGATTTTATTTACAGCTTTAAGGTATTTTTTATTTTTATTATAAAATAAATGTATTTTTGTGTGTCTTTAAAAATATCCGAAGTACCTATTACAAGCCCAAACACTCGACTTCTTCATATACTATTTGTTGAAATGATTGTAGTTTTAGTTTTCATACAAAAATAAAATACATTTTCCTTTTTTTAAATGAAATAATAACTCAACGAATTTGAAATCAATAAAATTCTACTAACATTTAAATTAAAACATGCTACTTTTATTGCTTCTTTATTATTTATTTTACCTCTGTGTTGGTCGCCACACTGCATGTCTGTTGTTTCTGAAATAGATCGAGAACCACTTACCTGAAACAAAACAACATTTAAAAATTAAACTTTTTCATTTAGTAAATAAACGACTTATACTTAATTAAACCAAATCTGTTCCGTCTTTATGGTCCAGATCCCCGCGATATGGTAAGATAATCAAAGACAATCACGGATAGTCTATGGCCAGTCAGTCCAACATTTGTCTAAATTATATGTCTATAGCTGTACCCGTAGCTAGGTAAGCGTGGCTTTTGGTTTTATACATATCCGGAGAAACCCTTCCATTCCGGGGGCCAAGTTTTGTTTATAGATTTGCATCTTACAGCTGTCATCATGCGAATTTTCTTCTAAATCCATCCAGTAGGTTTCCCGTGACGCATGAACAGATTGACGGATCAAAATTCCTAAATTGGTGAATTCGGCTTTTAGTTCGTAAATAATCTTTTCAACGGTTATATTTAAAAAAAAATATAGCGACACGATGAAGTTAAGGTGATATTAAGTTGGTATAGTTCTTATACTATGACAAATGTAGTGTATTGTATGTAGTGGTCGTCTAAGCAACATGAGTTAACTCATGAGAAACCTACTCACATCATAATCGTATGGGAGGTAAGTTGTTTTAACTAAGGGTCCTTTCACACAAACGACAATAGCGATATTAAAAAACGCGACGGTCTCGTACATCTTATCGTGATTAATCGCTTATAATGGAACAATGCGATAAATCCATCGACGGTATGCCGCGCAGCTGACGAGAGCCTAACATATGGTACATACATCTGTCAAAAGTTTACACGATATTCTCAACCTTAGAGGTACTCACAGGAAAGGTGTTACTCCCGTGTACGGTTTTAGATGGTGTGACCGTACTTCCTGATAGGTCGTTACCTGCGCTCGCAGCTGTCTGCGCGGCGCGTGCGCATAGTGATAAAAGGTTACGTTGAAAGACACGCGAATAGGTCACTCGATAGATTCTTGTTGGTGAAGAACCTTTATCAGTGGCTCAAGCGCAATCGTATCACGTGAAGTTAGTTAACTTAAGCTTGTTCCGTCCCCTTCACACCACAGATTTCATCGATAAGAAAAGCAGTGACAGCACACCTTCTTAATGACGATACGATAACGATAAGTGTTTCTGTAAGGCACACAGTTTGGTTATATTATGAAAGAACTCTGGATCAACCGTCCAACCGAGGCTAAGTCCATATTATAACATTTTTCGACCGAGGGCACCAATTCTGCAAACACAAATGACTAGCAATGGAACGAAAATAGCATCTCAATTGTCACTTTTAACCAGTCTTAAATATCGAAAATCTGTCAGTTATGTGAGCAGACTCTGACGAATCAGTCAGTTGTGTTAGCAGACTCTGACAATACTGTCAAGTGTGTACTGGTTACGGGTTGGATTCCAAAGGAGCAAGTATTAGAAATATTTTTTTTAGTCTGGGTACACACCATACTAAGCAACGGGTACATAGTCATAATATAACGTTGCTTAGTGTGGTGTGTTTCTTAAAATTCTTAGGCAAGGTTTTTGCTCGCGGCTTCGCTATCCATTGATTGATATTTTATATAAACCACTGTACTTCTATAAGTTTTAGGAGTTAGTCCGGCCTAGCTATGTATGTATCTTAAGGCTTCGTCGTATACTCGTATGTGTATTTCAAGGACTGTTCACATGTCATATCACTGTGCCGCTGATTTGATCCATTAATATACACATCTTAGGATACCTAATATAATACATATACGGCTTTGCAAATGCAAATGTTATTAAATTTCTTATCACCAGAAACAACATTATTTCCCGTTGCTATATTTTAATTTAAAAAGTATTTTTTTGTTATCAAATATTATTAAAAATATTGTTAAAACGTTCCCACAAAGGACGATCCTTTATAACACATTACAAGATCAGCTATGCTTGCGATCCATAGAAGTTTTACCTGGCTATAGACATAAAAAAGGGGTCAACGAACCCAATTCAACAGCTGCTCCAATTCAAAATGGCCGGCGTTTATGTCAAAAATTAATAAATGCAAGCCAGTTTACGTATGATGAATTGTGGAACGATTTACATAAAATCATTTGATGTTTGTGAACCAAATGCATTTGTTGCATTGTGTATTCTTTATTTCATTTAAATTACTCGTAAATAATGGTTCAAGAATAACGCAGTCAACAATTTTAATTCAGCGAAATAATTTTTAATGTACCACCGTAATAACGTTCAAAAATAACAGCTAAAACACGACATATGTGTGTCAAATTGTCTCTGGTACGCTATAATACCAAACATTTTTTTTCCTATGTGAAACCGGCAGGTACTGTAGATATGCCATATGTTTTTTTACGCAATATGGCAAAGGGTATCAAATAAATTGTGATACTTTAGTACAGGCATGTCTAATTTGGTATACTGTGGCTTTTGTTATATGGATTAATGGTGTTCATACCTATTAATGTTACCTATTAATTAACAGTAACTACGAGTGAGGGTACCGATTCCATCATCATTGTCATCATCAGTATAGCAATCAAAAGGGGAACTTAATATAGACCTACCCCCAAATTTATAGACGTTCTATAATTTTGTTAAACGTCATATAGTACAGCGCACCAGAGTTTTGCTTTGCGCAGTACTATATTATGACGTTTGATAAAGTTATATAACGTCTATAAATTCGGGGGTTAGTATCGATGCCCAATTTTGCAGCGGATAGCCAAGAATAACACTTAACATTGGACAATTCACAAAAAATAATAATAATAAGATAATTCATTTTCTTATACATTTGATTCTGAGGAGGTTCGCTGGGACAGCTTGTTTTGAAAAAAAAAAGATTATTTATGTAGTATTTTATTTATTACCTATGGATTTAAGGATGGATTATTAAGTATATGATATTATGCATAGCCGATGGATAATTTTAGACATGCCATTCTTAAATGGAGTACTAATGACACGGTATGGGGACAGGTACGTGCGATCACATTAAGTGATAACACTCCTGAATCTATATAATATCAATTCCAAACCCTTTAGAATATTCAAACAACTAAATAGAATTGGTAGAGTCATTCATGGAAACCATGAACGATGAAAAAAACATAATTGAAAGTTCAATGTTATCGGTTATTAAATTCCGAACAAGACGGAGCTTTGGTTATTGAAATAGCTCTGAAAATATATTATTTAGTTTTCAGAACGCTGGTGGAATGTCCTAACTGGTATCTATATAATAGGTACATAGTTCATGATGTTATTATTCTACTTTTTAATATTTTTTTTAGATTTTGAGTAGATACACATTTTTGTAGAGTCTTGCAACGGAAAGAATTTGTGAGCAATATATAGTATAAAAAGGATACACGTTTTTCAGTGAAGCTCTACATTGTTATATTTAAGGACAATGTACATAGACCTGCAATGACTAAATTTATATAAGCCCATTATATTTGATTGAGAGCATAATTACAAAAACCAGCTGTACGACTCACATCATAACCTATATTCTTTATTACTTTATCGAGTAGCGTCGAGACGTCATATAAATCATACGTTCCGACATTTTCAATGAAACGATAAGTAACTCATGTTACCAACATGCTGTAGCCAAGTGTTTCCCGCGCATCTGATGAAAAAATAAAAAATAAAAGCATAAATCAAATAAAGGTGCGTTCGTGTTGCGTTACAATGTTTGAGCGCGGCCGCGAGGCAGCGGAAGCGAACGCGACGCTCGAAAACCGGAGCTAAATCATAAATTACACATTACAGTTCCCGCCGGGATCGAGTTACGCGCAGTTGTCACGTAATTACGATTATAACGAGATATGTGTCGATTCTAATCGATATATCGTGAGAACATTATACTCTATGGTCGTTGTAACGTTTTTTAAAAGTTTAATAATCTCGGTGCCTATTATTATATAAACGAAAGGCTTTTATGAAGCTGCAAAAGAAAAAAAATTAAGTTTACAAAAATATGTAGGAACAACAGTTAAATCGTAAAAATCGGCACTTCATCTACTAATAGAAAACTGTTTGCGAGCAGAACTTTGCCTAAATTAACAATAGGACTAAACAAAATCAGTTAAATGCACTTTTTACGTCCATAGATCGTCCAGGGTTGATTGAATAAAATGTTTTTTTTTAAATCATCGATTTCAATAAAACTTGTTTTTTTAATCCTTTATTTTAACAATAGATCAGTCAGACATGTTTCATTATTGTCATACAAATGGTGACGCAAGAATCAAAATTTACATAAGCAGTTAAATTGTTTTTGCCAGAACTTATATAAATCATGATTTCAATATACCCAGGATTATCAATCAATAATAGATATTAAAAAAACATGTTTTTTATCAACCCTGGGTCAATAAATAGACTGTCAGAATCTTGTACATTTCAGTGTTCAAATCGTCAGTGTTCCAATTACCTATTTTTTAAGAAAAGTATCACAATAACTTATGCTTCATCAGGATACTGATTCATCTTTGAATCACATATTTACCTCAATCACACATAGTAAACCCTATCTCCCTTACCCTACTGATGCATAAAAACTGCAATTTGCCTATCAGTACTCGGTCACACAATAACTTGGCTTATACCCTCACCAGCGCATCTAGAACCCCCTAGCTCCCCTTGCGTTAAGGTTTCACGGTTAAAAAGGGGGGGTGTATATGAATAGTAAGAGTTTTATTAAAGCTGGTTTATCCTGAAAGGGGATGGAAGGCTTCGAGCTAGGAGGTCATTAGCCTGGCGTTGATTGTTCGATGAGTGGTGCAATGACTCTAGAGTATGTAAATAAACGGAATAAAAATGTAGAGAATATAGAGAGGTAGCGATGGAGCTTATTAAATCTGTAGAGTTAGGCAGACGTGAACGCAAAATAAAGTCGAGTGACTTGTACTGTACTATGATGACGTCACTGCTGTTCCTATTCTTCTATTCTTTGTTGCTATCGGCTACAAAATAAAGTCACTCTTGCCGGATTTTGTTGCGTTTATTATTTTGTCATGTTTTTACGTTCCCGACGATTCGGCTGCTTTACAGCAACCATGGTCACGGGAGGACTGAGGTTTTTGACGTCCCAGTTTCAAAGTTCGACAATAAACGCGATAAAATCCGTAAGATAAGTTCAATTTAAACATGTAGTATTCGCGTAAATATAAGAAACAACTAAATCTAGTCAACGTAAAAAATGCAGTTAAGTTTATCACACAATCTCTATTTTCATTGCAATTACTTCACAATAGTTCTTTCCTAGAGCTTAAGTACGTGCGTTCACTAGGTTATGCCCCCCTCCACTCAGGTGGGGTTCCCTTATGTAGCGGGGATACGGTTACGTGTACATAAGGGTGTATATAGCACAAGTTGAATGTTATGTGTTTATTATAGGTCAATGTTTGTAGTTCTTGGTGAAAGAACCGTTTACA
The DNA here is from genome assembly GCA_905404115.1 of Pheosia gnoma. Classification (NCBI taxonomy): domain Eukaryota; kingdom Metazoa; phylum Arthropoda; class Insecta; order Lepidoptera; family Notodontidae; genus Pheosia; species Pheosia gnoma. Next base: position 9,100,561 of record FR989899.1, on the reverse strand, counting down.
TGGGATCTAGAGATCTAGATTTTTTTTAAGACTTAGCCTTACCACAAGGACCTCTCGTTTCACTGTACTTAGACTTCACCTAGACAGAAGAGTGTTTAGCGTTCTGCGTTCCGCGTTCTTTTTTTGAATGAAGTATGCTGTTGGCCGTTGCTATTTTTAAAGCTTTACCGCGCGTTCTTTGTATTGTAGGTATGGGTTTTATAGTGTCTTCGCAAACAGCGGGCTATCAGCATTCCAGAAATGTTAAAGAACGTGGAACGTGGAACGCAGAACGTTGAACGTGGAACGCAGTGCTGAACGCTCCTGTCTATCAAGGTTCTTAGTAGTTACACAATATTATAATGTTAACGCAGAAACTGGCTATCTATAAATCGTTAAAGCTTCGATCTTGTGTTCTAATTTCAAAAAGCTAAAAGTACAAACGCATTATATAAGAAAAGAAAATGAGCCTTTATGGGAGATATATGGCATAGATCTCGGACGTCATATTTATTTAAATGATATCTCAATTAAGAAATAAGTATGTTTTATGATAGTTTTCAATAGATTCATACATTTTGTATACTATGATCACAATATTATCTGAAACAAGCATGCAGCAGGGCATGACGCAGCAGTTTATAATGTTTGGATTTGTAGGTTAGGTAAGCGTGCAGGTGTCCCATTGCGCGGCAGAACGTCAGTACCACAGACCTAGGTTGTACATAAAAATCAAACACATATGCACATTATGAAAAACTCAGTTCGTGGGCGAAAATTCTCATATATGTATATACTGGAGATATAATTTAAACAAATATACAAGAGAAGACCACTCCATTTCCAGATTTAAAAATCTGTCCTTCGCAAAATCGTTCTATTTTTGAATTAAGTCATTCAAATTTCGAATATTTTCAAAATATAAAGCGCAATTTGAAGTTAGAACTGACGTTGCGTATTCCAACGCACGCAGAATTAGATCTCTGACGGGGGTGTTTAGGGTCGGGGAGGGGTCAGATGGGGGGGTTCGGGGGTGGGTTTCACGGTGCACGACTCCGACGCGTGTCAGTGGGGAGGTCTCTAATGAACTGTATGAACTAGTCTAGCTAAATGATGCTTAGCAACTATATAGATTATATATATTTTCAAGCTTAAATACAACTCACTAATAGAGATAAATATAAGTATACAGCCTACAAACTTATCTAGCTGTTTGTATTTGTTTATATGTACTCGCTAAAATAAAGCTCTTTCGTAATTCAGATTGTAAGGCTTTGAACTTCAGAATGAAGCCATAGAGAATAATTATTTACTCACAATTAAAAATGGCGATGATTATTTTAAAATTAAAAGATAAATGCCAATGTTACAATAATCAATGGCAGTGGAACATTAAAAGGCGAATTATTTATACTATTATGTACCAATAAATAACTAAAATAAACAAAATTTGACTGAACTCTGGAACATAGGAAAACACTGGCCATTAACATAAATTAAATTATATTTTAATAAAAAAGGATTCATTCCTGCCAGCCAGAAACAACTTTTAGTCTAACATCATTATATTACACACATAAAAAAACATTTCTAATCTTTTATACTTTTTTTAAATATGTAAGTATTAAAAGCACTTGAAGTTACGGCGCGAGAATGTGTTTAGAGCTTGCGTTCCGCGTATAGGGCTGCCTGGCGAATGAAACTGAGAAATTAGTGGGTATCCTTTAAACCATGAATTAAACAGTTGCAACATGAATAAATAAAACTACTAAAACACACACTGAAGTCTAGTCACCTCATTTAATAAGAGTCGATAATTATATGTATCTTACAATTAACTTTTTGAGAGAAACATTTCAATTCAGAATTAATTTTAACGAAAAGTAAAAACTATTATTCTTAATTACCGCAGAGTGGCAGCCCTATCGCAAGAAAAACGCATCGTATGCGTGGGCACGCGCGAATTAACCGCCGCGTTGCTTCTGAACGGACCCTTACGCATCGCCTTTAACATACGCGTTGTATACCTAGTTGCGTATGTCAAATCATTCCATATTCAAATAATATCTGTGGATATATATTTTTTGTTTGTTTTTATTTTTAGCACAAATCTGGGGGCATTGCAGTTCCCCCGCCTTGTCGAGCCAACATATAATATTTACAAAATCACAAATTTTAATGTAGGTGCAAAATTATAATCAGTAGACCAAGCTGGGATTTGCACGCTATATTTATGAAACATAGACCATGGATGCGTATTGATCGTTATTCAAATGCTAATATCGAACCAACCTTTTAAAAATATTACATCAGGCCCATTTTATTATAGACTCCATTTAAATACCATTTCACTTACAAAAATGGAATTCGATCATAAAATTCATAGTAATAATAAAATCCAACATAGGCCGTAACTACGAAAACCCGATTTAATAATAATAAAAATGCATCGAGATGTTTCGAATGCGTGGTAAGGGTGCATCAACGCACCCCTCACGCACACACGCACAACTAAACACTTATGGCTCGAAACTGGGCCGCGATTGGTCGGCCTACTGCGCATGTGTGCGTACCTGTTTAGTTGTAGAAAGAGGTCGTGTGTAAGTAGTTATTTATACCGCGTTCTAGGCTATATGAATTAGTTGCGTGCATTGGGGTAGTCTTCGCTAGGAAAAAGTATTGATTTGTTGCACGGTAGTGAGGATTTTAATGCGCACATTCCCCAGTTGACGGTGGATTTTTGAAAAACTGAGCACGCCGTTAGGTTTGCAGGGAATGGAGATTTCTATGAGTCATTTATTTATGAATTAGTGTAAAATATGACGTAAAATAAGTTCTAACACGTAATAAAAAATGTTATGACTGATTTTTTTTCTGATAGGTACTATAGAAAAAAACAAGGTCAACTGGTTTTTGGAACGTAGTTCCTTATCGCGCGTTACGAAAGGGGGCTAGACGGAAAAAAATCACACGAAAAATTAAGACGAAAAATTAAGCAGAAAAGTTGTAACGACCAATTGTAAGCATTTTTATAAACGAAAGTATAGTTTACTATATAAAACCCAAAAACATAACGATACCTCGTTCAAAAACATGCCAGCGACATCTATCGCTGACAAAAATAAACATAAATAAACGAAAGTATAGTTTACTATATAAAACCCAAAAACAACGATACCTAGTTCAAAAACATGCCAGTTTGCTATCTTTGTCGTTTGCATTTACATAATGGTCAGTATTTTCGAGACATTGCACAAGTGCATCCGTGGCGCAATTGGCTAGCGCGTTCGGCTGTTAACCGAAATGTTGGTGGTTCGAGCCCACCCGGGGGCGATATATTTTTGTTTCCCAAAATTAATGATTTTTTGTACATAATAAATAAGTTAACCGAAATGTCGGTGGTTCGAGCCCGCCCGGGGGCGATATATTTTTGTTTCCCAAAATTATTGATTTTTTGTACATAATAAATAATAAAGGAACTTCGTTCAATCCTGGTGTCCCTTGACACCTCTCAAGTTTTTATTTTTTAAATAAGCAGGTATGTACAGATTTAAAAAAATAATGTCAGTCACTAGTATAAAGGCTATAAAGCTTATTGTTATTGCCGAATGCCGAGTGATATTTTAGTAGATTAAAATGCAGATGTCAGAAACCGGTCTATGGTACCAACGATCCTTTGTAAATATCTCAATGAGCAAGCACAGCTTTAATTTTTATATTTAAACTTTTTATGGCCGACCAACAATGCAGGTTATATTCATGGTGCCAGTGTTACACGGCCGCCATCTTTGAAACGCGTATTCATTTTAAATTACGAAGTGTCCCTTTTTCGTTTACATAATAATTACTTGATAAAAGAATTAAAACAACATAGTCATATTTCAAAATCCTTTTTTTTTTAAGAATACATTTTACAAATCAACCAACTAAATAAATAGCGTGTTAACGACCAAAGCTTAAATTTAAATAAAGAATAAAATCTCTTTTATTGTATAAAGTGAGTAGCTATTCCAAATAATTAACAGTTGTAAAAATAAAGAGAAACGCGAGAAAAAACTAATCAGTGTTTGCCGCGATAAGCCTCTAAAATAGTAAACTAATGTGAAAAATGTGCTACATTCAGCCTCCAATGAATATGAATAACATTCACCATACAATTTTTACATTTTTATAACAATTTTGATGTGATCCGAGCATGGTATCGGTGTGCAGGCTGAGCTAGCAATAGTTGTACGAAAGTTCTTATAATTTGTCGTCTCAACCGTTTAGTAGATTTTTTATTTGTCAATATATTCGAATGTAGAAAAGGTGGTTTATAAATCTGTTTCGCCTTCTTGTCAAGAAGAAACAAAGTCACGCAGGTTGACGGTTCGACGTTGATTTTCCGCAACTTTGAACATTTGTACAGTTATATTTATAAAGATAACTTTGACATAAACACGCGTCTGACTCGCATCCTGTTTGTTTTTGTGTTCAACACAAATTTGGATGTTGACGAAATAATGGAAATGTAGTCACTAAACCATTTTAAGCCTTATTACCTCGTGATACGGTATAAATAAAACCCTAAATTGGAGTTAAATACAAAATGTATTGTCTGGTACTTCGTAATTTTCATTAGTATTGAACGCGTTCGTTACTTTTCATATTTATAACTGGCTAGGTAGGTACATTTCTGAAATATAGCGTCTAATATTTATAAAAAAAAAAACGTTATGCTACTAAATAAAAAATACTCGTTCACACAGCAAATACACATTCGATCAAAAAATAACTGTCAGAACGATTAAAAAAACAATTACATAAGACAGGCCTCAACACGTAATAGTCCAGGATACACGCAAGCAAGATGCATCATTAACAAACAAGTCGATTCTGCCCGTTACATCAGCTGATAGCACAAAAAGCTCGACTTAACATCTGCCGGCCGCGAGGCCGTGAATCACCGGCCCTTGGCGCGTGCCGATGCCGGTTCAAAAAAAAAATCAAAAGTGTAAACTCCTGGCGACCGTTATAATCGCCTCGCCTCGGCTCACTGTGAGTGGACGCACGGTATTCAGGGTAACATTTGAAAATCGAACATGACCTTTTTTGTGGGACTTATATTGTGGCTACACCGCTGCTACCTTTTTTTACTTTTTTATCATCCGTTTTTTTATATTTGGATAAAAAATCGATATATTTAAGATTGATTAATGATTGATAATTTTTTAATATTATAATAAAAACAATGACTATGAAGTGAGATTACATACTGAGTAAATATTTCATTATAAAACGACTGGATAAACACTGTAAGCTCATAAATATTTATTGTTTGTCAAGCGATATTAGTTTTGTATGAAACTAAATTACAGTAAAACAAAGTTACGCCGTAAATCGCAAGCTTAATAAACTCAAGTTTTTCGATATTCTTATGATAAAACAGAAATTGCTTTCGGAGCGATAAATTTGTTTTAATTTCAAGATGGCGACGTATTTCTGTGCTATTAATCTGTGAAAAATATCTGTTTCGGCAAATATTAAAAAAAGACAAAGCCATTAAAATGTGTAAATAATACTGGGCGCGTGATTTATAAAGCAAGTTTCTCCTCGCTAATGTTTATTGTGCGTTTGTTTGCTATTATTCAGAGGGAAACACTATTATTCGTTTAGAGGGACCATTTTACCATCGATTCGGCTGTTACCAACCGACTGGGTAGCTATTATTTTGGTAGGTACCAACTCGTAAATATTTATGAAGCGCCAATTTACAAAACAAATAATGTAATAAGTAAGTAGGTACTAAAATGGCGATATGTATTGAAATAGTCAATTCATTCAAATAACTTTCGTGAAACAGCACTCGGCCATGTTTTGTTTCAGTCACAGCTGTTAATAGAACATATAAGTGATTTATCGCAGATTCTGAAATTACTTTGTCCGGTATCAAGAGTAGGATCGCATACACGGATTTATGTACTGTCATACAGGTAATACAAACAATATATGAGAATAGATAGCGAAACATACAAGTAACTTTTACAATAACGTACTTACATATACAAATAATAAGTGCTTTCTTTTCCATTTACTTACAATTAAAATCAATTATTTGCGTTGATTCATTAACACTTTGTATAATTATGGTAGTGTGATATAGGGTTTCAGGTGTGTCTATAAAATATTGAGGCTTTCTGTTTTATATAATAATCTAAGTAATAATAAATATATAAGCTAACGTAGACTAAGCAAACTTATAAGGTTTCCAAGATACAGGCTTCCGCCTAGTTTGGATCCGGTACTTAACTGCTATGTGAAATGCTTAAACTAAAATAAACTTTACTTTACTTTTACTTTAATAGGAAATAATAAAAATAAATAAATAAACATTTAATTTTAATTAAGTATGGTGTTAACTACACGACTGTTATTCCAGAAAATATATATAATCCTAAATAATCAGAACAGATATACTTTTTAACAAAACAAGGCCAGTGTAGTACTGTGGCCTAAATCCTCGGCTCCTCCCTCGTATTAAGGAAAGGCGCGTGCCTTAAAATCGTATCAGCGATGGGTGATGGAAAGAAAACGTCACAAACATGCAAAAGATACCTAAGTCTGTTTCACGAGAACCAAAAAAAGAATAAGTATGTAGTCAGCTCTCATTTGTAATGCCTAATTCGTTTTGTCTAGACAAAAATCTATACTGATATGTCTTAAATTAATGTGCTCACGACGTTTGCGCAATATTTCTTTTGAATTGCTATTTTTGCGCTAACTAGTATGAGTTCAGCTCTATTTCTGTGTTGGGTGCAGATTTTCTTGTTTATTTTTTGTTTGGTATCGATGTGACGGGAGAGGGACCATGGGGCCCGAGTCGGTAACACAATTGAATCGTAATCGAGCGGTGACGGCTGCGCAGTAAATGTCACGTGACCGTTTTAGTATGCGCATGCATAGTGATAATTACTTTGCCAATAATTATGAGTTGTGTCTCGGCGAGCACGTAAAGCCGTCGGTCCTGCGCCTGATCTCCCTCCAGTCGTGTCGGATTGCCATCCCATCGGACAATAAGAGTGACGGGAGAGAGAGAGAGAAAGAGAGAGAGAGAGAGAGAGCACCTGCACTTGCACACACTCGTGCACTACATATATGCCTCCTCGTAGTTGGCTGGTCTCTGCTGAGATTGTCCGCCCCGTGACCAAAATTAGGTCAGGAGGAAATTATTTTGAGTTGTTTGTGTTACCGGACTGAGGGCCCAGGGTGGTGGCGGAATAGGGGCCTAGATAAAGATGTACAGGAGAAGAGCAGACCACCAGACAGTTAGAAAAGTGGGCAGTACATGGTCTTGATTGAGCAGCACTGGACCGGAATGAATGGTATGGAAGGAAGGTCTATGCCAAGCTTTGGGTTGAAATAGCCTGGGAGAAAGCGTGGTTCTGCATTGCGAATAGATTAGGCAAAGACCACGCAACGCTTTTTGGAAGTAGTCTTTAATCTCTTTTTTAATGTGTTTGATATTACTTTTGTTCCATTTGTCCAAATGACTGATTAATTTTCAAGCCTAGTGTCTTCACAGATGTCTTCAAAATTTAACTTCTGAAGGATTTTTGTTTGTCAGAGCGATGAAGGAAACGCACCAATCTCTATGCTACACCTGGCACTTAGTGCCTTGAAATAAAGTGTATCACTTACGTTCCAACATTTTTTTTATAAAAAAAGCAAACAATTGCAATGTTACTAGAATCTGATAACATATCCTTAAAGTAGCACCTTTACATAACAATAGGTACAATCAGATAATGTCCTAGAGGGCGTTACGCGCGCAGGCGGCGCGCTCCGATTGGAGGACGCCGCGCACGCGCATCTGCTGCGCACGTTGCCGCCGACTCGTGCGCACCGATAATGTGGGCGACATGTGAACCGTACTATATAAATAAAATAATACCTTCGGAGTTTTTCAGGAAAAAAAAAGAGAAAATAGACGGGTGTCCAAATAAAGGTACGACACAGCTGAATTGGATTTGTTGTACCGCGGATGGTTGATTACTTGTTCGCCAGGATTTAGTATACATTTTGACATATCCAATATTACCTGTTAAGTATTTTTTTATAGAAATTGATAGTGCCAAAATGTTGTATCTTTTACCCACTGGGCTACATAAAAGGCTTCGAATTTTATTATAGAAAATTATTTTTTTGATAAACACTTCAGACGAAAACTTAAGATCATACTCCTCGATACGGGCATGAACACAAACTCATGTGGGACGTTGCTACTTAGAAAAGGTTATCATTTACAACTTTGTGTGCGACTCAATAAGAGCTACAATGTTGGAGTAGGTATATTACTTAGGGTACGGTAGTATACACGTTCAATAAGCCATTAATAAACATTTAGCACTATTATTTTGTGTTATTAAGTCTGTATCTTAATTTTGATCGCATGACGCTATAATCATTTATGATTAATTAAATGGTACTTAATAATCTTAAAGGGCATATTAGTTGTAAGTTTGTAAGACGATTCATTTTGTCCTTTTTAAGTGTTCTTGTTTTTAGGTGCAACTACAAAATAGAGCCATGATGATGATGAAATGAATCTCCTACCACTAACGCGAAGTGAGTGCAAATTTAATGGGCATCTTGGAAGAAATTGAAATGTCAAGTTATATTATTTTATTTAAATTTCCATCACTCGTGCACGTTTATGAACACACAATGGTTAATATCCCACGAATATTACATAATATTCATCAAAGAAACACATTTATGGAACACAAAACAAAATTGAGAACTTCGCGGTTCAAATTCCCTCCAAAAAGCTACGTCTTTGTAGTCGTAACAGAATCGTATATAGAGCTTTAAAATCGAAAGTAAACGTACTTTCCCGTAAACAATAAAAACACCTCTCAGCCAACGAAACTTAATCCAGAAAAAAAGACAAATAAATTAGTTTCACTATTTTCAGAAATAATTGGTAGGTACTACGGTACTACAAAATAGATATATACCTGTATATTCATATTTTTTCCTGTTCTCGATTCTTATAGCAAACGCTAAAAGGTACAAGTTCATTCCCGAGGTTGCCCTAGTACAATATTCAAAGTAGGCCTTAAATAAAAGTAATTCCTGGATCCCGAACAAAGGTAGCCTCCCCTCCCCTCTTCACCCCCCAAAAAGCTTTACGGTGCTTGTTTTAAAACTAATTTGCTGGAGTTACTTCGCAGCCGGTAACTTATAATCGTAAATTAAGTCAAGTACGTTTCTCGCTTCGCACTCTATTTTGGAAAAAGTTTTTTTTTGGTTAGCGATACCTTCGAGTATTCCGATTTCGGTATATCCTTCTAATAAAAAGATAAGGCTGTAATTGTCAGCTGTTGTTTTTTAAGTTATTATTTTCAACGTCTTTTCGTAAAAAATGTTCAGAAGACATACGTCATACTTAGTAGGGATTATAAAAAGATGCTACAACAATACAAAACTCTTTGACAAGTCGAGGTTATATCCTTCGAATCTTTACCACCGAATTATTATTTTTAAAATTCAATGATGCCAAAAAACTAGCCAGTATACATTGCGAACAAATTGGAGAATCTTAAAAAAATAAGCTTATACTTAATGGATCATTATGAGGCGCGGGAACTGCGCCGCGTGGAGCATTTTCCGATAATCGCTGGCGTGGACACAGAGTACTCTAATTTTGTATTCGGAATACCGATTCGTATTTTTAATCGCGATAATAATGAACCTTCCTTAAAAAAATATAAAACCTAAGATTCTTTAGAGGATTAATAAAATGGGGATTACATTGTTTGACTTTTAAGATATATACTACGTACTAATAATTTATATCTAATAATATCCATAAACTAGTGATCACCAAGTTGGTAGCCGGTTGCTTTGGTAACGAGAATCGCAGGTTCAAGCCCCAGCTCACACCTCTGGGATTTCTAGATCAAGTGCGAACCTCATTTTCAACCACGATTATCACTTGCTAAACGGTGTAGAAAACCATCCTGAGGAAACCTGAATGTCTGCGAGAAGGCCTCGTAAGACGTGAAGTCCGCAAATTTGCACTGGGCCAGCGTGGTGGACTACGGCCTTAACCCTCTAGCATTGATGAGACGCCCGTGCCCAACGGTAGGACATTAAAAAGGCTGGTATTATTATTTTAAGAAACATAAAAGAATCACAACACAGATGGTATACTCCAGCCTTAGATTGAGCTTTTAATAATACCGAGAAAGCTCATGGTATTATTAAATAAATGCAAATTTAGAACATAAACAAAAGTGTATGTTAAATCACCTCAATTATCAAACTATTATTTTTGAGGTACCTGAAACGTTGGCATAGGATACAGCTTTTGAAGCAAGATACAACCATAGCAAAATAATAAAGGCTACCTCTCAAGATACAACATAATATACATTAGCAGATTCGGGCATTCACCCTTCACGACTTGTCTATGGCAAAACTTTTCTAGTCCAACAGTACTGTCTGGTCAGAACATTTTTCAGGCAGTCTGGAAATCGTCATGTCGATGACCGAAACGAGACGAAATCGTTGCGGCGCGTTGTTTCGTTCATTTTAATGGCATACACTGCTAAATATTTATCGGAGTAAACATCAGGTTTGTGTAACTGCGGATGAAATTATTTTATGCTGTCGACTTACTAAATAGGTAATAATTTTACCGTAATGAGAAGTAATGAAGTCATAGTACTAACAACAGACATATAATCGGCCATGATTAACCACTTAATCAGTTTTCAGAACAAATTTTAGCTAACGGAAATCTCACTAAGGCTGCGATTTGGAATGTTCCAAGCTCAAATAAATAACAAATGACAAAAACAGACGTTGCCGTCCTAAGATGTGCAAATTATATTTAATGTTACGGTGATAAAGGAATTCCCTGGCTGACTTGTATACATGCAGTCGACTTGAACTACGATGACAGAGTTTGACCCTCGGCCGACAGAAAATCAAATTTGTCTTGGATGTCTGAAGGAGTTGCGAGTCGGTTCCCTCTATTATGAAGCAGAAGAATCTGCTTAGTGACGAGAGATTATAGCTGTGCAATCTTTCGTCCCGTTTAAAGGTCAAAGCTTTGTAGGATAACCTAGTCACAAAACTTGGACCAGCAACTCGCCAATAAGAGTTTGTAAAGGTAGATGTATGTTCGCCAAGTTATCGTAATTAACAAAGTCTGGACCCAACACAAAAATGTCATCAGTAATGTGGCCCAATGAACAAAAGTAAAAATCTAGTAGTGTACATAACGACAGACAGGGCGATCTTTCACGGGCTATTAATTCTTTCTTTTATTACTATTTTATGATAATAAACTCGTGTTTTGTTTTGTTTTTTAGATCTTATTTCTTTTGTAATGATAAATAGGAGTTAGATGGTATGAGTGTTATAAATTGAGCCGAGAATATTTTTGGACTAAAGTAAGATTTAATGGATTTGTTTGGAATTTTATAGCAGTCAGATTTCGTGGAACTAATCATTTATTATCTTATAATCTTCATACTGACTTATAAAATGTTATCAAAATCGAGAAATTACGTAAATATTTGGAAAACAGATTATACAATTTCCAACGTAGATGTTCAAATATTTTACGTAACCATAATTTAATTTACTACTTAAAAGGATATTTATTTAAAAAAAATTAATGCAAAATTATATGACAACTTAATGCACCCACATGTGTATGCAAACATTGTCGGCCATTTTGTCATCAGTTCGACAAGATGTCGGTAAGCCCACGCCGTCGTATAAATGAATGCAAATGACACCAACGACAAGGCGACAACGCGGTATTTGCGTCATTCGCGAAGCGATTCAACAATTTTTTTTTCACAACATTTTATCTGAATCCAACGGAATGTATAAAATATTTTATTGAAATCGAAAGCCAATGTGTTATTGAGTTGAATTTTTGTGAATGATATTAACTTGATGGCGGCATAAAACCATGGCCATGGGTTATAACAAGCGCTAATGACGACGCAGGTACCTATAGTGTGTATTGCGTAACATTGGGTACCTACTTAATTCAGTCGTAGCGTAGTCACAGATAAAATATTAGCCTTCGACGTTATTTGATTCAAGTCAAGGTAACAAATTATCAATGATTTCCTGTTTACATAAACAATATAAGCATCATACCGACGACATGGGAATTTCAGGATATGAGTTTTTTTTTCTGTGACTGTTATGAAGATAATCGCTTTCCAAATTATCGGCCTAAGCTACTGTATAATGTTAACAACTTAAGTACCCGCTAGATATTATTTTATTGTCTCATTAAGTAATTGTAATGTTGCCCGCAACGCTAAGTTTTTATTAGGTCTGTATTTTTATCAAAAAGGGGAAGATCTTCTACCCAGGCGGGTGGCATGCCTTTCGGGGCTGGCTACTATCCTAGGCTTTGGTGAGAGTTTTGTAAATATCTTGCGTTCCCCGAAAACTCTCATAGTGCATTTCAGGATTGTATGGAGAACGGTCATTTGTTCTGAACGTCATATACAGCGCCATCTATGTATCAGTGCTGTCAACATGTGCCTACATATTATTGCGTTAAAATATAAAATAGTCTGTAAGTTAATATACTGGCTGAAAATAAGAGCTCGTGGATGCTCAAAGAAGACGTCCCACTCACCTTCTTCTCAGTCAACTTCTCGCATCGTCGCTGCTTGCAGATCTGGTGCGACTTGTCGTTGCGACACGGCGCGCAATCCCCACAGTTGTCTTTGCGCTGGCAACCGATGCACTCGCCGCATCTTTTCCGCTTCTTTTTGGTCTGCGATGGAAAATACTAAATAATTATAGTGAACAGCTTTGAGATATATATTGGGGACACCAGCGACTCAAATTAGAACCTGAATTGGATCATTATGCCACCTTAGTCAAGTACATATTTGTGATTTAAATCAATTAGGACCCAGATTGAAGTCGTTTTAATAGTTCATGGAAGCCCACGGCTCTACTAGATGTAATAAAATACAAGCATGCCTTGGAATTCCATTTCTATCCAAAACCTGTAGAACAGATTTACAATCCATACCTGCATTAGATCTGTAGTACATAATAACAAAGTGTTTGATCTCGCCAAAAAGTTAACACGTAATTCCATAGTATATATATACATTCGCGAAAAACTATCCGTTCATTTCTTGTTCCTGAGTAACTGACACTTAATAAAGAAAACATCAAAATAATGCTCATTCGCAAAAAAAACACTTCAAAGTCTTAAGTAATAATTTACTGTTGCAAAGGGTATCTGATCACATTCCCGTTGGTTGCGTGTGCGATCCATTCATGAACACAACATTGGTCGGCATAACAAATGTTTGGCAAATAATCGCAATTCACTCACTCTGTTTACCTCCTTTAATAGCTGACAAGGAGAACGGACGGACATGCCAAATGTTGGCAATATTGGTATTATAATGGTCGCAATTACAGGCCAGACAATAATTTCGAAGTATTCTGCGCTCGTTATAATGGTCCGTCTCGGTCCTGCGCCTCGACGCATTCATTCGAAGCAAGCTCGTTTACTCTTGTTTGGCATTTTTATTTAGACCTTTATAAATATTTTCAGTCTGAAGATTTGGGGCAGTCTAGTACTTAGTAACAGTGAAATCGATGTAACTTTCAATTATTTTTTTCTAGACGAGGTGCGTAAAACACCTTATATGCAATTCAAATATTATAATGATAACGAAATAAACAACGAACAATTAAAAAATAAACGCAACAGCTGTGATAGGCTGGACGCTATTATTTGGCAAAATTTCATTCGTGCGAGCCCCGGCTATCTTCGGTTGCAATCGAAACCAACCGATTGCGGCTCCGACAAACAGCTGACGATTATTTAAATATGGAATTCTATTCAAATTTGTTTTCAAATAGCCGTTACAAGTTAGTTACTTTAGGTAGGTTGGGCGAAAGCTAAATAGTTATCAAATTATTGAAGGTAGCCTTCCATTAGGTACATCTTAGAAAGGTAGGACTTACAAATTTCGCGAAAGACTGGGGTGTGGAAGTTATTCAGGGAGGTCAATATACAGCGGCTGAATAACATAGGTAGGATGTTTTGCTATGCATCGGAATTGATCCCACCACCAGCTCTCTGATTCAGAACTATTCTATTAGTTCTTGTATCGTATTGGAAGGTAGTCAATCAGTTTTTAGATCCACGCTAGAAGGCAACTCGGTCGTCACTATACAAAGAAACACACACTTAAGTTATATCGTTACAGCAATATTCCCACTTATCCGCTTTTCCTAACGTAGCGTTGTTCTAGGGACTCGGATTTTCCCCGTTTGACTCACTCGCATAATGAGTAATGGCCTGCCAGATGACTAGCCAAAATGGCGTCTATTGTATCGTAATAAAGATCATAAAACCTCGGTGCAATGAAAAATGACTTTTATTTTTTTACGTTTGTGTTAAATTGTGGCCAGTGTTTCACAACTTGAAAAAGGTATACCATTATCACTTTTTTGTTTCAATGCTATGAAATGGGAATACCTTGATATCATGAAGAGAAGGAATTTATTATTTTTGGGAGGGCAAAGCATTTTTTTTATGAACCAAGTATTGATTTAAATGCGTATTACGAACGAAGGTTTGCTCTGATACTACTTCCTCTTATTAATATTGCTGTATCACTAGATAATATCAACATCAGTCATTTATTTGGAAGCTAAAGTTTCCGTTCTGATGGGAACGCTGATTCATCGTATCAATTTTTAGTCGAGTCCGTAACATGTCAATTTTAAATTAGTCGATTAAGCAAATCGATGCGTCCAAAAAGTAAGAATAAAAAAATTGTTTCGTTTTTTTGGAAGAATGTATTAGGTTTGTGCAATGGTTATGTGGAGAATGTATTTTTTTATTTATTAATTAATTCTTAATGTTCTCCATTAGAGATGTATAAACAAAAAAAAACAACATTTTCAATTAGTTATGGTGGTAAAAAAATTAAAATGCAGTGTGTACGGCATTTTTTTTAGTCAATTTATCCATCCAATTAAAACTAGCCTTTGTGACTAATGATCATTAAGGCTCACATCTAAACAATGGTAACCAACAAACATGTCAATTGATTATGAATGCGAATAAAATTTGATCGTGACCGTGAATACATCGTTATAATTGAACGTGACTTTTGCAATCGATTTAAAAACATTATTACTGGCATTGAAGAATTTTTATTTACAGTCGATAAGCCCGAGTATCGAATACTAAAGATACACTATCGACTAATCGAGTTTAGTCGATGCCTCTCTGATAATTAGCCTCTATTGTAGGGTCGGCAGCTGCGTCCGCGCAAAGGTGTTTGTTATTAGACAAGGAACCGCTGACATTTATTATCGTAAGAATGTCGACATAGCGTGGACCTATCCTAGTTGTTAGAAGAGTTTTTTTTTTAAATTAATAACCTCAATTAAGACTTTTAGGCGGCAAATTGAACAGTGAAGTTGTCAATTTTGTTGCATTTTCCAAAATACGCGTTTCTTAGATAAATAATGTGTAATTTTAGTGGGATAACCATTGTGTGTTTACAAACGTGCATAAGTGAAGGAAATTTAAATAATATAGTATAACTTGACTTTTCAATTCCTCCCAAGATGTCCGGTAAATTTCCAGTAAAGTTTCCACAGCTTTACTTATATGGGTAGGGGATTAATTTCATCATCATCAACTTCATCATTATCATCAGGGGTACTTCTCATTTTATAATAATTATTAAGAAATACTCGACACAAAATGGCAGTATTATCTAGCCGATTGCCAACCTAAAAAAAGAAGAAGAATCTCAATTAACGGAAAAAAGATTCAACAAAATTGTCTATGTTTTGATGGTTTCGAATAGCATTAAATATTTGCAACTATTCTTGCACGAGTCACCTTGAGCGAAAATACATAAGTACGACATGACTTCTGGTATTTATAACGCGATATATTAGTAATAACTGCGCAGACTGGCTGTCTAGAACCGAAAACATGTCACGGAGTTCTCAATTCAAATCAGGAATCTAGATATATTTAAGAAATGGCCTTTCCTAATGCAAACTTCTGCAATTTAAAACCAAATTAATAAGGTGTACAAATGCAAGCTTACGATGGATATTTTTTTTAAGTCTCAACGCAAAATGAATTGTGTAATTAGTTTAAATCCTTTCATCCTAGCTTCCAAGCAGATGGACCGAATCAATTAGGTTTACTTTATTTTATTTAAATACCCTATTTTATGAATTCCTTGAGCATCCCTTCTTTGCATTCTGCTCTCTTCCAGCTCGTCTTCAGCAAAAGGCTTCTATTAATGTACCGCCTATTAATACTTCGATCGGTGCTTAGGGGTGACGTCACGATCGCATCGATACCCCATTAACGACCCGACGAGGATTTAAGCAGGTATTATTCGACCACAAATTGTGGCACAATTAAAACCTATTAACTCCGTTAATGCCGAGAGCTTTACAAAACTGCCGCCTAATTGCATTCGCCGTTAAATTTCGAAGTCATAAAATTTTCTAAGCAGGACACGCGTAAATCTACCGACTTTAATTTGTGTTTTAAACGGGAGAGGAAGTTAATTTATTGGTCGAGCAAGAGAATCGGCTAACTATTAAATTTATAGCCGCGAAGACAGAGAGTTCGGCCATTTCGAAACTCAAGACCGGGAATAAAAACTGCTCGCCGAATAATAAAAGGTGGAATTACGGGGAAAGTTTATATTTTTCGGGCTCTCTCGAATATCCACTTTCGGCGCCGTGTAGTCGAATGAAAATTCTGAGAATTCTCATATCTTTCGTGGAATATACGGTCGGATTTTCGCTATTCCCGGGCGGCTTGTTTACGCAATTCGCCAATTCGTGGCAAGAGAGATTAGTTGTCTTTTCCGATTTTATTGTGTTGCCGTTGAACCAACTCTGTTGTGTGTGTGCCGTTTATCTACATTGTTTAACATTTATATGGCGCCGTGTAATGTCCTTAATAAATTACCATTGTTTACTTGGCGAGATCAAGAACTTCAACAAGGAAATTATAAACAACAAGAAAATATTTTAAGTTAGTACCTGTTTTTCGCTGGATATGTCGTCGAGTTCCATGGGGCCTGTCGCCATTGGTAGTGCCCCGTGCATCGGCGACTTGAACCCGGCCGTGGAGGACACCGCCGCGACCTGCCCACTGCTCTCCGACCCAACCTCCATGTTAGATCCGTCAGATTCCGTACTGTTCGCGCGCATTTTCCGCCGCTCCTTTTTCCGAAAATCCGATCTTGTCGGCGACGATCCGCTACCGAATCCATTTGTCTTCTTCTCATAACCGTTATCAATCATCATGGGATTCTGAAAGTTACTGTGGTGCAGTCCGTTCGGAGTATACTTGTCTTGTAACGATTTCATGTCGAAAGGTTCATTCTTCAACACATGAACGACAGTAGGACTTTGTATGTTTTGTATTAAACTTCCATTTTGATGGAGGAGCGTGCCGTTCTGGTGTAATATTCCATTTTGGGTTGGAAAAGCGTTGATCGTCGCGATGTTTGGTTGGTACAGCTGTATGTGGCGGTCGTCGATGTACGCCTGTCCGGCGGGAGCTAGTTCCCTCGCCTGCAAGGGCGCCGGCACGATGGGGTAGCTACGCGCATTGACAGCTGTTAGAGTATGGAATGTAGTTGCATTGACTGGCGACAAGGTCGTCAGGGTTGTCGATAGTGGCGTGACCTGCGCTAACGTGGTCAGATGCGCTGGCGACGCGGGTGTTGTGAGTTGCGTGAGCTGTGTTAAATGACTAGGGCTCGCGCTCGGAGTGGGGCTCGCTGTGACCGGCACCGGGGTCACGCTCGGCAACCCTGTCTCCGGTATCACGGACGTTTCTGGAAACGTCTGGAACTGGCTCTGGAATGACGGCAGCTTGTTTGTGATCGGTTGCAGCGTGACCGGCTGGTAGTCGAGGGACGCTGAGAAGCCAGCTCTGAGTATCGCGTCCTTGGAGCTGACAGTGAGGGGCATGGACTCCCAGGGCCGGTATTGCGCCTGGCTCGCGATGACGGACACCGTGTCGCCTGTCCGCTCGTAGTACTCCCAGGCGGGGTCGAGCAGCCGCCCGTCCGCCGTCAGAATCCTCTGCTCGTTTTCGGCCATGTCGCCAAAGGTCGAGAACGGCGGTAGGTGCGCGTTGTCAGCGCCCGCCTCGCTCCGGAGCGCCTCGCTCATGACGCCCTGCCACGACGCAGCCTCATCGCGTTCTTCATCAAAAATGCCTTACAAAAATAAGCTCTAAGTCTACTGTTGTACTGAACACTGGGAACTGCACTGGAACATACGATTTGTACTCTGTGACTGGCTCCGTTGTATTTACAGTTCGCGGTTATAATAGCACTTAACGTTACGGTTATACGGCACACTGGTTTACTAAAACTAATCACAATCTCTTCGTTATCCAACTAAGGAATAATCATTAAAAAATCCTTATGAGGCAGTTTTTCATACGCGTATTCTTATTGCTTAAGGGCTTATAAAATCTTTGGCTGACTTATTTTTTTTACAAAACTTTTTGAGGATTCACTTCGTATAATTGTTAACGATTGATAAAATATTTTGTGCACTCGTTTAACGATATCATTTATTTTGGAACGTGTCAATACTGGTCGTTGGTTGATTTCTAAATCGCTCGTTCGAAGGCTTTATTATTGTAAATACCGATCAGACTTAAATTAATTTGTACTGTTTGGGAGTTTGCGTATACTATTTACGATTAAGAATTTATCGTTAAAAGGTTAAAAAAATAGTGCTTATATTTAGTTGTTTTTTTTTGAAACGAAAGATATGACTGGAGGCTTTGGTTTGAGGAGTTTGTGGCTTTTGGTTATTTTTCAGCGGCGGCGCGTGAGTCGGTTGTAGGGCCTTTATCCGTGCGGTTGGCACCAATCTGTGGACAAAAATAAAGTGTCAATTGTGGAATTTTGCATTACTTATGCTAGAATTATGTACCTTAGTATTATGTAAATTTTGAACAAGAAAGAATAAAAGGAGGTAAGAAAAATGGCAAGTTATGGGCCAGTTCCGACATGTTTACAGCGAAGCGGCCGCGCAGGCGCGCGCGATTGTTTTCAATGAACGCAAATCGATCCAATGGCGCGAATAACTGGGAAATGTTGGAAAACTGCAATGGAAAGTGATTCGTGAGGTGAGGTTGGTTCGATCTTTATTATTTATAATAATGTTTTAGGATGATTGCGTTGCAAAATTAAAAAGTTCTAAGAATCCATCACTGTTCCAAGCCACCCTTGGGGCCACCCAAGCAGCTACCACCTATACAGCGTTATTCAGTAAGGGTATACGACCATTTGAACATGCCCTTCTTCAGCGCATTTGTAACCACTGTATTATGTCTGAATTTAAATAAATTGTGTTCCAAACTAACTGACAATTATTGTACGAGCTTTTTTTGACTTCACATAATGATTTGCAAATGTACTAAAGAAGCTTAGGTTCAAACAATAGTTTTTAAAATCATGCGTGATGTATAATGGATGGACCACAGAATTCGCTTATTCACAAAGCCCTATCAGATGTCCAAATTAGGCATGATATAACATTATAAACACCATAACCTTAGAAATACTCAAACATCACTCAAATAAGAATATTGCAAAATATTCCCACGTCATGCGAAAATACGAGATAACATTACAAAAAAAAAACATAAGACGGTCAAATATACTAAATTCAATGATAATAGTCAAACACCCTATAACGATGCTGTTTTCATTCCATCGCGAGTCGATTGTGCAGATTTAGGGCACTGATTCACAACTAGTAATAACAAATCGCTTCCAACATTAACTCAAACCTGATAAAACTTCGCTCCCGATAATCACGTTGTCATGTGCCGCTAACATTTCGCGGGTGATGACGTCACACCCCCGCCTCCCCCCTCCCCCTCGCACCCCGTTAACCTGACCCCGATACACCCCGTGCGTGCATCAGGCTAGGCTTGTGTAAGAAATGAGCCACCCACCACCGGGAAAAATAACCATTTTCCTGGAAAATCTATTTTCTTTCGTCACTTTTTTTTATTCTGTTAGTAAGTGCCTAAAGAAAGTGGCCTATCTATCTAATCGATTGAACTTTCTTTAGAATTAAAAAACCATCTTAACAATCCAATGTTATGGTACTATTTTACGCTAAATCAGAACTTACTACTTGCTGCTTCTTTGAAAAGTCAATAAACTTCATGGCTGACTTTACATCTTAATACAACTATGAGTGGCTGGCTAACAAATGTCTATGAGTCCGGAGCTTTTAAAATCCGACCAATTTCGGGAGTCCTTGCCACGAACCGCCTGGTGGATAGTTGAGACACTTTGTCGCGTGGTCGCGTTATCATAATATAGGCGTAAACAAACTCTATTAATAGAAGGGTATAGTCGTAGTGCCTAATGCTACGCTCTATTTCGGTTCAACTATTTTAAGGGCGAACTATTTTTGAAATGTTTCAATTTAAAACTGTCTATTTTTTGATCGAGATCCGATACGACAGTTTATATTTGGAATTTTATTTATGGATGCGTTATTTATATTCTTTTATTGAAAACGGTAACTTTTTAATTTTATGTTTTTTATTTATATAAACCTATTATCATTGATGGATATTGGATATTTAACTAATTTATAAATGAGGTGTAAGTTTCTTTTGCTATTTCGTATTAACTCAAATACTTGCTTATAGTTAATTAATACAAGAGAAGTCTAATTTAAAATGCCAATATTATGTTCAGTTCTTTTTAAAAATGCCGTCAAATTCATAGAAGTTACAATTCAGTTATAGCATTTTATAGAAGAATTAGTGCGAAATTGTCTATGGATTCGATAGCAAAAAAAACAACTAGGTATAGACCGCAAAAGTACTCGCTCAGGTCGATGCGTGACGTTCTTACATAACTAACCATAGTTGCTGCTATGTTGCTTATCGGTAATGTATCTACATGAACGTTTGTGGCGCAACGTTGCCTGATAATGTAGGTACCTAATTATATCAAATGATCACAGATCGCAATGGATTCTCATTAGAAATTTCACCGCCGATAACTACGGCTAAAGGATGCGCATCAAAAGAATTGTCTTTGTTTCGTGCACAAAGAGGAGTAAATTGCAAGTCGCTTGTTTCAACTTTTTTGCTTCCCCTCAATTACTTCGTCTCCCTCGGGACTTGCAGAGATGCTCCATTTACAATACACCAATTACAACAGCTAGTTCATATCCCGGGGGGGGGGTAACGAAAGGAAATATCTAACTAGAGAAATATAAAAGTTTTCTGATTGTGCTAACGTGATTTAATCAAGTGTATATTCTAAGCCATATGAATTGGTATTCCTCAACGAAACTAAAAAGCGAAAGCTAAACGAAAATAAGATGTAAGAAGTTGAACCATGAAGTTGCCAATTTGGTTTTTATTTCCACAAAAATGTGTTATTTTGTTAAATAATGTGTAATATTTGTGGGATATTAACATGCATAAGTGAATGAAATTTAAATAAAATGGATGGAAACTGAAAGATTAGTGATAACACATTTAGTGTGTAGGTTAATTCCTTGGGAAGTCATACCCGAGCAAACCCGCAATCCAGTACTTAAGAAATGTTAATCAAACAAAATTATTGTATCATTGACATTCGAGTTAAATTTCGAACATTAAAATCATTACACATTGCTTCACCGTTACAAAACGAATCTTGCGATCAAAACGTTCCAAATACTAATCTCAGGGCAAAACTCTTTGTAGATGCGCATAAAGAATGCTCGCGGAAAAAAAAAGCTCACTTGAACGCAACGCCGCCTTCGCATGTGTGGCGTACACGTATCCGAGGATCGCGTGTGTGTATTGCAAGGATTCGTCGGCGGTGTGTGGGTGTGTGTAGATGTGCGTGTGTGCGTGCAACGCGATAGTATCTGGGTCTCGGTTGTCAAGGGCAACCGTACAACTGCGCTGCAGCGAAAGCATTGCGCTTTCGGCTTTGAGCTGCGATTATACGGCTTATTTTTAGAGTCGGATGTTGTCGCTTTTTTGTAGCGACGCTCGAAGCGATGCAGTGCGCTGGACGATGTTTAGATGACGTTTTGAAATCCTTGAATCTCTAACGTGAAGAATGTGTGTTGTGGTAGGTATGCCTTCGCAGTTTATAACAAGAAACTATGCGATTGGCCTAAGAAATGGGCTCTTGTAACCTTTTTCGCAAGTGTCATTGCAATAATGACAGACTATTTTTTAAAATCTGATAGACTACCTAAATTACATACACAGACTTGTTTAGAAGTTCAGACGTAACGTTGCCACTAGAATGTTGCCACTGAAGCCACTTTTTTAAAACATTTGTAATGGTAAATGGCATACGAAACAAACATACAAAACATAGGAAATAGTCATAGACTAGGAAGATGAAGTGCGTGTGTTAACATTTAATATTAACCTTTTAGCAGGCACGTGAGAAAGCTTTTCAATTAGAATTCCAAATTCAAATTGCTCGCGACTATAAACATTTAATGGAACCGCAAGAAAAAAATAGAATGTAATAACCTATTCGGTAGTTTTTTTTCCGAGCACAACCAGCTGTGTTGTACAAAGTAACACATCCGGCGCCCGCGCATAATACCTGCACAGGAAACTGATATCTCAGTCGTAGTGATCATTCGGCTTGATAGTAATCTACTGATAAAGTATCGATACCTACTGTTACGACGAGTACTATATCACGAATATAACTTTGCCATGTTCAATGAACGAAAAGGATTTGAATAAATACTTACTTTTAATTTTGGTGATGAGAATCAAGTAGGTACTTATTAATCAGAGATTGTTTCTAGTTACTAACATGCAGAATTACCAGTAGACTAAGTACATAAAATGAATTTCACCACACAATTCCGCAAGAGGAACAAAATTATAAGCAGAAATAATCAAATTTGGACTCAATTAATTAAAATTGTGGAAGGCCGATGTTGTTGATGTTACATGATCTAACCCTTAAATTCGAAGATGGAGATGCTATGAGTCAGGAACATACTTATCCAGCTTGTGAGTAAAATTTAAGCATCATCATGAATGAATATCCAGTACCTAATTACAAAAATGAAGATTAATTGCATTCCGACCATAGAGAATTGAAACTAGTTAAAAAGGGTTTATATATATAGCTGCAATTTTACCTTTATATCTGATCTAATAATATTCTCCAGAATCCTGGACAATTATATCTCGCACACATGCACGTAGCCACAATGGGATAGAATGGGGCAGCTGACTCCCTGGCTCTTGGAGACACGCGAAAAATCTAAGACCGTATCACTACTGAAGTTAAGAAATAATGTTACTCTATAGTATCTTGGCAAATGAGAATAGTGACTTCAGGGAAAGAGAGACTTTCTATTGCTCTCAGATTTTTTATGACGAAAAGATAATTCAATTCGAGTTTTCTTTGCTTTCTTTTTTTTTTTCCTACCCTGAAACAAACCCTCGCTATGCCCATGCTCGCACTTCATTTAACAGCAACGGTGCAATATAATTGTCTTCCTTGCTCTATGGCACTGTTAAATTGCAGCAAAAATGTTGCTTCCAATATTGCTGCAAGTTTAATATCCCGCATTCGAGGACCTTTACGCTCCATTAGGATAGTTCTAGATAGCTAATAATATTGCCTTGATTTCACTTTACTGCAATATTGCAATTCAATTGCATTGTTTGCTCTATAACCGATTTAAATTGCAACAAAAATTTAGCTTCAAATACAGCTGCATGTATGATATCCTGCATATGGGGCTCTTTAGGCCCTTTATTTACGGTTTAAATTGCTAGTATTTCCTCGCTTTGTCTTTACTGCTTCATTTAAATTCACTTGGGTTTTTGTTTTAGAGCCTAATTTTATTGCAGCGATAATTTACCTTCATGTACTGCACCTCTGATATCCTGCACAAGAGGTACTTTAGGCCTTTTTAGTACAGCCTATATTGCTAGTATTCTCGCTTTTGCCATGACTGCTACATTACAATTCAATTGGGCTCTTACTCAATTGCTCAATTAGATTGCAGTAAGAATTTTATTTAGCTTCAAATATTGCTGCAGTTGATAGCCCGCATATGAGGTCTTTAAGAAATTTTAGAATAGCTCAAAATTGCTAGTAGTACTGCAACGTTGCAACACAATTGTCTTACTTACTCTATAGCAAAATTTAATTGCAAGAGAATACTTTATAAGTGCTGCAATTTTTATAGTCCCCGAGACAGCTCTTTTAGCAAACATTATCAACTTTCCGTCGCCGTTTTGAACCCACAGTTAAGTCGACAATCACTATGCTAGAACACAATTTTCATAAACTGTTTCTCACGAAGCTAGTGGCGTTCCTGTATGTAATCACGGTGTACACAGGATACGTACATCAGTTTGATTACCGGTAACGCGAACGCGGATTCAATTCTTGCTCCATTATTTTATAACGTTCAGTACGGACATGGCTTTATTTTGATGTCGGTTTGTTGGATGTAGAGTCATTGTGAGGTTCATGTTGGTACTATTGTAGTGTTCTCCAATAGTTTTTTCACAAAGTTTGTGATTCCTTATAACTGTATTTAATTCTTGTAAATGCACTCAAAATATTTCTGAACGAAATACTAAGCACAAGGTACTGATCGAACAAAATTGAAAAAAAAACAAAATAGCATCAAATTAAATAAATGAAATATGAGGGTACCCCCGTCAAACTATGACACTAGGACGTCAACCACCTCAGTCCTCCCGTGACCATGGTTGCTGCAAAGCAGCCGAAACGTCGGGAACGTAAAATAAAAAATAAACCGCGATAAAATCCTTAAGATTAGTTTTATTTCAAAATAGCATCACTCACCCGCGAGTAGGTATAAGTAAGAATAAGTAAAGAAGCATATGTAGGCAGGACTAATCTGGATAGCAAATAACAAGACTTCAAATAATCATAATTCAAAGGTGACGTGCTTATTAGAAAATAAAACAAAATTGAATCAAATAGTCTTCTTTGGGGAAAAGAGAATATGATTAAAGCGTAAATAGAACTGCATATAAACTCAGACGATATTATTTCTCTCGTTGAAGCCACTATACCAAATAACGAACGTCAAAAATGGTTTAGACCTTGAAGTTCAAAATACCTTGTACACATTGTGAACTCTAGAAATTAAAAATCTAACCAAATTAAAACGCATTAGAATGATAAGGCTCGACAATCTCCCGATATAGAGTTACCGTCCCATCCCATTCAGCCACTCGCATCCAGCCAGTTGAATAGCGACGCAGATGTGGTGTTTTTTACAGCCATCTTTCCCACACTACCACTTTTTCTGTTGCCTTAATACCTCGTCAAACTTACTGAACCACTTTCTCCAGGCAAAATACGTTCAAATTTAATCTTTAAAACAAGAACGTTAAGATATTTTGGATGTTTTCATAATAGCAAGAATAGGTTGGTCGATACAGTTTTGTAAAGAATTTTTTGTGCGCACGTCTAGCGTCTGTCCTTACTATCGGATGCGACATCGGAAATTGAGCATTTTTTGTACTTACACCTATGAGATGGAATTGTTTGAAGGAAGTCACATGTGTATGACGATGATTGTATGATTTAGTATTGTATCCTCTACATATTGTCACGTTGCTACAGTTAAAATCTTTTTTACAGCATCACAATTGCTTTCAAATATATTATTCTAAGTCTACGCGTGCTGTACTTACACAATGTTAAGTTGAAGTGTCATTATTATCTTTTGATTAACATTGTTTGCATACAATTTCCAAAATGGTTTCTAATCTGCTTTTTTTTCTTCTAAACAGTGTAAGTAAGACTAGATCACAAATATTATAAACAACAATGTATGAAAACGGCTTACTGGAACTATACAATTTCATATCAAGATCCACGAGCAAACTATTTGGCAGAACCTAAAACTAAAATCTCGAGAACAGGAAAGGACGTTCGCGTCTCCCGCCGTGAGTCAAGTAAAACATCCACCACAATTACATTTCCACGAAACTTTTCAGAGCATCGATGTTTAAACGTTTGCCTAGACTAGTCATACACATACATGAGCTAGGCAACTATACCATGGCAAGCGACCGTCGCGTATGCTTGGGAGCAATAAGAGGAGGATTATCCTACAGAGAAAGTATGAATCAACTTATGATATTACTTGTGGCAATCATCGGGATATCTTTAAAAGGGAGCCTCGTCTGAGGGTTTATACTTTGAGACAACATTGATACTTTATAAATGTACCTGTTATCTATAGGTCTTTTGAAAAAATATGCGTTATTTGTTAAAATTGCGTTTCTTAGTTCAAAACTACCATCTATATTAAAAGCTTTGTTAAGTCTTGTCTCATTCTACAAAGGCTGCAATGAAAATAAAATTCCAATCGATGCTAATCCGATGATATATCGAGAGGAAACATTACTCGGTTGTTCAGCTAAAAAGGAAGCTGGTGGCATTGCACAATCCGTAGTGTTGCTCCCGTTATGTAGGTACCTCCTAACAGTTAGCTCGGGCGAAATTGGCCAATTTGTTTATTTGTTTTCATTGGCCTCACTGAACTTGACTCCCCATTATCGCATTCACGGGAGGAAGGCGCATTATTTATTCGATTATTCCGTGGGACCGGATCGTCTTCGACAAAAGTTGCACGTAGCCAAGTATTAATCTCCAATATTGGGATGGAGCCAATAGCGAAGTTGTTCATTCTTGAATTCTTGAAAGACGAAGATTAGATAGCTATCGGTAAAAGTATTGTAATATAATAATGTGTTTACTGTTGAAGTTGAATAAAATTGCGGGAAAACTAATGTTTTCATAATTGTTTGAGCCGTAAGTACTTACCATCTCTGTATTTATACAAATCACTATATTGCCGCAAAGCCGCCTTTGTGCACACTTTGAATGTTTTAATTTTTTTTTTGTATATTGTATTTCTAATGTGTGTGTGCAATAAAGAATATCTTATCTTATCTTATATTGTAATTAATTATATTACTGCCATTTGCTTCGTCTTTAAAACCTTGAAGAAACAGGATACTTAAAAAATCCTTAATTAAGGCAAACAAACCTTACAATCTGGATCTAGTTATTCGTTAATTGAGAGGAGTTACAACCCAAATTAGAACAAGAATAAATATTTAAACTGAAGAATTACAAACTGCTGTTTTTAAACTATTAAGCTGTGAAATTTGCTAGAATGTGGTTAAGAGACCTAATATAAATCCTAACTACGTAATAAGAAGAAAGTAGGCTGGCTTTGCTTAATAATTATCTGCATAAAAGTAGAGATTATTGGTGAAATATTCATACAAAATACGATCGAACTCTTTCTCTGTAAGATAAGTTCCCTAAACTTCTCTTACATTGTAACTTTCTAAAGAAAGAGTGTATCCTAAATTCAGGTTCTTTAGCTATTATTATAAATGACAGTGCCCTTCCCCATAGGCTACTTAAGTACTGAATGCAATTATTCTTCTCTAAAATCAATTAACTGTCCAGTCATGAAGCCTGCATGCAGGATGTTGTAATAAGCTTCTAAACAAATGCTGAGATACAATATGTAATCTCCTACCTACTTGGACATACAGAAACTATTTAACTGTAACTAATACTGTAGCAAGTCCATCAGAAAGGACTTTAAAACTTTCAACTGGTTCAACTGCTCTAAACTTTAGCAGGTCCATATGTGCATTGGACAACAAACTATGGTCGGTAAGTCCCTACTAGAAAATAGTGCATTCTGTTTTTTCCATAAACAGTTTTATAAGTAGATATCACAAGGAACACACAATCTAACTAAGTACAAATAATGCCGATAATAAATCGTTCCCATTCCAATTTCGCCTGTTGCAATTGTAGGATGAATTACGTGACATCATGCGCATCAAACGATAGCATGCGTCACCGCAACATGCTTCTTTGATGCCATTCCTACAACGACAATACCGACATCCCTAAAGCGCAACTTGCATGTTGCCGAGCGTCATTTAGTCCACGTTCTGTCCAATTGGCTTCAAATAAGCGACAGGAATGTTTACAAGACAGTTTTCAGAAACTCAACCCATAAATTGTCCGGCAACATTATAACTAATGCGTAGCAGGAGAATAGGAATAAATTCGCGAAAGCACACAACGAAAGCTCTGGCGGAAGCACGCGAACGCGCACCGGACCTCGCTTCACGCTCTACTGCCATCGCTCTATATACCTCTAACTAAACAATCCACAAAAGCCAGAAGCTTCTATTCCACTACAGCTTCGGAACACTTGCACAAGTCGCCACAAAACTTTTGTGTACAGACGCGAACTCCGTACCTTCTCCGGTCGCTCGATCCATCCGCGCCTCCTTTTTTTCTTCGTCTCGCTGCCTCGGAAACAAAACGGTCCGAAGGACGCAAGCGAAAAACAAACAAAAAGGGAATCGGAGTTCGCGATCGCGTCTGTTGTGCGCGTGTCGCGTCGCGCGGGAGCGATCAACGTACGTGTGTACGCAACGGCGGTCGGGTGCGGACTGGCGCGCGCGTCGGCAACGCAGCTGCCGCGGCGACCAATGGCGGCCGGTCACGTGACGCCCCGCGCCCGCACACGCTTGTTTACAAATAATAATAATACGGCCGGTGGCGCCGCCTCTACACCGCGCGGCTGGCTACGCGCGCTACGAGCTACGCACAGCTGTCGCTGCATTTGGCGGGATTCGATTCGGAGCATTCGCTCAAAGCTTCGATCTGTTTACTCGGAGCTTTCGCGTCGGCGGCGGCGTCCTATTGATCGGCACGCAACTTCGCCGCTGCTCGGTAATGCGTTACAACATTTATACGCTGCACGCAGTTAATCTCTTTCCTGAATATTATAGAACAGAAATTAAACCTAATATTCTAGGCGGAAAGACATAATAAAATTATCACGCAATTTTCAACGAAGGGGTGCGACACTCGTCCCTGTTTCGCGACAGGTTGATGTTTCCGATTGTTTTGCGTTCAGGATGTAAGGTGCAAAGAGGGTTTGAACCCCAGTGCATGCGGCAGTCGCCTATGTATACGGTACTACACTCCCCCTGGCTAAATCTGCCGAGGTGCCCCGTGGTCCCGTGCCGTGGGATAAGACACTTGACGGAGTCATTTTTAATTGAAGCCCTCACCAACGTTTGCCTACATCCAGTACGATGTGTTGCCCCACAGATTATAAGGTTTTCAGGGTCATTTGAAATATACAAAAATGTGAGTGTATATTTACGTTTATTGGGTACAATGGGACACCAATAGTAGGTGCTTGGTTATAAACAGTTGATTATGCTACCTAGCTAGCTTACAAATATATAGTAATTAAATAGTGTCCTTATATTATCATGTACGTATATTATGTATTTTATGAGTGCACCAGAAAGGTGTCCAGCTCAGCATGTGTCAGAGAAGTAACGCCTGACCCGGTTTTTACCTAGGCATATGTATAGGATATGTAGATAGTAGATACTCATCAATAGCAGTGAGAGCAAATTTGTTAAAACGCTTGCCTCGGTAAACAAGGATCGCTGTTACAAACCCCTGCTCGCACCTCTGGGATTTCTGGATTTCATGTGCTAATCTCATTTTCAACCATCATTATCACTTGCTAAACGGTGAAGGAAAACATCGCGAGGAAACCTACATATCCCGGAGAACCCCTCGAAAGACGTGTGAAGTCCGCCAACCCGCATTGGGCCAGCGTGGTGGAGTATGGCCTGATCCCCCCTGTGCCCAACTGTGGGACATTAAAAGGGCTGGTATTATATTATTATTAGATACTCATCAAGAAGATAAATTTTCATAAAATGTCCATATTTTACCAACGCAGCAATAAAAGTTGGGCCAAAAATTATTCCATTTCGAAGAACTCAAATTATTTTCATTCGTAGAAACAATGATTTCGCATGCGATAGACTGGCGAACATTGAGCTCCCTTTAGTGACTCATCAGAAACTTCACCACCCACGATAAAATTACTCAGTTTCTGTGCTAACGTCATTATTTTATTTCTATGTTAGATGACGTCATAATAGGACCGCGCGGCAGCTGCAACGGTTAGAATTTTTTTTTTGGTAACGCGCGCAACTTACTCTAACGAATCGGTATCAGAACTCTGAAATCCAGTTGGACTTAACTTCTTAGTAAGTTGTATATTAATAATAATATATAATACCAGCCCTTTTTATGTCCAACTGTTGGGCCCGAGCCTCCCCTCAATGCAAGGGGGATTATATATATAGGATATTAATAATACTCACTTGTAAGAAATATCTCGGTTGCATGTTAAATAGGTAATCCTCGCATTTTACATATTTATTTAGTTTAAAGTAGTCAAAGTGTAGAATATTGCATAAAGTAGAGAGTAGAATAGAGTTTCTCACTCTATGGCGGAATCAAATATGTAATGATTGCAATGCGTGCAAACTCCTTCTTGCACCGTCCCCGCGCCAATTCCGTCGCTACAAAAGTGCGTAATATCGATTACCGGATCCCTTACCCCATCTTATGTCTCTCTCGCACGACGCACACAGCGCCTCCGAAAACAATAAAAGCTTAAACGCGAACGCAGCGCGGCCCGTGCAACTTTGCGCGGGAAGCGGAGCCGCCATTTTGTTATTTTCTTTTACGTTATACGACCTTTTAATCCCAGCGTCGGCGGCCCCCGTCGCGGTCGCCATGACAACCGATCTGTCACACGCACAGAACATAAAACGCAGGCATTGATTTTTTCCCGCTTCCTCTTTTACTTTTACGCGTGTCGAGCGGCTTTTTGCTTGAATTTTTTTTATTTTATTTTTTTCTAAAGCGACATCGCGTCAATTTTAGCGCTTGCTAAGTGCTTTTAGATTTATAGTGGCGTGAATGTTTGATATGAATACAGAAATAAATATTTTTTGATTCGCTTACTTGTAAGATCATACCTAATGCATTTCATGGAAATTGTCTTTTATGTTATGTAGTACCTATTCGGGACTCTACTACAACGTTACATAACCTAAGTGTTATTAAAATAACAATAATGGGTAAGTATATGCTAGCTATTCTTGATGCTCACTCTACATTTATACCGATAACTTTTTCAACATTACATTACTAAGGTACTCTACGTCATGCTCTATAAAAAAAACCTTCATTTTTTTACAAACTGATTGTTTATAACGACGCTACTTTTATTTCAGGGCTATCTAATAGGTTCATAAATCTTAAATACTTAGGTACTTACCAAAAGTACATGATTTTCTTGAACACAAAGATCGCAGCATAGATGCTACTAAGTTTGAAATCACGATGTAATGTTAGAGTCTCTTTTATGTTTTAAAACATTATGCATACACAAACCTTTTTCTGTAACCGAGTGTAAGTACACATAATTAATTTGTCATTAAGAAGGTACTTATATAAATAAGTTAAGTAAAGTATTTTATAAGTAAGATTACGCAAAACCTGAGAAGACGAGAGAAGAAAAGTATACATTTTTTTTATTTTTTTTTATATATTATAGGCAAGTATTTGATCTCAATCTCACCTGATGGTAAGTGACGATGAGATCTACGATGGAGCATACTTGCCTAGGTAGGAAGGCGGCAGTAGATCGAGACGCTACATTCACTAGGCACATGCAGCGCAACTGATCCGACCCGCCATCCATGAATGGCAACACTGAACATCAACTTATCACATGTATCTAATTATAAGGTATTGTAAAACATAATTGCATCTTTCAATATTCTTAATGCTAGCATTTTTATACACATCAACGGGTTCAATTCCTGGCTACGGAAATTATATTTTGATTTGCCCACCCACGCACTCTAGAAAAAATCATTCTATATATAACGTTTAACAAAAATAGTGTAAAATATATTAACCGATGAACCAGTAAGTTATATAGATCACGTTGATATATAAAATATATTAACCGATGAACCAGTAAGTTATATAGATCACGTTGATATATAAAATAATTGTGTAAATGATGTTTGATTTTTGATAAACTAGGCGACCCAGATTAGCTTGTCACTTTTTAAATGTGTAATAATTGATTTCTTATATTTACGCGAATACTACACATTGAAATTCTTAAAATTAGTTTTATTTCAATGTGTAATAATTGTTTTTTTTTTGCTATTGGAATGTTATCTTTATAGCCTACTATTAACCCTGTTAAAATATTTTACACTACTTTTGTAACACCCTATTTAAAAATCAAGTACCTAAAATCTATCAGCTGCCATGGATTCAGAATAATTTCAGGTTTAGGTCTTATTCACTCGTTCTAGAATTACGAAGTGACTTCACTTTGGGTACGTATGTGATATTATGACGCTAATATTACATAATGGTCGAAATAAATACCTATTTAAGTCTTATTTTAACACACAAAGGGAAACTTTTTCTCAAGTTTTCTTTAATCAAGTTGCAAGTAAACACTTCAAAGGATTTCCTCTCGGTCGATAAACAGTGTACCTACATTGAGTTACGCTTAAGGGAAAATTTGTTAAGGTAGGCTCAACCCCAGGGGTGCGGGTCCAAGGGTTGTACTCCATCCCTTATGGCAATCCGCCCCCGCGATATCTCGTTAACTCAATAGAAGGAAAAATATGTTAGCCGACCCAGGAATACGGGTGGAAATACATCTCAATAGGAACGTGAAATAGAAAAAGATGGGCGATTTATTTTAAGGTAGGAATGCCGACAATATTGATGATTATTTTGATACCTGGGTACCTAAAAAAAATGCCATCCATTCAAAGTACTAGAGCAGAGAGAATTTTATAAAAAATACATTTAGGTTGAAAAAATAATACAATTTTGTCATGTCATACCTACTTTATTAAATCATGTAAAATAAAATGTACAAAAGACAGGAATAATTTAAACCAGTCATCCATTACATAGACACATAATAAGAACTAAAATGTATTCAGTATAATAATTACAATTAAACTGGACTAAAAATATGTTATAATTACCTAACCAGTGCCTGATTAGATGGTAAGAGTTAGCAAGTACGGACTCCGCGTCTTGGTGCCTCGCGTCCCGGCGCAAAAACATCTATCATATCATCGATGTGTATTAAGAAAGACGTAGATATGTTACCTGCCCTCGGGAATGGCACCAGAAAACTGGGCTGCGCAGCACACCTGCTACTCAGTCCAGTTAATCTAGCTACATCACCACGACGCAGCGCAACATATATCTGTCTTGCTTCTGCCTTTGCTAGTTCTTATGCTATCTGGCTTACATTGATATTGTACTATATAGTCTGTACAACCAAAGTACGTTTTTCTATAACGCTCTCGTGTGTGCTTCAGCTGGGACATTAAATAACATCGCGTCACTAGCATGACTTGTCTACGTTTATTAGTTCTAAATCATTGTATCAGGTAAGATAGTTACGGTGTACCATCCACCGTCCAATATAAAGACCTGGACAGGCCCGCGCTGGCTTATTCCGTCACACTGAGTAGCTTTTTTATTTGACTTGGTCTTATTTAATTATTTAAAACGAAAGCTTTATTCTTTATGTAAGACTAGCTGTTGCCCGCGACTTCGTCCGCGTGGTATTTAACAAAGACAACCGTTGACAACAGCCTGCTCGCCCATTCTACACCCGCGGGACGCATTGCAGGTTGTTGCTATCAAACTTAATCAGGCGCTGCGCTGCAACATTGGTTTTAATTTTTTTTCGTGAGATCCTATTTTTTTTTCTAAAATAAAAGTAGCCTAAGTTACTCCTTGTTACATCAGCTATCTGCCAGTGAAAGTCCCGTCAAAATCGGTGAAGCCATTTCAGAGATTAGCCGGAACAAACAGACAGACAGACAAAAATTATAAAAATTGTTGTTTCGGTATAGGTAGCGTGTGTACATCCAAATGCACTTGGTAAAAAGCGGTTATAAAATAACCGCTTTTTATATTACAAACAGACACTCCAATTTTATTTATATGTATAGATTATAATAATGTGCTTAACTATAAATCAAACTAATAAGGTAAGATACAGGATGCCGCTTAGTTTGGAACCGCAACATAACCTACCATGTCAAATGTCTAAACTGAAATAAAATTTACTTTACTTTACTTTTACTTTATTTCTATCTCTATTCGCATATCTATAGTCCAGTTTGAGCTTATTCTACAGTGCTCAGAACAAATCTGAGAGATCGTCATCTTAATCTATTGTTTCCTTAAAACAAACGTGCATACAATATCATTCGTGTCTGTTATAATAGTTCGAAAATAAAAGCGATTCAATATTTTTGTAATAGTGCAAATATTTCGGAAACTTAATCATCAAGTAATTTAATGCGAGAAATCATTGATCTTCGTTAGTTACAAAAAAAATATTAATATTGCTGGAAAAGTAAACAAGCCGTACAACTACGAGTAAAGGTAATAGCACAGATAAAAAAATACTTTATTTTCTTAGTCTGTGGTTAAGAGTAGAATTAAGTAAGTACCTATATCATACATTTACATATTTCGTACTGTGCCACGAAACGTCTAAATAATCTACGGCAAAAAAAACATTAATGGAACATTATTTAACTAATATTTACAGCTTCTAAAGTTTTTAATACTTCTTTTAATATAAAAAACTATAAAGTACATACTATTATAATACTCTGCCATTAGGACAATAGCGATATGTTATGAATGTGCTACGATATTTATTAATAATCTAAACACACAAACTTTGTCATGATTCCAACAGGGTTTAAAAATTAAAGGGCAGTGACTAAAATATGCCTAGCAGTGCCATCTAGTAGCAGGTAGCGAGTTTCCAACAAACAATTTTCCTTACACAACTAATCACAAGCGTTGTACCTGATTAAACAAATTCAATTGTTGTTAGTCGTTATTATACATTGGCAGCAGCTAGGTATCCAAAATATATCCGTATATAGATTTTGTCCACTCGGTTGAAGAGCCACGAGACGTTTTTGAATGTATTTTTGTTCGCAACGAGATGTATATCCTGGCGGTATCGTACACAGACCACTGCATTCTGTTGACCTGTAGAAAATATTTTATTTTAAATGTATTACTACTCGATAAGAGATGGCGCTAATATGGTATTACTTCTATGAATAAAACACAGATGGCGCTTTAAACAAAATTTACGTAAAATAGAACTCACGTGCAGATCTCGGCTCTCACCAGCTGCGACATGTTGTTGGGCATATTGACGACGTACTTCCAGTTGCCTTTGTTGTTGAGGGCCGCGCGAGGAGTGATGAACTCGGTACGCACGGAGCAAAGGTCCTGCGAGGCCGTCTGCCGGCGGGGACGCTCCACGGAAACTTCTGCGCTATAATAAAGAATAATACAATTTTTAGGTATTGTTCATGGTGGTTACACGGTTTTCTGTTTCGTAAGAACCTTCAATAGATGGCGCTGATTATGTACACTTGCAATTATAAGCAATTATAAGGCTAGCAAAATTAGTGTAAATTTGTCATTGAAATTGTGTAAATTTGTCAATAAAAAAATTACACTCCTAATTTTGTCACGGCTTATATCTTCAATAATAGTTTTTATTGGACCTCCTACTTTAATTTATTTATGGTTTAACCGACATTTCTTGTTCATTTAATTGCATGACATGTCATGTCAGTAACACCATTATGTAAGTCATTACCGTGGAATGACACTATAATCTTGATGCATTTATAATGAGCCTTGTTGGTTGTCTAAATAATCAAAGAAATTGCGAACAAGCGCCTTAAAACCAAACTAAAAGCTCAATCCTCCTCTGATCTCAGTGGCTCAAGCACAATCTTATTGCTTACTATTAGAGCTCATTACAACGGCTTCTTAACAAATCACTTACTTAGCGATTCCCAGCGCTATTCTCAACGCTTCGGTGCCCGTCAGGGTTCGCTTGGAAGCCTCCTTCACCAGCTCCGCGTTGCGTTTCCTGCGACGCACGGTCGAACTGCGTGTCGGGAACGTGACAGACCGTTCGATCGTCACGTCAGACCGGGACGGAGACGCATATCTGGGCCAAAAATTTTAAAAATCTAAATATCACCAGAACACACCAATTGTGCAGTCCCAAACTGAGCAACGCTTGTATTATGGGTACCGTACAAATGGATTGGGGGCGAAACCAACATATAAAGTGTTACAATAATAATAATACGGATACTTACTTGCACCACTCGGAAAGATTATACATTTAAAAAGGACTCTATTGATAGATACTTCTACCACTCGGGATGGTTCTAAATTGATAGAGGACCCTATTGATACTTACTTACAACACTCGGGAGGATTATAAATTGATAGAGGACCCTACTGATACTAACTTCAACCACTCGGAAGAATTATAAATTAATAGAGGACCCTACTGATACTTACTTCTACCACTCGGAAGGATTATAAATTAATAGAGGACCCTACTGATACTAACTTCAACCACTCGGAAGGATTATACATTGATAGAGAACCCTACTGATACTTCCACCACTCGGAAGGATTATACATTGATAGAGAACCCTACTGATACTAATTTCCACCACTCGGAAGTATTATAAATTGAAAGAGGGCCCTACTGATACTTACTTTCACCACTCGGGATGGTTATAAATTGATAGAGAACCCTACTGATACTTACTTCTACCAGTCGGAAGGATTATAAATTGATAGAGGATCCTACTGATACTAACTTCTACCACTCGGAAGGATTATAAATTGATAGAGAACCCTACTGATACTACTTCCACCACTCGGAAGGATTATACATTGATAGAGAACCCTACTGATACTAATTTCCACCACTCGGAAGTATTATAAATTGAAAGAGGGCCCTACTGATACTTACTTTCACCACTCGGGATGGTTATAAATTGATAGAGGACCCTACTGATACTTACTTCCACCACTCGGAAGGATTATAAATTGATAGAGGACCCTACTGATACTAACTTCCACCAATCGGAAGGATTATAAATTGATAGAGGGCCCTATTGATACTTACTTACACCACTTGGGAGGATTATAAATTGATAGAGGACCCTATTGATACTTACTTCCACCACTCGTAAGTATTATAAATTGATAGAGGGCCCTATTGATACTTACTTACACCACTTGGGAGGATTATAAATTGATAGAGGACCCTATTGATACTTACTTACACCACTTGGGAGGATTATAAATTGATAGAGGACCCTATTGATACTTACTTACACCACTTGGGAGGATTATAAATTGATAAAGGGCCCTATTGATACTTACTTACACCACTTGGGAGGATTATAAATTGATAGAGGACCCTATTGATACTTACTTCCACCACTCGGAAGGATTATATTGCGTGACACCAGATGTCGCCTGTCTGAACCAATCGTTCGATTCATAATTCGGATAGAAGTTCGGCGTGTCAAAGAAATTCTGGTTAAACCCCAAAGGGTTGCCACCTTGCCGGTACCCCTTCTTGTCGTAATCCTGGTTGCGAGGGTTCCAGTAACCGTTGGGGGCGGTATACCCGTGGTACCCGAATTTGGAGAAGTTCGCTGTTTGATACGCGTTGATGTTGTACGGGGCACCTTCTCCTGTTGAGGGTGGTTGAAGTGGTGTCTTCTGAGAGAATATATCTGGAATGGAAATTAATAATTTGTATTAATGAATTGAAACAGTAATGGACGCGATTCCATGTTCCTGCAATAGTTCCTCCGCCTGCTGAGGATAATTAGCGGTTTATGGTTAAGTTTTTAGCAGTTATTTTTGTTCTACAAAAATGTTGTGTAATGCCGTTGTAAACGGATTAAAACTTTTCATAATTGGGAACAGGCATCACATTTATATCGTTAAGTGGTAAAAACTAATTGCATGTTTAGAACTATAGTTTTGCAATTCTTAATTTTATTGCACATTGATTAATTGAACATTTAAATATTCTTTTTTTCGCTTGTTCCAAAGAAATGTTTGCATACTTTAAGGAGTGGCGCTTGAATCGCCAAGGTTTGCGAAATTAATGGATTTCATTAAACTGAGCAATTCCAATTGTTGCAACATTTTTATTTTTAATCAAAATCGTGTTTACAATATAATCATAAACTAAATATTCATTTATTTTCAGTTGTTGTTTTAACATACAAGGAACATCCACTCAAATTAGTTATCTAGGTATTAATTTAAATAAGAGAGGAACATAGTTATGGTGAATCCATCGTCGCAAACATATGCAGGGCCCTGAATCTGCTGCTACAATTGACTAGCAGTGGAATAAAAACCGCTATATAATTATTGTCACTTTTGACAGACTCTTGACCAGACTTTGGTGTTGTTGGTTGGTGACCAGATTGACCAAGATGTAAAATGCAAGATGACAGAATGCTCGCTCGAAGCAAATGCTTGTTCGAAGCAAAGCTCGGTCGAAGTAAATGCTCGCTCGAAGCAAATGCTTGTTCGAAGCAAAGCTCGGTCGAAGTAAATGCTCGCTCGAAGCAAATGCTTGTTCGAAGCAAAGCTCGGTCGAAGTAAATGCTCGCTCGAAGCAAATGCTTGTTCGAAGCAAAGCTCGGTCGAAGTAAATGCTCGCTCGAAGCAAATGCTTGTTCGAAGCAAAGCTCGGTCGAAGTAAATGCTCGCTCGAAGCAAATGCTTGTTCGAAGCAAAGCTCGGTCGAAGTAAATGCTCGCTCGAAGCAAATGCTTGTTCGAAGCAAAGCTTGGTCGAAGTAAATGCTCGCTCGAAGCAAATGCTTGTTCGAAGCAAAGCTCGGTCGAAGTAAATGCTCGCTCGAAGCAAATGTTTGTTCGAAGCAAAGCTCGGTCGAAGTAAATGCTCGCTCGAAGCAAATGCTTGTTCGAAGCAAATGCTTGTTCGAAGCAAAGCTCGGTCGAAGTAAATGCTCGCTCGAAGCAAATGCTTGTTCGAAGCAAATGCTTGTTCGAAGCAAAGCTCGGTCGAAGTAAATGCTCGCTCGAAGCAAATGCTTGTTCGAAGCAAAGCTCGGTCGAAGTAAATGCTCGCTCGAAGCAAATGCTTGTTCGAAGCAAATGCTTGTTCGAAGCAAAGCTCGGTCGAAGTAAATGCTCGCTCGAAGCAAATGCTTGTTCGAAGCAAATGCTTGTTCGAAGCAAAGCTCGGTCGAAGTAAATGCTCGCTCGAAGCAAATGCTTGTTCGAAGCAAAGCTCGGTCGAAGTAAATGCTCGCTCGAAGCAAATGCTTGTTCGAAGCAAATGCTTGTTCGAAGCAAAGCTCGGTCGAAGTAAATGCTCGCTCGAAGCAAATGCTTGTTCGAAGCAAAGCTCGGTCGAAGTAAATGCTCGCTCGAAGCGAATTTACTCACCATGATTGTACCTCGTGTGGAACTTGTTGTTGTAGTTTTTTGGATACGGCGGGTCGTTCACGATTGATATCTGGTCCACGTGCGGCAGGGAGTTTGGTCCGTACTCGTACGGATAGTCATTCTTCTTGGTCTGCGCGAAGTCGTCGCGACTCTCGTCCGACAATAGAGTGCTGATATCGTATTGTCCCGCGTCTATTAGCTGCCGAATTATCTTTCTGAAAACATAGATATTTCTATATAAGTATCTTCGCTCTCAAAAATGTAAAAATGTATTATAATGTCCACGCACGCCTGCAGTGTAGTGCAGTCCATGACAGCTTTATATTGATCGCGTTAACACTCAACTTGAAGTTAACTTTTTCTTAAAAAAAATATTTAATAATTGATACTGTTATTATATTGATAGTGTTATAGTCGTTATTATCTTGTTTTATCATGAATGCAACAATAAACCCTTATAAATGTTAAATGAAATCGATACTACTAGCACTTATGGCTTTAGTATAATTTAGCAACATGACTTGCGCTATTTGAGTCGCAGCACTAGCGCATTCCTCAGAGCTGCATTCAACTAGCGCGTGAAAAATAAGTATCAAGTTGAATAAAAAACTATATTTTCATAGCTTTTCGTATTTCTGTGGATAAACGCAGCACCTGTACAGCGAGATCTTGGATTGATATCCACCAGCTAACGTCACACTATTAGCTGAGTTTAAGCTGAAGGCGCAGTCTCACGAGCCTGGCAGTGCTCGGGCGAAGTTAAATGAGCGTTAGCCTCGGGCGAGGGTTGTCATGTCATTTGCTTCGCTCTCAATCTCGCTTACTTCGCGAGGCTGCGCAGTCGCTCTGGACTTAGACGTGAGCCCAATCTTAGAGTAATCATTTAGCTAAGTTGTAGGAGCTAATGGAACAATTGATTGACATTGCTTGTAAACTTTGTAAAAGTTCTAGGGGCCGGTTTTGAAAGCCTGATGTCTCTACTAATTATTAATTAATATGTTGGCTACTCACTCAGGGTACGGTTCAGGATGCAAGCAGTATGTGAGGCCCGGCTGCGCGCAGGGCGGCGTGCGGCCCGGCGGGGCGGGCTCCAGCCCGCACGTCTGCCCGTATGGACAGCTGTACCCGTCACCTCCTTGCGTTAGTGTCCAGATCAACTGAAAGTTAACGATATTTCAATTATTCAAAGGTACACCACAATATATACTTATTTTCTTAATAATAATACCAGCCCTTTTCAATGTTCCACTGCCGGTCACGGGTCTCCCTCAATGCGAGGGGGATTATTTTCTTACGATGTATTAAATGTCAGAGTTTTTTTACAAGCGACTAACTTTGCCCACGGCTCCATTTTTGCTCAGCTATTTGACTCCAATGGCCATAGCGTGAAGATTTTATCTTATCTTTGAGTCTACTTATATATTATTTTGGACAACCTGATAAGAGCAGTTGTTAGTGACCATGCCTGCTGCGCCGTAGGTTCCGGTTTCGAATCCTGGTAGGGACAAGCTTTGTGTGATGAGCATCAATGTTTGTACTTGAGTCATGGATGTTTAACATCTATATTGCTCTTGTTGATCGTAGAGGTAGAGTGGCGAGTGAATTTATTTACAAAAATACAGGGTTTATGTACAAAGATTCGGGGTTACAACTAGTGGGCGTTGTGCCCAGCGCAATCGGTGCGCTCGCTCGCACGGGTCGTAACTCGTTGTGTGCTCTCGCTCGCACGGGGTCGCAACTCGTTCGGTGCTCTCGCTCGTTCGGTGCTCTCGCTCGCACGGGGTAACAACTCGTACGGTCTTACGCTGTGTCGAGGCTCGGCGTCCGCAACAGGCGAGACAAGAACCGATCTTTCAATACAGTCCACTCTGAACCTGAACCTGAACCTGAACATATTTGAACTATACACAACAACTTGTATAACTATTACATAATGAGTTCGCCCCCAGTCCATTGTACGGTACCCGTGAGTGGTTTTAGAAGGCATTATCGGCAGGTACCTAATTATATAAGGCGTAACAAAAATTGCGTAAAATATGTGAACAGGATTAACAGCAGGTTATAATGATAACATTCCTAACGGAAACAATAATTAGACATTTAAAAAAATACACCCTATACTAAGCGCATGGCCAAACGCTACTAGATCGCCTGGTTTTAAATAAAAACAAACCTCCTTGTCACAATTATTTTATACATCAACGTGATCCATATAACTTACTGATTCATCGATCAAAATATTTTACGTATGTTTCTAATCGTATAGCAAAATCGCCCTCATTCAAATGCATAATAGAATTATACACCTAACATGGATTTACAACACCATAAATGGTGGTCTATCGTTCTACATATTTGTGAAAGTTCACAATTATAGGTTTCCTTCATCGGCTCAACACTCCGCCGATACATTGCTATGTCAATTATGAACTGTATTGATGACGGGATAGGTATTGTAATTTGGTTGGCGCGTTGGCGGCGAGGACTTGATTTATGGATCATTCTAATCACAGTAGTTTAGTGAGTCTAAATGCCACATGAAAGTATCCACCAGTCATTTATTGATATTAACAAAAAAAAAAAAGACATGGGTTCCTTGTAAAAAAAAATGGAAAGTTTTACCCCCAAATGTATAGACGTTTCATAACTTTATCAAAGGTCGTATAGTACTGCGCACAAGAGTTTTGCTTTGCGCAGTACTATATGACGTTAGATAAAGTTATGAAACGTCTAAAATTCGGGGGTTAGTATTTGGTATCTGAAAATGGATTTTTAGTTTTGATTTCTTCGTTTCATACACATTGTTTAGTGTTTGGGAGTTCCCTATGACGACTGCGATTTAGTTTTTAAAAATGCTTGGAAACAATGTCTGGCACACAATTAGAATATTCATTAGGAAATCCTAATTGTATGAATAAATGTATTCAAATTTAAATTTCGCATACGAACTAAAATATATGAAAAAAACAATGTTGCCTCCATTAAATATACCTACTTATACACAAAATGTTACTTAAATTTCATATTTTATAAAGAAAACAATATTAAAGATCCTCTTTGGAACATCAAAATTATGGTAGTAGATATACCTACCTACTTACTTATTTCATAGAACTATGTAGTTTGCCGCAAGCGGGACCTTCAATCTACGAATAAATATATATGTTGCAGTCAAAACACTTAACCAGTCAAATATATATTTACTGGAAAAATCTGTCAAAACTAGTTTTGACTGAGCAGGTTGGTCAAAATTACTTATAACCGCAAATTTGAAGTCAAAGGTATTTATATGATAGGGTAGGTTAGTTTTTTCTTAACCTAACCCTAATTTGGGTTAACTGTAGTCGTTGTTCATTAATGAAAAAAAAACAACCTAGCCTAACTTTGGTTAGGTTTTCGAACCCCTAAATTATTTTTAAGTTTTGACTGATATAACCAGTCAAAACTACTTTTGTCTAAGAGCGTCAGTCAAAACTACTTTTGTCTAAGAGCGTCATTCTAAACTACTTTTGTCTAAGAGCGTCAGTCAAAACTACTTTTGACCAGCCTGTACTTTGCCAGTCATAAGTAGTTTCAACTGGTTAAGAGTTTTGACTGCAACATATACAATTGTTTCGCATAATTTATTCTCACACGACTGTAATCTGACAGTGATAAAATTTTGGTATATTCCTAGAATAAAGCCAGCATTAGGATATTGCTTGTTGTAATATTTTGCGGTTTCAATTCTCTTCGAACTTATTTGTAGTTATTGCAAAATTATGTATATTCTAATTATAAACACAGACTAAGAAAAACATATAGAAGTCAACCATCAACCAGCCAAAACGATGTTAATTTGCGTAGTATACCCATGCAAATTCTATTCAAAACACTTCCACAATATATTCAACTCTGTCGGTATAAACTAAACGCTATCGGCTTGGTTTGAATGTGTATCTATGTGTGCGTATCTTGCGTATAACACCTTCGCAAATCAGCCTGTTTTTATGTACTAAAATTTCATCAACAACATTTGGTCTATTTCTTTTGTCGGAGCTTTTAAATAAAAAA
This sequence comes from Pheosia gnoma, assembly GCA_905404115.1. Classification (NCBI taxonomy): domain Eukaryota; kingdom Metazoa; phylum Arthropoda; class Insecta; order Lepidoptera; family Notodontidae; genus Pheosia; species Pheosia gnoma. The sequence goes on along the minus strand of FR989899.1, from coordinate 9,057,153 downwards.
AACAAAGATTATCTTGGAGACTACATACAGCCATGCGTACAGAATACCAAGAATAATTGTTGATCTTATGGCCGAAGTCAGTGGTCGGGAGAAGCGAGTTGCTTATCTAAACATAATAGGTAAAACACCAGAAAAAATCTAGATTCATTTTTTTCACTACAACATCTATAACTACATATAATAAAAATTTAACTGATCGCTGTACATCGAAGATATATGAGAAAAACTATTATTGGGGGCCTTTGTCAACGCAATAGTACCCAAAACAATGATTATTGGAATGTTTGTCTATCTGCTGGTTTGTCTGTCTGTGCACTTGTGCGCGCTAATCTCAGAAACGGCCTAACCGATTTGGGTGCGATTTTCACTAATGCAAGCATCACTTAAAATCCAGTGTTTGTTTTTTTTCAATCAGTTTGTAAAAACAAAGTTATGTCAATTTAATCACGCGGGCAACAGCTTGTACGAACTGTACGATGTACTGTACTGGTATGATGTACCTACAATAATACAAATATGACGATTACCATAAGGAAATTGTTACATAATGATTCATAGTTCTCACAAATAATGATGTAAGTACATGCTGCTCTGCTTATTCGAGCGCCCACTAGACACAAATGTCAATGCCACTGTTAGTCACAGGGAGGATTATATTAAACAGGATTATTGGAGGCTGTGTCGGAGGTGTCCCGCTGTGTCACCGCGACGTGGCCGGTCTATTAGCTTTTATAGAGTGGTATGCTAAAAAATCTTATTTGAATTTGCAATTTTCTTCGATATTATGTTTTTGTTTTGTGGCCAATGTAGAACGAGCGCCTTAAGTACAAGTATCGCAAGTTTTAACCCCATCTTTCATCGTCGGGATATCTGGACTTCACGTTCGATTTGTAATTATCACTTAAAACATGAAAAAATATGGGAAGGCTTCCGCCGATGAGGTGACTTCTATAAGTACTAACCAAATTAGGATGTGACCTTAAAATATGGACAGACATCCAGGAGTACTAAAGGTCAGTCCTCACGTGATCATGGTAGCTCTAAAGCAGCCGAACCGTCGGGAACGTAAAAATATACAATAAACGCAATAAAATCCGTAAAATTCGTTTTATTTCAATGAGTAATAAATGCTTTTTTAATATTATTCTTTCCATATTATAGTAGATCATAGAACGAACTTTCGATTCACTTGCGCTTCTAAAATTGCTTCGAATTAGTCAATGGATTGAGGCCCTTGGCCGCTCTTACTTTCAATATCGTGAGAATTCAATGCTTTATTCAAGAAGTGAGTCGGATGACTCGCGGGTCGCTTTCGTTTACGCGCCGTGAATACGGGATGCGCATGCGCACAGATTGAACTTGTAGTTTCTACCAAATACTACTATAAGTGCGATGGTGAAAAGTAAAGAAAAATCTTATCATGTTTATAAATTAATAAATAATTACAAAATGTTTATAAATAAGTCAACAATCCGTAAACATAAACAACCCTAATATACAAGTTTACTACATCTAGGGATGCGCCGAATACACGGTAATTATTCGGCATAATTTTATATGCTCGATATTCGACCGAATATTAACCGATCTTTGTCCTGAAAAAACCTACAAGATTGTTTAATAATATCATAAAAGGTACTTATATTTTACCTATTTTTTTATTTCAATTAATCTTGCACGTCTTTTTATTTTATCACAAACGATCGGTAAATAGTTGTTGAAGTTGGCACATTAACCGAATATTCTACTACGAATTGTAGACACTGTTGTATAATACTGCTAGATAATGAAAGAAACAAAGTACAGTATTAGTATTATAGGACATTTGCGTAACTTCGGACCATAAAGTGCATTACAACCAAGGTTCAATTATAATTATTCTCAAGCCTGTCATGCCACAGAGATGACAATATCAACACTCACATGCTACATTGGCGCAACAATGTCTAGTTAATTAAGTGTCGTTTGTTACTTTTATTGCTACGAGGCTGGCAAGCGATCAGTGTGCAAACAATACTATTAGGTTACAATTGACACACATCTGTCATTAAGTATGTGTCGCAATGCTGACTCATTTGACGCATTAGAGTAACGTGTCAAGACCTTTTGGGAAGGTTAATAAGATCATCTTCAATGTTTCGACAGTGGAAAAATTATTGAAAGAAAACATGTAGTGGTTTTGTGTAATGCTGTATACAATTCTTAGTCGAAACTAACAAAGGTTTTTTTTTTTTTTAATTTGGCATCACCATAGGTATTTTGCCAGTGTCAAGTAATATAAATTATTTCTGTTTTTCAGCATATGCACAGGCCCAAAGCCTAGGCCCAAGTAAAATACCCCCCTATCCCTCAATCAGTAAAGTGATGGATACTTTACCGAAAGATTTTTCATGGATTTTTTGTGAGAAACTGAAAAGCCATGTTTCGTCACTCTGTTTCAATTACCTACACTTGTGCACTTTACCGAACCTATAATGGTTAATATTCCACTTATATCACTCACTATAACTCGCAGGAACACTAGTTTTAGAAATTAAAACATAACTGACGCCATGACTTTTCAGTTTCCCGCCAAAAAGTCCTAACAAAGGTTAAGGTATGTAAAAGTGGTATGTTAATCTATGGTTCCATTTGTCTATGGCGCTTTGGGAATGGCATCGTAGACATTAAGCCAATAGACTCTTTCCCAAATGTATCAATGTTTTAATTAGAGATAGGAGGATTTACAGGTTGTTATATGACTTGTAGCACTAGTAGCAGGCTGCACTCTGTGGCCAGACAAAATGTGAGATAAATATTTTTTGTCTTTTTCTCTCGTATGAATTACGGATGGGAGAGAACGACTTCGTCTCGACATAATCCGTCACATAGGTTTTGTATTGACCTAAGTAAGCGCCCCAGAAAAGGTCGCACAAGACACTAAAATAGTGGATGAAAAAACTAATATCAATATGATAAAAAAATATGATAAAAAAATTAGTAAAACGCTTATTCATAGCAGCTAACATAGATCAGATACAGAATGTGACAAATACTCATAATCTTGTTGTTATAAAGACTTTTTTCACACCGAAATTGTATACCAAATTTTACATTTTACTGGTGGGTAGGCTTCGGCCGTGGCTAGTCACCACCCACTGAACAAAGCCATGTCGCCAAGCGGCCTAGCCGTGTTCCGGCATGATGTTCGGTGTTGCCATTCATGGATGGCGGGTCAGATCAGTTGCGCTGCATGTGCCTCTATCTACTGCCGCCTTCCTACCTAGGCAAGTATGCTCCATCGTAGATCTCATCGTCACTTACAATCAGGTGAGATCGAGATCAAATACTTGCCTATAATGTAATAAAAAAAAAAACATATTTTCTCCCAGTAAAGTGCGTCACTAAATAAATAATATTTTGTAAGTGCTACGTACATTTGTGAAACTAGATAATGTGTACGGAACCTTAAACAGAAATGTAGTTCAAGGGTGCGCTGTGTGCATCCGTTATTACATAAGAAAGACGTTCCCAATTCGCTTCGCTCCAGTTAGGTTGAAGAAAACTAGTGTGTGAGGTTCCCTACCATACCTAGCTGTTATGTTTATGTAAAAGATTATTGTGTGATTATTGTGTGGTTCTAACTCATCAAGTTACCATTCAAAGCGTGATTTTTAGAAAGCGGTCGCAAATAAAAATATGTGCAATAAACACAGATTTGAGTGAAATCCACGAGATAACATCTGCAGCGGCTGTGCATACCAAATAACGTGTCCTTGTGAACGCATGGTGTGGAAACATACTGCGGGTTTGTGAGAACGTGCGGGCCAGCTACGTTTTTTTACCGTGAATACGATTAATCAGGGTAAGAAGAAACTCCTAATATAATCGTAACGGCATCGAAAAAGCATGCTGTCACTGTTATTCTTATTTATAAAACCTGTGGTACAAGTGAGATGAAAGACAATTGAATGAATGAGATACAATAGAAAGTGAAATCTATATGTTTACACACTCAGATAAGAATGAGATTAAATTTACCAACCCGTAAAATATATAATATTTACAACACTAGAGGCTACTCAGAATTTTATCGCTGATGTATTTAAATGTTATCAAATTCTAAAACGTGACTGAACCGCACGCAATATTGTTCCGTATGTTTCCAACCTAATGCTCGTTTCAAGTCAAGCACGTCTCAGTGAGCTTTCTAACAACTATTGCCTTACTGCTCCGGACATTTTCAGTACATTTTATTGAATTTATCAACGCTTGTATGATCTTATAGCAAGTTATAGAGACTGTTACAAATAGTCTTGGTGTTATTTCTAAAAAAAAAACACTTTAAGCTAATTCTACGATTTTGTTTTTTTATTCAAATGGAGAGCTATGATTTTATTTACAGAATATGTACAACGTAAATATAAATTAAAAGAGAATATAATTCTACCATAAATATAAAAAAAATCGTTATTTTATATTGGATTTGCAACCTCAAATGGGGGACTGAAAATAGTGTATCGGTAGAAAACCAAAAAAATGTCATGGCTATTTCAGACAAGCACAGCAACTGTCTGGTACCAAACTAAGTAACGCTTGTGTTACTGTTACCAAACAGTGGACTGGGTGCGATCCTAATAACACCTAGACTAGGGCATATTAGGAATAGCAGTGATAGCCAAGTTGGTAGAACGCTTGCCTCGGTAACGAGTATCGCAGGCTCAAATCCCGGCTTGCAACTCTGGGATTTCTGGATTTCATGTGCGAATCTCATTTTCACCAACCATGATTATCATATGCTAAACGGTGAAGGAAAACATCGCGAGGAAACCTGCATGTCTGAGAGCACCCCTTCAAAGACGTGTGAAGTCCGTCAACCCTCACTGGGCCAGCGTGGTGGACTATGGCCTAATCCCCCTCGCATTGAGGCGAGGCCCGAGCCTAACAGCGGGACATTAAAAGAGCTGGTATTATTATTATAATATCTCACTACACACGGGCTTCCATACACCACACCACCACATCAGGTTCCCACAGGCCTGCGCTCTACCACTAGACTGGTAAGTCCATGATATCATTTGTCCATATAATATGACATCACTCTTCCTGTCGTAGCTTTCAAGGTTTCTGCAAGCTTCAGGTACAAACCGCACCTAGATTCCTGGGCTCAGTCGTGACAATCAATTAATATTGTTGCTGAAATAAAGTAAAAGTGTCGCGCTGTGCCAAGGATAAGCACGAGTGTAATACTTCCGGCATGGCTTGACTTAGTCTATATTGTGGTTTAGAGCGATCAGAATCGGAAGTACAGCCGTGGAGACAGGTGATAGAGCACATTGATATGTTACATAAGGTGTAATGAAAATAGTGTAACATATTTTTATAGATGATGTTACATGGATCACGTTGATGTATACAATAATTGTGTAAATTATTTTTGACTTTTTTAATCAAGGCGAAGCAGTAGCGTTTGGCCATGCGCTCAGTACAGGATGTTATTTTTTGAAATGTCTAATAATTTGATTTATTTCTTTACGAATGTTATCTTGTTAACCTATAATTAGCCCTGTTAAAATGGTTAAAACTATGATTGTTACACCTTATATATGATATCAAGAGACAATACAAGTAGGCAAACAAGAAATAAAATTTGATTTATCACCTATTTTGTCAAGTTGAAAATCCCTATTCATTTAATTTTGAATATGGAATATTTAATATTTTTCATCGGTTTATCGTTCGTCAATCGTTTATATTAATATGTTGATGACAATATAAATGCCCTTGCAAAGTAACAAATTGAACAACTTATGTATGGCGCAGATTTGTCAAAATAGCTAATGAGTGGTTCACCAAAGTTACACGAAAATGCCACGACACAACAACAAAAATAAGTTATTAGTCTTAATTATTCATTTTTATGTTCAACCTAGGTTCAACCTGACAAAGCAGGAACAAATATTGTGTAATAACACTTCTGTGCTCGACTGCCCAGCCTCGCTCCAAATGCATACATTTATACTGACAATAGATCGTGCCTGAATATTAATTGTTTGCAGAACGAACAAACAGACAAGCGGTGCCTACCACCATTTTGTTCTTAACCGATTTCAAAAAAGTGAAATTGTGCGGTTGACACGTTACAAAACATCCTTGTCAAGCTCTTATTGTTCTTTTTTTCGTTTGTAATGTAATGTGAACGCAAGAAATATTATTTTATTTGCTTTTGTGATGATTAATATATACTTAGCTTACGACCTGATTAGCTCAGTGGGTAGTGTCCCGGGTTCGAATCCTGGTAGGGACAAACTTTGTGTGATGGGCAAGTTTGTACCCGAGTCATGGATGTTTAATAGTTAAACATCCATGATATCTACTATTATTTATAGACAGATATATAGAGATATATTACGAGTACATACTGGGTTCGCTCTCAGACCTTTGTGCGGTACCCATAATACATGCGTTGCTTAGTGTGGGACCGTATAGTTTGTGTTAGACTAGCGATATTATTATTGTATAATGAGTGGATGAAAGCAAGACAGGCAGTGGAGCAATCATGAAGTTTCTTGTCCGTTCTTGTCCATAGGAACGGCATTCCTCACGGGTGGTAAACTAGTAGCTTAGCATTTTGTAACAATTTTGACGATTTATAAGTCTACTTAATCGTTTACATGAATAAAAAATATTCTGATTAAAAAAAATGTATCCAATAATTTGATTTATGTCTTCGGGAATCTTATATTTATCAACCTATGGTTGGCCCTGTTAAATTATTTTACAATATTATTGTTACGCCTTATATATACGCCACACAATAAGCTAATTGTAACTCTACTGGTGGTAGGCTTCGGCCGTGGTTAGTCACCACCCACTGAACAAAGCCATGTCGCCAAGCGGCCTAGCCGTGTTCCGGCATGATGTTCGGTGTTGCCATTCATGGATGGCGGGTCAGATCAGCTGCGCTGCATGTGCCTAGTGAATGTAGCGTCTCTATCTACTGCCGCCTTCCTACCTAGGCAAGTATGCTCCATCGTAGATCTCATCGTCACTTACCATCAGGTGAGATCGAGATCAAATACTTGCCTATAATGTAATTAAAAAAAAAAACACTGTCATACACGCACGGGCGTATTACAATTAGCTTGCAACAAAAACTTAGCTGTCGATAGAATGATCGATTATGCCTTTGATACAATGATTCGTTTTGGACGGTGTACATATTCGTTTGTACTCGTATAATGTACATGCACTAAACTCGGACAAAGAAATAGTACAAATTGAAGCACAATAACTAAGTAGGTACACGCGAAATTGCGTGTTGTTCGCTAGTATGTAAGGTTCAATAATTTTAAAGGGTCCATCGGTGGGCTAGAAAGGTACTAAACTTGAATTGCGTTTGGGTATTTGGCGGAAGATGAAATATTACATCATCATATACCTATGATGTACATTTAAGACATCATATTTGTATGTTAACGTTTTATTTTTTGTCGATCATACCAATTGTACGGTCCCAAACTAAGCGACGCTTGTATTATAGGTCCCGTACTATAGACTAGGGGTGAGTCTTGTAATTATTTAAACTTATATAGATATTAAAAATCCATGACTCGGGTAAAAACATTCGTGCTCCCCACGCAACGTTTTGCCCGACCAGGATTCGAGCCCAGAACACCCGGTATAGAAAGCAGGGTAACTACCCACTGTGCTAATCTAAAACATACTTAGTATATATGAACTAATAAACTGCAAATGGTTGATAGAGTTAGTTCAGCGGGGTCTTTGACCCGGACCATTGAGTGTAAGGGGCTTTGAGTAATTGCCGTGAAGGGCACGGACATTGTAGTCTGGGCGAGCTAAATTGACTCTTATAACATTGCCAGTAGAGTTAAATAATAAATATGTATAAAAAATGTAATCAGAACCAATGCCAAAATGTAGTAGGTTATACAGAATGATTCAGAAAGGGTATACTAATCTTTCAACCTGCATTTATTTAGCGCAATTTTATAATCATTATGCGGTTTCGTTATGCCAATTTTTTTATTAAATCATTTGCTCACAATAAATTACAGTTGTAATTTTTTTGGAAACAAAATGTATTGATTTTTTATATTAACGCGAATACTACACCTTGAAATAAAAAAAAATCGGATTTTATCGTGTTTATTTTATGTCATTACGTTCAAGACGTTTCGGCTGCTTTACAGCAACCATGGCCACGGGAGGACTGAGGTGGTTGACGTCCTAGTGTCATAGTTGGTCTACTATTTAAACAACATACTCGTACTAGACCTAGACTCGATTTTTTTGAGGCTTTACTGTTAGCGTACACCGTGTCCTATCTGATTATTCAACAAGTCTATGATTGATAAAATCAAAATACAGACTTATTAATTCGCATCGCAACGCGTAATAACAACAATGTTTTCGTATTAAATTCATATATCATTTATTGAACAATCATAATTATTATCTGATTGTCTTGTCTGTAATACTGACCACTAGGAAATCCGTTTAGCGAAAATAAATTAACATGTACAGTGAACGGCACAACTGTTTTGGCAATCTATTTTTGATTTTGATTGACATTAGTGATACAATTATTTATTCAGCGAATGATGACAAATGACAGACAGATTTTTGATTGTACTTGTAGATATGATTTGGTCACATGCGGTAGTTAAGATTTGGCTATTAATTAAGATCAGTTGGCCTACCTAATAACAAGGCTAACATTGTACATACTCCTACTTTATTTACTTATAACAGAATTATTAATAAAAATACTAATTTAAGAAAGTTGTAAGTTAAATAAAAGTATCTGCATCATTAAAGTCTGCCTTTAAATATCAACTTATGAATTTCATAAGGTTAAAATTCCTTCTGAAATGTTGTATGTCAGGTAATTTTAACGAAACTACATGTAATCTGAATGGGCTACCTTATATTGCCCGATATGTTTCTTTTAGAGATAATTTTGTACAACTTTCACCGAATAGTGTATTTGTGATTTATTACACACGTACTAATTGACAGCTTGTTAGTAGGTAGGTATATATAATACTATATGTTTATTTTAACGAACTATAATCCGTAAGATTGTTTAACATTTTTGAGAATAGCTAGAAATTGAAATAAAAGATAGTTCGACTGAATTTTAATACCTATGCATAACTAAAATTAACAGTGTAACTAGAATACTTCTTTGTTTAGGACTAGTAGGGAGTAGTAGCTAGTAGAAAAGGGTTATTATGTACAGTCGCAGAATGCACAGGTTCGTTATCTTAAAGTCGACTTTAGCTTGCAATTTTACTCTCAATAAGTACTCTCTAATAATTTGGACAGATATATAATAACGATTTCATATTTTGACAGCTATTTATATATAGTAGGTTATTATTATTTGTGTTAATCGTTAATCACACAACAATGTCGCAATCGTTTTTGCCCAATTTGTTTTCAAGAATAAATTAAGGAAATGAACATTTTTATTCAATACTCACGATTGGCCAATCACTTTAGGCGGTGATTGTACAATCGTGATCTACAAACGGTGACAGAGTTATGTATTATTGATTTATAATTATATCGTTACAAACGGACCACGCCTATGCACGAGTTAGGTCTGAAAATAGGTGTGTATATAATCTTTTTTACACAGGCTACTCAATACAAATTTTAACCCGCCATGCATTAAAGCTTAATATTCTTGTCTCTCACCACACGGGCTATATAACATTAGGCTTTCAGCATTCATTAATAAATTGCACAGCATAAGCCCTATAGGTGGATAGCTAATATTCGTTCTGCTTTGTCTCTGCGCTTAGCTACAGAGGGAAATGGATACATTCTTTCCCACTCCGCTATTTTTCTCTTTAGTTTTACATTGCAGCTTTCAAGATTATTTGAACATTCCCGAGACTCGCCGAGGGTCAAACTTCGCCATCTTTTTTGGTTACCGCTGTAAATCTTGACTTGACAGTGGTGACGCCAAGTCGCGTTAAACAAAAATGATAATTAACCATAATCGTTTAATCTAATATACTACAAAGTTATGTTATCGTTTCTTTACCTTATAATATATGACAAGTCAATGAGATGTAAAAGTTGGGAATGCATATTGCACGCAAGGCAATACTTATAGGTAGTTAAGTATTTGCACTTTTGAGATCAACCTAGTTTCTCATATTTTTACACCTTATGTCCAAAATGTCAGAGGCGCGGTGTTCATAATTAATTTATTGTAATATGCGTTGGAATTTCGAAGCCCGCCCGTGACCTTGCGACATGGCTTTCTTTCCAGTTAGCACACGGCAATGCGTCGTTGTGCGACTGTTATGCAACCTAACTTGTTAGCGTCTTTTAGTTGCTGTTACTGAGAATTGAATAGAGCTACAGAGTAGCTATAGAGTATTTTTAAAATGTCATCTTGCAATTGTCTTACCAAGTCCACGTTTCCATGGACGAAAGGAAACTGACTTTGATATGTCCTATAATTATCATTGGGAATATCATTTACATTTTCTATTAATTTTCTATGTACATCCATCCATCCATCCATCCACTAAAATAATTTTTAGCCATGGTCGCGTCTGCACAATTAGTTTTTGTCAAGAAAAATATCGTGGCATGTTTCATTACAAGTCATCTAGACGATTGTCGGGTACAGTTTTATTGTTATCCCGCAAGACCCGCCTTTTCCGAAATTAAACGGACCTATCCTATATGTTGACCCGAGATATAACTTATCAGCATGCTAAGTTTCTTCAAAGACAAATCAAATCAATTTAGTAAAATTCCTCTGAATCGCGAACAGACTGACTAAAATTGGCATATTCGAGACAATAATAACAACGAGAAAATAATAAAATAATCTTGCGTACAGATATGAACGAGATATAGTTTTATTAGTAGCTATAGTTGTTCCAAAAGACGGTATCCTGTCTAAAAAGTACTTTCAGTTTTCCCGATTTTTCTTTCTCTACAAACCTGATTCAGACGTATATATTTATGAAAATGTTACAACCAAAATTAGCTAATTCAGTTTATCCATTCCTAAGTAATACACTTACCAAAGGACATCATTTTATATTTACTATATTGCTGTATATACAAATATCAACCGCTATTAATAGGTTCATTGCAAAAATGCATTCAAGCCACGATGGGGGTTAAACTCAATTCTCGTTTACGAAACACTAATACTTTTACATTTAGTCATAATTACGACATACATCAATTTATAAACGACAGATAGAAGGATGGCTGCAGACACGGCTAACGATCTCGGCGCCAAATTATATATTACAAATATATAATTTAATCAATCAGGCTGCGCGCATCCATTCGTAATGGGCGCGCTAAAATGATTTTTTTTTTCAAATTAATTGGCTTTAGGCAAAATGTTATCTATGTTGATATAAAAGTAGCACTTCGATAGTTTTTTTTAAACATCGCCCGACGAACACACCGACTATACGGTCCCACACTAAGCAACGCTTGTATTATGGGTACCGTACAATGGAATGGGGGCGAACCCAGTATATATTACTTATATAGATATTAAACATCCATGACTTGGGTACAAGTATTCATGCTCATCACACAAAGCTTGTCCCTACCAGGATTCGAACCCGGGACCCTCGGCACAGAAAGCAGGGTCACTACCAACTGCGCTAATCAGGCCGTCGAAGTAGAGATAGATGTCCGTAAGTACCTACTACCTAACGATTGTCAGTTACAAATAATTACCCATATTTACTAACCAAACAGTGTCTGCTCGGTCAGTCGGTACGTGGCTCGCCGGAGACAAACATTCGCCTAAGCGCCGCGCCGTCATCTTCGTCGCTGTCAACTCGACTATTTTTGTAAACTTTACGTGCACCACGTAAGATACGCCATATAATTACGCCGCGTAAGACCCATTCAAGTGTTGATTGGTTTCAAACAAATTGTAGCTATATATCGCGAATGGAATACCGTACATTTTTAAAAATAGAACCAGTGGCTCTGGCACAAAATTTTAACGCAACGTAACATTATCGTGTCGCATCCGCTCACATCACAGTTTTCATAAATAAGACTGACAGTAACAGAACGCGTTCTCTATGACGATACGATAGCAGTTCCTACTAAGCCCACTGTACTTTCATTTGTCTCAAGCTTGCTTCAAGGCTGCAAAGTCGTTTTTAAAGAAATTATTTGACGCAATTAAATAAACATCATTATTTGTATATTACGTGTTTACTTTAATTCAATTACGATTGATGTGTGTTAAGTGGGTGTTGTAAGTTGAGGATTATTGTTAAAATTCGTAACTGATTGGGAATTATGATTGGGAAATTGCCTATTTGAAGATTAAGTGTTGAATTGAACAGGTTTAAGCGCTCTTCGTTCTCTGTATTAATGAGAACAATATCGACACACGAACACACCAACTTATGTATGGTCGCAAACTATGCATTGCTTGTATTATTGGTACCTTACAATGGACTGGAAGTCCCCAGGATACATACAGGGTGATTATTTTAAGAGGGCGTGGATGGCCTTATCTGAAATTATAGGGAATAGTGAAAAATTATTCAAGGACCTACTCTTTTACTTCTTAATTAATTTTTTTTTTTTTTTTTTTATTACATTATAGGCAAGTATTTGATCTCGATCTCACCTGATGGTAAGTGACGATGAGATCTACGATGGAGCATACTTGCCTAGGTAGGAAGGCGGCAGTAGATAGAGACGCTACATTCACTAGGCACATGCAGCGCAACTGATCTGACCCGCCATCCATGAATGGCAACACCGAACATCATGCCGGAACACGGCTAGGCCGCTTGGCGACATGGCTTTGTTCAGTGGGTGGTGACTAGCCACGGCCGAAGCCTACCACCAGTGAATTTACCCGATTTTTGATACACCTTACACCTACTAGTAAATAATACCAGCCCTTTTATTTTGCAAGTGTTGGGCACGGGCCTGCCATCGATGCGAGGAGGATTAAGCCATCGTCCACCACGCTGTCCCAATGCGGGTTTGCGGACTCCACACGTCTTTTGATTAAATACAGGATAGACGACCTGATTAGCACAGTTGGTAATGACCCTGCTTTCTGTGCCGAGGGTTCCGGGTTCGAATCCTGGTAGGGACAATCTTTGTGTGTCGAGCACAAATGTTTGTACCCGAGTCATGGATGTTTAATATCTATATAAGTAATATATACTGGGTTCGCCCCCAGAATACAAGCGTTGCATAGTGTTGGACCGCATGTTGCAGTGTTCATCTGGCGATATTATATTATTATTATGTTGTTGTAAGTAACTCCTATGTCTCTAAATTATGAAATACTAGCTGCGCCCCGCGGTGTTACCCGCAATTAAAAAGTATGTCTATCCCACGGGAACCCATTTTACCGGGATAAAAAGTAGCCTATGTGCTATTCCAGACTATAATCTATCTCTGTGCCAAATTTCATCCAGATCCGTTCAGCCGTTCTGGCGTGAAAGAGTAACAAACATCCATCCATCCATCCATCCATCCAAACTTTCACATTTATAATATTTATATATATATTATATATTATATAATATATAATATTAGTATTAAGTATTATAATATTAGTATTAGTATAGATTTCACTCATTATTTTGGGAAGCTTGCACTTTAAATACGTGGTAACAAGGTCATGTAAGCGGCTTGTTGGGGCTTTATGAGAATACGCCGATGAAGGTGAAATAATGATTTGAAACTTAATGTTCGTTTTTATGAATTTTGACCTCTCAGGTACGTACGTAGTTATTTTGACCTCTCAGGTACGTACGTAGTTATTTTGACCTCTCAGGTACGTACGTAGTTATTTTGACCTCTCAGGTACGTACGTAGTTATTTTGACCTCTCAGGTACGTACGTAGTTATTTTGACCTCTCAGGTACGTACGTAGTTATTTTCTTAATGAAAAAAAAAAACTTTGGTAAAGGTAAATGACGTAAGAAAGTACTTACTTCATTTTGTTTTTTAATAGTCTTGCGGCGTAGCGGTTTGAGGGAAGGTCGGTGATCTGAGTTGATTTCCCTGTACAATCCAATTTAGGGAAAATAATCATGTACCTACTAACAGTGGAATACTTAAATGTAAGTCAAACTTTAATGATTTTATTACGTTTTATTTTATGTTTTTTTACGTTCCCGACGTTTCGGCTGCTTTACAGCAACCATGGTCACGGGAGCACTGAGGTGTTTGACGTCCTAGTGTCATAGTATGAACTGGGGTACCCTCATATTTAGTTGTTGCTTGTGGTCCGATCTACGCAGAAAGTGCTCACAGTGTCTGAGGTCTTGCAATGGTGCGCTTGGTTTTGGATTTAATTATATTAAAATTGGATCCCAAGTCGGTGGTGGTAGCACCTAGCCATGTTCCCTATTGAAATTAGGATGTTTCTTAATTTAAATGGCCTCACGTATCATCCTTGCTTGAATCGATGTTCTTATGCGAGGATCTGTGGTTGATCGAATTTGATATAACGGCGGGTGCAATCCTGTACATGTTCACAGATTGCAGACTTTGATTAATATTTAATGCCGTATTAAATAACAAGATAAACACGTGTTAAAATGTTAAAAATAATTTAAATTATTGAGCAGTAATTATTTATAGAATTAGTTTTTATTTATAGAATCTAGCATCTGTTTCTAACAAGACAGGTGGTTCAATATATTCAAGGTTGACAAAATGTTATGTCTGTACGATAATGAGGTACTTAATATAAGAAATTTACATTTTTATGGCGACTAACGAGATGGTTTGGGAATTTCCCCAAGAACCTTACTGGAACACGTGTAAGTATTGATAAAGAGACTACTCACTAACGTACTACTTTGAAGTTAGAGAGGTTTGTTATTTGCTTCTCCCTCTGTCCTCTGCAAACGACGCCCCCCTATGTATTAATACCCTATAAAATGCTAATGAAATCGGTGTGCAATAAAGAGTTATCTATCTATCTAGTTCGATCTTTTCAGAACTTGATCCTTATGAGCGACATTATCGGATAGAGCAATCGAATAATACAGTAGGTATAATGTTTTATTTTTGATTTTCAACTGTGTCAATTCCTGGCTAGGGAAATTATTTTTTCAAAAATCGAAATATGCAGTTTTATATTGCATCAAAATCGGTCTCAAGAGTCCTTTAAGCATTTATGGATATGCCGTATGGTTTCGGACTTGGCCAATCACGCACACTTGCATATATCTGGTCTGTCGACAGTTTCATGGACCTGTGACTTATGTGAATACACGAGTAAAGATGACATAAATAAACACTTGTGGACAATAATCTATGCAAAATGCTCTATACTTAATGTTATCTATGATTTTTTCTCTTGTTTATCGACATAGACAATAGGAGACGACTCTCCTCGATATCGTTTGTTTTGAAAAGTGTTCTGGGTATTTAATTAAATTATAATTATATAAATCACAAGAAGTCTGTCATTTTCACCCCAGGGTAGGGTAAGGTAGGTAAGGGGGGCGGGCCCCTTGGTATATTTAACAACTTGGATTCCTCTTTTGTTGCAGAACTCGTTTCGCTGACGCAGCATTACTGACACAGCTTCCTTACATATGTTTTCCCTTGTAAGAGCGAGCACATATTTAGTTGTTTTATTGCGGATTTAAAAACAAAAAAACCCCAGAAACAACAGGCAGATCATTAATGGACGTCAATTGGATCATCTTACGCCATAATTAACACACGAATTCAAATCAAATGACCTACTCACTCGCTACCGACAATCTTAATAATAACCAGTTTACATAATATATTTATTAATGGCATTTTTTAAATATCTACACATAAATTTGGCGAAAGACAGACGCGGCGAATGGATAATGTGTCAGGGTTTTTATAACGCAAATCTTTTTTATGCGGTTCCACGCGGGGTTCGGTCGGTGTTCATCAAAACAGTAATGTTTATTGTGTGGATGGGAGATGAGCGTAATAGGCTCAGTGTTTCAACCAAAGCCGAAGAATATGGTTAACTTACATGTTGTAGAGCCTCTACAAACAGCCCTATGTGTAGAGTGGCAAGTTGGGTCGTGTGTAGAGAATTTGACTGGGTATTTTTGCCCTTAGTATCAAGATTGACAAACAGGGCTTAGGCTCCGATTGACATTTTAATAATAATAATACCATCCCTTTTAATGTTCCACTGTTGGGCACGGGCCTCCCCTCAATACGAGGGGGGGATTAGGCAATAGTCCACCACGCTGGCCTAGTGCGGGTTGGCGGACTTCACACGTCTTTCGAGGGGTTCTCTCAGACATGCAGGTTTCCTAGCGACGTTTTCCTTCACCGTTTAGCAAGTGATAAAAATGACGTGATTGACATTTTAGGTATTCCTTATTAGTCTTTAGCATTTACGCTGTTAGTTTCAGCATGCTTCGTCAATAAGCAATTATGTACAGAAAACGTAATTCTGAATGATTGTGTAGTATCGCATACCAAACATTACGACAGACGCCGCACCAAGCCAACTTCATCTTATACGATTTAGCAAACACGTACGTATTGTTAACACGTATCTTAAACTAGACAAGGAATTGACAATATCCAACTGACCTATTCGCAAAGCAACCTAGATAAAGTTCAACGACCTTTCTTCTCAACTGTCACCGTTATTAAATATCAGAATCTGCGATCAAAATGCAATTTCGCCGAAAAGGATCGCATTGGACCGTCGTCAGTGTGAGCGGTCTAATATATTATGCATACATTGCGGAGTCGAAAAGAATATCAAGTTCATTCATTTATACTTCCGGAGTATTGGACGGTGCTGATAGAGATGGTCCGAGCGGTCGCAACGTGGGTGGGGATTGCGCAATGCGCGGACGCCGCGCGACGCCGCACGCATCGGCAATCGAATGTGACATTAGAAAGAATCTATTATGAACCTATATTGATTCCTACGAATATTTAACGAGTAATTTGTTATTTATGATTGCAATAGGTATGTTACATGTGGCCCTGATGCACAACGGGCTCCCCTCGAGGTTGAGAACGACTGGGATGTGGGTCCTGGTCATCCGGTGACGATGACGACCGCTGAGGAGGATGGCGGCGGGAGTGGCCCCTATTGCCGTGCGCAGTGAGGTCGCCGGAGGAGTTTTTACCTTCTCTCCTAGAGACGAGCTCCCGAAAGGGGGCAGGCACATGAAGGGCTCCGGTGCGTTCCGTTTGGAGATCTCGGAGCACCTCCGACGTGTCGAAGGTGGCCATCGGTGGCTAAGACCCAGCTAATAACCCAGTCCTCTCCAACAAAGAGAACTGTGTATCTTTGGAAGGTTTACTCCACGTCAAAAAAAGGTAGGTTTATTACATGTGAAGTCAAAGTGTCTGGCTTGTTCTACAAATGACTGGTATATATAGAATTATTTCAAAACTAAGAAGACAAGAAAATCTTCTCTTCTATGAAGATCTTCTCATACTAAGTAATAAGGGTTTCACGCAAAAACATGAGAAGAATTAAATAATGACACACCATTGAAATAAAACTATTTTTGAGGATTCTATCGCGTTTATTTTTTGTTTTTACGTTCCCGACGTTTATAGAATCCTCAAAAATAGTTTTATTTCAATGTGTAGTATTCGCGTAAACATAAGAAATCAATAAATGACACACCAACTCTACGGTCCCATAATAAGCAACGCTTGCATTATTGGTACCGTACAATGGAATGGGGACTATCCCAGCATATTATTACTTATAAGTAGATATTAAACGTCAATGATTAGAGTACAGACATTCGTGCTTATTACACTGAACTATACCACATTGGTACCACTAATTGTGCGACGAAAAGTTACTGGACCGTTTACTGCATAAAAAAATAAACACCATTTACACATTATTTTATACACAAAAGTGATTGGTGTGACTGCCTCGTTAACCTCCTCAAATACTTTACAAGGTAAATTTTTGTTATATACTTTATATAGAAAAAGTACATCAATACTCATGTTAAAATCACTTCATCATCCAGCTAATACATAAATTAGCTTGTCTTCTCGTAACCCTGCATTTCGTCGGTGACAGTTTAGCGCCGTCACCACATGTCATCGTAATATGTGTCAATAGGTGTCGCGGCGGCGCGGCGGTGTCAAGTGCGCGCACGCATGACGCAACGCGCGCGCTAACTGGCTGGTGAAAGAAACACATGTGAGCTAGAGGATATTCATTGATTCGGCTAGTAACGAATAGATAATATTCGTTACTAGCTGGCCCGATAGACGTGGACCTATTTCAATTTTCGGAAAAAAGAAACTAAGAAAGATTCTAAGAAAATCAATTACAAACGTCCGGCTTCTGAAACAACAATCGAATCTCCGATTTGGCGTCGTCTAGTAGTCTATTCTGAAAAACCTATATGAAACGGATTTAATTTCCAATTAATGATTCTGAATTTAAACAAAAAAAACCTTTAACAAAGCTTCAATCCGATACAATTGGATCATTTAGGCCTCAGCCTCGAATTTAGCGGGCAGCGGGGCGGCGGCGGCGGCGACGCGACGGTGCGGGAGCGGCGCTCGTTGGTCGCCCCGCGCCGCTGCCACGCCGCTGTTTTCGAGAACCGGTCTATTTGATTTTACGCATAAGATCCTGCCGCTCCGCCGCCCGCTAAATTCGAGACTGAGGCCTTATTGTCAATTGGTTCCGCGGCACACGCCGCGTTGTCCAAGGATTTCACGCTTGAAATTCGATATTAAATAAAAAAAAAACAAGTTATATATTTCCTAGAATTAACTCCTTGGATAATTAACAGTGAATATTTAATTATGTTGATGATTATTCGGCAGCTAACGAGTAATAAGGCGATCTAATTATTCATATAATTTAAAACTAAGTTAAAAAAATTACGCTGAAATGAATGAATGAAATCAGCAAGAGTTCCTACTCCTACACTTAAAGTCGCCGTGTAAGTAGTAGGGCAGGCTTTGTGATATAAGCACGAATATATGTACCTGATTCATGAAAGTTTAATATCTGAATAACTAATTATATATGGGTATCGTCCTTTTATTTTGATGATAAAGCAGCTTGGGACGGATCGCTCAAATATCAATATTTATAATGTTAAAGTATAGCGTGTGTGCGCCTCGCATGGCAACCCACTGGAGCTTACTTTTTTATTTTTTTTGTAAAAATAATGGATTAAAAAGAAAAGACAAGCCCGCTGAGTTTCTTGCCGGATCTTCTCAGTTGAGGTCGCGTTCCGATCCGGTTGTAGAGTTAAGAAAAAAAAAAATGTAATGACAATTTTTAAGTGCCCCCGTAGGCCTATACGAAATTAACGATTTGACTTTGACTTTGAAACGATTTGACTTTGACTTTGAATGCACGCAGTTTGGGATCGTACAGTTGGTGTGTTCGTCTGGCGATATTATTATATACAATAAAACTTACCAGTAGAAATGTGCGCAGATGTAAACTGAGTCGTTTCATCTTGGTTGCCATCCCACGGAGATGCTTGTCACTTGAATGGTATCTGTAAAATAAAAACAAAGTAATTAAAAACTCGCTAATAAGAAGCTGCAAGGATTGTGTTACTCACTGGCCGGCTCATATTTAAATAAAAAAAAACTATACTAGTGTTAATTATCTGTGACAATAGTTTCCTTGTTTAAATCCTGATACACTACTCAACAAAGAATAGGTTTTTTATTTTTAATTCACTTTGTCCCAAATAATGAAAAGTCATGGCGTCAGTTATGATTTAATTTCTAAAACTAGTGTTCCTGCGAGTTATAGTGAGTGATATAAGTGGAATATTAACCATTATGGGTTCGGTAAAGTGCACTAGTGTAGGTAATTGAAACTGAGTGACGAAACTTGGCTTTTCAATTTCTCACAAGAATTCCATAAAAAATCTTTCAGTAAAGTATCCATCACTTTACTGATTGAGGGATGGGGGGTATTTTACTTGGGCCTAGCCATTGGGCCTGTGCATATCCTTAAAAGCTGAAATAAATTATATTACTCGACACTGGCAAAATACCTATGGTGATACCAAATTTAAAAAAAAAAGATCATTAAAAGTTCTTCATTGGAGTGAATCCCACGCATGATCAATGGAATTGAGATCAGCGGACTGAGCAGGCCACTCTGATACCGTGATGTTGTACTCGCTGAACAAATTCAGCGGCAGCCTTGCGACGGCAAGCAGCAACTAGCAAGGATTATGTCATAATCCGTTCACGGTCAAGTTACAAAACGCCGTAATATCCTTGTAAGGGCAGGTTCGTTTGGTAATACACCATGCTCTATGGGGCTCACGTATAACTGCGTAATTGCGTAGGTACTGAAGTTGACAATGAAAATATGAATTTCGGTGGTCATTGATGGTATCATTGTTATCGGCTGTTGGTAAGGTGTGATGGGTTATGGGCAAAGAAGAACCAGGATTGAAGGTGGTAAATGAGATATATTTGGATACTAGCTGTTACCCGCGACTTCGTTCGCGTGTTATTTAACAAAGACACAACCGTTGGCAACAGCCTGCTCGTTCTGAGCCCGCGGGACGCATTTCAGGTTGTTGCTATCAAACTTAATCAGGCGCAACGCTGCAACATTGGTTTTAATTTTTTTTCGTGCGATCCTATGTTTTTTTCTGAAATAAAAGTAGCCTAAGTTACTCCTTGTTACATCAGCTATCTGCCAGTGAAAGTCCCGTCAAAATCGGTCCAGCCATTTCAGAGATTAGCCGGAACAAACAGACAGACAGACAAAAATTTTAAAAAATGTTGTTTTGGTATAGGTACCGTATATACATCCGAATGCACTTAGTAAAAAGCGGTTATTTTAATATTACAAACAGACACTCCAATTTTATTTATATGTATATATAAAAAAATATAAGGAGCGTAAAAATACGATGTCAAAAACTTTCTTCTGTTCGATATTTAAACCTATTTGCTATTGGGATGTGGTTTACATACTCCAACAAGGTGATAGTAGGTAATATTTAAAATTACGGATGTTACCTCATAAAAGTATTCTATTCCATTAACACTGGCTGACAGACGATGTACAGCCTAGCCCGGAGGATCTAGAGTTTTAAAATTTAGAGGATATATTCCTTGAGTACCCCAGGGGTGCACTAGGTAGAGATTTTTGGGAATTCGACCCCTAAAAGTGTCAAATGGTCAAATATATTCTGATTATATATTCTGATACTGATTCTATTATCACATTACTATAGTCCTCCAAGTGTTGCTTAAGAATAGTAGACAAGGTTTTTATAATTCGGTACATAACTTTTGACGATACGTTATATAAAGATAATTATAACACAATAGAAATTGAAAATGGAGACGCCATAAAGCTCGCCATTCAGGGTATTGGGAAGTCCATGGAACAGTGATCGCTTTGTTAGCGCGATAAGGATCAGCGTCTGACCCCAGTCGTGACCGGAGTCGAAGTTTTTATACCTATTTGTTTCCTTTATATCATGTTAAACTGATTGGTTGGTTATGAGTAATAAGTTCTGTAATATGTGGCTCATCGTGTTTATTCTACAATACTTAAATTTTTTTATTTTTTTTTATACATTATAGGCAAGTATTTGATCTCGATCTCACCTGATGGTAAGTGACGATGAGATCTACGATGGAGCATACTTGCCTAGGTAGGAAGGCGGCAGTAGATAGAGGCACATGCAGCGCAACTGATCTGACCCGCCATCCATGAATGGCAACACCGAACATCATGCCGGAACACAGCTAGGCCGCTTGGCGACATGGCTTTGTTCAGTGGGTGGTGACTAGCCACGGCCGAAGCCTACCACCAGTAGAGTTGTCACCTGGTTGGCACCACCCAGGGTCACGTGTAGGGTATCTCGAGGGTACTTAATTCTCCTACGGACGAAGGTGACTCGACCCCAATAAAATATTTATGCCCCAAATTTATAGAAGTACTATAACTTTATGAAACGTCATATAGTACTGCGCACAATAGTTTTGCTTGGCGCAATACTATATCACGTTTGATGAAGTTAAAAACGTGTGTAAATTCGGGGGTATAAGTGGTATTTGGAGTTTCTAGCTGTAAATTAGACCTTTTTTTTTCAGACTAAGGGGGGAGGAGTGAAGGGTGGTTACGCAGCAACCTACTTTCTGTGTCCGCTCCTACCATTGGAAATAATCTTCAGAAAAACTCTACAAAAAAAAACTTGTTAGTTTACCGTGCCTAACTTCACTATAACATTTTGTATGTTATTTTTTTTTTTACAATATCATTAAGTGCGTCGCGTAATATCTCTAGAAGGGCTTTCCAAGGTAAGTTCATCAATTATATACTTATTGCTTCTTGTATTAACGATCTTGGCACGGCCGTAAGCAATATGCCGTCCAAAGTTAAAGTCAGTTTTATCAAATGTACACTATACTGAAGTTAACCTACAAGAGGAAAATATGATCTTCTCTCTCTTTTTAGCGTTGTGCAGCTTGAGATTTGCTGAAATGAGTCGACATGATATTTTGTTATTACGTCTACGATTATGTCCGTTCCTTTATAAAGTTCAAGATTTTATTAATATTATAGACATTCTTACATAGCGTTTCTGACTCGAAAAGGCTTAAATCAATAGATTATGATGAATTTGTATGTGATTTTCCTCGCTATTATATAACTAGCTGTCCCGGGGAACTTCGTACCGCCTCAGAATAGAATATATAAGAAAATGAATTTATCTTATTATTATTTTTGTGTTTTTTTTTCATGTTTTAATAGTTATTGTGCTATTCGGGGCGGAGACAAATAAAAAAAATAAAGATCATAAAAATCAGCCCAGTCGTTCTTGAGTTATAAATGGTGTAACTAACACGACTTGTTATATATTCGTACTTAAATAACCTCTTTCACAACAGTCCACAATTTTAAACTATTATCCTGTCATACCGAATTATTTAAAGGATAATAAATCGTTAGATATAACTTGCAATATGAACAATAGCAAATACTACGCTAATGAGAGGAGCGGGCGCA
Organism: Pheosia gnoma; assembly: GCA_905404115.1. Taxonomy (NCBI): domain Eukaryota; kingdom Metazoa; phylum Arthropoda; class Insecta; order Lepidoptera; family Notodontidae; genus Pheosia; species Pheosia gnoma. The sequence goes on along the minus strand of FR989899.1, from coordinate 9,034,136 downwards.
GCGGCGCAGCGGCGCGGGGCGCGGGGCGGCTGGTGCGCGCGCGCAACAATGCTTCATTCGTTCTCACAACGACCGACGTAACGTTGCATAGTCGTTTTGTGCGATACGTTAATTATAAGTTACACATGTAGTTTAATAATGATATTAATATAGTTTTGTTTGTCGAAGCGGATAACAAATTAAACTGGGCCCCAAGTCCGCTAACACAATCGATTCATAATCGAACAGCAACCGCATAGTAACCGACACTTATGTCAGATATTGTATGGGATATCTGTCAAAAGTGACAGTTAATGTGCGGTTGATGTTCGATTATGAATCGATTGTGTTAGCAGACTTGGGGCCCTGGTGGTATGGCGCTTCCATACGACCACGCTACGCTGCCTTAGTATGGTCGTTATACTCGGAATGGTCCCATTACTTTGTACGTCACCCATAACATACTTGTAACTTAATTTGAGAAAATTGGTGTAGTTTTCGTGTGGCGAAATGAATACAATTAAAAAAATTTGCTAAGCGTCAAAATTATATATGAAATGCCAAAGCTTGCATACACTAGGAAATGCACACATTGAATCAGTAACCTTGACTGAACAAACAAAACCTCGAACTGAAATAAAAAAAATGTCGCCCACCTCCAGAACATAAACTTCATAGGGTGTAACACGGCTTTATTATGCCTCAGCGTTTTTTTTTTTATTACGTTATAGGCAAGTATTTGATCTCGATCTCACCTGATGGTAAGTGACGATGAGATATACGATGGAGCATACTTGCCTATAAGGTACCTGTTCACTCTCGACTTGAATACACCCAGATTGTAGTCAACGGGGAACAAAGACGCGGGCAGCTTGTTCCATTCCTTGGCAGTTGGTACGATGAAAGTAGAAGCAAAACGCTTAGTACGAACCGAAGGAATGTCAACAGTGTACGGATGACATTTGTCCGTGCGTCTTGTCGACCGACGATAGAATGGAGATGGGGGAATTAATTCATGTAATTCCATCGCACACTCTCCGAAATGTATTCTGTAGAAGACTGATAGGCTGGCAGCCCTGCGTCGGTGTTCCAGGCTCTGAAGCTTGGCCTGCACTAGGGTCTTGTTGCCAAGGCGGCGGCGGCGGCGCGGCAGCGGCGCGGGGCGGCCAACGAGCGCCGCTCCCGCGCCGCCGCCGCCGCCGCGCCGCCCCGCTGCCCGCTAAATTCGATGCTGAGGCCTTATGCTCTGCAGCGGGCGATCATGAGCTAATGATGAAGTAGTTTTACACTTTTCAAGTGTTTTGTTTAGTTAGAATGGGGCCCCAATATTATCCGCCCCGGGGCCCTTGCTTCGATAGCTACGCCACTGACTACATGGTTCCCACGTTATGATAAAATAGCTTGGAATATAACTATAGGCAGTACTAAATTAGGCTGCGGTCCATTTGTCATATATAGATGACAGTAACGACGCACGATCCACACCTTTCACCCTTGTAGTATCGCGCTCGCTGCGAGCGACGTCGCGGTATTACCTTATGTTTAAGATTAGTGCGACTGACTTGTTTTTTTTTAGAAAATGGCTTCACCCACCTTTTGGTAGGTATATTGCCAACGACGAGTGGAATGTTTTTTTTTAAATATCTAACATGGGAGATTCTATGCACGCCTAATTCGTGGACTAGGATTAATAACCCCCCCCCCCCCCTATCCAAAACTAAGCTATGCTTTATTATGGGTACCATACAATGGACTGGGGGCGATCCCAATATCACCTACATCAGGGAAAATTACTTAATGAACAATTTTAAAACTTGCCCAGGCCGAAATTGAACCCGCAACAGTGTAGAGCAGTGAGTCATGTGTCTACGCTAAACCACTAGACTAAGCTATCGTCGTCCAAGTTTCTAGTCAATTTTGTAATGACTATTTAAATTAACATTTTAATTAACAAATTCATCAAGACCAGTTATTGATATTACATGGTTATATGGCGTATATATCATAAATAATAATAACCATGAGAAATAATCAATTATATATCCAATTAGTGTCTTAAAACGAGCAAAAGTATTCTATACTTTACAGTCTCAACTGAAACCAGTAACTTGCTCAGCGGTGCGGTTCTGCGTTGATGTCTTTTATATGATGAGAGTGTTTGATCAAGTAATAACGTTTTGTCAAAGCAAATAGAGTCTTTGGTACATAAATCATTCTCTTACTCTATTTTCTGAAGTACATGACGAGCTTTCGAAGGTCTCGTGGACAAGTTTCAGTTTTTTGTTAAGACAAATTAAAAAATTAAATCAATTAAACAAAACAATATTAACAATCAACTACACAAACAATACTTTGCGTAGGTATTTGAAACACGGACTAATTAGAATATTCAGAAAACACGGCGTACGCTAAAAGTGAAGCCTAAACAATCTCTGGTCTAGCGTGTTGTGTAAATGGTAGACCAGAGTTTTTTAGGCTTCACTCTTAGCGTACGCTGTGTGTTGTCTGATTATTCTAACAAGCCTATGATTTGAATGTTATTATTCTGACACACGGATGCTGGGGACTCGTCTCGCCCGATTATAATCACCGTGGGAGCAGTTTGCGTATAAACAATATTGTTGTGTGCTAATTGTTTGAATCTATGTTCAAACTCGGCGTAAAAGAGCGTTACTGACTATATATAAGTAATAAGTTTTTTTTTTATTTATAGCTGTTCGTACCGCCTCAGAATTAAATGTAGGTATGAGAAAATTAATTATCTTTATTATTGTTTTTTCTTCATGTTTTAATAGTATATTTGGGGCGGGGAGAAATTAAAAAGCATCCAAGATCATAAAAGTCGGCCCCACCCGTTCTTGAATTAGAAATGGTGGGACTAACACGAATTTGTTATATATATATGAGATTATAATTATCTACATAGAAATTGTTGATTAAAGTTATTTTTATTTAAACGTAGATTTATATAAATGAATGCTTTGGAACCATATTTCGGCTAATTTATTGGAGCATTGAATTTCAGTCTTAAATGTTCTAAGGTCATATAAAATAAGTATTATCAAGTAGGTATCGTGTTACAACATTATAATATGACCGTTTATAAATAGTTTTATCAATTTATTGTCAAGTTTGACGAGTATTTTAACCATAAAACACATTTTTTTTATAATACCCACCTATATCGCACGATCACTGTAGCAGGCTTCACCAAAAATTTAAAATTCAAAATTGGAACACTTCAATAAAACTTGATCACAACTCACAAAATAGAATTTCAGCACTCCGATATATTTGCGTTCGCGCATCACGTCATTTGCGTGAATCGCGTTCCGTGCTGGCAACACGTGCGAGGGTGGTTGCGTGCGTGCGTCGTGTGCGGCGTCGCGGCGCGTACTGCACGTCAGGTGGCCGGCCGGTGCGACGTGTGCTAATCGCAGACACATCGCATAATCAAGAGAGAGGAAATACATAGAGATGATAATACTATTGTAATCTAGTTTTTCATTGTTTGAAGGTCAATATTGGAGGTTTGCAAGAACATATGCAGAATATTACTGCATATGTACTTTTCGAGGTAGTATAAACCCAAAAAAAATATTTTGCTCCACTCACCTCTCCCAAGCAGAATTCTGTTTCTGCGCTTAAAACTAAATTAAATAGTATATTAAAGGTTTAACTTTTAGTGCAAAATATTGTAACAGGTCGATAGGTCAGTAGGTGATAAAGACAATTTTCCCAAAAAAAATAATTACATCAAGTACTACTAGTACACACGTTTTATCACTACTGGTTGAGTTAAAAAAAAACAATTTACACAATTATTTTGTGTATAAACGTGATCTGTATGACATACTTTGTAACCTGTTTAACGATTTTACACTATTCTTGATATAACTTATATAGATCATTACTTATACCACCCACTGAACAAAGCCATGTCGCCAAGCGGCCTAGCCGTGTTCCGGCATGATGTTCGGTGTTGCCATTCATGGATGGCGGGTCAGATCAGTTGCGCTGCATGTGCCTAGTGAATGTAGAGTCTCGATCTACTGCCGCCTTCCTACCTAGGCAAGTATGCTCCATCGTAGATCTCATCGTCACTTACCATCAGGTGAGATCGAGATCAAATACTTGCCTATAATGTAATAATAAAAAAAAAAAAAAAAAACTTCGTATTGAATGAGATGAAAAAGATGGAAGACAGTTGCGGATCGAAATTTAATAACAATTTCAAGTATTTATTTATAAAAATGTTTGAAGCTTCATCGTTTTCCAAATAGCCATTTCAGTCAATTTCCGCAATCAACTATGAAGTACTGACCTATGATTCGTATTGTCACACTTAAACTACACAAATCACACTTCAGCCACTCTATTCACACTTACACCTGACATAACCAATGCAACCTACTTACAAGGCAAAGAAAGCAATATCTACTTCGCAGACATTATTGTCGTCCTCCACATAGCTTATCTGCTCACATCTCTTTTACACATATCAATCGTCACATACGTGAGAACAGGCCGACGATATGATTAGGGGAAAAGTGGACAGGTTTTGGTAATCGCTCAATAAATCGTCCGGTGATCGAATTTTGTTTGATTAGACTGACCACGGAGTTTAACTAAGGATTGACTAAAATTAACTATGACACTATTGTGATAAGGTCTAAAATTATTTGATGTTACGTTAGGAGTGTTTGAAGTTTATGTTTCTTATGTGGTGCGGAATTCATAATATAATATGTACCTATCATGAGTTGTTTTAAGATAAACTTATGTCGAAATGGTTGTTATGTTTTGCAGATTTCAAGATAAATTATCTTCTAATACTATCTACTACTTTTGTACTATGATACCCACTTTTCATTCGTGATATTGATGTGCTAAATGTCATTAAGGTATGCTGTACAGCTTAGCCTGATGATGGGTACCATGGGTATGGTGGACCTAGGTATGGTGACCCATTAGTTTGGTGGCCCTTTGGTATTACCAGTTCTACAACATAATTTTTCATACTTACATTTGTCTTTCGATATGGACACTTACTGCTGGTTTTAAGTCGAGTACTCGTATGCTCAATAGACAGTAGTTACTGCAGTTACTATGCTGTGTAACTAGATCCCGTTTGCTAATCAATTTATCTATCAAGTAGGTAATGATTTAATAATGAAGGTCTTTTAATAATATAAGTCTGTTATCAAAAAATTGCCACTCAATATTAATTACGTTAGTACAGAAAAAAAATAATGTAAAAGTGAAGACAACCATATTACCCTCACAACGCTCACACGCACACATAACTTTCCATACACACTTGTAAGTTCACACAGAACATACACACACACCACACATACCAAATGAAATACACCTCCCAACACACGCACATTCGCACATACACTCAAACATGCACGTCTACACACACATACGACCCTGCCTGTATAAATATTGAACGCTAATATTTTATAGTGTTTCAGTCTGACATTTGATTTTATGTTTTATCTTAAGACATTCTATAACACGAAACATTATTCTTGTACCTTAATTTGTGTAACGAGCTCCAAGAAACAGGACATTGTCTAGTTTGGAGGTCACCAATACTTTGTTGTTGTCGATGTTACTCAGCAATAAACTATTCTTATTTTACTTGTTGGCAATTGTATTGCTAAAAAGAGAAACAATGATTTAGTTAGTAAGAACAATTATGGAGAGCAGAGGAAACTGGAAAGCCTGAACTAAAATTATTTATGCAATTATTTACAAGTAACACAGTTAATTAGCCGTTTGTTATTTAGTCAACTCGTTACTGGAATAGAAAACATAGAGCTGAGAAAGTGCCCTCGGAGTCAGAGGTCTTAACACACACATACTTATGTAGTTAAAATCATAGACGAGTGGGAAAGGGTGAATATTTGCACAAAGGGAATGACAACTTGCGAGTTCACGAAAAAGTAAAAAAAATATATATTTATTTTAGCCATAAAACTGAGATTGTAGTTAGTATATAACAAACAAAAAAAAAATGCTTTGAAGCAAGTAGGTACAAAGCAAGCGAAGAAAAGCAGGCGAACGCCAGGAACTTAAAAAACGTAGAATAAACACAATACATTCCGTAAGAGCAGTTTTATTTCAAAATTAACATATATCGATAGGGCTTGAAGGCACTTTTTTGTTAGAAAACCAGACCACTTCTAAACAGTAATAGTGATTCATTGTGCAAAAGCCGCTACGAATGACGCAATTTGACTCTCGATCATTAATCATCGAGTCATTTTAAGCCAATTGGTAGGGACTCTTCAAATCCAAATCGTGGCATCCGTAGAGGCCTCAACTCTTACGCACCGATTAGCCTCTATTGCGCGTTAACTTGTGAAAGCGGTGACTCACAGGATTTATCCAACTAATCGCAATTGATATTCGACGCGCGAACTCCGTTCCATTTCGTGGCAGATGTCGCTACTGATTTCTTTTATCTGCGCATTAAAGTTCGCTGCCAACGGTGTTATTGCTTTCCCTTCTTATTCAGATCGTAGAAGTAATATATATGCGTCTAGAATTGTAAATGTCATCTTTGCAATAGTCTATCTGGTGCGCGTTTCCATTGACATTTGATTGGGGTTTCAAGTTGCCGTTCCGATGGTAAACATAGACCTGGATACAGTACTTATTAAATTAAACCTGGTGATGTACCTACCCACCATTAATTAACCCTCAGCTAACCAACCCCCGGTCCATCCGTTTGGAAGATATGATGCCTCAGATAGACAATGGCTACAAACTTATGCCACTCCTCGGTTTGCGTCGGGGGTTAATAAATCACTCAGAATGATCCTTAATTGAAAAGGCTATGGTCTTGGTCGAAATTCGGTTTGTTTTGAGAGTCTCCTGTAATTCTTTAACATTGGTATCTCACCGAGCAACGCCTGATCCTATAAACTTGTAACAGAAGTACCTAATGACTGCCAAACCGAGGTCTGGCGTAGTCCCTCTAGGTGCCCTTGATGTTAGTTACACCCGAGAGTATAAGAATAGGGCTACCCACAGATATATTAGAGGAGATATGTTATTATGAGATATGTTATTATGATATGAGATATGTTATGAAAGCGGTGGGCTTGCGCTCACCTTTAGCCAAAATTACGCTAACATAGAGTTTTCGCCGTCAGTCGACTGCAACTGCACGTCGGTATCGGAGCTCTAACTTTTTTTTTAAATGCCGTGTTATTCCGTGGTTGTGTGCAAAAATACTAGCAGCAAAGTGAACTACGCGAAAGATGGAATCTCATTTCACCAGCCAGTATTAAGTATTTTATTTATTCGTCTTTAAAATCATTAAAAACAACAAATCAAAAAATATTTAATGCCTTTATTATGTTATTTTAGTTTTCATGTAGCACAACGACTTTTTTATTTTTGTACAAAATACATGGCTCTTTAAGTACCACCTATGTTCGCTACTGAGTGAATGTACGAGGCAATGGATAGATCGTTTAACGATACTTTGAATAAACTGGTGCGTCGCGTGGTACGGCCGCTGTATGCGGCGACGACGCAGCACGCACCGAATTATTGGCACGAGTGTGTGTGTGTGAGACTTCGTATTGGTTGGTTTTATGTAATTGCATGTATTTTGTGGCGAGTGGTGGGGAACCAAACGGAGACAGCGAGTTCCCATACATTTTGAATCGCACGGCATATCTCTCGTGATCTGTGGGGCTACCTATAGTTAAGCCTTACTAGTATCTTAGTAAGGTATTATAGATAATCTCCAATAAAGGTACACCTTTTTGAAATAAATATAGACGTTATTATAAGTAGGTACCTACATGCAATTTGAAATAAATAACGCCATACGAACACACCAACTATACGGTCCCACTAAGCTATCCTTAACGCTTGTGTTATGGGTACCGTACAATGGACTGAGGGCGAACTCAGTATATAATACTTATATACATATTAAACATCCATGACTCGGGTACAAACATTCGTGCTCATCACCCAAAGCTTGTGCCCCTACCAGGATTCGAACCCGGGACCCTCGGCGCAGAAAGCAGTCACTACCACTGCGCTAATCAGGCCGTTTTAGGTAAGTACCTATACATTAATTAAGTAGTAACATAACTAATTCGATGATATGTAGCCGATACCTAATTATCGTGGAACAGTGAAAACGCGTGCCATATTATACGAGATCTAATTGCGCAAGACGCGTGGGAATCTGCGCGCGAGCGTTGCTACCTCGTTTGTATGCAACTATAGCGCCGGAACACGCTTCCGTAACCACTGTTATGTTACTCCGTTATTACTGGGTGCTTTATAAGGCCTCAGCCTCGAATTTAGCGGCCAGCGGGGCGGCGGCGGCGCGGAAGCGGAGCTCGTTGGCCGCCCCGCGCCGCTGTTTTCGGTCCATTTGATTTTACCACAGATATATTAGAGGAGATATGTTATGAAAGCGGTGGGCTTGCGCTCACCTTTAGCCAAAATTACGCTAACATAGAGTTTTCGCCGTCAGTCGACTGCAACTGCACGTCGGTATCGGAGCTCTAACTTTTTTTTTAAATGCCGTGTTATTCCGTGGTTGTGTGCAAAAATACTAGCAGCAAAATGAACTACGCGAAAGATAGAATCTCATTTCACCAGCCAGTATTAAGTATTTTATTTATTCGTCTTTAAAATCATTAAAAACAACAAATCAAAAAATATTTAATGCCTTTATTATGTTATTTTAGTATTCATGTAGCACAACGACTTTTTTATTTTTGTACAAAATACATGGCTCTTTAAGTACCACCTATGTTCGCTACTGAGTGAATGTACGAGGCAATGGATAGATCGTCTAACGATACTTTGAATAAACTGGTGCGTCGCGTGGTACGGCCGCTGTGTGCGGCGACGACGCAGCACGCACCGAATTATTGGCACGCGTGTGTGTGTGAGACTTCGTATTGGTTGGTTTTATGTAATTGCATGTGTTTTGTGGCGAGTGGTGGGGACCAAGCGGAGACAGCGAGTTTCCATACATTTTGAACCGCACGGCATATCTCTCGTGATCTGTGGATTTTACGCATAAGATCCTGCCGCTCCCGCGCCGCCGCCGCGCCGCCCCGCTGCCCGCTAAATTCGAGGCTGAGGCCTAAGAGACATGTCGTTTCTGTAATTGATGGCGTAATGTAGCCTAATTTTAGAGTCGAGTCGAACGTCATAGAACCTAAATTTAGGCCTGAGAGTTATCATACGAGTCGGACGTCATAGAATCTAAATATTAGGGTAGTTAACATAATTCAATGGGTTTAGGTACCCGTGTACTAGGTTATCTAAGATGTGGTACTTGGATACTCTAGCACCATCTCATTCTCACTTATTACAATGCGTGTAGTAGAAGAGCCATTCTATTGTGTAAACACCAGTAGATAATATGTAGTTCAAACTATGCCAATACAAAAATGACCCCTTGAATATTTTTAGTGCCTTTTCAATAAAATTTTAATAAAACCTTTAACAGTTTGATTTTAACAGTACGGCGTTCGCACCGGATGTTTCTATTACAATGATAGTCCTTCGGTGAAGGAAAACGGAAGTGGTCGGTATACAATTTACGAGGAATTAGGCTTTGTTGTCTATTTGCTACGGCTTTGGGGTTATTCATAGTTCCTCAGTACAGATGTCATATCCATGTGTACTTACATCATTAGATAGTAAAACAATGGGAATTAATGTAAGTTTTGTCTGTATCGGGGGAAAAAGGTCACTAGGATCTACAGTTCAAGTTATAGGCTATGTATTGAACTGCCAAGGAATGGAACACGCTACCGGCGTCTTTGTTCCCCGTTGACTTCAATCTGGGTGTTTTCAAGTCGAGAGTGAACAGGTACCTTCTAGGCAAGTATGCTCCATCGTAGATCACATCGTCACTTACCATCAGGTGAGATCGAGATCAAATACTTGCCTATAATGTAATTTTTTTTAACGTTTTCCCCCTGAAAAATTTACTTTAATGTTACCTAGTAAGTTAAACGAAATCTCACTATTATTTAACCCTAGCTGTCCCGGGGAACTTCATACCGCCTCAGAATAAAATGTATGAGAAATTGTTTTTTTTACTCTTTCCCATGTCTTAAGGTATTCATAGTAAATAGTAAAATTTACTTGTATGTTAAATAGTGTACCGAGCTCCAAGATACAGACATTGTCTAGTTTGGAGCTCACAAATACTTTGTTGATGTAAATGTTAATTGAAATAAATATTCTATTCTATTCTATTCTGCTACTCGGGGAGGAGATGAAAAAATCGGCCCACCCGTTCCTGAGTTATGAATGGTGTAATAAACACGACATTGTTTATATACCTATATATATCTATACTAATATTATAAATGTAAAAGTTTGGATGGATGGATAGATAGATGTTTGTTACTCTTTCACGCCCGAACGGCTGAACGGATCTGGATGAAATTTGGCACAGAGATAGATTATAGTCTGGAATAGCATATAGGCTAATTTTTATCCCGGTAAAATGTATGGTTCCCGTGGGATAGATGTTTTAATTGTTCATACTTTTTATCGCGGGTAACACCGCCGGGCGCAGCTAGTAGATTAATAATAATAAAAATAAAGAAAAAAACGTTCTGACATCTTTAGGATCCCATTTATTTTATTTTCAAATATTCAATAAATAATTTTATATAAGTAAAACACATCTAGTCCTACAACACAGACATTATTAATAGACGAGAGAATTAGCACGATAACACCCCCCCCCCCCCCCCCCCCCCCAAACATTATTGTAAAGTACCATACATATTCCGTTGTACATTTAACTCAGCTTAGTTTTTTTTACTGACAACATTGCGACCGGTCAACAGTAGAGCCAATTTGGTTTTGACATTATAAGCTATCATCCTCTTAATTGGTTATTATTTGGAGTCTTGAGGTAATCAGCTGATCAACATGTTAAGCACATTCATGGAATAAAATGCTGGTTGAGCGGCAAGGGGTGTTCGTTCAAACGAATTCAATACAAATTCACAATCGATACAAGATCTCCAAGTTTTGTGACGAATTTACAATTCTAATAATAATATTATTACTTCAATTTTTATTATTTGGTAGGTATTGGTTGAGCTAACGAGGTATGAATATTAGATTAGATAGATTTATTAGAAAAAAAAAACAAAAAAAATGCTTGGAAGTAGATGGTAACCCTATTTGGCAACGAATATTATTATTACTTGATAATCTATTTTTTTTTTTAATTTATATATCGTGTTGTTACATAATCTCGTTAGCTCTCCGTTATATAAGGCTTAACAATAATAGTGTAAAATATTTTAGGGTGCCTATAGGTAGGCTATAAAGGTCACATTCTCGAAAAAAAAAACCAAGACATTATACAACGTTCTAAGTGCGCGGTGAAACTATACTGACTTGCATTCTCACAAAAAAATAAAAGAGCGTATACACATTTTACACTATTCTTGTTAAACCTTATATATTTTTATCACATTAAACGCTAAACACTTAGCAAGATGCATTTACACAGCTATCTTATAGTTAAACATCAATCAATACTTCTAATACTTCGACATCACCGCGATTGGAAGCGATCGCGAGTCAAATGTACGCATTTAATGATATTTCACGAGTATTTATTTAGACTGGTGAAATACTTACATATTTTAGTGTAAAAAAATAAATACACCAAATTAAAACAATCCTTAACGGTACGTAACACTAAAAAAGCGTATAAAGTCAGCAATGTCAGACACATTGCAGACTTTATAAGCATTTTCAGTTATCTCGGCACAACAAGTTTTCAGAATAATAACAAATAAGTGGGTACTTGCATTATTTATATTAAACCAGATGTCTCGGCGAACTTTTTACCGCCTCCGAATCACATGTATAAGAAAATGAATTATCTTAAACACATTATTTTTGTGAACTTAACCCATGTTTTAATAGTCACTGCTATTCGGGGCGGAGACAAATTAAAAAAAAGTCAAAATCGTGCCACCCGTTCTTGAGTTATAAATGGTGTAACTAACACGACTTTGTTTTATATATATATAGATTGAAGATTGATTTTACGTTCATTTCACTCGCGTCTGTCATCAAGTTATTTGAATGTATAGTACTTTAAATACTCCAAAAAAAAGTCAACGTCAAATAAATCAATCTTTACGCACAAACTATAGCAAAACGACGCATAATAATTTGTCCCATGGCAAATAAACATATTGCTGTAAAATACCATAATATTTATTTAAATATAACACAAATGTATAGATCAATTATTGGTCCTTATACACGTAATATTATTATTTAGGTACTCGTGTTATATATGTAATTTAACATATATATACGTCACACTTGCCCCAATGTTAGATCAATATATATATATTGATCTAACATACATATATATATATATATATCAATATATATATATTGATCTAACATTGGGGCAAGTGTGACGTATTGAGGTGGAAGCGCTATGTTAAGGCGCGAAATTCAAAATTAGGACACTTTTTTTTCGAAATATTGGGTCATCTTTATGATGTGATTTTGTTTTTGCGACATTGGCATCGTGCATCAGATGCCTAGATGTATTAAGTTTGCTTAAAAATTTACTTAAAGCGATACAAAACTACAAAGTTTGTAAAAACCTCCAAAGTTGTTTAATTTGAAATTAATTTTGAAGCAAATTTTATAGATACATAAATACAGTACAATATGCCGTAGCCGCAAACAAAAAAAAATGACCTATGAATAAATATCACATAAAAAAATAAAAACGGTCGAATTTTGAATTTCGCGCCCTGACCTAGCGCTTCCAACTTAACGACAAAGTGTACGAATATAGAACAATAAGGAGTCTTAACATGACTTTGAAACTCAGATTGAGTACCATAAAATCTTTATATTACTTTAACTGAACAATGGCATTAGCTTCCGTCTGTGATAGGGAAACAATTCCCTAGACCCATGTTCATGGTATGCAGCACGCCCTTGTCCTATACAGTATCAATATTATACCGAATGCATTCCAATATTTTTTGTGATCCTAAAATTTCTAGATCCTTTTAAACGATCAGACCATAACCCACAATAAATCTAACTTATTTACTACACATAAAAAGTAGTTTCAAACTGCACTCACTAAATTTAATATATTACGACAGAATGATGATTAGAGAAGCATACTTATTGCGTCAATTGCAAACCAATGACGAAACAATAATATAATCTAAATCATTCCAATATGGTTGAACGAATAACTAAACGTGTAGAGATTTGTGAAAGAAACTTAAATTTTGACTGATATAGTTATGGTTCGGCTACACCTGTGGCTTTGTGCACTAATTAGTGCCATAATTACGTCACTACGCAGATGTAGCCAACAGTTTAACACATTCATTTACCAACGTTATTGCCAGTGACATTAAAACAAAGAGCTATTAGCAGGTTAGTGTAGCCAAGCGTTTAACATGGTAATATCTTAGGGCGTATATTGACATTAACATTGACGTTAGCCCAGATGTAGCCGCACCATTAAGCAAAAATCTGATGTCAAATAGAAAAAAAAGCTAACCTAACAAATGCCATAAACAACACTAAAAGCTAGCGAACGAGCATCGCGTCATCGCGCAAAGCGACGAATCAACACGAGAATACCAACGTAACATAAAATCACAATAAAAACATCACCAAACTTAACAATGTTCTACAATTTCAAATATGCTAAGTTATCTTTTAGCATTAAAAACAAATAAAACATATTGAGTATGACGTGCACAAATCGATAGCTTTGAAAGATTACAACGACCGGGCAAATTATATTGTTGTAAATATTAAAAGATCATGTTCGGAGGAGTGGCTTAGTTGAGGCTAAAGATATTTTAAATAGTTTATATATATATGGTTAATGGATAATTGGTCGCCAAACTGAGATGGCTGACGACTAGAATTAATGTATGGAGTGTTGCGTGCACAGATAAAAAAATATAGATAATCTTAATGAAACAATTTAGATATGTTTACGACTGGTACATGTAAATTAATTTTGCTGTGCATAGCTAAAGACAAAAATCGCAAATTATTTAATATGGTGAAAGTATAATATCTACACATCAATTTTAAATATATTAATACCTCATTATCATTGTCATTTATTTTTAATTTTCATAAAAATACGCATCCTAGGAAAATAATGACATTTTCAAAGTTAATTCAATTTTCATATCGTATCAAAAACGAGCATAACTGGTACCTTTTAAATATAAAACTATAAGATAAAACTCAAGAAAACGTTTTCATATTTTGACGGTGTCATACTAACGTTAAACTCAATCCCCCCGAATTTATAGACATTCTATAACTTTATCAAACGTCATATAGTACTGCGCAAAGCGAAACTCTTGTGCGCAGTGCTATATGACGTTTGATAAAGTTATAAAACGTCTATAAATTCGGGGGTTAAATTTTAATACACTTCAGCACATTCAGCAATCGTTCGTAATTCAGTCAACAAAGAATAAGTAGAATAAAATGCACAAGTCCCTGTCGAATACAATATAGTAAGTAAATAAATATAATTACAGCTGTACTCAGTACTTCCTATTAAAACAAGATCATTATTATAACCTATTCAACGAATCAAGCCATTTGCGACACATTGGGACGCATGCCAAGCTACTTTTTCTATCCTTTTAACATAATAAGGCGTCACCATCTTAGGTATTTTGCCAGTGTTAAGTTTATAAAATATTTGAAATTAATTCTGCAGGCACATGCAGGCCTTAAATTTAGAACAAAAAACATACATCGTAACAAAGCAATACTTCATTGAAGATGTTTAGAATTCGGTTTCCATGTTAACGTAAGCATTCAATGGCGCTAAACTCGTTGGGTTAACCGTTACTGTTTATATATTACGTTTGAATAACTGAGTTTTTCTGAAGAGTATATATGTTACGTACCTACGTTTCTCAAGGGTATCTATCGTATCTGCCTGTAGGACTGTCAGTAGAAGTACCGTAGGGCGAACAATGTCCTTGACTGCATTTTACTTATATTCATTTTTTGTACCAATTTAATATACATACCGAGTCCAGCGATTTATAAGTAAATAATTAATAAAATGACATTCAAATACCAATATTAAGGAGGCATCCGAATCGCAAATAGATTCAATACAAAATGTATGAGGAGTAACTAAACTAATTGTACATACACAAATACTTAATAGTACAAAATTCGAGGAAGAAATTGTAGTAGAAATACTTAATTTATTTTTTTAATATAGATAACCGAGACTATGGATACCTTAACGTATAATGTAAGGGTGTTTATATAGTAATTTTATTTTCAACCGCCGGATGCTCTGATTATAATTTTATGATATAATATTTAATTTATAAGTATAATGCCTAACTTATTTATTTAAACGAGTGTTGGTTCCACGTTCGTTCGTGTTAAATACTTTAAATTTGTAAAAACATAATTGCTGTTTATATATGTATTTTATTTTAGCGGCATGAAGCGCGCACACACACAGAATAGAGGAGAGTGACAATAGATATGACATCTTTTTTTTAGATAGACCATAAACCAATATATGAAGGTACTTCTTTTTTTTAATTTTCCCTATTCTGGTGCAATGTAATAAATGAAAACAGAACGCTCTTAGTATTTATACATGAATATACCCGTAGCCTCACAACAAAACAATAATTCGAGTAATCATTTCGGAGTAGGTGTATACTGTTTTTTATTTTTCGCCTTATATTTTTTTTCTATATTTATAGTATATATGTTTAATATAATTATTGTACCTTCGCATAGGTACGTGATCGCTATTAATAATGGAGATAAATAAATTATTACTATAATCTATATTTCTATATAAATTGTATCGATCGTTGGCTTTCACTAGTCTTTGGTAATCGAAATGTAAATGTGTGTATACAAAGTGATCCAGAAAGGGTATAATAACCTTTAATTCTGCATTCTTTAGCGCATGCGTCATCATGATGGAAGTCAAAATTTTGATATATTGGTTAAAAAAAATTGTTGCCAACCAAAATGACAATTGTGAATATTTAGAAGTAATTTAACAAAAAAAAATACATAACGAAATTCTGATTCACATAATAATTCGGTTTAGAATATTATATACCTTTTCTGAAACATCCTGCATAATTACGAAATATGTCGGGTAATACTGGCATATTTTTTTTTCTTTACGGTACGTACTTATATAAAATAACATAGGGTGGAGATTTATTATTATAAAAAATATATAATTCATATCCTGTATTGTAATTGTCAAAGCGAACGATCCACACAATTGGTTAGACTAGAACAAAATGTATCCTTCGAGGTGAGTATACGCGATATGTTCAACCTTGTGGTACTTGCACACGGTAAGGAGACACGCTGCGATTATGATAACAGAATTATATTTAGTTTCTGTCTAGTTTCTGATCCTATCATTGCAATAATTTAAGAGTAAATGTACTGCACAGACAAGCCCGGACAAAGTTATAGCACTAACACAATATAAAGTTGATCATTGTGTTACTGGGGTCGTGGGGAGTCATCGAAAATGAAGATTGCTCTTCGTTGCATGTTCGGAAATGTTCGGATTTCCGAGTTTTGCCGAAGCTTCTTTTATGCTTTGCATCTTTGTAATGGAATTAATAATTAAAATAAAATATCTTGTTGTTCAAGGCCTAAGGACTATATAAATTAACCGATACCAACATTTTGACAGTTAAATAGGTATAAAAAGATAAAATTATTGTTACAGCACTGCATCTTCATCTCCGAATCGCAGTGTACCCCAAGTCCGCTCACACAATCGACTCGCAATGGATTGACAATGACATCTCAATTGTCGCATGAATGCTAAAGTGAAAATGACGACTCCATCGCCATTTAACTATTTGTAAATTATATAGCGAACTTTTGGCCCAGTGTACAAGTACCACTATTTCTGTCACCGTGAATTAAATAAAATATGGATACCTGGAATTTAGCTAGCGCGCGCGCGTGTACATATTTAAGGTATCATGTTGAGTATATTCCTGTGTTCCAGCGATTCCTTCAGCGCGTAGAACAGTTGCAACTGTTGTTCCGGCTTCAAGTTGTATACCTGAAGAAAAAAATGGGATTTAATCATATTTCAAGATACTTTGCCAGCAGGGGCTTGCTATACCATCGAGTATGATTTATAAAAAAAATAACTGTACGAGGTTGGTTTTAGTACTATCGTTCGTATATCAATCTTTTTCTTATTAATAATTCTTCACATGTGGTATAATTATTGTTATTTAGGTCATATATGATTTCCCTACCCCTAACAGTAACAGTAAAGCTGTGGATACTTTACTGAAAATCTAACGGACATCTTGGGAGAACTTGAAAAGTTAAGTTTTACTATTTCATTTTAGTTTCCTTCACTTGGGGACATATATCAACACACAATGGTTAATATCCCACTAATATTACACATTATTTATCAAAGACACTCATTTATTGGAATATAAAACAAAATTGACAACTTCACTGTTCAACTTCCCGCCAAAAAGTCCGGGCAGTCATTTATAAGAAAAAAATATCCAACCGTTTTTTCTTTATAAGTTTTACAGACCTGGGTACTAGCCCTTTGTAGCAAAACAGTAAAATAGTCTTACAGTCCACAGTATAGTTCACAACTATCCGATCTTTACTTATACCTACTAACCACTCGGTTTAATTACCTGTTGCAGTAGTTTTTGCGGTGTGGCAGTGCGAATAAAGCTGGTGATATACACATTGACGAAGGTCGCCATCAGGAACTGGCAGTCGAAGCGGTCCATGATGCCTCCGTGTCCCGGGATCACGTCGCCGAAGTCCTATAGACAAAAAACAGATGTAAAATAATAAGGTAATATATTGATTTCTTATATTTACGCGAATACTACACATTGAAATAAAACTAATTTTAAGAATTTTATTGCGGTTTATTTTTGATTTTACGTTCCCGACGTTTCGGCTGCTTTACAGCAACCATGGTCACGGGAGGACTGAGGTAGTTGACGTCCTAGTGTCATAGTTTGACGGGGGTACCCTCATATTTAGTCAACCACCTCAGTCCTCCCGTGACCATGGTTGCTGTAAAGCAGCCGAAACGTCGGGAACATAAAATCAAAAATAAACCGCGATAAAATTCTTAAAATTAGTTTTATTTCAATAAGGTAATAGTTCGATCCAAGTTTGGACTATCCAACGATGATCGCGATCCTCAGACATGAGGGACCGACCATAGAGAGAGAGAAAACCACTATAACTTCAAATTAAATTAATTATTGTAAGCATCTACACGACGCCCCCATTGCTTTTCGGGGTCTCTTACCGCCCCCTTTAGGCCTGCAGCTCCCACAAGGGGGCGTTATCGCCCACTTTCACTCAGATATGGCTTGATCCTGGTAGGAGCTATCCATGTGTGGTGATACATTTCATGCATGATACAGTTTTAGTTTTCATCAAAATCGGTCTCGAGTCATTTGAGCATTTTTCGCTATTCACTATCTTTTAGTATTTGGCCATCCTCCCCTACTAGGAAAATCCAATTTGTATTCCGAGTTTAATTATGGGCCTCATAAGAAGGCTCAAGGTTGCTCAACGCGCAACGCTCCAGGATTCGCTACGCGATAGAATCAGAAATGAGTAGATCCGTAGACGAACTAAAGTAACCGACATAGCTCAAAGAATTTCAAAGTGGCAGTGGGCAGCACATAGCTCGCAGAACCGATGGCCGTTGGGGCAGAAAGGTTCTAGAATGGCGATCACGTAGGACGGCCCCTCACAAGGTGGACCGATGATATCACACGCGTAGCAGCAAGCCGGCGGAAGCGAGTGGCGGAGGACCGTGATGTGTGGAAATCCTTGGAGGAGGCCTATGTCCAGCAGTGGACGTCTTTCAGCTGTTATTAGTGGTAGTATTGTGGGTTCGCCCCCAGTCCATTGTACGGTACCCATAATACAAGCGTTGCTTGGTGTAAGACTATAAAGTTGGTGTGTTCGTCTAGCGATATTATTATAATTAAGCTGTCATCGTATTGTGTATTACCTTGATCTTGAAAGCTCGCTTGAAGCCTGATGCGAAGAAGCCACCGAAGGGCCCGATCACAGAACTGAAGATGCTGAGGAACAGCGAGTGGATCATGAACGGGTAGATGTTCAGCTTCTCCATACCGAGCTGGAAAATAAAACAGATAAGAATATTTATACTGTACATAATGATTTAAAATGTGTAAACATTTTTTGTTTTTTTTTTAAACAATAGCATTTGGCCATGCGCTTAATACATATATTTTTTAAATACCTAATAATTGAATTTATTTCTATGGGAATACTATCTGTATAACCAACTGTTGGCCCTGTCAAAATATTTTACACTATTATCGTTACAACTTATATATACGCATGGTTTACACGGTAGGGTTGTCAAAATTTGGAATATATAAGTTTTTTTTATAGTTCCAATGTTTTTTTCTACATTTCAACCTAGGTTTCTTGGGGAAACTTATTCAGTTTTATGAGTACGTTCAGCGCCTAAAATGTTACCACATATATTTTTTTACACGCTATATACTCACGATAGTCATGACCGGCTTCAGGAACAGGGGCAGCGTGTACTCGTGCAAGCGGAACAGCTGCGAGGGCTCGCAGTCCATGGTCATGCGGCCCAGCGACTCCGAGTACTCGATGGGGCAGACCAAGTACGGGTACTGGGCCATCATGTACGACATCTGGGGTAGAGTAGATTAAATAAGTTTTAATATTTCGTCTATATCTGCAGCAGGGTTGCCAGACAACAGTAACCACAGACACGACTAAGTCACAACCTTATTAGATATACAAGATGATTTAGAAAGAGTATACTAAGTCTTGACCAGCGCTTCTGTAATCATTATGTGAAGTCGACATTTCAATATATATGAACTTTAAAAAAATGCTTGCTATCAGAGAAATATTACAAATGCTCTTAAGAGCGTAGGTTTCAAGCTTAGTATAACCTTTATGAATCAACTTGTACATGCACAGATAAGGGTAAATACTTATAAAGTATTGAAATACGTACCATAAGTCCAAACACAACGGTTGAGAATCCGCCACCAATGAATCCCTCCCACGTCTTCTTGGGGCTCAGCTTGATAAGGGGAGTCTTGCCGAAGAAAAAGCCGAACACGTACGCCATTACGTCATTGCATATTATCATCGAGACAGGTACTATGAACCATATCAGACCTGCAACGAGCGAACCACAAATGAAATGAGGAATGCGGTTTTTATAAAGTCTCTGAACCGATGAAAAATACCGGTTCAGAATCAGAATATGTTTTATTCGTGTAAACCACAGTTTTTCTTTTCCTTTTTTATGTTAAACTAATGGGGAAGAGGAACCCACCACTGACCCTCGGCTTGTCAACTTTTCCAATTATAAACCAAACATGTTTGATCGATAATTAAAGAAGCCAGCAACACCGAACTCCTCTAAGATGTTAGTCGAGAAACTATCTATCACGAGTGACGGGACCTCAAATAAAATGCAATTCTCCGCGAAACGAAGCGAATCTAAAAAAGTATTCGACACGTGTTTCTCTTCTCGTGTCTTTTTTATGTTGCCAATCAGCTACAAAATAGTGCAATTTTAGCCAGAAAATGATAAAAATGATGATGATAAATGAGCGTCGTGATAAAAATGCCCAGACAGACATTAAGATCGCAGGTTATTAAGAAACCGCGTGTTCAAGGAAAAAATAAATACACGGGATATCCCACTACTTCCGAACATGATCAGCAGACTGATTCTAAATCGCTCGAAGCGACACCGTCAATATTTATTCGGTAACGCTTATTTTGTATTTTTAGAAAATATTTTCGACTATTGATTTCTTATGTTTACGCGAATAATACACATTGAAATAAAAATAATTTTATTCAGCAGCCGTAACGTCGGGAAAGTAAAAACATAAAATAAACGCCATAAAATTAGTTTCATTTCAAGATTTTCGACTCTCGAAAAAGATATTTTTCGATAAGGAATCATTCCAAATGAAATGAGAATGATTCTGCTATACAGAAATGCATGCACCTTGCACCGGTTGTAGCAAATTGAGGGGTCTTCGCTCAAACCCAATGAACCAGACAATCATCAAATAATAAACTTTCATCGTCAACGATTTGAATTCAATTTCAAACGACTGCATTATTGAATCACTTCGAGTGCCGAATAATTCAAGTGCCTAACGTATATTTTTACATACATATACTGTACTGAAATGTATTGCAGCTGTGGAAACAATGTCGAGGGTAAAGATTAAACGCGCTCTTAGAATAGAATGCTGTTTACTGCACGTTATGTTTGAGTTTCGACCTAAACATAGGATAGTCACACCTGGAACTAGACGAGAATAAAATCTCAGTGTCTTTGGAAACCATCGGCCTACCATAGATTGCATAGACTTAAACTTTTTATTTTAAGTTAAACTTTTTTATTAACAAGATCACCAGTAAGTCGCAACTATGCAGTCTGTAAGGGACACGGTAACGAAATTTTGAGTTAAGGTTACAACTTAATGGCTATAATAAAATTATAGAAATCATTTATGTCGAAAGTGATGCCTAACAAATATTATAATTTTCGAGCGCGCAATGTATCGCAAACTGTGCGATCACAACGCAGAGCTCCGCGCGATCCCCGACGCATGCGATTGGTAAGCCCGGGTAAACGTATCGAGTTTTAATTTACATTGCAGTTTTAAACCTAAATTAGTAATTATGTTTTCGATTCTTTAGAAAAACATTGAGATTTACTTCTATTATGATTTTATTCTAAAATAAATTTAAAAATACTGAATAAAATACGTATAGTTCATGAAAAGATCGATGAAAATATAAGCTTATTTACTGTAAAATTGGGTATGTATTGCCTGAATATATCATTAGTCATGTGAACGTCACGAAATAGCCAAAATGTAAATTATTATAGATTCATTTTCAGCCGAATTCACCGATTACCTGTTCAAGCGAAAATAAACCAAGCGCCAAGAGCAGCGTAAGCATTTCGATTTTA
This sequence comes from Pheosia gnoma, assembly GCA_905404115.1. Classification (NCBI taxonomy): domain Eukaryota; kingdom Metazoa; phylum Arthropoda; class Insecta; order Lepidoptera; family Notodontidae; genus Pheosia; species Pheosia gnoma. The sequence goes on along the minus strand of FR989899.1, from coordinate 9,012,031 downwards.
TCACAATTTCTACCCAATCGATGAAGCAATAAGGTTGAATATAGATATTGATAGCGTTTACCGGTGACACAAACCAACGTAATCTATTTAGCGATGGCTTCCCTGACTAGTCTTGTAGGTGGTTAGGTTGTGAACACGTTGTATGGCAGAGCGTTTTAGTCTCCTGTGTTTCTGTGAAATCGTTCTTAGCGCAGCACACAAAGTACAAGTCTCGCTAACTCAAGACAAACGTTCAGCAATTGACATATTACAGTTAATTACTGAATGTAGACCTTTTCTCTACCGGGCTGATTGACTGACTGACTGACTCATATAAGAAATCACCAGAACGAACGAAAAGAACGAAAAGTCACAGCCAACTCTTATATTTCGTAGGTACCAAATACCTTTAATTTCTTAGCATCAATACAAAATATGTTTCAAATTAAAAAAAACAACAATATTTGTCCGACTATTAAAACTGCTCTTGAATTATTCGCTATTCCGATTCCACAGTGTTCCCACTCTTATATCTATGTGCCCTAGTTGTTGCGTTCGTGAGGCTTCCCAGTCGGTGACAATGTTGACACCGATGTGGACGAGGGGTACAATGTTATCGAGAAAATTGTCATACAGTTAGACATGCCCGTAACGGCTTTATGCGGAGGTGTGTTGTCTATGTTTCCTAGTTGAGACGGTATTAACATGGATTGGTTTGTGGGGTGAAATTGGATGACATTTTTTTTATTTTATCCTGGGGAACTTTATGCATTTGAAATGTTGGTACTTTGATCACAGGCAAATGGTATTTACTAATTATTATTAGCTGTTACCCGCCACTTCGTCCACGTGGTATTTAACAAAAAGCCGACGAAGTCGCGGGTAACAGCTAGTCTAAAATAAAAGTAGCCTAAGTTACTCCTTGTTACATCAGCTATCTGCCAGTGAAAGCCCCGTCAAAATCGGTCCAGCCATTTCAGAGATTAGCCGGAACAAACAGACAGACAGACAAACAAAAATTGTAAAAAATGTTGTTTTGGTATATGTACCGTGTATACATCCAAATGCACTTAGTAAAAAGCTGTTATTTTAATATTACAAACAGACACTCCAATTTTATTTATTTGTATAGATGATATTACTCTAACACAAGTATCTGTATGAATCAACTGGCACAATTTAATGTATTGCTAACCTTCATAATGACTAGCGAATATTATTTTATAAATGGCAAACCGCAAGGCCAGCGTAATTGTCCGTTTTGCGTTGTCAACAAGTTGATTGTAGTCCTGTGTTTTCTAGGCGTACAGGAATTAGTGACAGATTATTTTTAACCGACTTCAAAAAGGAGGAGGTTTTCAATTCGGTTGTATTTTTTTTATAACGCGTTGTTAATTTATTCGACTACGATGTACGACCATACCTGTAACTCGAAGTCAAGAGGTGCCGTAACCTGGGGTCAACCCGACAACGTGCATATACCTAGCTATGAAGTATTAAGTAATACTAAGTCGCGTGGAGTATTATAAGCACCATATTTGATAGATAATTCATATTGAAATAAAACGAATTTTATCGCGTTTATTTTATGTTTTTACGTTACCGATGTTTCGGCTGCTATACAGCAACCGTGGTCACGGTAGGAAAAAACATTAAATAAACGCGATAAAATACGTAAAATTAGTTTTAGTTCAATGTGTAGTATTCGCGTAAATATAAGAAATCAATAGTTGACTCTTATGATTATTTAAAAGCCCTTTTGAAGATAAGCCTTTTTTAATAATTGACCGAGTAGATTGAACGCACCATACATTCCCGGCATTGAGCAAAGGATAAGATGCACGGCCGACCACCAAATAGAGTCTAAGTGTAGAACAACCAATTAGTGCCTAAGTGTAAACCTATCAAATTCTACCAAGTATAAATCTCCCAAAAAAGTATTAAGTGTAATAAGTATCTAATAGTACAAAGTGTGAATGTACCAAATAGTACCTCAGTGTAAAACTACCAAATCATAACTAAGTTGAAAAGTACCAAATAGTCGCAAGAGAGTACCAAAGAGAACCAAGCCGGTGAAGGTACCAAATAGTACCTCAGTGTAAAACTACTAAATCATACCTAAGTTCAAAAGTATCAACTATTCGCAAGAGTCAAAGTACCAAAGAGAACCAAGCAGGTGAAGGTACCAAGTAGTGCCTCAGTGTATAAGTAAATCATGCTTACCTTCAAATATGTTCTGTATGATGAGATAGCTTTGCGTGACCACAATAAGTAACGCCACGTGAGTCCATGCGAACAGGCTGAACTGTCGCATGTAGTACCTCTTCACGAGGGAGAGAACGAACCACACGAATCCAACGCAGTACAGACTGAACGAGATGAACCGATGATACGTCACCAGGAACTTGAGGTAGTCCTGTTGAAAAACAAAGAGTTTTAGCATCGTATTTAACCAACATTCTAAAGTGGTAGTGGATTCTGAGATAAGTACTTTTTGAGCCAGCATGAATAAACAAATTGATTATTTTGCGTTTAGTTTTGTCGTGGCAGAAAAGGACTGCTATATCAACAATGACGTTTGTCTTTCTAGTCTATAATATAAGCACCGACTTGTTGTATAAATATTGTACGCGTAAAGGAAAAACATAGCGCACTACCATTGTAACTTTGGAGGCCTTGCAAATTTAAATCCAAACCAAAACGCACCATTTGCAAGACCTCAAGGCACTGTGAGCACTTTCTGCGTAGAACGGACCGCAAGCGACACCTAAATATGAGGGTACTCCAGATCTAACTATGACACTAGGACGTCAAACACCTCAGTCTTCCCGTGACCATGTTGCATGTTGTAAAGCAGCCGAAACGTCGGGAACTTAAAAACATAATATACACGCGATAAAATTAGTTAAATTAGTTTTATAACAATGACACCTACTATATAAACAATATTCCTTACTTATTAAAAGCTAAGTAATATGCGATATTCACAAAACCAACCTTTCTAACGTATAAACAAGCAGTGTTTTTAAAAGCTTATGAAATGTATTGCAATGGCGCGTAGCGCCAAATATCTCAGCCAACATGTTATATAAGTGAGTTTTGTATTGTTTGCTTTCATTCTAGAGATAAGCAATATGGTTCACATAACCTAGTTAGGCGACGAATGCATATGTGCGAATATCAGCAATTTTGGTGATGTCGTGTCCAGATAACGTTTTATTAGGATATTTAGGCACGACACGGATTACATGCATATATAAGGTGCAACAAAAATTTTAACAGGGCCAATAGTAGGTTATAAAGAATACATTCCCAAAGATAGACTAAAAAAAGTACAACCTGTACTGAGCGCATGCTCAAACGCGGGTTGGCCTTGACAATTATGTTATATAAGAGTATCAAATGCTAGATACTAATTAATTTCTGACATACTGTGAATGAATTTTCTAAATTGATTACATTCAATGATATTCACTATTCATGTTGGTAGAAGTAGTGTGGAAATGGTGAGAAGCGTTCTTTTTCTTTCTCAGGGCCGTTCACTTATGGTGGTGACGTCATAACTGTATAGGTCTGTACTGTTTTCATTTAATCTGATCGGAAACACAAATCGTCTGGTTATTTTTGTGATATATCAAACTTTTTTCAGTCAGTAAAATATAAATTATATAAATATGCACTAAAACAATACGCATGTTCCAAGGTAATTTACGACGGTAAATATTTTCTTTGCTTTCAAATGTGGTCGGCTATAAGTTTAGCCCAATACAATATTATAAGTACAAAACATGGATAGAATCAGAATATTACTTATTCAATGTAAACCAGTACTTATAAATCGTCAAAAATGTAACAATGCTATACTACGGCTACCAGGGGCTCAGCATGCTGTTCCTATGGAGAACAACTAGAAGAACTCCGTGGTTGCGTTTCTTAAAAATATCTTATACATTATTGTGTAGAATATTGTTATGCGTACGTGAGAACTGTGTAGAAACGGCTAAACAAGCTCGAGTAGCGGGTTCATAGCTATAAGTAGCTATGCCCAAATGCTTTAATTTTGTTTATATGCCGCAGTCGTTTGCCTACATTAATGACACTACATTAATCGATAATCCTTTAATTACTCACAGTTTCATTGTACTCCAACATTATCGTGAGATAATTCGAATATGTTTAAATCACGTCCGATTAATCAGATACAAGTATCATATCATAAATCATATAGCTAGGTATATTTTTTTCTGACTTCATTCCTAGCATTTTTTATTTGTAGTTCAGCGCTATAGTGTTAACACTTCATACTAATGATGTAGCCAAAAAAATATCTTATCATAGATCGTACGTTTGATGTGTGTAACTTATCATATGATCGATATTATTCAAATGTGTAATGGAATAATTTGCTAATCGTGTTGACTTAATTTGACTTGATGGACTGATGGCCCATACAAATTCTGACAAATAAATTATGGATAGGGTTCATTAGACACTGAAATACAGCCTAGAATACTTAAATATTGTTTGATACTAAAATAAGTATTTTTTTTGTCTGTGAACTTCTATCACGGGTATTAAAAGAAGCCATTAAATTTTCGCATTATGAAAGGATTCTCAAAACATCGTCGATCAGTTTTCCCATCCCTCCATAGTATGTATTACATTTTAACGAGCTTCAGTCGGGCAGTAAAACAACGCAACTAGTTATGCCACACCAATTATTTCTCCGCAAACGGTATTGATAGCATCGTAAAATGTAAATTCATATCTGCTTCTTATTTTTATCGCCCCACAGCCGATAATACATTTTTATAGAAAAAGGAAAGAAACGAAATCAACGGCACTACACAAACTGAGGAACTGATCAACAAACTGAGGCACCGTTTCACTGTCATTAAAGCATTTCTCGAACTGAAGCTGTCCCTAATTAAGGCATATCTAAAAATGAGGCACTGATACACTGTGTGATACTTAAGATTTACCTCAAACTGAGGCACCGATTCACTCTTATGAAGAGTTTGAAATCTCAATGACTAACCTTTCAAATGGTGATTCAATATATGTACAAGTTACTCACGGTCCTATTGATGACCACGCCAAAATAGTCAATCAGGTTCTCTCCGTAGAAGAAGTAGTTGGAAGTCAGCAGAAAGTACCAGGACAGGGAGCGGAACCACGGCAGCCCGTGGACCCGGTACACTGCGTAGCCGATGTTGATGATCTCCTCGAAGCATTTCACTTGGACACATAGCACCTGTGCAAGGAATTCCAAGTTATAGGGCTGTTACCTTAAGCATCTAAGTTGCGAAGCTATAAGCACATCGGCTGGCCCGCCGTGGCGGATCTATTCAGTTACCGCGCGTCTGAAGGGATAAGAGTTACGCGATAGAAAGTAAGGCGACCTGTGGGTAAATATAATATGAGGCACGCAGCCCTGTACGAGCTGAATTAATAATAATTAGTATGCAGTATAAAAACAAAAATCATTTATTGAAACGAGGATATTGCTAAATGTTAAAATACCAAAAAGCGCTATATGTATGACCATAATATTTGAGGAGTTCCCTCAATCCCTCATAGATAAAGAAAAAAAAATTGTCCAATTGGAAGCAGATCCTTTCAAATAAAAAAAGAATTTTCCAAATCAGTTCACGACGTTCATAAATGACGGAGATCTGTGGTATCAAACATAAAAAAATACAACTAAATTGAGTGACCTCCTACTTCTTTTTTAAGTCAGTTAAAAAATCGTTTAATGTAGCGAGGATATTGCGTAATGTTCGCATACCGGGAAACGACGCATGGTCGTCACGGTCGGTTAAATTTCTGTTGGCTTAGTCCAAATGTTCGTATTTGATTATTGCTACTCATTATTATAATCATAATAATGATGAGTAGAAATACAGCGCTGTGCGAGTTGAATTCCACTTTATTGTGACGTAGCAAGAATCGCTAATCATTTAAATGCCTTCGTGGCGCGATCTACCGTACCTCAAGTATTCCGTGGCCTAACGAAAAGGAGAGAATGGAACTTTTATAATTAAGTTAGACGCGCGGGCATTCCTAGAAAGGTTCTAGAATACGACCACGAGCCCGAGGACGTAGAGTAGGACGGTCCCCAACAAGGTGGACCGATGCTAATATCACATTTAATTATCACCAATGGCGTTGTTAATGAAGGTCCGGAGCTTTATACATTTTTCTTCGCCAATCAATCGGTAACTTTTATTGAATGTTACTAGACTTGTACTTTCATATGAGCTCGCGAATCTGCATATTCAGTCCAATCATGGTGATAACATGTTACGTTAAGTATTGTGTTTAATTCAATTTTTACTGATAACATAACTTGAATTAACTTATGTATGCATCTTAACTGTGAACTCTGGATTTCAATCTTTGTACCTACGCATGTATACCTAAATGATATCTTGTATAAATATACGCTGAATGTAGCACAGCTTATTGCCCATTGTACAAATTGCTTCTAGAACATGTTCGAAATGTGTCAACGGTAATCAAAATATTTTTTATACATTTTACTGCAGCAATGCAGTGCTTCTTCAATTATATTATTTTAATAATTTCATACATTTTACTGCAGCAAAGCACTGCTTCTTAAATTTTATAGAAAATCTTTCTAGACGATTGGTCGACGCAACCGGCGACCCAAGGGCTGGGCATTTCCTCGCTCAGCGAGTAGCTTTGGCTATTCAGCGAGGAAAAGCGGCCTGCATCTTGGGCACGCTACCGCATGGGCCAAATTTTTTACACTTTTTGTAAATATTAAGTACCTTTTTTATACTCTTTTTAATTTATAATAATAATAATTGATTAATTTAAGTGTGTGCAAATGTCATACCCTGCGCTCATATGTAACTTACCGTGATCATAAGTGCCAAAGGACCCCCATAGATGAGCAGACAGAAGGCAGCAATCATCAGCCAAGTAAAGATTCCTCGGATCACCCAGTTTCTCCATCTATATAGTTATATACAACAACAATAAAAATATGTTCACTATAATAGCTACAAAATAGTGCGCTAATATGTGAAAGTAGCTATAAACTCACCCTCAAATTTATAGACGTTTTATAACATTATCAAACGACATATAGTACTGCGCACAAGAGTTTTGCTTGCGCTGTACTATATGACGTTTGATAAAGTTATAAAACGTCTATAAATTTGGAGGTAAATATTTATTTCATTCAATCACTATTGTGTTTAACTGCCTAGGTATGTGGACCTAATGCCAAATTCATAGTCAATAGCATTGCAAGTCATTGTTCTCATAAAAATAAATGCTTAGTCATGCCACTGTGAATTGATTGTCATTCCTATGTATACAACAAATACTCTTAAAAAATAAATTTTGCTACAGACAAGTACAACCTAAAAACTGTCACATTATTAAAGTGATCTTTTAACCAGTTTATAAAACATAATCATTTTTTTATACTTACTGACCTTTATACTATTATTGTATAATATTTATAGCACCCGGCCGTAAATATTGCACGTCGACCTTTAGAAAGGGACTAGCGGCTAGAGGCAAGAGTGAAAGAGATGACGCTCTACAAAGCCGATGTTTTTTCTATTGCCGATGTGCAATATTTATGGCCGGATACTGTAAATACCTGTATCTTAAATGTTAACGAATAAAAAGTAAGTACCTATGTGTATTTAATAGGTGTCGAAAATGTATATGATTCTCAATATAAATTAATATTGAATGCTAGCAAAGTATTATGTGATAGGTATAATTTACAGCCACTTAACAAAATATTGAATGGTACATGTTTAAGCCATGGCACTAGACCTATGAAATTACCAAGTGGAAATTAAAGGTTTCTATACTAAAATCTATATATATACAACAAAGTTGTGTAGTATACACCATTTATAACTTAAAAACTGGTGTACCAATATTTTTATTTATTTTTGGTTTTTATTTGTGTCTGCCCTGAATAGCAGAATTGCTATTGAAACATGAAAAAAATCACAAAAAAAAATATAATAAGGATCATCCATTTTCTTATACACTTATTTTTGAAGCGGTACAAAGTCCGCCGGGACAGCTAGTATATGTACAAATATAATAAAGTCTACAAGATTATCTAGCCATGTTTTCCTGGTTTATTTTTATAATCAGGTAAATTAATATCATGTAATTACATAATTACAACTAATAATATTCACTAAATAGGAAAATGTATTTTTTTTTTCAAATATTTGTCATATTGTTATTGCCTATACTGGAGCATTATATGGTACAAAATAAATATTAGATTTATACAAGTGATTCGAAACAACTCTATAAGTACTTACAGACTAATTGGAATATTTATGTTAACCAAATCAAGTTTAAATGAAAAATTATAATACCTACTTATCAAGGCCGGTTCTTTGTATAAAATCTATCGATATTACCTTGAAGACAGTCCAGAAAGCGCGGAGTCAAGGATTTCCGGCGTCTTGTCAGTGCCTTGAGGCAGGCTTTTGGCCATTTCATCCATATACTTCTCTTCCATGACCTTTTCCTCTTCCGAATCAACCTATCAATATCCAAGAATAAAAAAATAGACTTAAATTGGTTTGAGAACAGATTTTTCTGTAAGAAATTACATTAAATTACATACATGATCAGATTCCCCTGCGGTTTCCACTTTATCGTTGCCATCGCCTTCGCCCCGCCGTTGTCTCAACTCACTCATGTTTGGCGTTTATTTATCTACAATATTTCCACACAAACACTGACTTTTGCATAAAAACTCGATACAGAAACGCTTATTTATCCATTTAGGACAGAAAACAGAAATAATGTTTTATAGCGACTTGTCAAACGAAAAATCAATAACACTTTATTTTTAATTTAGTGTTGCCTGAGAGCCTGTAACTAATGGGTTTTGGTAGAAATTTATAAATAAATTATTGTCAACACAAGTAGTTTGTGATGAGTGATGACTGATTCATAATTTTGAAGGCTACATCAACATGTTGATCGTGTATACCTAGGTCGTGGTAGTGGTGATTTCTCCCACTGGCCCAACTTGTGGATGACAATTTGAAATAAAAATATTTTTATCCAAGACCATATTAGAAGTATGTCTATTGGGGACTACTCCCGTTCAATCAAGAGTTTTTTTTGAAACAAACAGGCACAGGGCCATAGGAATATATTTCACTATAGCTAAGTATTTCTAAATGAAATAACCATAACGTGGGCAGAGCAGACACAGAGAAAAGTGGCTAAGTAGAATGTTAATCTAACAGATTAGGACAATGAAATTCTACTTATTCTATGTTTATACATCGTTCGCTTGTTAAGAAATTGATCTCTATCATACAGTTAAGTAGGTAAATGAAAAAAAAAAACAATAAAAATCTTTACGACAAGTTGCACAACATGCTCGGTAAAAGTAGGTTTGACTGTCTGTAATTTCGGCAACTTTCTTTGAAATGTCAATGTCAAACTTTCTAATATAAAACGTAAACATGGCGAGTGATTCCGAAGATTTCGAGCAAAATATTGAAAATGTATGTTTTTCTGTGAGAAAATGATCAAAATTCAAAGGTTCGAAGGATCTCTAATATACCTCCATTTATTTTCAGTTGAAAAGCACCGTCAGAAAATCGTTTGCCAAGGTGTATGCAGCTTTAAAAGCGAGAGAATTAAAAACTTTACGTCAACTAGATGCAATAAGTAAACAAAGCGAAGACAACAAAGACTTAAAGAGGAATTGTGTTCAAAACATTCGTATAAGCTACGATAACGAATCAAAACTGTTAAATCACGTAAGTAATTTTGGCGTAATTGATTTTGAGAAACTTAATTTTGATAGTAACACTTTTACACTAGAAGAATACATTAACCCGCAAGATGATCACATGTACTCCTACAAAACCATCGAGGAATTAAATAAAGACAGCCGCGACGAAGATATAGATGCTATAGAAGAGGCTGCCTTGAAACAAATAGTCTCTACAGAAAATTGCGATTGTAATGTTAATGTCAGGTCCGAAGATATATCAAAGAAATTTAGAGACTTAGACGCAGTTACATCACCCGTGAAAGAATGTCGGAGTAAGAGTAATCAAAGTAGTTTTGATGATAAGAATGTTGAATCTCCAGAGAGTATGGAGGATGAGAAGGATGATTCGGATGATGCAAAGAAAATTGATCCTACCGATGACTGGTTGAATTCGATAAAGAATCAGACGGAGACGGAGCCCACACAGGTGTCAGACGTAATGGAACACAGTACTATAGCATGTTCATAGTCAAATGTAGTATTGTAGTATTAATAAGGATATACATTTTACCAATTAGATTGCAATAAAAGTTTTATATTTTGTACAGAACAAATATTTTACTAAGTAAACCTGTTAGATTTTGAATCTTACCTCCTTCATTATTGCTTATTTATCTGAATCTGTGATTTAGTTAAACAGATATTTATTATCTGCGCACCTAAGCAAATTTGTAGTGTGAGTTGAATTTTTTTGATCTATTAATATATTCCTAACGACCTGATTAGCTTAATGGGTAGTGACCCTGCTTTCTGTGTACCTGCGGGTCCTGGGTTCGAATCCTGGTAGGGACAAACTTTGTGTGATTAGTACAATTGTTTGTACCAGAGTCATGGATGTATATTATCTATGGGTATTACATGCTTAGTTCATCCTCAGTCCATTGTATGGCAACCATTGTACAAGTATTGCTTAGTGTGGGACCGTATAGTTAGTGTGTTTGACAATATTAATTATTTTTTTTATTCTAGTAATCTTATGTGGTATGTAAGTAAATACAATGTTGCTAGATTACCCTAACTAAAGTTATGAAGAAGAATAATCCAATCTGCTTATCTAAACATTGACTCTGTTGTGTTTAAGCATTTTATGGGATAGGGTAGAATCATTAATCCAATTTCAAAGGTGCTTTCGGGGTATGGTTTTTAATAAAACTAAAATACATAAAGCATCATCTTATATTGTTAATATTTTTTTTACAAATGGCGTTATTACAGTTTTAAACTAATCGCGATATGACTTCTGATCATGTTCCCTAACAAATAAATACCCATTGCTTTCATACATGATTACAGCGAAATCCTTACATGTACTTAAAGAACAATTTCTCCATAAACATTTCTCATTCCATGTTTTCCCCACATTATGAGTAATACTATGGTACTTATGGCACTTAATAAATGACATACACTTTACAAATCGTTCCTATCAATTCCCATTGCTGGATGGATTATGATTGTACCGGAGTTTGGTATTCTAGTTTGTACTCGACTTTTTCACTGGAAATATTGTGATGGCACGAACAGAAGTACTATGGAGGGGGTAGTTTTAAATACATTATCTTAGATTGTAATATTTGTGTTTACTGAGGGATCGTGGAGACTATTATATGGCTACAATCGAACTACGTACCATATTTAAGATTGATTAGGCACAAAATTTGCTCCACATGAAAAATAATTTTAGGGCAACATTTCGTTCACGTTGATCAATGTTGTTCATTAATTGTCTCACTCGATACATTCAAAGCGAGCTACAAACTAAGAATCATCCGAATACATTTGAACGATTATTACATTTATGTATACTGTGTTAAATAATTTCTACTCGATGATAAGTTAGTAGAGTCAAACGTAATTTTAATTATAGAGGATACAATGCGTATAATTCCGTATGTAAGGGAGTACAAAATCTTAAAACGAGTAAAGTTTTGAACTAAATATACGTAGGTATCGCGTATCTAAAGAGTGTTATGAAATAGTTACGAAAAGTCATACGACTACCTTACATCATACTGTGTTATGTCTACTATTGTACATTTTACAACAAAAAATATTATACGTTAAATGCTATACAAGGCCAAAGTCCGTGCACACCGCCGCCACCTCGCGGTTGTTCTGCTTCTCCGTGTTGTTGGCGGCCATGTTCAGCTCGACCAGGGTGTCCACGCTGTTTATACTGACCCCTTTCAATATCTTCTGAGCCGCTAAACTTGTGAAATTAAAGCTCAAGTCGCTCAAGCTCGGAAAATTGTAAAAATCCTGATTCTCCTTCTTGCTATCTTGACTTAGGCTGTACCTCTTTTGTTTGTGGTCCAAGCAGTTAATCTTCTCCGCCGATGTATTGATGTCCTTTATCGGCTCCTGGTTTTTCAGGGCTAAGTTAGGCTCCGACCCCAGAACTGGTTTTTGGTCGATAGCTTTCGTTAACAAGTTCGCTATGGAGTCGGTGCTAACTCTATTATTTACATTGGGAAGGCCGTTCAGCATTTGCAATGCTGCCGCTTTTTTAAGTAAGTCTACGCTTTTTAGTTCACTATTCGAATTGATGTTCGTCTGTATCCCGCTGTTCGCTGAAGATAATGAATTTTTCTGGTACCTCAAGCTTCCCAAAGATCCAATAATATTATCGTAACTCTTCGTTGGCGTCGAAGGGATGCTGTTGGCTGTAGTCTCTACACTATGTATGTTGTTATGTATGGCCGGAGAAGAAGGATTCGATGCAACTTCGTTCGTATTGTTCAATTGATTTTTGTATACAAAGCTGTTGTTATTAGTTGCGCCACCTATTTGCAAAGAAAGCTTACGATTATTATTCATACCCGTGTCGTTCATTGAATTCTTATTAAATTTATTCTCTTGTACTTTGATCGGTTCTGGTTCTTGATACATTTGCTTATTTTTTTCAACGCAGACGTCGAATGAGGTTTCAGTTGGGTTTTTTGCTGTTTTATTAGCCACTCCGTTTTGGGAGACCGATACTACTTGTCTGTCATCATTGATAATGTAAATGTTGCTTCCGTTACTAGTCTCGGTGACTTTACCATTCTCGAAAGTGATGACGGACCTCACTGGCGAATTCTGTACATATACTTTGGTGTTAGTACCACCACCGTTCTGCGAGATAGTATTTGTGGTAACTTTTAGTGTGATCGAGTTGTTAGAGTTGGAGCTCGCCAGCATCGTGGTCGATGGGTTTTCCACCTTAGCGCCCAGGGTTTTATGCAGCGGGGTTGCGGTTTTTTTGGGCGTGTTTGGACAGTTTTTTGGTGAACTTTTGGGTGACGTGTTACCGTTTTTTACCGTTTCTCCGCCGACCATTGGTGGTTTTGTTCTGAACTTGTGGAGGCTTTTTGGGGAGCTCTGCAAGCTTTGCACCTTAACAAGTGACTGTGCTCTGCTGAGGCCGGGCACTCCCGGCTCCCGCTGTGTATGTGTATGTGTATGACTAGGCGAAGGTTTTAGGGTGCGGTCTGATATGTGCGATTCTAGACTGGAGTGACCGCTGCTCCCGCTCGCGTGGTAGCTCCTTTTCATTAAAGAGTTGAGGTCGGACTGGCCGTTTTTAATGTCTTTTCTGGGGGTGCGGTGTGTTGTTGTGCTTTCAAGACTCGACGGGCCACTAGTGGACATAACGTTGTCTGAGGTGGAATAATCTACCCTCCTCAAGCTTCCGCTAGAGCTGTCTCTCAGCTTTGGATCGCTGTTGCGTTGCGGTGATCCGAAGTGGTCGAGAATAGTTTTGTTGGTGGAGCTCCTACTTAGGGTTGATCTCGGAAGGCTGCCAGAGCTTGGGCTGGATTGTCGTACAGGAGAGTGGTCGTAGTTGCCGGTGACGGAGCCCGCCAGCCCTGATTCGGTGGAGAAGTGTCTCTTGTGCCGTCGCGGCAGCGTCGAGGACCGATTACTGATCTCTGAACCGTCGTAGTAAGATGAGACGAAGGATGTTTGACTCTGCAATGACTCCTGGAATTTATGAAACAAAAGGTTGGTTAATTATTTTATGAATTGTTACGTTTATATGCACTTTCAGCTAACTACGATTAAAACCGTAACATTCTGACAACTTTTAAGTTACCGGTACCAACTAAATATTTTTCGCGTCGTAATCGTTAGTCAGCCAAATAAGGCTAGTTTTGGCTGTGACTCTCGTGCAATTATGAAAAAGACCCTAGCTTGCTATATAGTGGAATAATATACAATACCTTTGAGTTGGTCTGCGTGGCGACGCAGTGCAGGTGCACCGCCTTCGAGTTGAACCACTCAGTGGGCGGGAACTGCGCAGAGAATGTGCTCATCGCGCGCGTCTGTTTGCTGCGGCCGCTTCGTCTGAATAAGCGGGACAGCAGGGACACTTTCTCTGCAAAGACAACACTAAAAGTAGTATCTATGGAAAAAATGCGTCGATTTCTGGGTCTATATTCCACCAAGCCTAATCACCATCAAAACTATTCCAGTCCCTGACAAAATCTATTTTAAAGCAGAGCTTAATGATTTACAATTATTGCCAATTTTTTTGTTTTGTTACTCCATTTCACAGGGTTCGGGTTTGACAGGGAACTGTGCCACGTTTGTGTAGACGCTGCTTTGACAAAAATGGTCGAAAATATTCTATGACTTATCCAAAGCGACTTTTACCGATCAAATTGTTATACCGATCAAACCGAATAGTCTTTTAGGGCGCAAGGGTGACTTACTGGGCGACGCAGATTCTACGCTGGGTGGGTAATCGGTGGAAGACGAGCTGTCAGTGGTATTCGTATTCTTATGGTGCAGACTCCTAGTAGACGCGCATCGCTGCAAGTACTTGCTGGAGGAGCCAAAGATCCGGAGCGAGTTGCGCCGGTCCAAGGATCTGGGTGCTGGGAACGATGCACTGCGACGCTTGTTCGGACGACCGTATAGGATCTTGTCATTGGGGTTTCCTGGAAATGAAAGGAGATTAGTTAGCGATTTGCAGTATATGGTGAAATAGATATTACACAAGCTATGTTGGAGCAGACACTGTTCTCCTTCATAGGATATTTTATGTTGGTCTTGTAGGTCTTAAGCAATGTAACTTTTGTCCGGGACTTAACAAAATATTTTTGTGGATTGTTACAAGTTGCCTACATATCTAACAGAAGTAATAGTGATAGAAAATTGTGGTGGACCAAATAAGAAGTTCAGGGCATTAACTGCCCAAGAGTGAGATGGTCTCCGATAAGAAGAATCGATAGAAGACCAGACCATCTTTTTCATTATAATTTGAAAACTCAATCGGCTCTATTGCTAGTGACCTTACTTTTCGTGCCATAGGTTCGAATTCGGTAGGAGAAAATCTCCTGCAATTATGGGAAATTGGGGGCGCACCGAGCGTTTTTCACTAATAAAAATATATTATAACTCAATGACTTGCAACCAGCTGAAATTTGGGGAAAATTATGTTAAGGGTTAAGTACGTAATGCGTCGAGTCATCGTGCTTGTAATTTACAATCGCGTTAACGAAACACAGGCCGTAACAGGTACATTTAAAAAAAAATACCTACATACTAGGTATATTGGTATTGTTGGTTGGTATGCAATTGTTTCTGAAGTATTAAGTGCATCCGAATGCTAATAAATCCTTAAGAAATAACCTTCCTTTAGTGGCAATAAAACTTAATTAATGACAACGGAAGATAAGAATTTCGCCGCGACGCTGAAATCTAATAAGTAATAAATGGGGCGCGTCCGAAAACGTTTGTAGGTACGTAAGCACACATGCGTGTGCGCACAGTGACGCACAAAGAAATGCACCCATCGGTTGGTACAGTTGCTGCCATAAATCAGGTGTGATCTTGAAGGGCGATGCGCTTGCGCATAACGTACTGTTGATCCTTTTGTAAACAGTGTAGCGTACCTAGTCATTAATTTTGGAATTTAATTGGGTCTGTGTGCGTTGGGTACTAACGGTTTATTTTTAAATTTGTATTACTAAGTAGCGTAGGTAGCTACTCAATATTTCAAGCCAGAAAAAAAATTATGTCACATCTTTTACAGCATGAGTTTTTTTGATAATAAGTAACATACTTATATGAAACTAATTAGGTGTATTGAGTCAAGTACGTACCTGCCTACCTACTTATTTTGTCAAACTATTCCCGTGAATAATATACATATACTTATCTAATCAAAATATCAACGTTGCCATCTAAACATGACAACTGACATGTTCATCAGGCATGCCTATTAATCGCATAATCTGTGCTCCTAGCTCGGAATGGGCCGCCATTAAGATGCCATACGGCTGGCGTGTCCTGCCCGCACCTACCTACTCCACATAACATATAAATAACATGGAATGTCGCGCGTATAATTTTAGCGCACCTTCACGCCTCGCGCATGCGCGATCTTCTCAGAACTCGTGGTGGGCACCTGGGACAGTATTTAACAGTGCTTCGGTTCGTTAAGCTGAAATGCGTGAATGTTATGCGTTAACCGTTAACCGTTAACGAGCATTACAGCGGTTTTGAAAATAATAATGTTTCGCCGCGCTCGATTTTTTTATTCATGTAAACCATTAAGTACAGTACTTATGAATCGTCAAAACAGTTACATAACGCTAAGCTACAACCTTACCACTCGTTCGGAATGCCGTTCCTATGGAGAAGAACGGGCAAGAAACTCCATGGTTGCTCTTTTTAATAATATCCTTTACATTTTTTGAGCAGTACATTGTTATGGGTATGTGAGAACAATGTAGGAACGTGAAACATAAGAAACACGATAAAATCCGTTGAATTCGTTTTATTTCAACGTGTATTATATAATAAGTATTATACGTACTGATTCCTAAGTAAACGTTCTCCTCATAACACTATAATTCTAGCATCTTATTGATATCTAACTGATACTTTGTCAAGTCGTTAGTAATAGAAACAGGGTCTTTATTACACTAACAACGCCGTAGATCAAGAGAAGAATGTGAAATGTACAGTCAAACAGATTATTTTAGATACTACTTACACGTTTAAGAAGCTTTGTGTGTGTAAGAACTTGTAAACATGAGATGTTTAACTGTATTTAAGATTAAGTGGTGTTTATAAGTAGGTAAAGTGGTTGGCCACACTTGACTGTGGTTTTATCGCTTTAATTTGCATGAATAGACAACGGTTAACGGTTATCTGTCATCCGTACGTTATGTAGAGAAACTGTTATTCTTAGGTATCTACGAGAAAAATCTATCTGGATACCTATTTTGCTTTTTATTGACCAAACACTTTGGTTAAAATCATTCTTATCGTATGAAAATATGCGATAACCTAATAACAACTTTACGATCTCACACTAAGCAATGTTTGTATTATGGGTACCGTATAATGGACTGGGGGCGAACTCAGTATATAATACTTATATAGATACTAAACATCCATGACTCGGGTACAACACACTTCGTACGGACAAACTTCGTGTGATGAGCACACGAGCTCATCACACGAAGTTTGTACGTACCAGAATTTGAGCCCGGGACCCTCGGCGCAGGAAGCAGGGTCACTACCAACTGCGCTAATCAGGTCGTCAACCTAATGGATTTCTTTTAAAGTGATACACGACAAATTATTGTTCCATAATATAATGTTTTATCTTTAAACACTATTGAAATGATCTTTCAGCATCTGTATCTAAGTTAACCACTTGATTTTCAATTAAGCCAACAAAGTGGCGCATAAATTATATTATTATATATCTATTATGATGTATCGTTAATGTCGTGCTGCAATCTCAATCTATAGCGTTCAATAATAAATTTGCAAGCTCACTTATCTGCTAAGTGCATTCTCATCTTAAACTAAAATACCTACAAGTCCTGCCAAAGAAAGCCAGTCACGAGCCGGCTATGTAACGAGGAATGCAAGCACATTTGCATGCCACCAAGTGTACCCATATATTCTGGACGCACTGTACTTGCCAAGTTATTGTTACAGTTATTGAAGCGCTCCGTATTTCGAACTTATGTCTTATGTGTTTAAACATAAGGTTTTATATAATTTTTGGGGTGTTCATGATGAATTTGACTAGATTTAATTTAGTGATAGCCGTAGTAGGTACCTATATGTGAGCAAATTTCTTAGTTTATGCACACGTTTTGTTCTTCCAGAGTTGCATCTTGATTACGATTATGTTTTTATTACCTAAACACTTATCTAATTCCAGATTTAGTGACTGCCGCCCATTGTATGCATAATTGGCTGGCTATTATGTTTGTCGTCAGAATAAGGTATTACTAAATTACTTAGCTACCTAGGCAACTGAGTTTAGTAGGTACCTTCATAATGCCTAAGTATGGCTTACGCTATATCTTGCTATTAACTTATGGACTGTGGTAAGTTCAAAACGTTGTTATAGTACAGAGTACATAGTATGTACTTACTTATACTTTCAATTTATTTTAGTTTACCAACTTGATTTACTTACTATAATTACAACAATGTCACACCTCACACTTCTGTATACCAACATTAATTTTGCACGAATTTGTAACATTAAGTTACTAGAAGGCACCTCCATAAAGTAGCGAAAACTATAAAACTGAAAACGTCTTAACTGATTACTGAAAGAATAATCATTAAAATCCGGTCATCGCTAAAAAGTACCGTACATAAAATATATACCTACGTGTCGAATTAAAAACCTCCTTTTTTTCGTCGGTTGTAAACAGTAAGGCACTCCTGCGCATAGCATAAGTACGCACATAATACAAATAAAACCGCTCCAGCACTATTTCGGGTGCATTTCGAATGGAATGTTATAGCTTTCAGCTGATACTCGAGACACGTGTGACGTGTTAACGCCTCCGATAATGCACTCGGAGCGCGCGCGCAACCCGTTCAGCTATAAACGCTTGGGAAACATATTTGCGCGCGTAATCGTGTTATTTAATTGTTGCGCAATATTGATAAATAGGTAATGTACTTGCAGAGAAGCAGCAGTGATAGTTAAGTTGGTAGAACGCTTGCCTCGGTAACGAGGATCATAGGTTCAAATCCCGGCTCGCACATCAGGGATTTCTGGATTTCATGTGAATCTCATTTTCAACCACGATTATCACTTGCTAAAGGGTGAAGGAAAACATCGTGAGGGAACTTGCATGTCTGAGGGAACCTCTTGAAAGACGTGTGAAGTCCGCCAACCCGCACTGGGCCAGCGTGGTGGACTATGGCCTTATCCCCCTCGAATTGAGTGGTGGCCCGTGCCCAGCAGTGGGACATTAAAAAGGGTTGGTATTATAGGTAATATACTTATATATTTTTTTAATTCTATATTTTGTTTCCTAGCGACTTGCTTTTTGTCCGTCGTAAGGTAAGCAAACAAAGGTTTTATGAGCTGAATGAAATCGTAAACGAACGAACATCGAATGACGGATACTGACGACTAGATCGAAGCGAGCATGCCTCCCATTCAAGAGGACACTGAACCATTTCCTAGTCAAATCCTGATTTAACTAACAACAATAATATCGCGAGATAACCACACCATACACTTGCTATTGTAAAGGCTTGAATTAAAACAATTTACGAGCTCAAATCTCATTCAACATAGCTCTACATTAATATAAGAGCTTTGATATTTATAAATCACACTTCATATTATGAGATGCAACGATGCATTCGCATCTCGACCCACATCCAGCCCGCTCCAGCATCCGGTGCGTTAAAAATAAACAGGCATTAATTAAAAACTTCCATTAATTACGGATGGATCGCCTCTCTGGTTACTAATGACAAGGGTTCGTGGCGGTGGGTTATTATTAGATATTGGGTGTTAGGTATGGGTGAGATTGGGTTAGAGGAAAGCTGTAAGCTCTATAACTACAACCACTTAAATAGGTCCTCTTTAAGTAGTTGAAATCTCTAGATCAGGGATTCCCATACTATTTTGGCCAAGAGACAGCTTTTCCAAAATGAACTGATACCTCAAATTACTTTAAAAATCCTATCTCTAGTTTTTTTTTCTTTTGATACAAAATACTTATCAATTTAAAAACTTTACGGTTGGTTAAGTGAGTCTACTTGAAATAATTTTGTCATCAATGTTTATGTTACCTCAATGTTAGTCGAGAAACTGCAAATAATATGTAATTCTCCGCGAAACGAAGCGAATCTAAAAATGTATTCGACACGTGTTTCGCCTCTAAACGAGGCGTCCTCAGGACGGCGGGGCTACGAATGAGCACAAAATTGTTGATGTCGAAAAATACTTATAATCTCTAAGGACTAAATTACTTACATCGTAATTTAAGTTATGTAGTCTTTAGACCATATAAGTATTTGCATCTAACCCAGTAAATGACAACTTTTTGCCAGTCCCATTTTTGCCTACACGCGAAAAAAAAAGAGTATTTTTTTTAAACAAGACAAGCCCGCTGATTTTCTTACCGGATCTTCGCATACGATGTCGCGTTCCGATCCAGTACGTAGTTAGGTAAAAAAAAAATGTAAAATGACAATTTGTAAGTGCCCTAGGGCTGAATGAAATGAATGATTTGACATTGACTTTGAAACACCTCCTCAAGTTATTCCAGCCTGGTTCCCTTAGCCTTATAAGCTTAAGCCACCTGCTCGTTTCATAAGAGAAAAGCTATCGTCGCACCCGGTCAATCAAGTTTGCATGCATACCCCAGGTTAACGAACTGATAAAAATTCCGCGTAACAAAATGCACACGAGTTCAGGCGAGCGCGTCATGGTGAAGGAATTCCGCGGTTCGACGTTCCCCACTCCAATCGATCGACTATGCATATGTTATGGTTATATTAACAGAAAATTGTTTGTGAACTTGTGAAGTGAAGTTCCAAGTGCACTACTATTTGTATCCTAAGATTCTGTAAATAGTTTTCATGAGAAAAATTATTTTTAACTCACGTAAGGTTGAAGAACTTGACTTTGACAAAAAGTTTAAATACGAGTAGCAGTTCGTCAACGTAGGTCATATTTTTCTCTTTCCTTCAATCCCTGTCGTTCATCATCTTTTCATTTACTCTTTTATCATTACGTCCCGTTATTATTATACCATACATCCTACATATATATATTCTACAAAAACTTGTCCAAAAGTACCCAAATTGATACCGAAGTCGTACGTTGAAGTATAGAAACATAAATTTTCACCGCACTTATTTAATCATGCAATAAAAAGTCGCACTTAAAGCCACAGCTATAAGCATTAAATTAAATGGCTCATTCTGTTATCTATGTACTTATCACGTTTATTTTGAAAGCACGTGCAAAAGTCTTAAGTGAATAATCGTTACATTGTTACGAGGAAACGAACGTAACTGTAGTATTCTTAAAAATATGTTCATAATCGGAATGTAAAAAGGATATCACAATGTTCTTCGACATCATTTTATAGTTATCGGAAAGGAACAAATAAAAATAATAGTTCATAAATCTTGCTTTCTTATATTTACGCGAATACTACACATTGAAATAAAACACAGTTTACGAATTTTATCGCGTTTATTTATGATTTTACGTTCCCGTCGTTTCGGCTGCTTTACAGCAAGCATTGTCACGGAAGGACCGAGGTGTTTGACATCCTAGTGTCATAGTTTGAATAAGGGTCCCTCATATGTAGTTGTTGTTTGCGGTCCGATTTATGCAGAAAGTGCTCACAGTGTCTTAAGGTCTTGCAATGGTGCGCTTGATTTTGGATTTAATTATATTAAATACTAGCTGTTGCCCGCGACTTCGTCCGCGTGGTATTTAACAAAGACAACCGTTGATAACAGCCTGCTCGCCCATTCTGAGCCCGCGGGACGCATTGCAGGTTGTTGCTTTCAAACTTAATCAGGCGCTGCGCTGCAACATTGGTTTTAAATTTTTTTCGTGAGATCCTATTTTTTTTTCAAAAATAAAAGCAGCCTAAGTTACTCCCTGTTACATCAGCTATATGCCAGTAAAAGTCCCGTCAAAATCGGTCCAGCCATTTCAGAGATTACCCGGAACAAACAGACAGACAGACAGACAGACAGACAGACAGACAGACAGACAGACGGACAGACAGACAGACAGACAAAATTTTTAAAAAATGTTGTTTCGGTATAGGTAACGTGTACGTATACATCCAAATGCACTTAGTAAAAAGCGGTTATTTTAATATTACAAACAGACACTCCAATTTTATTTATATGTATAGATAGGGTAGGTACCACAGTTCAACTATGACACTAGGACGTCAAACACTTCAGTCTTCCCGTCACCATGGTTGCTGTAAAGCCACCAAAACGTCGTGAACGTAAAACTTAATATAAACGTGATAAAATCTGCAAAATTTGTTTTATTTCAAAGATCATAAATATTTTAATAGTTACAGCTAAAGCACGAGCGGATGTTAATTCTCTTTCTTTTTAATTCTAGATGGCATATGCATATTCAAATAAAACAGTCTCGGCGGTAATAAATATTTTGGTTATAATATGTCGTGGCATATGCACCGAAACAAATTGTTATGACAGTCGGAAACGGAATTCATTATAACGACACAGGAATTTCCTTTCTTCATAATATATTTTTTTTCAAGCTTATCGGTTTTAATTAGTGTCAATATTATTATTATTAGTAAAAAGATGCAAGCCGAGAAATATTAATAGGAAATTTGAAAGAATCGTGTCCTAGTAACAAGTTACAACTAAATATTAATTTCTAAGAAAGATATGGTTTACGTAGGTCTTTTTTTCTTTTGTTGGGGCAGGAAATCGAATTAGACTTCCTTTTCTTTGATCTGATAGATATTTTTGTGTTTCTCAATAATTGTATCATAAAAATACAGATAAATAATATCTGGTTTGTAAATATTCTAACATTACAAAATAAGAGCAACTTATGGCGACATTTTTGTGTTATATTTTGTGGAAAGGTTAGATAAGTATACAAATAAGCATTAAAATAGTAACTAATTAACGACAGACAAACACATCAAATGTATGGCCCCAAACTATAAGTACCGTTTGCACTATGGACACCGTACAAAAAATCCTTGTAGAACCCGGACCAATGCAAATTACAAAATATTCAATTCTTAAATTTGCCCACGCGGGAATCAAACCGGCAATCAAACAGTGCAGTGAGCTGAGCAAATTATAAATATGTTATTTGCACATTTGATGTGATGTCACCAATTTGATATTTTCATTGTGATAGTAAAATATCCTTGGTCCATAAATTTTATCCAAATATAGAGATAATATATAACTAGATTTCACAAACCGTTAAATAAATGTAAAACACGGCATTTCTGGTTTTGTATCAAAGATTCTAACGATTAACCGTCCACGTAAATTATATTTTTTAACGTGTTGGCATTCTCAAACTTCCTTATTTTGCCTTATACGTACTCGGGAAGTAATTTAAAAAAAATGTGATTATTTATCACACTTTGATAAGATATTTATGTTTTTGCCATGAAAAGTTTTAAAAATAAAATTAAACTACCTTCAGTTTACTTATTATTATAATGACTTCCATCGATAAATAATTTCATTAAAATATTATCTGATATTTTGCATTTGCAACTGTCACTTTTGTTTTTTTAACCGCAGACATTGTCGATGAATTATAAAAAAAAAACATTTCTGTGATTCATTGACGAAAACATTCTTGTGATTGTATTGCCACGATCTTGCATTATGAATATGATTGCACGAAAAAGTCGACAAAATATGTCTTAGTAAGTATAACATATTGATTTCTTATATTTACGCGAATACTACACATTTAAATAAAACTATAATTTTACGGATTTTATTAAGAATAATATGTTCATTGCCACCCTTTGAATTTACAATACGAAATTGTTTTCGGAAAACCGGTATTGACAGTATTGGTACACTAATAAGCGAGCTGATATCACATCGATTGCTAGATAATGATCGTCCGATACAAAAAAGGTTGATCAAAATAGAAAAAGTGGTAGCAAACAGCTGTAACAGGCGCAGAATTTTAGTACGAGCGTGATGGCGGGCTGCGATTAGGTCGGTGATGTGTGAAATTGACCGACGTCCTTGGTGTCGGTAATTACGGAATACTTTGAGAGTTTCGAATAGGCGAAGAGCGGTGTCTATTGGCGGGAAGAAAATAAATTATTAAAATAAAATATATGTTTTTAAAATTAGAATCAATTGCATCAAAATATGTTTCAATTTATTTGGCAAAATTGTGCGCTATATATGTCTATCCATGCTTCATTTCTTCTTTTTTTTAGGTTGGAAATCAGCTACAAAATAGTGACATTTTTACTAGTGTCGAGTCATTCTTGATAATTGTTATTGAATGTTATGTACTTCTGATGATAACGATAATGAAATGAATCCTCTACTCCTATCAGTAAAGCTGTGGCTACTTTACTAAAAATTTACTGGACATCTTGGGAGAACTTAAAAAGTCGAGTCGAGTTTTGGGGTCGAGTCACCTTCGTCCGTAGGAGAATTAAGTACCCTCGAGATACCCTACACGTGACCCTGGGTGGTGCCAACCAGGTGACAACTCTACTGGTGGTAGGCTTCGGCCGTGGCTAGTCACCACCCACTGAACAAAGCCATGTCGCCAAGCGGCCTAGCCGTGTTCCGGCATGATGTTCGGTGTTGCCATTCATGGATGGCGGGTCAGATCAGTTGCGCTGCATGTGCCTAGTGAATGTAGCGTCTCTTATCTACTGCCGCCTTCCTACCTAGGCAAGTATGCTCCATCGTAGATCTCATCGTCACTTACCATCAGGTGAGATCGAGATCAAATACCTGCCTATAATGTAATAAAAAAAAAAAAAAAAAAAAAAGTCAACTTATACTAATTTATTTCAATTTCCTTAATTCTGCCAAGTTTATGAACACACAATGGTTAATATCACACTAATGTTACACATTATTTATCAAAGAAACACATTCTTTGGAAAATAAAACAAAATTGACAACTACACGTTTAAACTTCCCGCCAAAAAGCCTTATCTATGCTTAATTTAAAAATGTTCATTGATCAAACTTCAATTCCAAAATTAAACGTTCAAATTTCGATCGTAATATTTTTTTAATTTAGAGTTCGGTACTAGGTGGTGTATTATAGTATCAATTGACATCTATTAAGTACCGACATGGCTCATTAAGCACAGATTGCGACCATGTTTTCACCTTTGGGCGCTAATTGAGTCGTTCAAGGGCATCGTCATGCGGAATTACAATCTTCACCATTAGAAGTTAAAAAGAGGTTTTGTAAACCTTTATACTAACTGTTGCAGTAATGTACAAAGTATTTTTTTTATTTGTAGCAGAAATCATAAATAAAAAAACAAGAATTAAATTTCATATAGGTGGAATATCAAATTGATTTTTTTACGAACACCACAGTATATTCGTACGGTAGATTAACCCACCCATACCGATGAGACACACTCCAATAAACTGTGATATATCAATCACAACAGCATATATAATTTTCAACTGTGCAACGAAACGATAGCGTTGAATTTTCTTTGAGATGTAAATAAATTTGGTGCACCAAAAGCACCAAGTCATCGCAACAAATTATAAAATAATAATGTTGTGTGTCGATTTCTTTTCGCTTTCCTATTTCGGACCACATTTGGTCATCTTCCGTAGTTTACGGAAGTTTATTATGCATTCTTCGGGTAAAATGACGATTTTATTCTGTCAAGATTTCTTAGATAATGATAGCCAAGTAAGGTTAATAAATATATACCAATACCGTTGTAGATAACTTGACCGCCATGTCACTCACTTTATTTTATTTTTAACAAGCTGTCCCGGCAATCAAATGTAGGTATGAGCAAAATGAATTATGTTTGTTATTATTTTTTGTGAATTTTCCTTTGCTTTAATATTAATGATGCTATTCGCGGCGGAGACAAATTAAAAAAAAATTAATATCATAAAAATCGGCCCACCCGTTCTTGAGTTATAAATAGTGTGACTAACACTACTTTGTTTTTTATATATACGTAGAGATTTAATATTGGGTAGCGGACAGATGTGTGCTTGCCAATGTCAAGTACGCAATGCGATTAAGTAAAATGACAATTAATTTTTAATCATGTAGGTACTTAGTATAGAAAAAAAATACCGCTACTTTTTTAAATTAATACCTACCTACAGTTCGTATATTAAGGTCATCTGTCCTCAACGGTAACTGTATTTAAACACACATTTTTGAATACAAAATACATAAAAGATGCCGTGAAATGTGAGAAAAGATTCGATCAGTAAATGCTGTGTTTGGTGCAGTCGAAGCTCGTACTAACGCCCAACAAAATATGGAAAAAATATCGCGTTGGTCACGACTATTTTCTACGCCCAGCTGTGGGCTCGCTAGGCACAGGCCTGGATCATTAAATCTACATACATTTGTATGACAACGACAATTTTCTGGTTATATTCGTGTTCAAGACGATAAAATAATAAGACAAGCGTATGAAAAATAGGTTTCGCACAATTTGGGTCGAGCGAATGTCGGCGGTTGCGGCGACAGCTTATTGCCCATTGCCATTTAGCTTTATTATCTGCTAACAAGCTGTGTTGGATTTACTTCATGTGCTCTAGTTTTATATGTGTCAAACGAACATCATCTTATAGATACGCAGCTTCGTTTACGTGTTACTAGGTACGCAGTATTTGTACTAATGTCAGGGGCCCGGACAAGTCATTCAATGAGCTGAGGTCGTTCAAGGGGATTCCTGTTCATTGGGATTCCCTTAAATGTTACTTACCCATCGAACGACTGACCTAATCATGTAACTTTCCCTAGTTCAATTCTATCGCGTTTATTTTGTATCAATAGGAAAAAAACTAGAGATAGGATCTTTAAAGTAATTTGGCTATGGGCGTCTAAAAAAAAGGTGTCTCTTGCCCAAAATAGTGACAATCCCTTACTTAGAGGTTTGAATTTTGGCGTATGTATTCTTTGAGTACCCTAGAGTGACACGCCATTTTGATATCATCATGTCACATCCATTATTTTATTTATAATTTTTATTTATTGCTATTAATATAATTGCTTGACATTGGCAAAATACCCGCTAAGTTGTGGGTGAGGCCATTTGCATATCCATTTTATTTCATCGTATTTCATTTCGTAAAAAAATAAGAAGAAGAGCACCCTAGAGGTGGCACTAAGGAGGCCCTTTGAAAATTCTACTCCGTTTTTTTTTTAAGTTTATGCGGGAGTTTAAAAGTCAGATATAGTTAGTATATCTACAAGCGAACAAAATTCAAGTAACTGGGCTACTCGGTGTGGTGCCGAATCGTTCCGATCACGCTACGGACACGGTGACGCAACCTATGCGCCAAAACCTGAATATGATTAGCCTAGATGCCGATTGTTGCAGCGATATCTGGATGATATAATGTTTAAAGTGGATCTGTACATACAATGTATTATTGCATTAATAATATACCAGCCCTTTTTAATGTCCCACTGTTGGGCACGGGCCTCCCCTCAGTTCGAGGGGGATTAGGCCATAGTCCACCACGCTGGCCCAGTGCGGTTTGGCGGACTTCACACATATTAGCCCTTTGTATAGAGTTCTAGGGGCTTGAATATTGGATCGCATATCATGTCAAAATACATAAATACGACAGACAGATTGTCAATAATTTAAAAAAATGCGGATTTGGAATCTGAATTTTTATTTCATCGCATTTCATTTCATAAAGAAAGAAGAGAAGAATATAAAAATATTTTAACGCGGCGGTGTCTTTACATAGAATTTTGACATACACATTTCTCAAAATAAAGCTAGGACTTTAAGCCTGACGAGTCAAAATATACAGAATACTTTGTAGGCCGGAAAATGGAAAGGTTCCGGCGAAATATTGGCATTTACCTTCAGG
The DNA here is from genome assembly GCA_905404115.1 of Pheosia gnoma. Taxonomy (NCBI): domain Eukaryota; kingdom Metazoa; phylum Arthropoda; class Insecta; order Lepidoptera; family Notodontidae; genus Pheosia; species Pheosia gnoma. Next base: position 8,984,385 of record FR989899.1, on the reverse strand, counting down.
AACCACTCAACCTTACGTAGTATATCAAAAACGGCTATCAGATACCTACCAATCAAATGTTTTTTCGTGTTCTTGTGGAATCATCTTGCCAAAAATACGTGGGCGAGTATTGTATTGTAGCTTTTAGTTAATAGTCAAATTTCGATGGGGTCTCATGAGTCATATGAGGTGTGTCGGTATATCCAGTTTATTGTTGACGTCAACTAGGTAGGTTCTATAGTTTATAGCAGACACAGGTGTGGTTAGAGCCATGAGGATAGGACTAAATATTTCATTCATGTGTAAATTTGCATTTTTGTAAAATAAAGTTATAAATATTATTGGTAAATGGTGGTTAAATATTCTATGAATTGGGGGGCTGGTCTGAACAACATAGAAGAACTTTTATATTAGCGTGTCGAATTAAATACTGCATCGGGTCATGTTACACTTTAAAATCGTGCCATTATCTAAATAGAAATACAAAAAGGTATTTAAAACAGACTTTGATTTACTTTTTTATAGATCTATGATTCTATCTTTATTATTTCGAATTCCGGCCACAGTCCTTTCTCTATGGATGTAAATAATGAAAACTTTGTACCGGGAGAGCGAGATATCTAAGTACGAAATGCATTTAAAAGAAAGGAAAAGATTTTCTTCTGTCCAGTTGCCGTGGCCGGCATTTGTTATTTGGGAAATAGCTTTAACTATATATTGCTGTTTCATGCGTGGATATGCTGGGTTATCAATACTGCTTTATAATCTAAGCCTTTTATTTGTGCCCAACATTTTATTTACATCCAATGGGACCTACATTCGCATAGCGGTCACATTACCATCCAAAAGCTATCTATTCATAATATCGATTCGAAAACATGACCAGACAGTGTAAATGGAGCCTTTGTGATACTAGCCCAATTACTTACACTGTAATTCCACGGAAACAAGTTACACAAAGTAGGATTGTGCCTGTGGTTCACCGCATCCAAAGCTTTTGCTATCTCAATATAATAATTCAAATCGATTTTAGAAACCGCAAATCGATATAATTTGATCGATTACTACGATTAATCGGGTGGAAGAAACTTCCTAAATTCAGTTTTATTAGTACTTATGACTTATTTTTGATTGACGCGTGTTCTCGTTTATTGGTATGGTTTTAAACATAGCCGCTCGGCTGTTGGGGTTCGATTCTTGTCGGGAATATTTTTGGAAATTCCCTAACTGGATTTATTACTGAATAATATCCATATGTCCGCATCACTCTATAATATAAGTTTGTTAAAAACTTAAGCCTCATATTATCTATCGCAAAACATTTCGTCACGGCTTCATCTAACACGTTAAACATTATATTTTGCACGCACAACTGATATGAATAATTAAGATACTATCACGAGGGTATCGCAGCGCGATCGCGCGCTAAGCCTGTCATTACCGTTCACAGCGTACAGTGATGGTATCGAGCTCAGAAGTGCGTGGAAATTCACTTTTAATTTTCTTGCAAATTTTTAAACAACCTTCCAGAGGCTATTAATTGTTATATACCAAATAGAAATCTGACTGAATGTTGTAGTCTGTTTTGTGTCATACGATTGTCATTACCATCTATAAAAGAGATTTACTGATGAGAGCATTGGGGTGCAAAATCGAGCGGCCAACAAACATATGTGTTGTCTTAATTTGCTTTTTTACCTGCTATACAAGTCTCCTATAAGTATTGACCCTAGCCCATACTTAGGCTGAGCTAACATGTAGACATTATGGATTCTTTACCATTTACAATCGATAGTGAATTTACGTGAATCGATAAAAACTTACATAAGCAATGATACCAGGAATTAAGTGGGCCTAAAAACCGCCTTTAAGCCACATAGCTATCGGTTCGATGTCATATCCTGTACATCACTATAAACGTTTTTGCATGGGAGAATGCGGGTGTTTGAAAAGGGAACCTGTGTGGAGGATTTAAGTCTTATTATTTGTTTGCCAGACTTTTCCTAAGGGCGATGCTATACTGTTTCTGCTCTGCAAATAGGTACGTTCATAATGTAGGTAGGTATAAGTATAAATGACCAAGGTTCTTAAGATCTCGTGAGCAACGATTTGGAAATTTGATTTATATCAACCACGTACGGGTGCATTAGTTTCAATGTACAAATAAATCGTATAAAAGTTGCTATTTCACGACAACTTATTATAATTCTTTAGAAAATATAAGTACCTACTAACACTTGGATTACTTATAAGTATACTTAGCTATGCCTGCGTCACAGTACGCGTGAAATTCTAACTGATAAAAATGAGGACACTCCCAGGCTATACCACCATGCTTAGTTTCATAAAAATCAGCCTAGTAGTTCGCCCGTCAATCGCAAACAGTCGGACGAACAGAAAATAAAATAATGGCGCTTTGGTCATCTATACATCTATAAATTATCGCTTCTACGATTTTTTTTAAACAATGTTCAACGTTGACCACAACCAAGATACAATCTTATGATACACATTTTACGAGCAATTATCGCCTGTGTGAAATCAATCTTATGAACGAGGTTTAGGATACGCTGTGTCCGTGTCCTTCCCTAGCCGCGGCCTCCCTGGTCCATTTTCTTACTTACCGGTACCATCTAATGGCATTAATTATTCTGTGCTAATGTCCTTGCTTCGCTAGCTTTTTACAAGATCACGCCATTGGCACGACAGCATATTTGGTAGTGAATGACCCTGCTTTCTGTGCCGAGAGACTCTGGTTTGAATCTTGGTTGAGCAAACTTTGTGTGATGAGTACGAATGATTGGACCCAAGTCATGGATGTTTAATATCTATTTAAGAATTAATACTAGGATTGAGCCAGTCTATTGTACGGTATCCATAATACAAACGTTGCTTTGTTTGGGACTGTACAGTTGGTGTGTTCGTCTGTCGACTATAACTAAAGGATGTAATGTGCTAGTTAAATCGCAAATCGAACTAATTCTACAAACCGGGATAGAGGCTAGAATAACAATCATGCCTATTCGATTTACTTTATGCTAACGTCAAAAATCCTCATAATAACTCTGATTCGATTTATTATCGGGTATCGTAATCGATTACAATCGATGACCAATCGGGCGGGAATTCATTTCGGTATCGTTTTCCAAATAACGAAAATGTTACTGTAATAAAATTTAGACCATGGCAGACGGCCGGACGTGTTCATATTAAACAGTTAGTTGGTTAGCATTACCTAAAATAAACGGTTCGAGGCACGAACAGCCGTGTGACCGTCGTGACCTTATTTATTGTGATCTATGGTAAAAAATCTGCGAAATAACTTGAAATATAAAATAATATATATATGAAACGTTGAAATGAAACTAATTTTAAGGATTTTATCGCGTTTTTTATTTTGATTCTACGTTCCCGACGTTAAGTAATAAGTAACGCTTAAGTCCTTTTAAATAGACTACAATAGTAATTTTACGTTTATTTTTTATGATAAAAGTGGTTCACATATTGATTTCTTAGGACTGAGGCGTTTTACCTCCCGTGACCATGGTTGCTCTAAGCAGCCAAAACGTCGGGAACGTAGAAACATGAAATAAACGCGCTAAAATCCGTTGAAATTAGTTTTATTTAAATGTGTCGTATTCGCGTAAATGTCAGATAATATAAAAACATAATACCTCTATTTTAGTCTATTTAAAAGCACGTAAGCGCTTTATACCTACCACAGAACCTATTTTGAACACCAGCATAGTAAAGCCGCGTACAAAAGCAAAAAGCTGGAGCCGTGTTCACAAAGAACAGCCAGTAACTATGAGTTTACGAAAAGAGATTCGACTTTGAAGTACATTTGGGTGAGATGTTCATTATATTCTCACGTCTTATCGGTTTGTGAGAGATTTGAATGAATACTAATACACCATCACGCCTGTAACCGCGAAGGCGTAGGCAGAGGTACATTGTAGTGCACCCACATTTCGCTGATAGTATGTGGTCACAATGTATTAGGGGGCGAGCAATTATACTGGACACATTCCTTCTCAATATGAGGAGGTGGACAATAATCTATGAAAAATGCTCTATATAATGTTCTCTATGGTTTTCTCTGTCTTCTCTATAGCGCCTCCTTGGCATCTTTTGTTTTAAAAAGTGTTCTGAGTATTTAATTAAAATATGATTATATAAACCTCAAGAAGTCTATAATTTCCACCCCAGGAATATTAGGCCCATGGTATATTTACCAGGAGGATATAAGCCGCAGTCCACCACGCTGGCCCCAGTTTGGTGAGCTACACACGACTTTCGACAAACGTGCATACAGGGTTCCTCACAATGTTCCCCTACACCGTAGAACAAGTGATAATCATTATTGAAAATGAGATATGCTCGGAAATCCCAGAGGTGCGAGCCGGGGTTAGAACCTGCACACCTTGTTTCGAAGGCTAGTTTTCTACCAACTTAGTTATCACTGCTTACTACTTACAGCTAAATACTTATCAATTTGTTGTCAAGTAGTCTAAAACCAGAGTCTGTCGGCATTAATTAACAGTAGCCATTTTATATTATGACATAAGGCACATAATTTAAACCAAAAATTATTTTATGAAGTTGATTCACAAAATGCTGAGCTGCATAATGACGTAATTTAGAACGCCGAAAGGAATATAAAATCAACACGGCATTCCGTGGTAGGTACCAGGCCGTCCGATGCAGCGGGGAATCAGGCCACTGCAGACCTGGCACACATTTCGCTTTACACCCCCCCCCCCCCCCCTCCTCCCCCTTCATTACGGAAATTTAGCCTTTATAACCACACAAACTAGACGTGTTCCGTGAAAATATTCTGTGCACTACATTTTGCAATAGTGCTATGATTTTAGACGATTCGTGGGAACTAATTCGGTGTGACCTTACTAACCTATATGAGTTTATTGACCCAACCATTGCGGTGTATAAAGATTTCATGGAAATAAAATTGTTTGTGGATGAGTTCGCAAATCGTGAGATTTTCTGGGAACAAAGCCTGTAATAGACGTAACTTGTGCTATTACATTACGCGCGGTGTACACAAACACATAAGATATATTTTTAATTGACAAAATTTATGTCCGTAACTGAAACTACTGAGTCAGTTAAATAAAGCTCCGTAAAACAAAAAAAAGTACTGGTTTGGTAGTCTGAAATTATTGATGTATTATATTAGCTCTAAGAAAGGCGTACCAACTTGGTCAGGGTGAATGTCAGGACTAATCGACCGACAGTGGCTAGAGCTAATAAAGCTTATATAGTACTTAGGGCTAATTTTAACTCTACTCAAGACTGGCTATCCGTTTCGTCATCGTTCTCACATACCCATAACAATATACAACACAAACATTTACAACATCCTTATTAAAAGAGCAGCCATAGTTTTTCGCCCTTTCTTTTCCATAGGAACGGCATTCCTAACTGAGTTTAATCTTACCATATCATTGTTGTCGATACAGATGTAAGTATTGTAATATTTAATATGAATTACTAAAAATCTGATGATGCAAAGGAGGCAGCTATCTTTTTGTCTAGCTGTCAGCTCTAACCAAGTTGGAGATTCAGAGGTTTCTATCATTCACACTTTTGCATAGACTTACCGCCACAGATAACATCAGCCAGGTTGGTCTGCACGCACTGGTGCGTCACAGCCCCGTCTCTGAGCGTGGTGATCTCGCCGTAGAGCTGGTGTAGAGCCTCCTGGTCTGACATGAGGATAGTGCGCGGTGAAGGGCAATCTTCGTCGATGCTGTTCGCGTGGTGACGAGATGACGAGCGGGATCTTGATCTGCGACGTCTGTAAAGTGAGGTGGTCATTTTGTAGGCAATATTTCGATAGGTGTGTGTAGTTTAGGGCATTTTTCTATACCAGGCCAGACGATGCAACATGCCACTGCAAACTAGGCCTTGGCCCACTATACGCTTTGGTCGCTACATTTCGTTCCAGAAATTCAGTCTTTATACCCTGACTAATTTATGAGAGTCATAATTCTACGTTCTAAATTTAATAATCAGTTCTAGGTACTATTATATTATGTAGACTAGATCAATCAATTATTTATTTGCGAAATATCGATTCATATATAGTGTTGTAACCGTCATTGCTCGGAGATTTATTTTTGCCCATCTCTGTCAAAATGGCTACCTGCTCCATTTTGACAGAGATGGGCAAAAATATGAAAAAAATATAATGTGAAGTTAAGGTTATATAGGAATCGTCTTGGAAGTGTCCAAAGCAGCTGCTCTGATGATGATAACAGAAGGATGATTTTAACATAATTAAATTTGTAGAAAGGGTCATGAGACAGGATGACAGCTTGTGTTCTAACTCTCAAGAAGTTAGTAGTGATTGTTGTAACACTATCGTATATGAATCAATATTCTATGATACTAATCTAGGTATTTTATACAAAAGCTATCGAAATTGAAAACGAAAAATTTATGGGCAGCATAAAATATGCAAAGGCCGCTCCAGTCACACGCTAAATGAACGCAGCCTGTCTTAAAGATACGTAGGTGTAAATAGGAGCTCGAGTTTAAAACTAGAACATTGCGCCACCAATACAATCGTGCGCAACTACGGATCAAAGTAGTTTTAATATCACTTTATTTTCGTTCAATCTGGAAATACTAGTTTAAAGTTCACCACGATGTAATTTTTTGCCCAATTCAGGACATTATTCAGAGATTACGGATACGACACGCAATTTATTTTAATGATTGATCTATGATTTATGTTATCTAACTTTTTTAACACTTCTAATACCATTAGATTTCGTATCATCAGACTCAACTTACCATCTATCATTATTACCTAATTTGGAACTTTATTGCTCAACCTTAAGGTTGTATTTTTTGCGGCAATGGCTGTCATCATTAACCAGATTTACTGCTCACAATTCAATAGCTATGTTTTTTATCATCATTAGAACGCCATGGTGTTTTTGTTTACTGTCAATTTGACGGATATCAGAAAAGGCTAACATTTCGAAGTTCTGTCAACACCATAGTTATTTATGTTGTATTTTATCTTAGTAGTAGCTACCAATATGCTTATAAATGATCTCTTTATTTTTCAGTTATTCTTACCAGTTTACGACAACACAATATCAAATTGTATGTGATTACTTGGACGGTATCCAAGTTTAGTTTGATCAAAATCATAAAGTAAATTCACCAGATTCTGTAGATAATATTGAGAGTGATACAAATAACATAGGTAGAAATTGTCAAATCAGTTTAAGATTACAATCAAGTGATCTTAGATTAGTAGGTGACAGTTTCAAAATATAGTAAACCAGATGTCGATAGAACAAGAAGAAGGCACGCTTAACTGTAAAATGAATAAGCGGTTACAAAATTGGTGCCAACAATTTACCCACTTACTCTCACTTTCATTCAAGTGAAGAAGAAAGATCGAACGGTGTAACAATAACGATGCTTCCATGTCATCCAAACTTGGAGTAAGTAGGTACCACAGTAACATTGAAAGCAAATCTCCTCACTATAATTATAACAAAACTTCAATTCGTACCCGGGACCAAAAATAAAGGTAGGCTTAATAATGATACTTATTAAATTGACCTCACATGATTAAAAAACAAACGACTTCGGTTTGCCTCAGCGAATGGAAGAATTATTGCTTTTTGCAGCGATCCAAGGACAAACCTACATTATGATGTCAGGTCAAGTATGCGCACTACGTGTGCGAAAATTAGTTAAGAATACTGAAGCATTGAGAAGTACAAGGTTCATATTGGAAAGATAAATACAGCTTACGAAACAAACAATGATATTTCTAACAAATATGCATCATTTCAGTTAGCTAAGCAAGATAATAGCATTAACGTCAATACTTCTTTGTTAAGTCGTGGTACGTGCACACTATCTCCGAAACGGTTGGCTATTTTAAATGCATACAATGTCAAGTTTGCTGCCAAATTTGGCGATCTGTACTCAGGGCGCGTTCATTTTTGCACAACAAGTCCGCTTGGGATTGACGACATACACAGAAATGGCGATATGAGTCATGTTATCCGAGGTTTAATAAATATTGAACGCAATGTGCTCCCTTTGAGATTAAAGTTATGACTTGTTGCATGTTCCGTGTGTGTTTTGACGTCGACGATTTACTTGCATACACAATGGACGAGCTAATGGAATCCGAAATAGGAGATCCAGTTCACCTGTTGTTTATTTATTTTTCATGAGTTCCATCCATTATGTCCGTTTTGGGTCATAATTTCATACTCACCACTTTTTGCGATCTTTGAATAGTATTTTTTTCATTTCTTATTCGATTATATTAAACCGCATAATTTAGGAAAAAATCCGAGCACCTGGTTTTATTGTGTTTTTTATCACGATTCAATTGTCCATTGTCAATCGTATGATTATAGATGTCCCAGATTTTTTTGTGTTTTCATAAATTTTAACTTTCAACTTTGCCATTGGTGTATGTGACACAATTACTTACCTGCCAATATCAAAAGCATTATACTAAAGTCTTACCTACCTTATGTATTTTGCTTTTTCCAATGATAAAAAATATAATATTTAAACAATATTCCTGAACCCATCATCTAAATTGATACTTACTCTGGCGTGACTATGAAGAAACCCCTTGAAGTCTGGTAAATCTTTCGTTCCTGCATTAACTGTGCCAGCGTGTCGTAGACCACTTCTTGGGATGGTGTCTGCATTGATGGAAACTTGGCCGATAAGGATGTCCTCATGCTTTCCAGTGTTGCCGATTGCCCCTGTAAAGAGGGATGTTAGATTAAAATTTTGCAATAATTATTCCAAGCATTGCAATGTTGATTGCTGTGGTTATACAAGATTATCAGAATTCATCATAATTCTGTTGTGACAGATTAAGACAACAGAAGTCATCTGTAGTACATAAAAAATCATCGACTTTGTATGGTAAAACTGTGATCGATCAATCAAAACAAAGATTACTCAACTTAATACCAAAAGTTCCACCATCAATCAATTTATAATCTAGATCCGCATGAATGAGCAGGATGTCTTCATCTGATGCGACCTTCAGAACATTTGGACATTTGGCATTGAGTCTCATGTTTGGTCAAGATAAGAATCATTGCATAAAGGGACCTACTAATATGGATACACAATCATGTTATCGCTCTTTTGAATTTGTCGAATCATATTGGCTTTTATTACATTCACTACTTGACCTTTTTGGTTTAAAATTGGCTTATAAACGGCCTACACATTTCGCCTTGGACTCGTCAATGATAAGAGCGAAGTATGGGGTAATGTAGCTTATATTTCAGCTTTAGATTCAGCTAGTTTTTTTATCTTAAATACTTACTAACACTTACCATAATAGTTACATGTACATTGCTAACAAATTAAGTTACAGATAGTTCGTTAAAAATGTAATAAAGTATACCCCGTCGAGCCTATCTTGATTTCATTCAGGTATTTATACCTTGATTTCATAAGATTATGCCTAGCCATTGTTCTATCTAGCTCCACCTGACTTGCATTGGCCTCGTCGCCTTTATTAGGTACAGTGTAAACAATAAATCAGAACAATAAAAGCAAATTTGATCTTGTTCAATTATCAATGACCAATCTAAACATTAGGCAATCCAGCCTTCGATATAAGGAATGTGGCAGATATTAATGAGTCTCCGTTAGGCAATGTGCGTAAATTTATGCTCAATGTAGGTATACTGCTGTTTGATTAAGTACTTGTTGGTTAAGTACACTGTCTGTGGTAGATTTGGAATTGGATTAATGGTATTGCTCATTGTTTATATCACAAGGTGTTCAATGAAATAAGTAAGATGGCAGTGCCACATTTTGAACATGTATTATTTACAGATGTGTTCCTTCAAATTTATCGATGTCTCAGTGAGTTTGTAAAACGTAAGCTTCTAATATTAGAAATACAATGAGATGAATTAATCTTTTTAAGCTTTGATCTAAGAGATCAATGATATTAAGGTATATTGACCTGATTAGCGCAGTTGGTAGTGACGCTGCCTTTTGTGCCGAGGGTATTTGGTTCGAATTCTGTTATAGACAAATTTTGCGTAATGAGCACGATTGTTTGTACTTGAGTCATGGATGTTTAATATCTATATAAGTATTATAAACTGGGTTCGCCCCCTACCCATAATACAAGCATCGCTTAGTGTGGGACCAAATAGTTGGTGTGTTCGTCTGGCGATATTATTATTATTACTGTTTCAAGTGCATTATTATCTGTGTCTTATAAAAGTTTTCAAACTGGTGTCAGTTCAATTTCAGTTTTATCCGAACCGAATAGTTTAACTAATTAGTGCTTAAATTATGTTGTGTTTATTGGAGTAGCTATTTGCTGGAACAATTAACACAATTGACAGATTAAAACATAATTACAACCCGATATTGGCATAACTTAGAAACGAGTCGAGCATGGGAACCAGTTTCAGAATATTACGATATGTTACAGAGACCTTTATATTATGCGATTCGGCACGGGCGTGGTGCAAATACTTTGCATGACAAAACGCTGATACAATGTCAGGTTGGCTGTCGGCGCTTTTAAATCGCATTGCGCAATTTCGCATGAATTGGCTGACAGTGATTTAACGATTGAGATATGTGATCTTCTTTGTGATCTTTTGTATCGACACATTCCGTGCTTGTTTTATTATTATCATTATTGGATGCTGCGTAAATCATTTTGATAGCCTCTTAGGATCAAGGTTCCATTATATTGAAAAGCTCTTTCGAATTATAACACTATACTAGCATATTGATTTCTTATATTTACTCGCGAATACAACACATTGAAATAAAACTTATTTTAAGGATTTTATCGCGTTTATTTTGTGTTTTTACGTTCGCGACGTTTCGGCTGCTTTACACAAACTATGAGACTAGGACCTAAAAACCTCGTGACTGTGGTTGCTGTAAAGCAGCCGAGACGTCGGGAGCGTAAAAACATAAAATAAACGCGATTAGGCACGATCTCTCTTTTAATGACTTGGTCATCGGTTATTAGGAGCTTTTTACATATGCCTTAGTTATCGCTTAGGTCATGCTTTTTGCGCCCAAGTATATTTTATACCTTCACCTTATTGCCAATCATAATCCATAGTAAATCAAGAATCAGAATCAGAATATTTTTTATTCACGTAGACCATTAAGTACAGTACTTATGAATCGTCAAAAGTTACAAAATATTATGCTACTACTTTACCACCCGTTCGGAATGCCGTTCCTATGGAGAAGAAAGGGCAAGAAACTCCATGTTTGCTCTTTTTTTTAAAGATCTTTTACATTTTTGAGCAATACATTGTTATAGGTATGTGAGAACAATGTAGGAACGGCTAATCAGACTTTAGCAGCAGGTCAAAAAAAAGAAGTACTAACTAAGTATAAAATTACAGATAATGGCTACACCGTCACTGAGAACCTTCAACAATTTAATCCTCTTTATTTATAGCTACGTATTATTGTGCATGTCTGCTGAATTCCTGACTGCATTGTGCGTGTGCGAGCGGAGCCGTCCAATACGGCATTCCTTGTCAGATAAGCATTGGAACTGGAGCGACTCTTGCGCAAACTGACAAATTAATCGCAAATAATCTGGGGATCAATACTTCAACGTAGGTATTGAGTTGGAGATAAAGTTACAGCCTTGTCCGCAACACGTACCAGACACTTGGTTCGTGATAAAAGGCGTTTTCATGTACCACATTTACATATATGGTTATCGCAATGGTGTCGTTAAAAAAATATTATTTAAATGTGTGTCCTATCATCAATGATTTGTGATTTTAAGTTTTAGGTACATTAGCATAAAGATCCATCACGAAGATCTTTAATCTATTGATTTCTAATATTTACGCGAATACTAAAGATTGAAGTAAAACTCATTTTAAGGATTTTATCGCGTTTAGTTTATGTTTTTTACAAGACACTGTGAGCACTTTCTGCGTAGATCGGACAGGAAACAACAACTAAATATAAGGGGTACCCCAGTTCTAGCTATGACACTAGGGCGTCTAACACCTCAGTCCTCCCATGACCATGGTTGCTGTAAAGCAGCCAAAACGTCAGGAACGATGATCTAACCCTTCTTCCTAGCTTTTTTCCACTATTTGTATATTCATATAAGCATGGATTTCCCGTCATCCCTAACATGGCTGATTTTCGATATTGCGATATACGGTGGAAATAGTGCAACTATTAGAAACTAAAGGTAAGACCGCTTAACAGTAAATTAACTCAAATAGGTAGTTTTAAATGATGTAGCCTGTAATGTATGTAAGTACCTTACTTAAGCTGGAATGAAGGTTATTAATATCTACATTATATTTATACATTATATTTACGTTAACGTTCGTTTTTGCGACCGTGCTCTACCGAAAAACAAATCAATTCTACATGCCTACTTACCTACATTGAATTTAATCAATCTTATAATTCGATAAATGCATAATTAATGGCGAATTCGAATTGATTGGAGTTTGATGGAGATTGCGTTGCCGTGAGCTCATGGCGGAGCTATTTTTAGGTGTGTATGGGTAAAAAGATCAATGGTATCTCGAAGTCGAGGATGACTACACTCAGGACAGGTTTGGTACAAGTTTGAAGCACACGTGCCGTTGATATATTACAGTGTTTTATGCGTGTGTGTGTGTATGTCACAACTTATATAAACGACTATAAAATTATGCCCAGTGAACGGAAATTTTCGTTCACTGATTAAGCCGGATTCGAACATATGACTTCACTGCTTGAATTCAAGAAAACTTAATCATTTTCGCGAGTACGAATCTGTAGTATTTCAGTTATTAACTTAAGATGGGGCCGAGGGCTTTAGGAGGCGGCGATTAGAATTTTAAAACCAAAAATTTTGTCCCAATTTTTTTTTAAATTTTTCAATAAACCGTTTACTATGTGTTTGTTCATCACTCGAAAATCAGCCCAGTGAAATAATTAACCCGTATATGATATTTTTATCACTGGTAAAATAAAGGTAAAAATAATATTACCTACCGAAAAAACCGTACAATACAATCAAATGTCACCAAATGGCTAGTAATAATGTTAATAGCCAACTAATACTTGGACCACAATACTACCGAAACAGGTTTTCATATTCCAAAACGGGTATGATATTTTTATTTGATATAACGTTTCATGGTCAAACCCAACATTCTGGTATAAACGGCCGGGGGCTCAATTCTCGTTAATTCAAATTAATCACGAATTCGAACGTTTCTCAAACATCAGCCGGGTTATTTTAAATCATTCGGAATCGATATCGGATACGGATTTGAAACTTTCCGATGTTGGTGTCGCTCCCGACGAGCTTTCCGACGGAAACTTTTTGAAAAAACGATTATGTATAGCAATCGACAAACATCGAAGGTAATCAAATTCGGAAATTTTAATAGCCATTACGGTAATCCAGTTCGGAAGTTGTCGATTCCGTTGCCGACATCGATTTCGAATGGTTTAAAATAACACCGCAGGTTGAGCTATATTGATTTAATATTACACATTGGAATAAAACTAATTGTTGCGGACGCCGACACTGCACTCGGAAGACACCCTACGAAGTGTGACCCTTTGTTAATAAGTATATTATAGGAAATGTATTTTTGTTTAATAAATTTACTACGATCATACGACGATTACGAACACTACAACGATCGTTTACTACAGTCCACCGTTAGAAGAACCTGAACACACAAGACTAATCTTACAGCCGAAACGTCGGGAACGTAAAAAAGTATAATAAACGCGATAAAATACATAAGATTAGTTTTATTTCAATCAGGTTGAGCTATTCTGGAAATGTCGAATCCGTGATTTCACGAAGGGAAGCCCGAACTGCTTCGAGCATTCTGGACCGTTTGAGACGTTATTTCGAATTTGAATGCGATCAGTACGTCAAGTGCGAAATTACTCGTATGCTAACTGTATACTTTATAGTCTACCGTATTTAGACATTTTGTATGGATAATTGAACAGCGCCTCTTGCGGACGGTATTTAAAATGTTCAATTCTATAAATATCTAAATCTATAAATACGGTAAAGTACAATCAGCGACCTAACTTTATAATTTCTTCAGGCATAGAGCACAAATGTCTAACTATCATAGCATTAAAGTAAGTTTCCTCTTAAAAAACGGTGAAAGTAGTCTGTGAATCTTAACTGTAATCAGTCTGATTTGGAATCAATTGAATTTTTGGTACAGTTCACATGCGTCTTTGTATTTCGCAGTTCGTTGGTGAAATACAAATATTTGGGATTACGGTCACTTGGTTAATTGCTGGGTCGGTGTTGCATTGTTCTGAATGAAAGTGCTAGTCATTCTCGTAGCTTAAGAGCCCACCTGTGCATCGTAGCGCGAGCGGATTAAAAAGGGATAGCGCAAATTACGTTTAAGAGTCATGAAAGCGACCAAGAGTACTCGCTTAGCTTGATACATATAAGAAAACTAAAATATCATTTAAAAAGCTTATTTTAACGAAATCGATAATGTATCGACCTATTGAAAGCCACATCTAAAATATCTTGTGGTTTTTGTGAGCGAAACGTGTGAATAAAAAGAGGATTTAGGATTTAATTATTGAGTTTTCACCCTTATCAGTTTTAAGATTATGAGCTATGTTTTATTGTTGATACTTATTATTGAGATCTAGATCTATAAACATCATCCAAATGAGCACAGCATATTTAAGCGCGCAATCACTCTCACCGTCACTCGTATTACATGCGGCAGGTATATTCACGCAATCTTTTTTTTAATTCGGTCGCGCTGCGATGCACCCGTGCGTTCTTATATGTATTGTTCTTGATCGCTATCAGTATAAAATTGTATTGCCAGCAATGTATTTCTTAAGCTTTTATAACTAGGTAAGTAATAACTTTACAACAGCTGCCTTTTCTAACTATGTCCTAAGAAAAATCTATTCATTTCAACATCTCATTACTTGAGCTGTGTTAGGTGTATAAATACATTGTAATTTCACGGGGTTTTCATAGTTAAATATCAAGTTAATGCACCCACGGTGTATAGAAAAAAAAATATTGAGTGGGGTACCTACAGAGGCAAAGGTAATTGAAGTAGATATGAATGCATTGAAAATTCATTGAATTTTAAGTTGGCCTTCTGTTTTAGTTGATAGTTTATTTGTACCTAGTTTAGTAGTTACATGGTCTTCGATGATATTCTTTTCGTTCTGTCACTAGAGTACATTCTCTCTACCAGGAATAATGGTAATTATTCTGTGCCATTGACTCGACTGAATTTTTCGCAAGGGTCGTTGACTTATTGTGTCAATTTTATTGTGCTTAACTTTAATTTCCTCCGCCCACTAAAGGTGGTGAACAACTTTTCCATCTTCACTTCCGAGGACATCAGAGTAGTTTCTCTTTACCTAAGATGATTAAGCTTATTCTGTACCACGGTTTCCTGTGAGACGATGGTACTTTCAATCCTCACTGGTACAAAGCCGGGGAGGATGAAATTTACCTATATTTATTTTGTTATAGGTTGGCTCGTACCTGTGATGTAAGGTCCATGATGCAGTCGCACAGCGCCTCCGGCAGTGGTGTGAACTGGCCCTGGTACGCAGGCGTCACTATACAATCTTCGATGTCACCTGCGATCAAATAAAAAATATAATTATTAGATTATAGAATATTAAAATAGGAACTTAATGTATCAAAATAATTATACCATCATTAAAATTTAATATACGGACTAAAATATGTAATAACTAGCTGTCCCGGCGAACTTCGTACCGCCTCAGAATCAAATGTATGAGAAAATGAATTTATTGGTAGTCTATGATAAATTTCAACAAGTCTATCCCACGGGAACCATACATTTTACCTGGATAAAAAGTAGCCTATGTGCTATTCCAGACTATAATCTACCTCTGTGCCAAATTTCATCCAGATCCGTTCAGCCGTTCTGGCGTGAAAGAGTAACAAACATCCATCCAGGCATCCATCCATCCAAACTTTTAAATTTATAATATTAGTATAGATAAAACATAATATCCATGTTTTTCCAACATAATATCTGCCGCAAAAAAATACGACAAGTAGATACAAGAAAATGTCAGACGACATTTCGACAAGTCCAGAAGAAAATAGTGGGACGAAAAATACGCCCATATAATTAGAGTGGGCTATCAGTCCATGATGTGTAAAGGAGTCGTCGATGGGTAGTGAAGCCTTTACCCAGAGGGACATTACAGCCTCATAATAAACATGATATGTTGAGACAGGCCCACGTCTTGTACATAAATACATTATGACCGTATTCTGTATACATTAAGGTAGATATTGTCTCGAAAAACGTTTGGTGTTTTGCCGTGTAAATGAGACAGTCACTTGTTAGTTATAGATATCAAAAGTATATCACAAAATAGCTATCTAACGCCAAACATGGTAGCTTTATTTATGATTTATTAAATCTATGTTCTAAATAATTACGTTCACTATTATCGGCCAGTGCCCACGATTGAACACTATATTATAGTAAGATTTATGATTTAGATACTGAAGTACAGTACCCGGTAGTAATAAGGATACACCTCTCACATATTCCTCAGTCCCATTAGTGCGATCCCTGCTGATTGGAATAAAGTCGAGAACTATAAACGTAAACAGAAGCAAAATTATTGGGATAAGAATAGACACATGCGGTGCCATATCGTTTGGCCAACAGTGCACAGTAGTAAATGGCGGTAGTGGAATAAATCGCGTTCGCACAATGCAGCCGGACGTGTCCCGGGGGATGGCCTGCTGGAGCGGGGCCAAATATAGCCGGCGAATAAGTTATGAACGACAAGCGGGTTGTTTATTGTGGTACGCAGTGTCTTATTACGGTAACACTCGTAGTTCATTAGAAATAGTTGATAGATAACTTTATACATCAGACGAAGCAATACAATAATATATATACAATCTATACAAATAAATAAAACTGGAGTGTATGTTTGTAATATTGAAATAACCGCTTTTTACTAAGTGCATTTGGATGTTAACACGGTACATAATACAAAAACAATTATTTTTTTTACAATTTTTGTCTGTCTGTGTGTCTATTTGTTTGTTGCGGCTAATCTCTGAAATGGCTGTACTTATTTTGACTGGACTTTCACTGGCAGATAGCTGATGTAACAAGGAGTACCTAGCTACCTACATAGGCTACTTTTATTTTAGAAATATATTTTTGTTAAATACCACGCCGACGAAGTCGCGGGTAACAGCTAGTATACTAATATAGCGTGTAACAATAATATAATCAAATCTTAGACCAGCTTATAAATTTGCAGACACTGCTAAAAATACGGTTTTGTAGAACAAGTAGGTAGTATTAGGTTAAGGTATTTTTTTTTATTAAAACTATATTTCAACCACAAAATTGTTGCCAAAATGCGTGCATTATATTATTTTCAAGCTACGTTTAAACAGCACAGCTGTAAACTGGGTTTCAGGCGCTTATCTGGTCTGGCCCAGGCGTCCACTGAATCGAAGAACAAAAGCTCTGATCTATACGAGTCTACCTATCGTGCTATTACTGCGAACAGAGCGTTGAGTTCATGTTTTTCTCGTAAATGAAGTACGTACCGTACGTCAAGTGCGAGATTATTTAAGCCAACTGTATACTTTATAGTCTACCGTATTGAGACATTTTGTATGGAGAATTGAAAGTTTTAAATACCGTCCGCTAGAGGCTCTTTTCAATTCTCCATACAAAATGTCTAAAAACGGTTGACTATAAAGTATACAGTTAGCTCGCAGTTGAAGTGTTGCATACGATACTATAATATAATAATAATAATAATACACGAACTCACCAACTATACGGTCCCATACTAAGCAACGATTTTATTATGTGTACCGTACGATTGACTGGGGCGATCCCAGTGTATAAAGCCTATATAGATATTAAACATCCATGACTCGGGTGCAAACATTTGTGCTCATCACACAAAGTTTGTTCCAACCAGGATTCGGACCCGGGACCCTCAGCCCAGGAGGCAGGGTCACTACCAACTGAGCTAATCAGATCGTCACTATATTCAGATAAGTTTGAGTTATTTACGATTTAGACTGCATTTTTTTTAACCTGCTGTTAAATATTACCTATACCTGTACTGTACCACGAGTCATCATAACAAATTTTTTAACGGACTTAAAAAAAAGGAGGAGGTTCTCAATTCGATTGTATTTTTTTTCACATTAGCAATTCGTATCGGAGCTTTTTGTACGCTATTTCTAATATTACTGAGAAGCTTGGAGACCAATCATTATGCCAATTAACTTGGAGACTCGCACCTGAACCCGTCTGAAGCTAGTACTTACGTGCAACGTGTGGAAAATAAAAAAGTCTTACTGACATTTTTTCGACTAATGAGGTTTCAATGTGTTTTTTTTTTAATTTCCCGCAATTTGCTAGATTAATTTGTAAAGACAATTTGCATTTATTTTATTTTACATAATATGAGCAATATCTACATTTTTCTTTACAATATAGGCAACTATTATTGTTATATCTATAAGTATGTATAGTAAAGATTTTAAAGTCATCACATTTTAAAAAGTGTTAATTTTTAAAAATTTAAAACCTGAATATTAATGGATTGTTTTAGCACTCTTACAGTATTAACAATAACATAAACACATAAGCTACAGTGTTTTTTTTTCTAAACTGCGACACAGCGTAAAAAATAATCATATTAAAACTATGACATTGTGACAACATAACGGGTAAAACAAAAGCTTGTTGAGTACACTAGGGTAACCTGAATTCCACCCGTTACGAGGACTCGTTGTCTGGGACTGTGTGTCAAGAGGAAGTCTGTAAATAGCATAGCGAAGCTTGGTAACTTTATTTCATCAATTATGAAATGTGTATAATTAAAAAAATACGTGCGCTCAGTAAGAGTATAATAAGAATCTAATTTCGTTATAAAATTAAACACGTATTCAATTTACTTATGAGTATAAAAAATGTGTTTTTTTTAATACTTCACTAATACTACTACTGGCCCAAAATACCCCAATAAAATCGTTTTAATTCTCGCACCGTACACTTGCGACCATATTAACAGTTAATAATTCGAGAATGCGAAAGACGATCGTAAGTAGGTGTTCGATGTCGAATGCCATTAGTTATGTTCGCGTGTTAGTGGGCCGTGGGACGAGACGGGCCAAGTTTGTGGAGTGCATTCCGGGGGTGAGGGCTTGACTCATCTGCAGTCTTGAGTCAAGGTCGTACGGTCATTTATCATTTGAACGGTTTTTTAGTTAGCATCTCAAACAGTCATATCCAATATTGATTTCTTATATTTACGCGAATACTATGCATTGAAATAGAACTAATTCTACGAATTTTATCGCGTTTTTATTATGTTCTTTACGTTCCCGACCGCAAGCAACAACTAAATACGAGTGTACTCCGGTACAAACTATGACACTAGGACGTCAACTACCTCAGTCCTCCCGTGACCATGGTTGCTGTAAAGCAGCAGAAACGTCGGGAACGTAAAGAACATAATAAAAACGCGATCAAATTCGTAAAATTAGTTTGATTTCAAAGTCATATCCAAGTCAAACGCTCGCCGTGAAATCAAGAAGCCACAATATTTATTATCAGTATACGTTTATGGTATCCGGTTTTTTTTTTCAAATAATTCAATCAATGATATTTTAACTTAAACACCGGTCCAGATTATTTATGTACCAAGCTCACGCTTAACGGGTTTTCATTTACGTGGGCAGTCCGCAGGGTCTCGTAAATACGACACTTTATCACCGGCCTCATTGCGAAAAATATGAATAAAAAATTACGGCTAATGTGCTTCTTTCTGTGACCGCCACTGTAATTTTATCTCTTTCGATGTATATATGGTTATCCAATTTTATGGATTAATTTTAATTGTATTACGCTTTTGATTTTTATACTTAGTTATTACTTTTTTTGGTCGTGCTGCTAAAGTCTGATTAGCCGTTTCTACATTGTTCTCACATACCTATAACAATGTACTGCTCAAAAATGTAAAATATATTTTTTAAAAAAGAGCAACCGTGGAGTTTTTTGCCCGTTCTTCTCCATAGAAACGGCATTTTGAACGGGTGGTAAAGTAGTAGTAGCATAGTATTTTGTAACTTTTGACGATTCCACGTGAATAATAAATAGTCTGATTCTGATTCTTTTGACTACGCGTTTGTTTGTACGTTTTATGGACTGACTTGTAGCATTCAGCATGGTACCATTGCTTGCATCTTAGAGGAACAGCCGTGACGACAAAATTGTAGGTGAACCACCTCCGAACTGCGATTGACGAGGCCACAATTTGCCAGTCATTAACAATTAATTTGGGTTCAATTCGACACAGCATTTCTGTGCCATTACGACGACATACAGACGGCCGGGCCAAGGCTCGGCGCGAATGATATGAAATTAATGATACCATAATTAATTATTGTTAATGCAATTGGTTAAATAAAGAAACCGAACAAGTACGTGTCACCACGCAAGAGTTAGGGTTCTGTAGCCATATCAACAACGACAATGTATCTTAGGTAACTAGGTAGGTGCATCCTAGGTCATTAAAACTAGACTTAGGTAATTAGTTTTCGTTTTCTGTAATTAATCATAAATTAGAAATAGTTTTTTTTTGTTATTTACGTGAATACTACATGTTTATAAAGCTAATATTTCGGATTTGATGAGATGACTGGGTGCTACCACCGACTTGGGATCCAGTAATTCATGTGATTAAATCCAAAACCAAGCGCACCATTGCAAGACCTAAAGACACTGGGAGCATTTTCTGCGTAGATCGGACCGCAAACAACAACTAAATATGAGGGTACCCCAGTTCAAACTATGACGCTAGGACATCAACCACCTCAGTCCTCACTTGACCATGGTTGCTGTAAAACAGCCGAAACGTCGGGAACGGAAAATACACGTACGTAAGTACATAAATTAAACACGATAAAATCCGAAAGATTCGTTTTATTTTAATTGAAATATATTCTAGAACATTGTACGCAATCTTAATTATTGCATCTAATGTTACACAAATACATTGATGTACCTACTAATTACATTGATTATATGTAAACTAAAATAAAACGATCATATGCAATCACCGCAACCATTGATCGTGTAAGATCTTGATTAATCACCAAAATCTATGACGCTCCGATTCAATAATGCAATGGATTCAAAATGTTGTGTCTAGACATAATTACCGTAACATGTCTTCTATTACAAAGATTGAGTAACCGTGTTACGTTGAAATAAATATATATTCAGTTCGTTCAGATAAACGGTTTTATCTACCGTTCGTGAATACGCCCGATGTCCGCACCTTGCTCCAACTATTTTACGAAGCTCTACACCATAGGCTCTCAACCTTATTTTGCCCACCGCCCACTTTGAGAATTATTTTTCTCTAAAGCCTCCATTTTTTTTGCTTACTATCTATCGTGAATTTGAAACAGCTATTGCCACGATTATAGTTTAACGTGTAATATTATATAGTTGTAAGATAGTTTATAACCACTTTCCTATTTTTGAGTTTAAAGAAGAATGTTTCAGTAAGAACAATTAAAACGCATATTTAATTATATTAAAAAGTATTTTAATAACATTCCAAAGGCATTGAATTTATAACTTATCTAACGAGAAGGTTGAATTTCATGCTTTTTAAGGAGCTTGTTAATATCAGGTCCCGATTTTACTTAAAAACAACCGTTACTCACTGCGTTGACATCGCGTAATTAGTACGTGATTAGCGTGTTTTTCTTTTGTCTTTTAGAGACTTTATCTTCTTAACCTGCACACACCCCATATGCCATTTTAGTGCCCCTTCATTTTCTCTGGGCCTTCTACTGCCCCCCTGAAAGTCTGAAATGCCCACAAGGAGGCGTTATTGCTCACGTTGAGAACCTATGCTCTACATATACCTCAGATTGTACTCCGGAACGAATACCGGCAGTATCTGGACCAGTCCTAAGTGTGTAGAAACAGATAGGCTAATTATTTAACCGTTAGTGCTATACATTAATTGAGATTTCAATAAGATTAGAAATCTATCATGATTATATTAGTTACTAAAGATTGTGTGCCAATTTGTAATAATATCAATGAGTGTATAATGATATTATTTTATATTTAAGATTACAAAAATAAATACAGATCTTTGAGTGCTTTCAGCGAATTGATGTTATCAACTAGCTTCTGAAATTGTTCATTATATGTTAGTAGGATTAGCGATTAAAGATAGAAAAATAAGAATTACCTTATCACTTAAGAAAACATCGTTACATAATATTCTAATTTCTATCATGATTTATCACTATCTATACGGCGAAGGCGTACATCGTGAGGAAACCTGAACGTCCTTCGAAATCTTTGTGAAGTTCACCAACTGGGCCAGGGTGGTGTGCCCGATATAATGGTAAAAGGCTATAACATTGGGACCAAACACCATAGGCTAAATATGGGTAAACTGCCGTGGACCTCTGCCCACCCCTTTGGGGATTACAGGCTGCTATTTATTACCAAATGACATACACATTCAGATGAAATAAAACCACAAGCCAAAACAATACTGCGCCTTGGTTATTTTGGGATTTGGTGAAACGAATTCTGGTATTGGTAAAATTCAATCTATGTCCCCGTGTTTGGTAATAAACATTTGTTTTAATCGGTATATCTGATCAAAATCTAATGTTAGTAAACTGTGAACATTGAGGCTGTAAGGCGTGTATTACCATGATTATATGGCGTCGCGGGGGGGGGGGGGGGGGGGCGTGGGATCCTCACACCAGTATTATTGATATATAATAAACAGCAATGACAGGTGAATAAGATAATGGAAGGCAATAACACCTGTTTTATAAATAAATATCGCCAAACGATCACACCAACTATGCGGTTCCACACTAAGCAACGCTTGTATTATGGGTGCCGTACAATTGATTGGGGGCGAACCAGTATATAATAATATACATATTAAACATACATAACTTGGGTACAAACATTCGTGCTCATCTCACAAAGTTTGTTCCTACTAGGATTCGAGCCCGGGACCATCAGCGCATAAAGCAGGGTTAGGGTAAGTATTTCACGGATGGTGCCTATTTTATTAATTAATTAATTTAAAAAGATAACTAAAGTTAAAATGAAATAAGCACGAGCAATGTCAGTTTAACTTGAACGAAAGTATAATATCCCCCTTTTCTGGCAGTATGAATCCTACAATTATTAAAATTTATCTGAAAATTGAAATGCATTAACGAAGGGATTACTCAAGTTATAAATTCAGCAAAAGTCATCCTAGTCTACGTCGCGCACGAAATGCAACGAAGCCTGAAAACTTCAGTAAGTGTTGCAAAATTCAATAGAAATTTCTACATTTTTTTTTTTGTGTTAGCCCCACCATTTATATCATGTGTTTTTCTATTAATATACCTAATCAAAATCCCAAATCTCTCTCAATCAAAATGATCTTGACAAAATGATACAAATTATCTATATGTCCTCCCGTGACCATGGTTGCTGCAAAGCAGCCGAAATGTCGGTAACGTAAAATAAAAAATAAACCGCAATAAAATCCTTAAGACTAGTTTTATTTCGATACAAATTATACAGAAAAAAATATAAAACTGGCATAAAAGAATACTGGAAGATTATTTATTCCAAAACACTTCTTCCAACAAAATTAAAAAAAAGAACTGTATTTTTTTAGTAGATATTTTGTTTTAATATTTTTTTTGCATTTGGCCACACTGCATTTGCATTTCAGTGGTTAAAGTTAGTTGTTAAACTTTACAGCACAAAGAAACATGAAGTTGGCTCGCGTGAGTGTCAGACGGTTTTCATTTAGGTTTTTATGCGTCTGGTCTACCCCGCAATAAACATAAACATAAACATTAGTATTGTTTCAAGGAATCCTAAGTATTTAAAGAATCGAAATGGTTTCGAATATAAGTAATGTTTTATTTATTGTTTTGTTTAACTATACCTATAAGTGCGTAATAGTAATGTAACATAGAAAATTACGTATTTAACTTTCATGGATACAGTAAGTTGATATTCTAACTTTATCAGCACGTCAAGTGCGAGCTAACTGTATACTTTATAGTCTACCGTATTTAGACATTTTGTATGGAGAATTGAAATGCGCCTCTAGCGGATGGTATATAAAACTTTAAATTCTCCATACAAAAATCTAAATACGGTAGACTATAAAGTATACAGTGATCTTACGAATAATCTCGCACTTGACGTACAGAACGCCTCATGTCAAAAAGTAGTACGATGTACGTACGTACCTAAGTAGTACGATCATATTCTCTAATGTATGCACGTACAATATTATTGATAAATCCAACAAATTATCTGCTCACGTTGATTAAGTGACTATAAATTATGTAATTTATTGAACCGTGTGTATTGATTTGTCACTTGCATAATATATGAGCACGATTTAATATCCAGATATAATATTATTAATAAGTATAAATAAATGAAATGAATGATGAATATGAATCATTACCTATGGATCAATATTTCATAATTGAGTAGAGAATTGCTCCAGAAAACATATATTAGACATAATCAAGATTGAATTATCGGTAAACGGTTTCTATTTGTGTAGGTCATTAGATAATTCACCAAATATATAGTCTGTCAAAATTATTAGTTTTTTTTAGTATTGTTTATTTTTTGCGTGGAAACAACACAACAAATGTTTATTTATCTATTTTGTTTTTATTTTGGATGAATCGTAGAGCAGAATCAGGAAACAATTTTAAATTGAAGTATACTACTATTTTAATAATTGAACACATACTTGGTTATGACGTACAAATTCACATTTTCCCTATCATTCCCCTGACTCTAATTATCATGCATCGAGTTTTTTTTATATGTAGAGAGAATAGTAGAGTATTCCCTCTACATATTAAAAAACTCTAACAACCTTTTCTCTTAAGTGTGCGCTCGAGTGAAAAAAACTAATATGTGTAAAACAGGATTCTATTTTGTTCCCGGTTCAAACTAGCGCATTGCGACCCAAGTCGGATTCTTTCTCGACGAAGTAGTTGCCCGCCAACATAGTGCAGTCTAAGAGCGAGTTTTAAATTGCTTAAAAGTAGTGCTAACCCTTTTGAATGTTTCAGTTTAACAGCTTGTATTCTGAGTAGGTATTTCAATAAGTTATTATTGAAATTTGAAAATTGAAAAGTAGCTTACTTTGCAAAGAGTACATAAATATTTTCAAGTGTTTTAAATCATTATTGTGCTACGGAACCCCAAAAATGATTATAACTTTGTATGGTCACGTAAACGATTGACCAATTTCTCACTCCCTTCTAGCGTAAATAATCTCGAATTAGTTTTTGTATTTCCCATAATTATTGTAAGATATCGTATTTAGGGGCACAACGGTGTTTATAATGTTATTATTGTGTAAAAAATGGTAGGTAAGGTCGTCCACAAAAGTGGTTTATCAGTTTTGACAAAATCTCCTAGTTCGTAAAAAATGTACCGAGGTTCATATTTGATACGTTCTAAGTTCAAACGCATAAGAAAAATAGGCCTTGCGATTCTACGATGTGCAAATGATTTTCAACCTTATGGTGATATTGGAGTTTCAGGATCGACTTTACAATTTACCATAAAGAGTATAACATAAATGATTTTGTTGTTTATGGTAGAGAATAGAAAGTGTGTATTAAGTATAGTGCAAAGTTTGAGTCTGTTGGCATTGCGGCTTGAAAATGCGTCATCCTATTGCCCTGTTAAAGTATCTTACGCTATTATTGTTACACCTTATATATCACAAGTTTAATGATATTTCAGCTTCAGTGTGTTCTTTCTTTATGAAATGAGATGCGATGAAATAAAATGGATATGTAAATGGCCTCACCCACAACTTAGCGGGTATTTTGCCAATGTCAAGTAATTAATAGCAATAACACATTCAATAAATACACATTATAAATAAAATAATCGATGTGACATGATGATATGAAAATGGCCGCTTCAGTGTATTGCCTTGCATGTAAAACACACACGCTACACTTTGACATCTTAATTGACGTTAAATATTTGATCGTTCAACCACACGCTGTTTTGTGCTGTAATACCCCTTTAATAGAGTTGGAATTTAGCGAGGCCGAGGTGAATCAATTCTTTTACCTATATGCTAAGTTGCATAGAATGAGTCGCGGCCCTCCCGGGACTGTCTCTTGACGCATTGCAGTTAATGCTCGGTTTTGAGGCTACTATAATATTATTATGGTCAATGTCTTCAAAGCATTCTGAGTTTTAAACCTACTTACTCACTTAACTACTTATGTAATCTTTTTGCAATTACAAAAGAAAGTTCAGTATCACGGAACCTTGCGTAATTTGGTTTGATCCCCAAGTTGACCTTAAGTTATCACATATAGCGTCAAAAGTTGTACAAGCAGACACTTAATATAATAAATAGAATATATATATATATATATTAATGTCTGCTTGTAACACTTAAAAGGCCACAACACGGTGACATTGTTACAAACCGCACTGTAATACGTGAGGTTATATAATACCCGCATAAATAGCAAAATCATGAAATAGATTGTATTTAAATTACACAAAGTTGAACTTCCCCTGCTGACTGTTTCACTAAAGGTATGCGGCGGGCTAAGGCACAAACTATTTCTAAGACTAATCCAATTTTCCATCAGTAGGATTGCGTGGAAGCTCCGGACTTCCTAGCGTGACGTCACGAGGAAGGAAAATATTGCGCAAGACAATCACGGTGACACAACCCTATACAATTTATGTGATGGAGCGGTACTACGGGTTTTCGATTATGAAGATGAGATAGTGAGATTTATGTGAGAAATGTGGTTCGGATTTCGAATAGTCGTTCGAAAAAAGCAGTTTTGAGACTCGTTACGGCTCGAGCTACCTACCTATACATAATCTGAACCTAACCGATGTGACCAAGCAGACTAGCATTTTTTTAAAGATGTGTTTTATATGAGTAATATATATTTTATGGTTATAATCTTGGGACATGAGGCGAATTCGAATACGAACTCTGAAAATAGTAAACCAGAAGTGTCAAAATTGTGAGGTTTTCTAGTAAATATAAAGTAACCGTAGTCGATGCAAAGCAAATAGCTTGGCGGTTCCAAGCCAAATTAGTTTAAAGCAAATCATTCCGAGCTGCCTACAGGCGATACTTTATGGTTATGGCCCGTGGTTTATGGTCCAACCACGAGACGCAATCCGCAGCGCGTGGCATAGTAGCTATAATAACAAATACATTACAAAACCCTGTACATATTGCAGGTATATGGCATCTGCATAATGTACATATGTACTTACTAAATTCACGCGGTAAGGCCTACTTGTATTCTGGTGGGTATTCAGAATATCCAGTTAAACGAACACTCAAATGAAACTCAAATTGGAGAGTGTCATGAAACACATCGTCGATCTTTTTTGTCTCCCGCTTTGCAATGGAGGGAAGTCGATAATTTTCTTCCTCCTATTTTTATCTTTCGATTAATTTCGTGCGGGTTCCAAGACAATTAACTTTATCCCGGGACTCGCCGAGGGTCAAACCTCTGTGTCTTCATTGGACACCACTGTAGATCCTGGCTTACAGGAGTAGCAGTGGTGGGAGTGTGTGCCGGGCCTAGTCCCATAAAAAAAAGGAAACACATCGTCTCAAATGATAAAGTAGGTTCAGTTTGAATTGTACTAAAACAAATCACTGTTGGATATTGTTTTTTTTTTATAGATCACTGCAAGTGTTTTCTGAGGTGTTTACGTTTTTTCGTAAGAACCTGAAGTGTCGAAATTCATAATAGGCTGCCGTGGGACAAGCCTAGTAAAATTATGAAGTACAAAACACTGCGCGAATAAGAATACTTGCTCAACAATTTTTACTGTTCATTTTGTAACAATGACTATTTCGCTATACAGAATGAAAACGTTTGGTAACTATAACTCTATATGTGATTCTGATTATTTTAGCATCATTTATAAACAAATCAATCAATTGAAAATTAATTTGACACGTGCCTGTAAATCTATACATCTATAAATATAAATAAAATTGGAGTGTCTGTTTGTAATATTAAAATAACCGCTTTTTACTAAATGCATTTGGATGTATACACGGTACCTATACCAAAACAACATTTTTTACAATTTTTGTCTGTCTGTCTGTTTGTTCTGTCTGTTGTAATCTCTGAAATGGCTGGACCGATTTTGATGGGACTTTCACTGGCAGATAGCTGATGTAACAAGGAGTAACTTAGGCTACTTTTATTTTAGAAAAAAAATAGGATCTCTCTAAAAAAAATTAAAACCAATGTTGCAGCGCTGCGCCTGATTAAGTTTGATAGCAACAATCTGCAATGCGTCCGGCGGGATCAGAACGCGAACGGTTGAGTCTTTGTTAAATACCACGCGGACGAAGTCGCGGGTAACAGCTAGTAAATAAATAAATATCGCCAGATGAACACACTAACCATCCGGTCCCACTCTAAGCGACGCTAGTAATATGGGTACCACACAATGGACTGGGGCGAACCCAGTATATAATCTTAATATATATAAATCTCGTGTCACAATGTTTGTCCTCAATGGACTCCTAAACCACTTAACCGATTATAATAAAATTCGCACACCATGTGCAGTTCGATCCAACTTGAGAGATAGGATAGTTTAAATCTCAATTTATTTTATATGGCAAAACAACGTTTGCCGAGTCAGCTAGTACTTATATAGATATCAAACATCCATGACTCGGGTACAAATATTCGTGCTCATCACACAATGTTTGTCCTTACCAGGCTTTGAACCCGGGACTCGCACCACAGAGGGCAGGGTCACTACCTACTGTGCTAATCAGGTCGTCCAATATATAACACAGAATTAACATTAATGATTGCTCAAGTGAGCAAATACGTAAAAAATATGTATAAATAAGTAATAGGATAGTCCCTCAATTATTTTAAAATTAATACCCTACTAAAATTTAAAATAATTAAAAACACAGGTTTGTTTTAAAATTGATTTTAAATCAGTTGATGGCTTTATTAATGATGCTAAAATAATCTGATCCATGTATGAAGTTATACTTTAAAATATGACCAATCTTTTCGAAACCACCTGTATAAATCAAACACAAGACTACTTGAATATTAAGTAAGCAGCATTTATAGCTTTTAAGAGCGCAATCACTGAAATTGCCTTCATCCTCTGACCTGTAAGAACTTGCCTGTGCGCAGACAAAGACTATGCTCAGTAAGTACCTCATACACTATGTAGATTACAATATGGTTACATAAATCACTTGACCCGTAGTTAGGTATTATTTTATAAAACACTAGCTGTTACCCGCGACTTCGTCCGCGTGGTATTTAACAAAAAGCGGATGAAGTCGCGGGTAACAGCTAGTCTAAAATAAAAGTAGCCTAAGTTCCTCTACTCTCCTACGAAGCCTCCTTGTTACATCAACTATCTGCCAGTGAAAGTCCCGTCGAAACCGGTCCAGCCATTTCAGAGATTAGCCGGAACAAACAGACAGACAGACAGACATACAGCCAAAAATTGTAAAAAAAATTGTTTTGGTATATGTACCGTGTATACATCCAAATGCATTTAGTAAAAAGCGGTTATTTTAATATTACAAACATACACTCCAATTTTATTTATTTGTATAAATTAGGAGTTCCTTATTGTTGGATTCATAACGCAACTATACTCTACATGTAAAAGTCTAATCTGTGATTTAGAAAAAAAAAACACGTACCCCCCGAATTTATAGACTTTTATAACTTTATCAAACATCATATGGTACTGCGCAACGCAAAACTGTTGTGCGCAGTACTATACTACGTTCGATAAAGTTATGAAACGTCTATAAATTGTGGGGTCAATATGAACATAAATTTACCGGCCTTTTGATTTTCATTTTATTACAGTAATATCGTGGAAGCCATCCAGAATACCTTCAAAGAGTTGTAATTCACACAGATTTTTTCTCACTTAATTACGTACTCGATCTATTAATTTGGTACATTACTATCAATATATTTTTTATTAATTAAAATAACACTAATTAAAAGCAGAAAGTGCTCACAGCGTCTTGAGGTCTTGCAATGGAGCGCTTGGTTTTGAATTTAATTATATTAATTCTGGACCCCAAGTCGGTGGCCAGCCAGCCATCTTCCCTGTTTAAATTAGGATGTTTTTTAATTTCAATGGCCTCACGTATCATCCTTGGTCGGAATCGGTGTTCTTGCGAGGATCTGTGGTTGATCAAATCTGATATAATTATGGTGAGGTCTCTGATATAATTGCAGATTACAGATTGCACTCCATTTCCATACTTCACCGAACCATGATGCGAATAGTCGCCTCCAGCTGTTTATATTCGTACGACCGATAGAAAGTACCGATGACCGATCCAATAACCCACCAATAACCGCCCGAAGCAAAGAGATTGATTCACATTAGCTGCATAAGAGTGTTATAATAACCTTTAAGACGTATAATTACCGAGGCGTCAACGTTGTCTGCGAAAGTGAAATTGGTTGCACAACAGTTCCGTAGCACATCCCGAATTGAATGGGTCCTTGGATCTTGATAACCTTTATATTGTTCCGAAAACTGTTTTGAATTTAAACGGATATGAATTTAGTATCGGTGTGATCAGTGCGCGACGTCAACTTCGTGAGTTCGTATCGTGATAGAGTGTCGTGACGGGCCGCCGTTTGGGGATTAAATATGGACACGGCAGATTTGACCCGCGGGATGAGATATACTTGCAAAATTCAATACCAAGGCTTCCAAGTGCGAGTATGTAAAAATACCATAAATCGAGAAAACCGGGTATACACCAATACTATTGTGCGCGTTATTGGAACGAAGTTAGACGGAAAAAATTAAGACGAAAAGTTGTAACGACACTTTTTGCTATCTTTGTCGTTTGCATTTACATAATGGTCAGTATTTTCGAGACATTGCACAAGTGCCTCCGTGGCGCAATTGGCTAGCGCGTTCGGCTGTTAACCGAAAGGTTGGTGGTTCGAGCCCACCAGGAGGCGATATATTTTTGTTTCCCAAAATTATTGATTTTTTGTACATAATAAAAAATAATGAAGGAACTTCATTCCATCCGGGTGTCCCTTGACACCTCTCATTTTTTTTTATCTATATAAGGATCGATTTTCAATGTATTCTCAGCCCTGGAAGCCGGGCGCGTTAGCGACTAGCAAGTACTTCAATACCTGCAAGTATTTACCGCCAAAGCCAAAGCTACTTGTTGAGCGAGGAAATGCCCAGCCCTTGGGTCGCCGGTTGAGTCGACATTTAATTGAATAGATTATTAACTATAATTTTTTAAAAACTTGAGAGGTGTCAAGGGACACCCGGATGGAACGAAGTTCCTTTCGATTAATTAGTGAAGAAATTGTAATAAAATTTTATTTTTTTTCAAGTTATTTATTATGTACAAAAAACCTGTATACACTCAACAAAAATAATCGTCGCGACACCACACTGTTCAATGCGAAATAGAAAGACGAAACGAAAATATCTGGCTTGCTTTCTATAAGAGAAAGAGAGACAGACAGAGAAACATGCGCACGCCGCACGGCTTACAAAAAGTGTCGTTACAACTTTTCGTCTTAATTTTTTCCGTCTAGCCCCCTTTCGCAACGCGCGATAAGGAACTTCGTTCCAAAAAAAACAAAAGCTAGTTCGTACAATACGTACCGTACCGAGCAGAAACATCTGTCTTCGCTCGACCCACCAAACCGAGCAACGAATACACATACATTGTAATCACTCGCGTATAAAATGAGATTCAAGAAAGCCTATCAGTACCTCGGCGAGCGACGTGTGAATACGGAATATGGTTCACTAATCATGGTTTAGGATGAGAAACCGCCGATGGGAAGTGGAGCACGCTGGTCGGACGACCATTGTTGGTGCCGAGGTTCGTTACCAATTCTTTCAGCTTCTAATAGAAACTTCGTATTTTTTAGACGCGCTGTTACTTTCTACGGAGACGTTGTGTTGATGAGAATAAAATCGGCGGTTGTTGAATGTCGATATGAATTAGGTATTTAATTAACATATCTACAGGTGATTCAGATGGGTTTTAAAAAGGATATTTAATTTAAAAAAAATGCTCACAAATAATCACAATAGTAATTCTGTTGGGAACAAAATTATTTCAAAATTCATCATTTAATATATTTTTTTAAATATACATTTCGAATTTCTGACTTTAAATAATGAACAAATCAAAATGCGCGAGCGGGCTATTGCTAACGGTTGTGACTTTGTTAAATACCGCGCGGACGAAGTCGCGGGTAATTTTAATAAAAAAATGTATATCTATGAATTACAGCGTTTTTACACCATACACACACAATGGTGTATTATTTTTCATTTAGTCTACAACCTTATTAAGTAATTTAATTGTAATCTATCA
This sequence comes from Pheosia gnoma, assembly GCA_905404115.1. NCBI lineage: Eukaryota > Metazoa > Arthropoda > Insecta > Lepidoptera > Notodontidae > Pheosia > Pheosia gnoma. The sequence goes on along the minus strand of FR989899.1, from coordinate 8,951,844 downwards.
AATAATTAACAGAAAGCACTCATTAAACGTGCTGACACACTTGACCGAAGAAAGGAAGTCGCAACGGTATTCCGTCTGTTAGATATACCGGTAACCAAATGACATGGGAACTGGGTATGTAAGGCATATTTCATATAATAATGGTGTATTTACATTAGATCGTTCGCGGTTTCTGGTGCTCGGACGAACGCTCGTAACTAACAATGCTCATTAATCAATGGATGCCATAAATTACGGTGAATAAGCGCAATTTTGTGGCCTTTTCAAATTAGACGGTTGTTTGCGTCTTACTAAGTAGGTAGATTGGGGTCTTGAAAAAAATTCACTGTCTGCCACAGAGCTGTGGTTCGAGAGCCGCACCTTATTCAGACATTTTCGTTCTGATTTTCTATGCCAGAGTAACATATATTTCGATGGTTGTTTGTATCGGATTATCGCCGCACAAGAGAAATGCAATGCGGGGTTAAATGATTATGAACCGCCCAAAGTAGGAATTTTCCGTCAATCTTTCATAAATTTACGATTCTTTTCAGTTCTTTTCGCATATATTTAGCATGAAATCATAATAGAAGTCAATTCCAAAGATATTATAAATAAAAAAAAACATACTTAATAATCTGGACTTAAACGGCAATATAAATTAAAACTCGATACACTTGAGCGCGCTCGTCAATAGCACGAGTCGGATATCGCGGAAGTATTGTGTTGCATTCGCGTTGTTTACGATACATTGCGCGCTCAAAAATTTGAACATTTAATATTAGTAACCCATGACTTTAGACACTAAAACTTTCTATAATTTTATTAAAGGCATTATGGTGGAAGCTCAGGGTCAGCGCGCGAAATTCAAAATGTCAATGGTTTTCATTTTTTTACGAAAAATTTGGACATCTTTACGATGTAATTTAGTGTTTTGCGATATTAACATTCTGCATTGGATGTCTCGATGTATTGAGTTTGCTAACAATAAGACTTTAATGACAATATGCGGTCGTTAATCACATCATTCAATTCAATGCCATTTCACACGAATCAAATGTATCATTATCAATCAGTAACCAAGAATGAAATACTTACTTAAATCAAACAATGTGATGTTAACTTATTCCATAATAATAGTGTTATCTGTGTTAAACTGCTATTAAAGAATAAGCAATACAATTTTTAAAGGTAAACTTAAAAGGAGGTACATTTATATTAAGATTAACTTTTCTTTTTTTCCAGACGAACACACCAACTCTACGGCCCCACACTAAGCAACGCTTGTATTATGGACACCGTACAATGGACTGGGGGCGAACCCAGTATACATTACTTATATCGATATTAAACATTAATGACATGGGTACAAACATTCGTGCCCATCACACAAAGTTTGTCTCTACCAGGATTCGAGCCCGGGACCCTCGGCACAGAAAGCAGGGTACCAACTGCGTTAAGCAGGCGGTCAAACTTCAACTTAATTCTGTCATTTATGTGTGTTGAAATGTATAGTATTCCGACACATAACAGTCAAAATTTAATCCAAGTTCTAGTTAAATAGATACTATCTCAACTACCGTCAACGCATTGAAATGGAAATCCATTATAATCCCAAGCGTCTAATTTCTCGATCGACTGAGGTAAAGCAGCAATTTAATTACAACGCAACATCTCAAAAGAGACGATGATAAATTAATAGAATTCAACATGATACCTCTCGCAAAATAACACTCCATATTCCCAACATACGTAACGCTCACACAATATGCAATAATACATTCAATACTGATTGCTATTAAAACAACGTCCGTTTTAACTATCTATTAACAGTTACATAACAATATTTTATAATCATACGAGAGCGCAACACGACAGATAAACAGTGATACCATAGATAGGAAATTACATGCGAAATGTCACAGCTAATTGAACTCCGCGTATGTAACACAAAGAAAGGCACGGGTCAACGATTCAGCGAGCTAACGGTGCGCGGATGTCAACTGCGGGAACCCGTTCGAGCCCGGCGCACCGCTGTAACCACCGCAAACTACACTCCGATGACAAGCCCGGATAATAAGATATTACTATTTATTACGCCAAAGAAATTCCAAGAAGTTACGCTACCAGTGCCTCTTTGACACCGACAACAATGCCGAACGCTTAGATAGCGTCGCCTACGTCTACAACTCGAGATGTAAATGACTGACAACATTTTATTGACGTCTCGACATAATGCTGGAAGATACGAATGCGTTTGTCAAGATCCAACCATTCAGATGTGCATGTTAATCATCTTGATTGTTGACTCTTGATTTCTTTTGAGCTGCTCCTATAACTCGTACACTTTCGTCAATATCGATCACAACTGCGTGTCGATAGCCATCGAGATCATTATGACACTCGTCAACTACGCAAAACAATTTGAATAATGTGACTATCGTCAATGTATTGTATTCTATTACATCGCGATAAGGTTCCTATTCATCAAGTTTCGTTTGTGCCAGCGCACGTTCTGTTGTCGTGTACGTCACACGTGTCTGTTTATGTCCATTCTGTCACAACACTGTCCAACTGTCGTGACAATCGTTGACTGGTGAAAATGTACGAGAACATGTTTTCTCGATTTGCATCAACAACATTTAAATACCCACCAGTTAGAAGACAGGAAAAGCCTATAGGACCGAGGGAAAGTGTTCTATAAACAAACGAACGTTGAGTCTAATCGGTTCGCTTGTTTGGCGGCTTTTAATCTGAACCACACCAAAATCCAACTTTCCGGTATAACTAAAACAAAACATAATTAGTTATAGGGTCGCTGTTTGAAAATTAAAACAAAAGAACTCATTCAGAGTTAAACAATTGACATTCTCACAATTATCAGATAGCTCACATCTTAATATAGATGTAAGTGAATTCCATACAATTATGGAAACTTTCTAGTGTACAGGGATCGCTTTCAATGGAGTTCAGGTAAGAGCCAGGGTCATGTGCGATCACGGTTGGTTGGTATTCAACATTTATGAGCTTGCCAGTGAGTTGTTGTTTGGGTATATCACTAGAATTCTGGCTAAATGCATGCACAATTCTTAACACTTTTCTTGAACTACTCCTTTCGCAAGCACCTTGGGCTAGTGGTTTGGGCGAAGGCCGCTTTGTTTACTATACCGGACTGTATTGATTGCGAGTTCGATTCCCGTCTGGGCAAATTCCAGATATTACAGAAATTGAAATTCCAAGTGGCACATCTACCTGGCAACATTTAAAACTATGTATTTGCAATATTTATTGAGAGATTCTTAAAATCTATATCTCATTTTTATACTATCATTTCAAGTTTAGTATAGTGCGAAATGAAACATTATATGATAGTTGACGAAATTAAAGCAAGAGGAAGTACAAAAAAAAAAAATGTTCAAAATAACGCACAATAGTCCCATAAAATTAGAAAGATAAATAAAATCAAACATGATCACCGACTTTCTATAGCATGATACAGATCGCAGAGATGCTGCGTGCTATTATTTGCGAAAGTCTAGATCGCTGAGCGGACGGAAACGAATTAATTATTGTTGATAATTAGCTGTGTGTGACCTTTATTTGTTTTTTGGTTCTCGATGACGTGAAAGTAACAACACAGTGAGGCATTGTGTCGCACAAACCAAAGTCTATTAAAGAAAGTTTCACTAGTTAACTCACATTGAGTAACCGTCTGGTCATATGGACTATGTAATTCCATTCATACAAGATCAAATGGACTGTTTAATTGGACACCACGCCCGGGCCCCTTATCTCAACTCTTTCAATCACCTATCACGGCTAATACGTCTAAACGAGACAAAGGCATCGGCTAATTTGCTTGTCAGTACAAAATAATCAACATTGATCTAGCGCCGCTCGCGCACACAATACTCAGCGGCACATCGAAGGAAACTAGTCCTTATCATATTGTTTTAGATTTCATATTCATTTGTGTTGCGATCGAGACCTCTTCTTCGATACTTCCGAATCATAAATTAATAGCAATCCAATCTGTACTCTGATTGGTTATGATAAGTTTTTTTTCTCTTTAGCGCTTCGGATCGAGCTTCTTCTAGTCGAAAGAGTGTGTCAAATGAGATCCAATTTGATGTTTGAGGCTGCTGTATGCCGTCGATAGCCCGAGGTGCAAATCATTAAGTATACTTTCGCTATTCTCGTGACGTGCATTACTTGTTCTTTTATCGTTACCGTCTCCTATCTCAGACCTAATCTTTTGGTAAACAAGTTCACACGAAGTGAATTCGCTCAACCGTAATTTCCTGTCCGCAAATTAATATTTCGTCACTGCAAAATCAATATCGATGTATTGATTTTCAACTTGGCTAGTAGATTGAATAAAGACTAGAGAGATAATTCAGACTAGCAAAAATACCTATACTTTAACCTGAAGTACTCCTTGTTAAAAAAATATCTTATCTGCAGAATACTTGTTAGTTTTACACCTCCTCAAGATCCTATGCCGATGGGCACATACAACACATCTCAAAATCATTATTAAAGAAACTTCTATAGATGACCTTCTAAGTTCAATAAACTTGTGCGCTTTGAAGATTCGACTTACAACATTTTTTGTTAATGACCACAGAACACGACATACCATAATATAATGGCCAATCGGCCTCCGCAAAGATCAAAGCAACAGTAAATCGTACAGGAGTCACGACACGATGCTATCTACCGACTTGAGATTTGACGTTTGATCATCTACTGCATTGAATTCTAAAACAAAGATCTAATGACGCCTCTTACGTAAGTAATGATCTCTATACCTTTGTAATAGAAAGCAATTTGTGTGTATTGACAGCAAAAGTAATTTTGCACGAGTGTACCAGAGTGCCGATGTTGATGGATGAGTTTGCAACACGAATGACGACAAGTGCTGTACATCTGCGGCTACCCATTCAAAAGGAATGTGCTAAACACATTTTGAATCCTATGCAAAACATTTTTAAATTCACACTTAATTGCAGTCCTTCACAATGTTCTTTTGTATAGTGGCGCCTATTCATCACACATGACGTCTCTGCATAATAAAGACGATAATATTACACGTTATAATACACTTGTAAAATTAATGTGTCTTAATTCAAAGGCTTTGTAGAATATGGAAGCGATAGTTTTATTATTTTTATTGATCGTTTCTCAATGTATGCTAGCGTAACGAATATATTAATCCTAAATTATCTCAGCACTCTCTCTCTCACTCAAAGCAGTGATAGTCAAGTTGGTAGAACGATTGCCTCGGTAACGAGGATCGCAGGTTCAAACCCCGGCTCGCACCTCTGGGATTTCTGGATTTCATGTGCGAATCTCATTTTCAACCACGATTATCACGTGCTAAACGGTGAAGGCCAACATCGTTAGGAAACCAGTATGTCTGAGAGAATCCCTCGAAAGATGTGTGAAGTCCACCAACCCGCACTGGGCCAGCGTGGTGGACTATGGCCTAATCCCCCTCGCATTGAGGGGAGGCCCGTACCCAGCAGTGGGACAATAAAAAGGGCTGGTATTATATATAAATTTTCTCAAGTAGCTAGATGATTAGAAATAGCGTACAAGAATTGCGTGAACATACACTGTTACAATATTATTGATTGTTTAGACGCTGTTATTACATTGCTGACACTCCCTGATATATTAGACTTACGAATCGCGGAAGCTTGTGCTATTACGACAATGTATGCAGATATTACTGAAACGGGATGCTTGTTCACGTGTTCACTCTCTTGAGAATTATCTGCGTTCATTTTGATTTATTGTATCATTGGAAATGTTATGCCAACAACTTATTTATTTAATGTGGTCGATAAATGTTATATGAGTCCTACTGCAAATCTATTATTACCAAAGTGTTGACATGAATCATTTCAAGAATACTACATTTGACGGCCTGATTAGCGCAGTGGTAGTGATTCTGCTTTCTGCGCCGAGGGTCCCGGGTTCGAATCCTGGTAGGGACACAAGCTTTGTGTGATGAGCACGAATGTTTGTACCCGAGGCATGGATGTTTAATATATATATAAGTATTATATGCTGAGTTCGCCCTCAGTCCATTGTACGGTACCCATAACACAAGCGTTAAGCTTAAAATGGGACCGTATAGTTGGTGTGTTCGTATGGCGATATTTATTTATTTATAAAAAAGAATAACTTATGCAGCTATACAAGTATCATCGGCAGAATTTAATTTCTCATGCTTAATGAATCTGATTTCACCTTCATTACTATAATTATGCTATGTGGGTGTAACCATTACAAATGTAGCTTTGGTCTCAAGCTGACATCTCGAATCATGATTTATTTAACCCATTACCATTTCCGTGTGTACTTGTTTATTACCATTTCCTGACCTTCACCGTCTAAATTCATTATCGATGTTTAAACATAGGTACCTACGCTTTCACTTTTTAAACCATTTTCCCTTGTTTGTTCGCGCCGAGCCGTGCTCCTTATAGGGTTGGGTGAAAGGAGTATATTGTTTTACTTGCCTTTTGTGTGGTGTCCCGTTGATTTGTCGCTTAATTTGGTTGTTTCCCATCACACTTCCATCTATAATAGGAGAGCTTATCACAATGGTTATCGTGAGAATTTTGTGTTTCAACATTTAGTTGATAATTTGTTGCACTATGAAAAGCTATCCAAGATTTTTTTTTTTTTTTTTTAGTACATTATAGGCAAGTATTTGATCTCGATCTCACCCGATGGTAAGTGACGATGAGATCCACGATGGAGCATACTTGCCTAGGTAGGAAGGCGGCAGTAGATCGAGACGCTACATTCACTAGGCACATGCAGCGCAACTGATCTGACCCGCCATCCATGAATGGCAACACCGAACATCATGCCGGAACACGGCTAGGCCGCTTGGCGACATGGCTTTGTTCAGTGGGTGGTGATTAGCCACGGCCGAAGCCTACCACCAGTAAAAGTACCTACCACCAGTAGTAGCACCAGTAAGATAAAGTGTAACAAAATCGTAACTGCAAAAAATATAAAGATCAACGGTAAATGGTAAAGCTTGAACCGTGAATACACTCATAAACATTCTGGATCATAATCCAAGTTAATACCAGTGTTTACATTTTCTTATAAAGTTTAATTCGCACCTTCGCTCTTAAAGCAAACTGATGGTGCTTTTACAGCTACCAGGCAAACATAAAAAGTAAAAGCTCAACACACAAAACGCTGTAGGCTTGCGAAAATATGCGTAGTCGATGCATTAATTGTACTGTTACGTCCACTAAGGAATAAGAAAGTAGCTGATATGTACCGGTCCAGTACAAATGGACGGGTTTGCAAGGTCGTTGCCGCATGCCTTTTCGTGGTGAATACCTAATTAACTTATCACAAGGCATATCATGTGGCCCTTTCTCCCTTCTTGGAACAGAGATAAAAGTACCGCGCATTGGTGTTAACTTGAACATTTAATTTTGGAAAAATAATCTTTTGATGTTTGAATAACAAGTAATGTTTATATATGTTTTTTTTAAAGATACCCGCAAATTATTGGTTGCCTAAATAGCCGCAGCAATGATGATCAATGTTGGTGGTGGTGGTTGTTGAATTTAGGTGGCAATAATAATAAATAATCGAAAAAAGAACCATGCAATGTGTTTGAATATAAGGTGTCACAAAATAGTGTAAAATATATATGAATAGATAGAGATGTATTGGTGGACGTGATCCATATAACTTACCGATGATGTATAAAATAATTGTGTGAATTATATTAATAAAAAAAAAAAAAAGTGAACTAGTAGCGTTTGGCCGTGCGCTCAGTTCAGGATGTAGTTTTTTAAATGTCCGATAATTTTGTTCATTTGTTTGGGAATGTTATCACGTTAAACCAATGTTGGCCCAGTTAAAATATTTTGAACTTTTATTGTTACAAATTACATAAACATAGTAATTTAGAAGGGACGGTAAGGGTAACAAATGATGATAACAGTAGTCAATGTTTCACTGTCCTGCTCCAACCCATGTGACGGACGATGTCATTTTGCCATTACGAAATGCAAATAAAAACAGTGATGGGAGAGCATTATACTGTACTTTCTATTACCATTAATGGCTAAGATTATGTGTCTGTATTCATTGTTTATATACAGTCCAAGATATGTTCTGAAAACTGTCTCTAATTTTAAGACACTATTTGTATAAAGCATCTTTGAAACGTAAATGTTTTTTTGATTTCCTATTTCTCCGTTTCATTTTCGCTATAGAATTATATATATACTGGATTCTATGGTAGAAATCCAATATAGTATTTCACGAGTAAATTAGAATCGAATTAAATTAAAAGAACATCCTAATTTCAATAGGGAAGATGGCTGGGTGCTACCACCGACTTGATCCAGTAATTAATATGATTAAATCCAAAACCAAGCGCGCCATTGCAATACACTGTGACCCCTTTCTGCGTATATCGGACCGCAAACAACTACTAAATATGATGGTACCTCAGTTCTAACTATGACACTAGGACGTCTAACGCCTCAGTTCTCCCGTGACCATGGTTGCTGTAAAGCAGCCGAAACGTCTAGAACATAAGAAACATAAAATAAACGCGTTTATTGACCTAACATTATTTACTTTACCTGTATACGACAATCAAACACGCAATTTGCACAAATTTAAAAAAAGAATACGAGTTACTAATAAAACAACATTTACACGGCAATTTTCGCAAGTAACCGGCGATTACACAATATCAAGCGTGCACGTTTATTATGTTTGTACGGAGATGTCAACTCATTCGCATGTGCGTGAGCGCATCATCCGTGAAGGCCACAGCGCTTGGCATCTTGGGTTTTGTGAGTGGTTTGATGATTCATATTTCTGTTTTTTTTAATGCTCCATCATACAGCCCTCACCTCAATGAGCCGTAGTCCACCTCGCTGGCTTAGTGCGGATTGGTGGATTTTACAAATCTTCCGAGAACTTAGGTGGTCTGAGACATGCAGGTTTCCTCGTGATGTTTCCCTTCACTGTTCGATTACAGACTCGCATATGAAATCATGAAATCTCAGAGGTCCGAGCTGGGTTTGAAACTGTGACTCTTAGTTCCAAGACAAGCTTTCAACCAACTGGGTTGTTTCTGATTATCATATTTGATAAAGTTTTAATATGCACGTAAATGTAGTATTCTACATAGATAAGATCCTGCTTTATGTGCTGTGTGTGCCTGGTTCGAATCCTGGCACGGCCAAACTTTGTGTGATGAGCACGAATATTTGTACCCGAGTCGTGGATGTTTAGTATCTGTACAAGTATTATAGGATTCGTCCCAAGTCCATTGTTTGGTAACCATAATACAAGCGTTGCATAATGTGGGACCGTATAGTTGGTGTGTTCGTCTGGCGATATGAACAAAAAAAACAACTTGTCAATCCTTCTCGTATGATTTAAGCATCCGGCGGTGGATTTGTTCATGATACTTCCTACATCACTGTTCCCACGTGATGTTGCATAAGGACGCTAACACCGCGTTTACATAAACCCTTTAGTTACTTAATAATGATATCGTACTGGTTACTTCTCAACACACGGTGTCGGCGGCTTTGAGGTAAATTTTAAGTGATAATTAATTTAATTCACATCCTGGGTAATGAGGTCCTTTTACTTATGGGACACGGAATTTTATTTATTATTGCTATATTTTTGTGTTTCGTGGGAATTCCTATTTCATAAGTAAATATATACATAAGACACCGTCTTGTTAATTATACATTACGAGAGAATTATATATTGTTCCAATAAAGTTTGACTTGTTTTATGAAAAATATATCTGCTGTAATTTGGACAGAAAAAGAAGACTAAAGAAAAAAAAAGACAATGTAATCCAAGATTTACAGATAACCCTAAACATGCGGGAAGTTGAACCGTAAAGTTGTAAGGTTTGTTTAATTTAAAAAAAAAAATATTTCTTTGATAAATAATGTGTAAGGATATTAACCATTGTGTGTTCATAAACGTGCACGATTTTAGGAAATTGTAATAAAATAGTATGACCTGACTATTAAAGTTCTCCCAAGATGTCCGTAAAATTTTCAGTAAAGTATCCACATCTTTACTGATAGGGGTAGGGGATTCATTTCATTATCATCGTTATCAACATTATCATCATCATCACGGGTACATATAATTCAATAACAATTATCAAGAATTACTCGAAACTGGCACGAATTGCATTATTTTGTAGCTGGTTGCCAACCTAAAAAAAGAAGAAGAAGAAAGTCACCGATATTTGACATTTAGTGACTAACAGGGCGAACATATTGATTTCTTATATTTACGCGAATACTACATTGAAATAAAACTAATTTTATGAATTTTATCTTTTCTATATTATTTTATCTCAGGGTGAAACTAAATTGATCACAGTGTACTATTATTCCGCTATAATATATCTAATTAAAAATAATACCGATAAGATACAGCATGTTTTACTTTTATTCTACGTGTTTACAACGCCTTTTATCAAGACAGCGAGTAAAATAGACTAGTCGTGTGTTTCTTGTTTTATATTTAGCTGTGAGTGTGGTAATGTGAGGCGAGGAGTATCTTACTAACATGCACTTTCCAGTAATTATTATCTATCCCGTGCTACCAATAAAGTAGTTTCTTTTTTTTTCCTTGTTTATTGCATTATAGGCAAGTATTTGATCTCGATCTCACCTGATGGTAAGTGACGATGAGATCTACGATGTAGCATACTTGCCTAGAAGGTACCTGTTCACTCTCGACTTTGTCTAAAATAGAGACATGACGTCAAATGAAACAAATGAAAGATGAATCTCCCGTCAGTCATCACGAAGCCGACGCAAATTGCTGTCTGTAATGTGAGGTAATCATTAGGCCAGCTGTGGACGGCTTAGCTGATGGATAATGTCTTAAGGAAGGCACAATTTTGATCGACCGATGATCACATACAAGCCCTCACGACTACTGAGCCAATGATGCGATGAATACGATCAATATACGATAAGTCAGTCTAATATCCAGTGTTTATTGATTAGAATTATCATCTCGGCGATTGGAGGCTGCATAATCAATTGTAAGATGTCATAACAGTTTAATATGTAGAAACTAGAAAGTCTATCATTTGTTTCCGATAAGACATATCTTTTGATCGAATATTATGTAAGTATCTGGCTGTTTTATATGAGTTCTTTCATTTTGCGATGCAGCGCCTAGACAATCTGGATTGAAGTGTGACCGGTGAATGGCTGAAACAATTGAAATAAGAACAGCTCCATTCTTTGAAGGTGTACTCCCGGTTTATTCTACTCGTACTAAGCAGCCGAAACGTCGGTAACGTAAAAACATAAAATAAACGCAATAAAATCCGCAAGATTAGTTTTATTTCATTTATAATGCAAGAAACTTAATGGCAATGAAAGCAAAACTGTTCTTTTGTTTCACACTCCTACCATTTTAAATCCATTAAATATTCTATATACCTACCTAGTCAATCTATAGTTAAAATAATAGGAGTATTTTTCTTCTGTGGCATGCCTACGAACTACATTCAAAAAACATAAAAAAAATCTCCGAATACAATTAGCAACTCTCTGTAGTGGGTTCATAGCATTTATATTCAGGCGTTCAATATTATCAAATTCCATAAAATATTATTAGTATTGAATTTGAATATATATTTTTTCATCTACACGGTGCAGTTTCGAACGACAGCGGTAGACTCATAACACGACCGTCGCCGTTCAGACCGTAATTCCTAATGAACAAAACCCGGGTTACTTTTTTAAATATAAAAATAAGTTATGAGTATAAAAATATAATGGCATTTAGACTATACCTGTGGGGTCTAACTTTATTCAATATAACTGTAGCGGCTCCTAACTTACACCACACCGCTGGGAGTGTGCATATTAATATCCCTAACTGTGTAGTGGACCACAGTTATTTTTAGACCCATTATATTACAGAATAGGTGTAAACGCTCGTGAATTGAATTCCGTAAGAACTCCGCATGCATTAGGTATAGAAAGTAATTTGTTTGCGACGAAAGCAAAGTATCGATTTCAATTAGTTTTTGATCGTTTCTTTTCTATTTAGAGATTTTATAAGCTTTCAATTTCTGAAGTCATTATAGTTTTTTTTTGTGAGTTTGTTAATATTATGGCGGTCATTATCATTCTATGTTCTTACATAGAAGAATGTACCTAGAAGTAATTATCCTTCGGTGATTCTCGTGTCGTACGTATCAGTATCAAAGTTTTTTTTTCTTAAATTTACAGTAACTATAATCAGTTCTTAGGTTGGGGGTTAGTTACCTACATATTTTTATGGTCTCTGCCTTAACGTTAAATTCATAAGATGTAAGAAATCATTCAAGACAACTTGGCATACAATTTCCAAGTAGGCACCTTCGTGGTTTATTATTAATCGCTCTTACATTATCGACTTACGTGAAATTTGGCCACATTTACAAATGACATTATTGGAAGAAAGTTAAAGTAATATGTCATTCGCGTTCACTTAAATCATACTGAGGTTATACATTTCCCGATATTCATGTTTTTAAAAATATCCTTTAATTAAACATTGGGGTTTTTGTACAAGTATTACTTGAATACGTAATAATAATACCTAATTTCGCCAGACGAATATGGCAACTGTATCTACGGGCCCAGATAGATACCGTAAAATGGAATGGACTGAGGACGATCCTAGTGTACTCAAAGTACTAATTACATAGGTACAAACATTGGTGTTCAACTCACAAAGCTTACCAACTGTGCCAGTAGGTATATAGGCTTATTACGCTAATACAAATAACATTAAAAATAAGTAGAAATCTAAAATTTCTTTTTTTGTGTGGATTGGAAAAAAAAACTCAATGTACCCTACATTACGTTTTTTTTCCATGCTCAGCGTATCCCTTTTTTAGTTTTTTTTTTAAATTTGAGATATCTACCAAAATTCTGGATTCACATAATGATTAAAAATGCGCTAAAGATGCGCAGGTTCAAAGTTTAGTATACCCTTTCTGCATCACCGTGTACCACGAAAAAAACTTCCATAATAAAACATTATTGCAAAGTTCCGAATAATAATTTGCCCTATTTTATATGAAGTTAATATCATAACAGTACCTTTACCATTGTTGATATTTGTTCACACAAACATTCCGAGCACGGCAGCCATTACCGGCGCCATATCCATCTATCAATAGTCGCATCAAAGCCCTAATTTAAATATAACAAACCGTTTCAATGTCAAACACTGCATCAACAACATCTTTGTCACGTACGCACAATGCGTGCCTTAACCGCACTTAACAAATTAACATACGCATAACTTAGGTTCTGAACGTGTTCACATAATGGTGCGTTTAGAGGAGACGAGCATAAATAATAAAACAACAGCTGTGGATAATGTCGCTTAATAAGATAACTGATAGATTAAGCGATCGAGCACTTTATAGCTTCCCAATATGCGTCTTTTGCCTATATACATTAAGTTAACCACAAGTAAAATAGTATTATTTTTTAAACTTATATACGTTTTTCAAATATTAAGCAAGATTTCGAATAACAACTTTAATTATTTAAATTCTATAAACAATATATATGCTCGAGCGTTTAATCTAAACGTTGACCGATCGAGCATTCAATTGAACAAGCAAGCATTCTATGTAATTCTAGAAAATAATATTAGGCCTTTTTAATGTCCCAATGCCGGGCACGGGCCTCCCCTCTATGCGAGGGGATATACAGAATATAAGGAGTAGATCAAGAGTGAGGAAATATTTACTCGCTTGATCTTTACACGTAATAATGCGAACCTTGGGAAATAATGAACATAAGGTACCGACAGTTTATTTACGTGGGTTTGATTCCGTATAGGAGTTTTGTAGAGTCGTCGATAAATATTAAAGGGCTGTGTGGGTGAAATGGTATGGATTTACTATCAATTTATTGCTGGTAAGTCTACTGGAGCTGGGCATAATAATTAAAAAAGATAAATAGAGGATACAATATTTTATTTTTCAACCGGTGCAGGTCCTAAGGCATCGCTCACTGCCAAGTCGAGGCATAACCTAACACATTTAAAACCGCACCTTTATTAAAAAAAAACAAACCCTTATCTCATGTTTGCCGCGATAAGTATGTAAGTATGTATGCATTTAATATTTCTTTAACATACTTAAGCTACATTTAAGTAATCTATACATTACAATTGCAACTATTATTAAAAGTAATTTCTAATGCCTTTTTAAATGAACTAAAACTTTCTATTAATTTGGGGGGTTAGTGTTTACATCACTATGGTGCGCCCATGTTATTTAATCGATCGTTGTAGTAAACTTACAATTAGTTTTTATTTTACTCACGCCATGAATTACAATCTATTCTATCAAACCACAATGGCACTTCTAATTCTAATTAATTACCCAATGACATAACCGTAGAACTACATCCGGGAGGTCATCTTTCAGTCGCATGACGTCATATCCTAAATGACCATCATCATATTTTTTTATTTCAACAAGGAGTCGAAGTGTCGAGTCATTTGACTTGACTGATCCGTGACTTGTTTCGTTGAAACCTAGATTCACGCGTTTTATAGGATCATTTAAAACAAATTGCATTTTGTATTTATGTGTGGAACATTACTCGTGTCTGTAACACGTCGGGTCAAGGTTGGGACGCAATTAAGTTCCTTAAGGTAGTTACTGAAGTCGTTAAAAGCTAACGTACGAGTCATATAACAGCGATATAAAATAACATTACGCTGTAATTAAATTTGATCTATTCCTTTTATTCTTCGCTATAAGATTAGAATTCTGAAATGACATGATATTATACTCATCCTATAAGTGTTTTTAACCAACTTCAAAAAAATTAAGGAGGTTCACAAGTCGAGTGTATTTTTTAATTATTTATGGAACTCATACTGAACTTTTATTATTATTTTCTTTATTACATTTATTAACAGAACAGTCAATATTATGATCAATCAAGCAAAAATAAAGGCGATTCAAGACCTCCCAAAACGAAGACCATCGTTAATCTTATAACCGCCCAAATGGCAAATTAAAACTCTACTAAATTACAATCAAGATAAAAGAAAGGCACAATAACACACGAGTATTACATAACGATAACTCTGACATTTGACGGCGAACAAGAAGCTGTAATTTGTCGTTACGCAACATGAACGTCCTTGCAAGGCCGCGTGTAGGATGCGCCGGCGCACCATACAACACCGCGATAAATTGCGATTGAAATATTATGGAAGTATTTATGGGGGCGGTAGTATTTCAGTTATATACAATGTGATCCAGAAAGGGTATACTACCATTTGAACCTGCTCTTCTTTAGCGTATTTCTAATCATTAAGTATGAGAAGTCACATTTTTTTGCAGTTTTTTTTTATAATATAAACAATGTTCTTAATTAATAATGTTATCTTTACAACCAACACCTTTTAAAATAGTTCGCACATTTTTTGTACGTAATAATAATATGTGAAATTAAATATTGCAAGCAATAGGAATCGAACCAAGACAACAATAGCCACTGAGCTATTCCCGTTCGCGTTAATGTACTTAGTTACTCGTACATAAACAGGTCCGTCCTTGTAAGGCCGCGAGTGGGCTGCGCGGGGGCAACTTGCAACGAGCCGCTATTATGGTTACCAAGCTGCAATTAAATGTTGGATAGAGTACGGAAAATATAATTATTTTGGCATAGCATTTTGATGCATACTTAAATTAATTTAAGTTTGATTAGCCGGATTGAGTGTACCATATTTCTTAGACTCATAGTTACTCTTAAGCACTTTCTAGCAACTTTGGGTCCTTGTATTTTAACATAAGCTCATTTTAATAATTTTGCAAAAATTTAGTTAGTATATTAAGCCAAAATCAAAGGAAGCGTATGTACCTGCTTTCTTCAGTAAGATCTATTTAATTTCTGGCTGGCTATTCAGCGAGGAAATACGGCCAGCATCTTGGGCACGCTACCGCATGGGCCAAATTTTTTACACATTTTGTAGCTTTTCTAAGCTCTTTTTAAGTTATATTAGTTTGTAAATATTTCAGTTATTTTCTTTCTAATTGTTATCAAAATAAATTTAATTTCTGTATAGGTTACAGAAATTGAACAAGACCATGTTTTGCCATATAAATCTTTTAATTCAGCGACAGTCCACCCAAACGATTAATACATGGGTGTTGTATTAACAAACGGCCGCCTGCGCGCGCGTCGCGATGCACACATAATGATTACACTGCCTTTGTTGAGCAGTAATCGTGGGAAACCGAGGATAACGAGGCAGGCGGCGCTAGTGATGCGACCACTTGATATTTTGGATACGATAATCCGAGCTATTAAAGCACGCTTGAGTAACTTTACGCGGAGAAGTCGTAGGAAAACAGTCTATCTGTATTATCGTTTAAGATTGATTGTTGAATATTCAATCGTTAATTTGTCCATATTCATAATATTGTTGAGTTCTTTTAAGTTTGTCCAAAAAGAACTTCTAATTCTATGATAGTGAAATAGGATTACGTTAAGTTACCGATGTTAAATTAAAAGTTTAATTTTAAACACACCAACTAGACGGTCCTACATATCACTTGTATTATGGGTACCGTACAATGGACTGGGAGCGAACCCAGTATATATATTACTTATATAGATATTAAACATCTATGACTTGGGTCACACATGGGGACAAACATTTGTGCTCGTCACACAAAGTTGGTTCCTACCAGATATCGTACCCGGAACCCTCGGCAAAGAAAGCAGGGTCGGTACCAACTGCGCTATTCAGGCCGTCAATTAATTGCAATGAGTTATAAAACTATTTCAAATCTAAGGGCAGCACTATTTGAACCCGGAACACATATTTTTTACAATAGTCTTGAGAATCATAAAGCTCAGAAATAGGAAGTCCTAAGCGAATTATGTTTTATGTTCCGACTCAGTATTAAAGCAAGGTTGAAACTAAGATTAAATGCATCGATAGGGGGAGCCATTCTGACAATAATACGAGTTAGTCGAGACGGTTGCATGACTACATTTTGTATTGAAATAGGAACTCGAATAAATCAGCGCAAAATTTTCACGGTGCCTAGGAATTTAATACTTGCAAGAAAGTTGATTCCAGTGGCTCCAGCTTCTGTATCTATAAATCATTGCGAATATTGTGTATCAGGTTTGTTTCATATTTCCGCTTTGCATTACAAATGGGGCAATATCGTGGAGAAAAAGTAACCAATCACAAGTGTCAAACTAAATAACACAAAGTTAAGAAAACCGCATTTATGATATTTGCTCCTCTTCACATACTTACGACTATTATGTGAATTCTGGGCGCGTATTACGGACTCCAACTTCCAAGCACTATACTAAATCACCTGGCAATTTTATATTTTAACTGAACAATACATAGTTATCCCAATAAAAAAATATCTTGTTTCAAAATTGATTGAACGAAATTTATTTTTATTGGGATAAATAATTATACTGATGTGCCCAGCAGTATTATTATTTATCCCAATAAAAAATATCTTGTTTCCAAAAAATGTCGGTCGTAATTATAATTTACAGACAGCGAATAGGTAGTACGATTAATACCTAGCACGAATGTCGTTTAAATGATACTGCCCCCCGATTCACAACCATACTATTCTGATGGAATAGAACGCAACCTCGTTTAAACGTTTTTAAACTTATATATAACTGTCACCTTATAGTTGCTCATCTGTCACTTTTATTATATTTGGTTATCTGTCACTTCCCGGTTTTCTAGAATACAATATCGATTTATAATCTCCGTTTTATTTAACGTTCAGTGATATGTAGCTAATACCACGCCTTCATATTCTAATTACAAAGTAAACTCTCATTACACATATAATGCTTACCGAGCCCGCAAATGAGGTAAGTCGGCGGCGGCTTGAGCACGGAGCGTGCGTACGCGCCGCGCACAGTCTCCAGCGCCCTGGGCGCTCCAGCCACCAGCAGCACGCCCGGCGACACGTACCCCGCGTACCGCAGCTCGGCGGTGGCCGCCGCCAGGGCGCCCGCCCACCAGCATTTCGCGTTCGCTGACAGGAAACTCTGTGGAAGAAAATAAACTGGTTTCAATATACCTTCATCTAAGTTCAAGTGTTTATTGCTATACTTAGTACTGGAATCAAATAATCAGCTAAAAAGATTCGTACCAGCTGATTTAATATATTTTTTTTTTTATTACATTATAGGCAAGTATTTGATCTCGATCTCACCTGATGGTAAGTGACGATGAGATCTACGATGGAGCATACTTGCCTAGGTAGGAAGGCGGCAGTAGATAGAGACGCTACATTCACTAGGCACATGCAGCGCAACTGATCTGACCCGCCATCCATGAATGGCAACACCGAACATCATGCCGGAACACGGCTAGGCCGCTTGGCGACATGGCTTTGTTCAGTGGGTGGTGACTAGCCACGGCCGAAGCCTACCACCAGTAGATCATCTTCGATGTCTCACAACTCGGGTAAGGCTGTAACAGTCTTGGTCTATGTAGCGGTCAGCCTTTTTATATAAGGCTAACAAGAATAGAACTGCCGTGATGATCACGATCCTCAGTCATGAGGGAACGACCGAAGAGAGAACAAGAATAGTGTAGAATATTTTAACAGATTAATGAGTAAGTTATATTGGTCACGTTGATGTATAAAATAATTGTGTAAATGATGTTTGATTTTATTAAAACAAGGCGAACCCGGAGCGTTTGGCTATGCGCCCAGTATAGGTCGTAATTTTTTTATTGTCTAATAATTTGATTTATTTATTTGGGAATGCTATCTTTGTAACATTGTTGGCCCTGTTCAAATATTTAACACTATTTTTACTAAGATTGATATCGTTATTTTTGTATCCCGCTTTGCAATGTGGATAATTTTCTTTCAAACACTTGTTTTATCGATTAATTTCGTTGCGGGTTCTAAGACAATTAGTTTTTCCCCATAAAAAGTACCTCTATTGAGTTCATACAATCCTGGTATCCATCCATTTGGTTCTCGCCAGGACTATTTTGAAATATGATTTTTTCGTTATTTGCCCTGATCTCAGAGCTACTGGGATCGTCCCCATTCCTATGTATAATAGACACTACGTAGTTGGTGTTTCTAGCTATTTTTTTTTCTGCAATTAAAACATAACAGACGATAATATAACTCGTAAAAATTCCCTCCAAAAAGTCATTACCACATATCTGCGATAATCTAGTGAGATACTAAGGATTCGACTCACTCGCGTCTCGAATCAAAATTCGCAGAATCAAAGTCCTTGACCCGCGGTGGCTGGTGGCATTTCGCACATTTCACAACGATGCTCTTTAATACCCATGATACAGTTACTGTTGCGAAATGAACCGCACAATTTAAAGCTACTTGACCCGCCCAAAGTCATATTTTAAATAAACCAAACGTGCGATAATGACACGTTTCGAATTAATCAAAGCATTAATAAAATTGGCGCAGCCTCGGTTTTATAAGAGACACATGATGTATAAAGATCGGTTGAGTTGTACGAATATATGGGATTGACGTCATAACTTATAAAATACATGAATCACAGCTGATGGATCGTATTGAATTCATAATTAATTTATTAGATTCATTTATAAATACGCTACATATACTGTTAATCCAAAATATGTCTCTTTCTTTATTTTGACATTGATTTATTTGTCATCTTTTTATTTTTTACTATCTGTACCTTTTCGCCAAAGATGGCGGAAAATCCAAATTTTAATGTGTAAATCAGTAATATAATTTAGTGGAAAAAACTCATTCAGTGATTTTATTTTTCAAAGAGCACGATAATTCTTAATGTAATTCAACACTTACAGCTAATACTACTTATATTCAAATAAATAGGTAAGGAAAACTACATATTTAATATTTGAAAAACGTGTTAAAAAATGGGTGGTTAAGTACAAAGGATAATTTGATTTTGTTGTGGTTGTTTTATATATAAATTTCAACGCTTTTGCCTAGGAAAAGTGAGTACCTAATATATACAAGTTGATTGTATGAAAGAGAAAACTAGTCTGTTAATATAAAGAGAAAATTGCTACCTCCGATGATAATATTAAGCCAAGGCCTCGCCCCATAGCTTCAGATAAAATGTATAATTAAACGACTATCAAATTGTCAGAATATTATTTCAAATTTCAAAGTGAAATCATTTATTTCGTATAGGCCTACGAGTGCACTTACAAATTGTCATTTGCATATTTTTTTTCGTTAACTCTACAACCTTATCGGAACGTAACCTCAACTAAGAAGATCCGGCGAGAAACTCAGCGGGCTTGTCTTTTTTTAAAAACCATGTTTATTACAAAAAATATGCTCCAGTGTGTTGCCATGCGACGCGCGTCTCAATTAATCGGTCATTTAAAAAAAATCGCGCTTCTTCTGTCACTGACAATGACATACTTAACATTAAATTGAAAGTTTAAAGAATTCCCGTGGGAATATTAAAAATAAAAAACTATCTCTACATCATTACGTAACTCCACTATTACTAATATCATATAAAAACTATAGTCTCGCGTACCTATTTACAATTGTCTATGCTTTAATAACAGGCTCCAACCATCATTAGCTACAATATAGCATTATTAAATAGAGTCTAGCTAGAGAATTATCCCACAAATGGACCTTAAACTGCATTACATTTCTACATCTTAGGGCTAAGTGTTCATTGTGTATGCAACTTTACTGTTATGTAGATCGACGTTTTCCAAGGTGCGAACTTCATAAGTACCTTGTGAAAGCCATCGAAGTACGTCAGGGCTGTTCACTTGTCAATTGTTAGTGTTAGGGTGACCACAAATATTTTATATAAAATAAATTCGGCCGTATTGGTCGTGGTCGCGAGATAATTCTTGCTTTTTGGACATCGCAAGATTCGTTTTGAGCTCTGGGATTGAGGTCCTTGCATTCAAATACCAGGGTGCGTGGTCATAGTTGTAGTTTTATGATACATGTAAACAGTGTCATAGTAGACATGGCTTAGAGTTTACTTTTCCAAAATCATGAAAAAAAAAATTTGTTAGGTCCACCCAGATTTGACGTCTACAGTAGATACAAATTCTGTTATCAAGATTTGGTCCTTATAACAATGCTGTAACTGATATTTTGGCAATTAAATTATTTTGAACTGGGTTCGTCTTACCGTCGCCAACCCTATCGCACTGCAACATGATTATCAACCTTATAATATTGTCCTATAAAACTTTATTGCCAGCAAATGAGATTTTATGACGTCACAATTATACTATCGTATTGGCTGTTTATTATAATCAATGCAATTATGTTCATTACATATATTTGCATTGGGGATACAAAAGGCTTAGGTACCTGTTGCATAAAAAATATAGAAACCCAATAATATCGCCAGACGAACACACCAACTATACGGTCCCACACTAAGCAACGCTTGTGTTATAGTACTGTACAATAGACTGAGGGTGAACTCAGTATATAATACTTATATAGATACTAATCATACATGATTCGGGTACAAACATTCGTGCTCATCACACAATGTTTGTCCCCACCAGAATTCGAACCCGGGACGCTTATTTCACTAATAGAAAACTACATTGTTCCTGATTGCTATATTTCGCATACCGCAGGCGGAACCGCGGACAGAAGCTGGTTCGTAATTTAGCTGAGAAATTGCATTGCTATCGTGGCATCGTCTAGATAATAGTACTCATTGTGTAGTGTCACGCATCGGTGCAAGTTCCCGTGTGAGGATGCGACTCCCAGGCTTTGTTGCTTATTTATGCTTAGTTTTTATAAATAGGGTATCATAATTGATGAGGGTATAGCGTTTCCTGTATCATTTCACATGGTAAGGCAAGTTTGTGTTCGTTGAGACTTCATTTTTTGAAAGTTAGATCTTAAATACTCTACTTCTTAGTTAAATTACTACTCGTAGTCTATCCCCGGAATTTATAGACATTATATAACTTTTTCAACCGACATATAGAAGTGCGCAAAGCAAAACTCTTGTGCGCAGTACTATATGACGTTTTATAAAGTTATAAAACGTCTATAAATTAGGGTAAGAATAGAAAAGTTGTTTTTTTTATATTCCATTAAGTTAATGCAAACAATTTTATAGATATGAAATCCAATCCCTATTTTATTTTCGTCAATGGCAATCAATCCAAGAGCCGCATTAAAAAAAAAACATCGTTCGGGTCGACACGTGTCGCTAAAAAGCGATCTGCTGTATCCAGTCCCGAGCTATTTTTATTTTTTAAATAACTAATGGCGACGCCGTGAACTTTAATAGCTCTCTTATTTGGATTTACGACACAATGCTTCCTTCTACCGTATTTAAGGAATGTTGGATACAGGAAACGTTGCTGACGAATCAAAGAATTTTTAGTTTTATTCACATTCTCTATGTTTATTGGCGTATAATCTTCCTTTTCGAACGCATTTTCTATATTTAAAATTGACTTTCGTATAATATTTTAATAAAATTCGTAAATGGAACGCTACTATCAAATGAGTTTTTCGTATACCTTTTTAAAAAGTTGTTTTTAAGGGGTTTTTTTTGGAAAATTTAGTTGTTTGGTAATTTTATTATCTATTCCTATATCGTTGTAAAAGATTGTACCGTTCATAAATTTGAATATCGATTAAGATACGTTGCATATAAATAATTCAACGTCACAGAGTATACATGACGGCAACTGGGCGCAAATTATAGGAAGCATTAAACGTCCTTATAAATCTAGTCTGTTGAAAGTATGGCAGCCAGACCGTACAGAAGGCCTGTGTTCATTTGATGCATTATCGCTAACTATAGTACCATAGAGTAGAGAGTAGTCTGTGATATTTCCTGGATGCTGCCAATAGGATAGAAAAAAAGTTACGCAAACGTCATCCGCATAAAAAAGGTAGCTTACGTTCCAAAATTAAATGTGTCAACGAGAATGTTTGTTTTAGTTTGAATCCTTTTACTTATCTAATTCTACGGAATTCATTTTTTTTTTCTACAGAATTCTTTCGATTAAGACATTGATTCGGATTGCGAGACAAAATGATACCTTAGATTGTACATCTTCTCTATTTACGCACATATGCAAATATGTATAGGTGTCGAGCGAATACTCCTAAAGTATTATAAATAATCTGATGGACCTTTGAGTAAGGTTTAATTGAATTTATAAGTTAAGATTTCATGGTTTTCCTTTCATTTCATTTATTATTTTGCTAGAGAGATTTGATCTTTATGATTGACCCTGTCGACTGATGGCATAAAAGTACAGGATGTTATTTTTCGGATTTTAGCCGGTTAGACTCGCGAGTGTGGCGAGCGAGTTTTCGAAAATCTTTGTATGCATATTTGTTTATTTTTTAAAACAAGGAATATTTCCATGGTATTTTGAGTATTTCCCTCCAGGTGCGGTTAAAAAATGCATTTTAAGCAATTTAAACAAAAGCGATTTCGTATGCGACACATTAAATCAGACATAATATACTTGGACACCATGCTATTTAATAACTATCTTATCGGGAAAGGCCTCATACGAAAGGACTGACACCAACCAGTAATGAAAAGAACCGTCTACAAATTAACCAATAGAATATCCTTATAATCACGTCACTTCTCCGTGACGACATAATAAACGTTTCCTATTGGTCAATTGAAACTCGCCGGGAAAGAGTGTCACGCCTACATGCTCTGACTTCCAGACGGTACGGGTGCAATATGGCTTGTCCTTTGCTCCCAACAGCACAAAACAATGGAGGGACCGTAGCCCTATTGAGATAAGGGCGAGATTTATTGACACAGCATCGCCTATTTGTATGCAAGTTAATACTTTCGTAATACGAGAAACTCGTAAATCTCAATCATAGTTATTGTGAAGCACTATGTACATAGATTTTATTGTCGTTTAGCGGTTGTGACATAATTGGCTGTGGTTTATTTTAATTCAATAGATTTAGTTCAATTTTGTTGTATTATCTAATCATATTGAAATGGGCTAGGTGTAAGTGACAGTTGGCCTATAAAAATAAGTGTTACTTGCGCAATGGGTAGTCTTTAAACAGAGCAATCAGGATGGCGAAATATACTTAGAAACGTAATGTACGTAATAAAATTCGCAGATAAGATGGTAGTAAAATATCCAGGGATTAGCTTGATTAAGATGTCACGCTAAACTATCTAACCGCTAAGTACTAACTCAAATGTAACTTTAATTTGAGGGCTGCATAATTTTAAAGCATCATAAAAAAATATAACATTACCAGCCGGCTTAAGTTTTAAGAATCTCTCTGTGGGACATTATAGTTCTACACGTGCAACTAACTTTTTGACTGCCTAATTAGCACAGTTGTTTCAAATTATGGTGGGAGCCCTTTGTGTATTAATCACGAATATTTGTACCCGAGTCATGGATGTTTTATAGGTATATAAGTATTATATACTCGGGTCGCCGCTATATCCAGGATTCAAGCGTTGCTTAGCTTAGGACTATATAGACTATATAGTGTGTCTGACAATATATTGTAAAAAAATCATTTTGCAGCAAGAATCTCTATGCATACAAAATAAGTTTTTTTTTTAAAGTGCCCGCGAGACCACACAGACTAAGCACAAACGGCTGTTCGGTGCGCGCACTCTTAAGAGCTCAATAACCCAGCCTCGATGGAATGATATATCGTCTGTCATTTTCGTTAAAACGTAAGTTATATAACCCGTATAATTATATATTTTTTTAATCATAACCAATATAAAGTTCAGACAAAGTCAACAGAGGTTAATACAAGTTTGCAATCAATCAAAGGGCGTATTATGAGATGATTGGATTATGTTTATTATGAGATATAAATTAAAAACAAATTGATGTAGATGTTTATAACTTTTAAACTTCATAATTCTACAACCTCTTCGGAACGCTATGCGTATTCTCATATTCGCTGGTAGTGACAAACTTTGCGTGATGAGCACGAATGTTTGTACCCAAGTTATGGATGTTTGATATCCATATAATCAAAATATACTCGGTTCACCCCCTGTCACTTATACGGTACCCTTAATACGAGCGTTGCTTAGTATGGGACCGTATAGTTGGTGTTTTCGTGTAGCGATATTTATAATCAAAATAATCCATGATACTTTTATAACCATTTTTAAAACGAACGATCAATCAATTAAATCATTCACACGGCACTTAATTTTCATTGACAATACAGCATGCACACATTGACCCACGAAACTCTATCAATGAAGTGAAAGTGATCATATCAATCAAAATGTATCAATGGATATATCAAGAATGGGTGTAAACTGGGTGGAACGACACAGCCATAATTATTGTGAGGCTGCATTCTGAACTGCGGTTCATAGGAAATAGTTTTCACCTCTCTGTATGGCTAGGTCGAGCCGCGACTTGATTGTAAGTGAACCATTACTAATAAGGTCTATATTTGTGTAATGGTTCCGGGTTTGAGAAGAAAATATCAACATTAAGAGATACACACTCAAAAAAGCAAATCAAATTTGAGGTCTGCCAAGTTGTTGACTTCATATATGACTATGACTAATAAAGGTTATATTTGTGTAATGGTTTCGGGTTGGAGAAGATACTTTTTTTTATTTTTTTTATTACGATATAGGCAAGTATTTGATCTCAATCTCACCTGATGGTAAGTGACGATGAGATCTACGATGTAGCATACTTGCCTAGAAGGTACCTGTTCACTCTCGACTTGACTGCCTACATTTAACAGTGAATACTTAAACGTAACTTAAATTTGAGATTTGTTAACACAAAAATGCTTGATAGCGTCGTCTCATACAGTAAATGTGTATAACAATGTTAATCATAGTTTTAAATGAAACAACACATACATTTTCGAAAAAAAAAAAAAAGATGTAACAATATTAGTGTAAAATATTTTAAGAGGTCCATCAGTAAGCTACAAAGGTCACGTTCCCGAAAATAAAATTCTAATTTTAAAAATAAAATTTCAATCCAAGTGCGCGCCGAAATGGTACTACTGGCTTGGTTTCTCAGACTAACATCAAACACTGCTTAAACATGTACTTTATACATAAACGTGATCATTATCACCTACTTGTTAACCCTTTAAAATATTGTACACTTGCCTATAATGTAATAAAAAAAAACACTATTTTTTTTAAAGCTAATATCTAGACATATTAGATTCGGCCTTGAAACAGTGTTTTGATCAGACAAAGTACTTTAATAGCGATTGTAAATTTATTTCTGATATTTATCACTTTTGGCATTAAACGTGCTTACCGTTCAAGGCGGCACTTTCAGTTTGATTTAAAGGCGAAATTGCATTAACGGTTATAAGTTTTTTGTTTTCAAATTACTCTTTACTAGCTGTCCCGACAAACTTCGTGTACCGCATCGGAATCAAACGTATGAGAAAAATAATTATTATTTTTGTGATTTTTTTCTCTCGTGTTGTATTAGTTATTCTGCTATTCGGGGCGAAGAAAAAATCGAAGCACATAATAATCGGGCCACCCGTTCTTGACATATAAATGGTGTTACTAACACAACTTTGTTTTATATATAAAGATATTATTTTTAAATTTTATTTAAAAAAAACAGTCTACCGAGTTAATAGTTGCTGACAACGACGTTGAGCTGGTAAAAAAAATATTCTTATACCATAAACTACAGATAAAAAAAAATAAAGCGTATTTAATCTTGTTTACAGGAGGTTTAAATCTTTCAAAGTAGTTCGTTAGAATGCTGTAAATATTGGCTTACAAAGTCTCACTAGGTAGTAATCGCGTTGTGAGATATTGTTACAGGCAGACAACGAGAGGGGAAATGACTATACTCATTTGACATACTTACATCAAAGACAGGTCAGAAGTCAGTAGGAAAAAAATTCAAAGAATGATATGTATTTATCGATGCAAGTGTAACATCGCATCGATCTTGCTTTGACGTAATGAGATCGATTAAAGAAAGATACAGTCGGACGCAAATTTTAGTGAACAGTGTACATAATTGAAATAAAACTTATTTTACAGATGTTATCGCGTTTATTTTATGTGTTTAAGTAAAAACATGAAATAAACGTAACATACGTAATCTGTAAAATAAGTTTTATTTTAATGTGTAATATTCGCGTAAATATAAGGAATCAAAAAGTGTAGTAATTTCAAATGATATTAATTAGAACTACGTGTATCTAGTTAAAGTAGCTCTTTAAAGAAGGCAATATTATCGAAATATTGATTTAATCATTTCAAGAGAGCGAGAAAAAGTTTAGTAAAATATGTCATAAAAAAAACTAGCTTACCTGCTAAGACTTACTTGCACTTTAATATAGTAACCCAATTAGCCCCTACAGCTAAGCCGACGTTTGGGCTACAAGTGGGCTAACGTCAATAGCGTAATTGTGAGAGTAAGGTTCGAACCCAGCACCTCTCCCTCGGTTACGAGAGATGTCCCTCTAACCTGTTTTGAGATAATGTCGCTTAAGTTGGATTTACTTATACATTATATCTGAAAAAACCAACATCCAGTGCCTTCATTTGATTTTATCGCTGACTGTACTATAACTATCAATATATAATTGTTACAATTTTGAGGTCCAACCGCAGAGGTCGCGGGTCACATTACATAATAAAATAGATGTGTAATGTGGTTTATTCCTGATACACACAGCTCGTTAGAATGACGAGCTTACGCAACCGATGATTGAGCGAAGCCAACCAATTGGGTGCGCCGATTTCGGCAAGCGTATTGAAATACTTTTGATTTGATTATGATAAATTACTAGTGTTTGATTAGTTCAGATAACATTTGGGACATATTTGACGAAACGAGGGTGAGACCTGTTATAGATATTGCGTTCGAGAAATGGCTGCTCTTTTGCAAGCTGCAATTCAGTTATCTAGATCTGTTATCAGTTAATTAATATTGTGACCTCAAACGGGACAATTTTAATCGGTTTACAATAGCTTTACGTAGACGTTTTTTGCGAAAAGAAAAGTCACTTGTAATGTCATTGCAAATGTTTTGTTATTTGTGTAAAGTTTGTGGACTCATTATTGACTGTCCGTAGCTACCATTTAATTAAAAACATTGTGTTTCCTTAACAGATGATCAACTTAATAAATTATAGGATGATTTAAAAAAAACAAATTCCGGAGATATTCGAACATAGAACAGAAAAAAAGTATTCCTTTTTGGATTTGTTTAATAAATTTTGTTTTTACTATGTCCTCGATTATTTAGCGCATAATTTCTCTACCTGCTGTTTCACATTTATTGCAATATATTTCATACAACTTCACAGACATGATACAGTAAATCGACTATCGACTTTAATATCGATAAGTCAATTATATCGAGCAGAATCGATCTAACACGATAAGTAGTTACTTTATTTATTTTATTGCACAACTTTATTGCTCGTTTTATAGTCTATTGCCATCTCTTTGTATGGATTGTATGATTTGTATGGATTTTGTATTACTTATGTCATTTATTGAATGGAGTATACGATAAAATCGTTAATGTTCACGCACAATATGGAGTGTTTTGTCATAATAGTCATTGAGCAATGGATAATAAATGACAAGGATAATAAAACACTAGAGAGAGATAAACGTTTATGACCGGTACCGTACCAAAAGTTACTAGAACCGAGTATTTCGATATCAACTGATACTTAGTTTGGATTTTAAGCTCTTTTTATTTCGTAGCATGCATCTGTTAAATTTAAGTTTTAACAGGTGATGTTTAGGAGCTATGACAATAATTATAATATCGCAGGCCAAAAACACCAATTGTACGGTCCCAAAATGAGCAACGCTTATATTATGGGTACCGTACAGTACGAACTGGGGGTAAATCCGTCTGCAAAAAAATTTACGTAGCCTTTTAGTTATATATAATAATAGTCTTTCAGAAATCCAATCTCTATAGTTTTTCAGTAGGCAAACATATCGAATGTCATCAGCTCTCAGACCTGATAATCTTCATTTGGCGAATATTTCAACCCATATGCCATTTAAAAGCAGATCTCGTTATAACACCATTCTACCACTTAAAGCTAATAAGCGGCTATTACATGCATCCAATAGAGCTTAATTCTAAGAAGTGGGTCGCGACCGGTGATTGCAAGGCGCTACTATCTGTTGTATCATCCGTAAATGGCGAGAAACAATGGCAGGGTTGGTAAAAATACATACAAGTTAAAACCTAAACGCAACAACGTAGATGCACACAATCTAAGAGCTCTATAAAAAAAACTAACAAAACGTATAACTAAACTAGCTGAGCTCCGCGGTGTTACACGCGATTAAAAAGTGCACATTTTACCGGGATAAAAAGTAGCCTATATGCTATTCCAGACTATAATCTATCTCTGTGCCAAATTTCATCCAGATCCGTTCAGCCGTTCAGGCGTGATTGAGTAACAAACATCCATCCATCCAAACTTTCACATTTATAATATTAGTGGGATGGGATAATTTTAAGTCCGCGACTTTGGTAAGTACGCTGCTACGCCAGCGTAGCGAGGCGTAGCGATTCGTTTCCGTATCCGCCCAAACTTGCTATCTGTCTCACATCATAATGTTAAGGTAACAATTTCAGGCGGATGTTTTAATAGTTCTAGTTCAATTATTATTATTATTTAATATAAATAATTCTACCGTATTAAGATTTGACGGTAAGTATAGATATGCTATATAATATAATAAGCTGAATATATCTAATTCTTGTCTATCTTTCTCTCTCTCTTTGCCTACCCACCCATTCAGAGCTAACAGGCGTGAAGGTGTATTATTATACAGAATGATTCAGAAAGAGTATACTAACCCTGCAACCTGGGATGTTTGCATACCGAGATATAGAAAGAAAAAAACATAAATTGACCACAGGCAGACTCTTAAGTAAGAGTATAATTTTAACCGACTTCAAAAAGGAGGAGGTTCTCAATTCAGTTGTACTTTTTTTTTAATAATAAAATGTCGATGTTTGCGGAGGATCCGCCAACCCTATTCAGTAAAACATAACAATAGTGCGCGATATTGTCGATGAGAGCGAACGTGTTTTGTTCGTGAGTATACTCAGTACACGCGCGTTTCGACGGTGGCTTCCTTTTCATTGATATTACTTACTTATGTAATCGTGTAAACGATAAACGAGTTATAGTCCCAATTATGATCGCAAAGTGGGTGCAAACGGTCATAGTTTTGAAATAGCGCTTTTTGCAGTAACTGTCCATTTATTTTTCAAATCTAGAATGTTATTTGATAGCATTCTAGTGTTAATGAGAGTATGCATACAATCGCCACTAAGGTGGCTGTGAATCTGAGCGAGTCGTAATTTAATTTCACGAGTTATATATCGCCAGAAGACACACCACGGTCCAACTATACGGTCCCACTCTAAGCAACTCTTGTATTATGGGTACCTTACGATGGACTGAGGGCGAACTCAGTACTTAATCATCTATGTATATGAAATAAAGTCGTGTTAGTTACACCATTTACAACTCAAGAACAGGTGCGCCGATTTGAATGATTTCTGATTATTGAATTTGTCTCTGTCCCGAATAGCCGAATCACTTTTAGAACAAAAAAATCACTAATATACATTTGATTCTGAGGCGGAGCGAGGTTTACTGGGAATTCTTGTACTTATATAGATAACTTCGGTACAAACATTCGTGTTCATCATACAAAGTTTGTCCCTACCAGGATTCAAACCCGGGACAGAAAGGAGAGTCACTACCAACTGCACTAACCAATTGTATGTATAATACCTCTTTCTTTTTTAAAGAGTAATCATAGAGTTACTTGTCGGCTGGAACCATCGTTACGAATCGGTAGTACAATTGCTTGACGTAATATTATTCTTTAATATGGTTCTTTTACAAATTTTGTTTTTAAATTTTTAAGTGTTGCAAATCTCGTTACAAAAAAACAAGACATTACAATCAAACTATTCGAAAAGTACTACACGAACAAATCACCAACCAGCAACAAAGCTACTAACGAAATTGCCAAGCACATTTCTCACATAGATATGTGACAACAAAACGAGCGAGATGTAGCTACGTTAATAAATTCGCCAATTCAGTCCAATAGCTCGGCATTGGTCGGGCCGAAAGGCAATTGGTTCGTCTATTGCCAATAAATTACCACGGGAACTCGAATGCGCAGACTTTTACGGGAGTT
Organism: Pheosia gnoma; assembly: GCA_905404115.1. Taxonomy (NCBI): domain Eukaryota; kingdom Metazoa; phylum Arthropoda; class Insecta; order Lepidoptera; family Notodontidae; genus Pheosia; species Pheosia gnoma. Next base: position 8,920,573 of record FR989899.1, on the reverse strand, counting down.
CGTGGATGTTTGGGAAAAATATAACTGTGTTTTTGGGGTTCGGACTAAACAACTTTATAGGAATGTCTCTTATGGACAGATAGTTTGTACAATACAATTAGTTATTGATATTTAAGTAAGTACAAATGAAAGTCTGTTCATTGGTAAGCGCATCACTTGAGAACGGCTGTAGCGATTTGGGTATTTTTTTAAGTTTGCAATAGTCCCAATAAGTTTCGTACGGTTGGAAGAGTTGAGAAAATAATCCAGATATTTGGAAAATTCGCAAAAGCTGAAAGTGCTTTTTTCTATGGTATAGTCGAGAGGACAACTTCTGTCGGGTCAGTTTGTCTATAAAAAATAGGAAGCATTGCCAACTTATTCCTATACAATGTTGTATTTAAACAAATTTATGGCCTGTTTCAGTTTTAAACTAAATGCGTCAAAAAAAATATTTCATGCTTGAAATACTTAAGTGTGTTGATCATTGAATGTGAATCTGAATCAGAACACCATAAAACAAAAGTCGCGACCTCCCTTATCACAACAGGAAAGCAATTCACGCGACAATGTGCATTATCAGACCCATAACCTTTTCACATCGATAAAATGTATCGATAAAGTTCGAGCTGTAACCGTAACACTTCGGTTAAATCAGAATAGAAGCCAATTGTTGCAATAATTAATTACTTCCTTTGCAGTAATAAACTTAGACAATTCATGCTAGTGCAAACGCGATCTTATTTAATGTCCCAGTGCATGAAAAGTAGCAGGGGCAAGCAGGACAGATATATGTTGCGATGTACCTAGACGAATTAGGGTGCGTAGCAGGTGCGCAGCGCAGCCCAGTTTTGTGGTGCCATTTCCGAGCGCAAGATACCTATCTACGTATTTCTTAATACACATCGATGTTATTAAATATATTTATTTATGTGCGTGTGTGATATATAAACCCATAATTAATTTATCATAAGTAGACATTGTTATCAATATTTCACCAAAAATTGATATTTATATAGATTCAGGTTTTGTTCAGGGGCAATGTGTATTTTTAGGATATTTGTGTGATTTTACATAACTAGCAGTTTTTTTTTTAATAATAGCCTAAATTAAAAATTACTTCAGTCGTGAGTCAGGGGAAGCATTGCACTCATTGCCACCCCCCCATATTCGCCTCTCAATCATTTCAATATGTGATTTCGAGTTCCAATAGTATCATTATCGTCCAATCGAAGCCGCCCATCGCTTTGATAGCGTGTTATTGCGAGCGGAGATCACGCCAATGTGCGATGTTTGTTGACCAGTATGTTTTGCCTGTAGGAATGTGCCAGTGTGCCTGTGTGTTCATGTGCCTGAGTTCCTGAGTGCCTATGCGTGCCTGTTCCTTTTCGTTTGTGGCACTACCAAGCTTTAGATATTACCGTTCAAATACTTCAGAAGCACGGAGAACATTTAAAATAAATCATAATTTTGTCCTAGTAAATTACCTAGACGTATTGTCATAATTTTGTCCTGGTAAATTACCTAGAATTCTTTGAAAATATAATGACAATAGGTTTTCCCCCTGTTACATTGAGGAGTTCCTTCTGCCTACCTATTCGGTGTGATGGTGTAAATTTATTATATTTTCTATCTTACTACAAAATCAACTATCAGGGGTCAGTACATCAAGCGCGAGATTATTCGTAATCTAACTGTATATAATCTACGTACTCAGAGACATTATATGGCAATTTGAACCGCGCCTCTAGCGGACAATATTTCAAACTTTCAATTCTCCAAACAAAGTGTCTAAATACGTAGACTATATACGGTTAGCTTCCGAACAATCTCGCACTTGTCGTGCTGTAGTGCTCCCAACAAGTTGTTCATAAAACGTGTTAGCTCTACCTCTAACACAATTTCCAACGGCACTATAGACTCTATGTATCTCTACGCATGTACTCTACGGGAGTATTGATTGGAAGCAGCAGCTAATAACATAAGTCAGAGCTGTCCATGGGAGTGAGTAACGCTATTACCGTACCCCACTCATCCCTGAGATTGAAGCTACGAAAGGATTTAAGTGGATAAGCTCTGGGTACTTTTAGTAAGGCTGGTTTTGGAGCAAAAAAATGATTTTATACTAGTATTCAAACTTTTGCGTTTAACCCTTACCGACAAAGGTAGTACTTAGAAGTACTAACAATGTTTTGTTTTAATGCTAAATAGGGATCGCCCCGAGTCCAATATACAGTACCGATAATATGGCTTAGTTTGGGGCCGTACAGTTTGTGTGTTCGTCTAGTAATATTTTTATTATTATAAATAGTACAGATTAAAAGTAAATCTACACTATAATTACATGTAGAGTCGATAAAAATAGCACTTGAAAGAACTTTTACAAATATAATATCGCGAATTGATTTCTTATACCTACGCGAATACTACACATTGAAATAAAACTTATTATACAGATTTTATTGCATTTATATATGTTTTTACGTTTCCGACATTTCGGCTGCTTTACAGCTGTTATTATGATTTAATATTCCCGTCCCATCTAACATTTCTAATGTTACCTCTAAATACGAGTAAAGCGTATCCACCAGCTGACTAGACCTCACATAAAAGATACATACGAATGGAAGTAGCAGAAAAATCATAGGTCCACATATTCTGGACGATGATGGACGCACCCCATCTGTCAGACACAAGACTTCTGAGTGACTAATGTAGTATACCCTCGCTTTGTCTTACACATAGGGCCACACTTGAGATGAGTATCGATTGGGTATCAGGCAGGGAGGAAGTTTTAAGCATTAAGCATATTGTTCAGGTATTGATTTCTTATATTTACGCAAATACTACATTGACATAAAACTATTTTTAAGGATTCTATCGAGTTTTGTTTTTTTTTTGTTTTCACGTTCTCGACGTTTCGTACGGAACGGAAAACAAAAAATAAACGCGATAGAATCCTTAAAAATAGTTCTATTCCATATTGTTCAGAGTTCAATCCCTTTTAGAGTTAGCTTACAGCTGTTTAGCATGTTATTCTAAAAACATTGGTAGTTAGTAGAGAATAAAACTCACTTTACTATTTCTTACTGCGCTTATTAATAAACACCAGCATTTGACAAGCATACTGATGTACACTGTCTATCACATATAACTATACACAGTATGATAATTAATTTTGCGCAAAAAACTTCAAGGGATTTCCCGAATACGACTTATAACAACACACTTATTTTAATCAAGGTAAGGTATAAAATTGCGGAACCCATATTTTTGGGAAATGTATAAGTAATTTAGTCTTGTGAAACCTGATGGCAGCTGTCACTTACCGAAGTGGGGCCGTGTCAGAAGGTGTCGGTAGCAACTGTGGAGAGTACACTACCGGCCTGTGAAACTTAGCCCATTATTTTTTGATATATATTATATTTACAGAACTTCACAGACTAATAATAAGTATTATAGAAATGTATTTTTTTTCCAGATCATCTTATTTTACAGTTAAATACATTTTGGCTCATTTACCGGACTACAAAAGTAAATCGAACTAATAATGAGATAAGGTTAAAACAATAATTTATCTATGTAGGTTAGTACGAATACAAAATGTTAACATTGATTAAAAACAATTCCTGATTAATAAATTGCTATACGTTGCTACATTTTTGTCACGATAATCGCATAAAACATAGGAAGCGGAATACAAACATTATTATTTTAACTTAAATGAAATAAACAAATGAAGGCTGACATTAATATTCAAACACCGATAAGCGGATATTAAAATGACCTCAATGTACACTTTTACTGTCCAGCAAGTGTACAAGATTAGGCACAATGTCAGCCAGCACGGGCTGTACCGGTGAATACATGTTTATGCAAATATGTTTGGATTTAAATTCTTTGTACCATACCTCAGAACAAGTATATTTTGTGGCATTTTCACGGTCACAACGAAGTGGAATGAATGGTATAAGTATGTTATTGGTGGGTTTATTAGAAAACATACTTATTTTATAGCACAGCGCAAAGAGTTGAAGCTTGTTTTTATTACAGTTAAGTACTGACTGTATAAAAACAGTGTACCAGTGGCGAAGATATGCTATATAACCCGATATCCTACCGGCAACCCTTTCGAAAATCCGCAGCTACTAAGTGTCTATTATTGCTATATAATAAAGTGACATTACATGTAAATAGACTACTCGGCAAGTATACAAAAATTTAACCTTCGCTACTACAGCCTACATTACCGATACAACAACACTAGATTACTATGAATATCTAAATGCCCGATAGGACAAACCACGGTCGTATTTAAGATCGTTTTTATAGGTAGTTCATCAACTTTTCCTAGTAATTTTTCAATTGGGGTCGGCATTCAGTATCCTAGTTTGGCGGACCGATGTAAAAGTTCAATATAAAGATATTACTAAGTACCTATAAGAAATAATGTTTAGATTTTCGGGCAAGCTGTACCACACGTGTGCGCCTCGCATGGCAACACACTGGAGCTTACTTTTTATTATTTTCTTTGTAAAAATAATGGATAAAAAAAAAGACAAGCCCGCTGAGTTTCTTGCCGGATCTTCTCAGTTGAGGTCGCGTTCCGATCCGGTTGTAGTGTTAAGGAAAAAATGTAATGACAATTTGTAAGTGCCCCCGTAGGCCTATACTAAATAAATGATTTGACTTTGACTTTGACTTTGACGCAAGATATTTGCCAAAATATCAGTTCAATAATTCATTAAAAGTCCATTGACCCTTCGCCTGGCAACTTTATTCGCACAACTAACAATAACGAATGAGCAAAAACATGGATATTTTATATCTTGCGTTTTCCAAAAGAGTGGTTCTCAATAAATCTGTCGTCAGCACGCCTTGGGCGGGCGGCCCTTTGTGATGGGAGGGTTCCGCACGTAATTATTATAAAATCTGACAGTCAGCGAAGCATTAGGCGGTTGTCGAGAGTAGAGAGGGAAATCCTCAAAACGATTAGAGGGAAAGTGACAGAAGTTAGAGGTTATAATTTAAATTTTAGATTTCGGTCGTCTTATTAAGAACTAGCTGCGCCCCGCGGTGTTACCCGCGATTAAAAAGTATGTCCTTTTACCGGGATAAAAAGTAGCCTATGTGCTATTCCAGACTATGATCTATGTCTGTGCCAAATTTCATCCAGATCCGTTCAGCTGTTCTGGCGTGATTGAGAAACAAATCAACTTTGTGCAAAACGACTGAACTCGTATTTCGGGTATTTTTCCGAAGATCCTAGTTGAAGTTTTTTTAAAGAACATCGTAACCAGGATTTTGTATAAAGCTCCGTGGACATTATTTTAATAATTACGTAATTTGACCCAGCACAGTACCCATACGTCAACCGTTGCTAAGTTTGGTGGCATAAAAGCGAGCTATTTATTGTTTCGTTTGTGATCGCTTTAATTTCATGACTTGGGCCACACAAAAAATGGGGCGTTAATTTGACAGTCTTCGGAGTGACGTCATTAATTACTTAACACCCTTGACACTGTAAAGTGTCACCGCGTCAATCACGAACGAGTTTAGTTTGGGAAGACAACGACCGCCTTTTGGAAGATGCTCAATTCGCTGAATACGATATTAGCTTGAGGTAAGATTGAAATCAATGCTGACAGCGATTGTCAAGTCATTCGGATTCTGAAGTAAATTTTGATTAAATTTGTGAACTTTGTAAACAAAAGCCTGTAAATAAAAACATAGATGACTATGATGAGTAATAGATGTCAGCAGACATACAACAAAAAACATTAAACTCAATGAATGAAAAAATCTGTTACAGGACCTTTAGAGAGGGTAATATTAATTTAAAAAAAAGTATTTTTTAATTAAAAAATCATTATTGTTTTTCTTACTCATATGTATGAATGTTTAAGGCATTTATTTTATTAAGTATTAGATTAATTATTAAGTGCGATATTATTTTTCTATAAGCTCTGCGGCTTCCTACTACTTAGTGCCAAATAAAAAAAAAGATGTTTCCTACTCATAACTGTATGATTTATAATATTCCCTAATACAGGATAACATATTATGGTGATAGTAACAGAGCATTGGGGTCGAGATGCGGAGTAAAATCGATGGTGGCGCGGACAGAGCCGCAGGAAAAAGCTAACCTTGAGACATTGAGTAATAAATATAAATAAATAAATATCGCCATACGAACACACGAACTATACGGTCCCACTTTAAGCTTAACGCTTGTGTTATGGGTACCGTACAATGGACTGAAGGCGAACTCAGTATATAATACTTATATACATATTAAACATCCATGTCTCGGGTACAAACATTCGTGCTCATCACACAAAGCTTGTGTGCCTACCAGGATTCGAAACCGGGACCCTCGGCGCTGAAAGCAGAGTCACTACCACTGCGCTAATCAGGCCGTCAACATTTAGGGTCACTAAATCCGAGCAAAACGACGACAGCGATAGTATTGCGTGAACAATATCATTACGCTAATTCCCGAGGGCTCGAGCAGTACAGTCGAAAGGTTAATGACGAAAGTTAGTTCCGTTCCAGCGTTTATGTCATATTTGGTGTTCGAATAAGGCCGACCGTCCATTGTGTGCCACGCTACGAACGCTGTGCACAAAATACGCAATGAAGTGTGTTCACAGAATTAGTATCGCATTGCCGCCTTCTGCGCGTCCAGTGCGAGAATATTTGTAAGATAAATAAATAAATATTACCAGGGGAATACGCCAACTATACGATCCTACACCAAGCAGCGCTTGTATTATGGGTACCGTACAAAGGACTGAGGGCGAACTTAGTATATAATACTCATCATATAGATACTAAACATCCATGACTCGGATACAAACATTTATATATATATGTATATATATAGTTGAAAATGATTAGATATTTCCACATACCACAGCACAGTAAACAACAATAACTTTAATCCATACAACGTTTAGTACTCAAACTTTCTTCACGAGCTATTCTCAAGACGGTGCTAATCACAAATGGCACTCCCCTTCAATTGAACGGCGGTTAAGTAAATCGTTTACATGTACCTAATCACGGCGTTATAGACGTAATTATCGCGTGTTAGCCGGCACTCAATCATTGCCTGCTAGTTATCGAATATCTGGGCGTTATAAGCTTTCATGGGTTCGTTTTACAGGTAGTGTAAATTAGCATAGTGGATACGAGAGGTGGTCCTATGCAGAATGATTCAGAAAGGGTAGACTAAACTTGGAACATGGGCTTCTTTATCACATTTGTAAACACTATTTGAAGGCAGAATTTGGATGTCAATAAAAAATAATGTCCGAAAAAATTTCACAGTGGACATTTTATTGGGTACAAAATATTTTTTTTAATCGACATATCTCCATTATAAATAAGCATAGCATTGAGAGCCTATAGAAAAACAGTAATAAACTTCAGTAATAAACTGTTTTTCCAAAACGTATGTGAGTATGTTAAAAATCAACTCTATTCGAACGGAATAAGTATTGTTATTTTATTGAATGTACTCACGCAAAATGTCTATCAGCGCCTAGATCTTACATAGGTACGTAATTACATAAATACGATATTTACGCAATAAACCGTACAAGATAGAAGAATTAAGCATTCATACAGCGACATTGCACAGATGGACAGTTTTGTTGAATCAATGCACATTTGACCCAAATTACATACATATTAATATACCCATACACGCATTTTATGTGCACCTGTTTCACTTAAGTATTACTTAAGAACTCTCGTTGCTTAAGGAGAAAGCTCGCGGTGTATCCAATATGTAAGATTATACTTGTGTTCGATTTTTTTTTATTGGTACCCGCTGTGATAGTGGTCGTGCAGAGTTCTTGTAAATTCTTGTAAATAGTAGGGATGGCCCTACATTGTTTATAGGTATTTACAGAGCAAATTAGAGATATATATAAACAAATGAAAATAATAAGATGGGTCTTCTCAAGTATATATATAAAGTGTAACAATAATAGTGTAAAATGTTTTAAAAGGGCCAACAGTAGGTTATAAAGATAACATTCCCGAAGAAAGAAATCAAATTATTAGACATTTCAAAAATTACACCTGTACCTACTGAGCGCGCATGGCCAAAGGCTACTGGGTCGCCTTGATTAAAAACTCACACAATTTTTTACACATCAACGTAATCCATATAACTAACTTATTCATTTGTTAAAATATTTTACACTATTTTGTTAAGCCTTATATACATAATTACAAAATGAAAATAGATACGTCAATGGTTTTCGTAATAAAAAGACCCGATTAAAATTACAACATGTCGTTCCTTAATTAGATTAACAAACAATCAGCAGTTAACGTTGCTGCCTTCCAGTAATGTACGCAACGATCGGTTTACGATAACGATCGGCCGAATAACATAAAATTGCATTCGCAATCGTTGGAGAAGTTGCATAAATTGCTTCATTGATGACAATATTATAACCGGTAGCATTATTTTTTTAAGATATTTTGACAGAATTATTGATTGCATAATATTTTTTTAAAGAAATTCTGAAGGGGTTGGTTGTAATACAAAAATACATACTGGAAAGTTTATAATGAATAGAGATTCGCCGAGCCTAGTTTTTTTACCGAACATTATTCGGTTCAGCAGTCAACGAACCGAATATTCGGTTTAATGTATGCTCGGTTTCCATGCTGCGATTAAACGCTGTGTGTAGATAGTATTTTTAGTTCTAAAAGACATACAGATTAATTTTCTTTATTTTGTTTGTCAATTACTATTTTTTTTATTGATTTTTATTTACAATATCAAAGATTATTTTGTGATACCACTATAAGTCCGATGTGTGAAATTATAAACACAGTGCAATTGATTGCCATTTGTGCGTGACTTATATCAGAGTACTAAAAGAAAGACGAATGCAAAACAAAGTACCAAAGACGGTAATGTTAAAAAGAGATTCCTGTTCTCTCTGAACAGTTGACCTTATGAGTGGCGCCAATTAAGTCCATTTTCAACTACAATGTAGACACAAAAAGTCAAGATCTCAGGAAGACGAATAAAACGATCGGCATTTGCAACCAACGCTATGGCCATAGAGAAAATTAATGCGGCTAAGAAAATGTTAAAGTTGACAAAACCATGCCGATTTGATTAGTGTACTCAATATTGATTTCTTATATTTACGCGAATACTACACATTGAAACAAAACTATGTTTAAGGACTTTTTCGTGTTTATATTAATAGTAAGTTGTTGCTATCTTAAGATAGTAACAACTAATTATGAGAGTACCAGGGGCAAACTATGACACTACGACGTTAACTATCTCAGTCCTCCCGTGACCATGGTTGCTGTAAAGCAGCCGAAATGTCGGGAACGTAAAAATCATAATATAAACGCGAAAAAATCCTTAAAATTAGTTTTATTTCAATAGTGTACTCAAATTAGGCACAAAATATGCGCACTCATACATATATAAACTCTGCTGTTTATTCAGTTGTGGGTTAGATATTTAGGTGTGCGTACTTTACGTATACTATTCGCGAATCGGCATGGTTTTTCAGCTTTAAAAGATGTTGTATATTATTGTTAGTCTGACGCAGTCGCATACGGTCACCGACCTCAGCCAATGCGAACCGGGCACACCGCTCAAGGACGTTCGAACCTTTCTACATATCATTACGGTACCGAGGAGCAGAGAGCAATTGCATTGCGGTAATTGCCATTAACATTCCAAGATTATTTTTTTTATTTCCTGGATTCTTTCTAGTTCCTCACTTAAGTAATAAATTCTTTTTTCAAGCGGACTTATTTCTTCGGAAAAATAAACTATTATTTCCGTTATACCATAATTTGTTATAGCACTGTAGCGACCTCTAAAACCGCGCCACAAGCTACACGGATGGCGCTGCAGACGCATTGAGAACAATCGTCAATTCCTCATACAATTCTAAAACGCGCTATGAGAGTTTTCGCAGCACGTAACATATATACAAGATCCCAACAGTATCCGTCGGGGCATAGCGGCCGCCCCGCCAGGCATACCACACGCCTGGCTGGAAGATCTTCCCTATTCCGCTTAAGCACTTGTACCAACTTTTGATTGATTTATAAAACTGTGTCCATTTTAGATTCAACTTTTCTATACACTTAAAATCCACAGAGCAGATTATAATGAAGCATCACATGGTAATAGCTCATTGCATAATTGTCATGGTACATCAAAGAGATAGCCAATAAAAAAAAGTCCACGCGTACAAAGTCGGGGGCACGGTTATATTTGCCACAAAACACCGAATTTATTTCGCAATCATTCCTTCTATGCGTGGCGATGCCTAACAGTTGGTTAGAATTGGAATCCATTCAAAACACACAGTCATTCTAAGATGGACTTTCAATCGTGGTTAAGCAAGGTTAGTGCATCTTTAATCTGCTCTAGTTACGTCATACGGCACAAAAATATAGCCTAATAATGACGTCAGCGCTTTGTGAATAGGCTATAGAATCTCGGGCTAAGATTGATGGGTGTTTCATTGATTTGCCGTCGCGTCGTGAAAGAAACATTTTTATTTATGCTTCAGGCGATAACATAAACAAATTCGCAGTTTGGATTATGTTGGACTTATTATGACTGTTTATATCTGTGTTACTGGGTTTTTGTGAACTTACACACAGTTAATGCATTACATAACTATGAACTCAATTTTGGGATTGTTTCAGTGTTAAGAAAGTAAGTTCATTTCATAAAAGCAACTATGTATTGAAATATAACGAATCTTACGGATTTTATCACATTTATTTTATGTGTTTTACGTTCCCGACGTTACGGCTGCTTCACAGCAACCACGGTCACGGCAGAACTAAGATACATGACCAAAGATGATACGTGAGGCCATTGAAATTAAAAAAAAACGTCCTAATTTCAATAGGGAAGATAGCTGAGTGCTACTACCGTCCTAGGATCCAGTAATTAATATAATTAAATCCAAAATAAAGCGCACCATTGCAAGACCTCAAGACACCGTGAGCAATTAATTGAATTATGAAAGTTAATTCCGTTGAGGGATCGAATAAAACATGCTGACACATTAACTGACATAACAAAAGCATTGTAAACGCGAAATTACTTTCATAATGCAACTGTTACCATAATGCACAGTGCCCTATGATAGAAAGCTGGGCCGGTCACGCCGCGCCGCGGGAAAACCACGCGACGGATTGCACACTGTGCAAATAATTGCACACAGTTCAAATAATTGCACACTTGGCATAATTGCACACAAGTTGCACTATGACATCATTAGAACAACGCTTTTGAGATTTGATATCAGTGAGTGTTTGAATGAAATTGCTTTAAATAACCAGTTTAAAATATAATCTGGTTTAAGACATTTATTTCTCTTAAGAAATACAATTTTAATAGATTAATTTGGCTAGCCTTAATCTAAAATTACTGAGTTACTATTTATCGAGAAGAATCATTCAATAATATATTTTCTTTATTAACACTATACTATCGGCTTTTTGAGAATCAGAATCAGAATATTTTTTATTCATGTAAACCATTAAGTACAGTACTTATGAATCGTCAAAAAAGTTGCAAAATGCTAAGCTACAACCTTACCATCCGTTCGGAATGCCGTTCCTATGGAGAAGAACGAGCAAGAAACTCCATGGTCACTCTTTTCAAAATGATCCGCTAATTTTTGAGCAGTGCATTGTTATAGGTATGTGAGAACAATGTAGGAACGGCTAGGCAGACTTAGTATCTGGTCAAAAAAAGTACTAATCCTAAATATGTGATATTTGATGAGTACTTCCGAATTAAGTACTGTTCAGCTTAAATTGACCGTAACTTCACCGAATTCATTAAACATTACGACTTGTAATATAATAGTTAATGTATAATTATGACTAATGTTTCTATAATTGGTTTATTATTGTGTTTTATTGTTCTATTATCGTCCGTTTACGCGACGTAATCTCGCAGGTACGTAATAATTACGTATCCAATTATTGGCAGACGGCGCATATGGTTGTAATTATTGTTAGTATTATAAGTACGTAGGTAAAATTAGTGATAACCAAATTGTTTGAACGCTTGACTCGGTAATGAGGAGCGTAGGTTCAAACCTCGGCTCGCACCTCGGGAATTTCTGGAATCTCATTTTCAACGATGATTTTCACTTGCTAAACGGTGAAGGAAAACATCGTGAGGAAGCCTACAGGTCTGAGGGAACCCATCGAAATACGTGGTAAGTCCGCATTGGGCCAGCGTTGTGGATAATGGCCTTACCCCCCACTCATATCAATGCGAGGGGGATAAGGCCATTCTCCTTTTGATACATAGTTTGTTGTGATACTATTTTGAAGTTTGTTTATGTTCGTATTTAGTTTTGTCGTAAGGAATTAGTTTGGTTTGAAAAGCATTGTAGCCAGTACCATCGCCAGAAAACTTCATAAAGTTTCTGTAAAATTTTCTGAGCACTTTTGTAAATATTCGCTTCATGTATTTCTATAAAAGTTTTGAAGTATTGCAACACATAAATCAAAGCTTGCAAAGTTAGGTGCAGGTTCAATTGAAGCAGCTTATTTGCAAGTCTTTGAAACGGTTTGTTTGTTAGAAATGGACTTGTTGATTTATAGATAACATTTCCGTTTCGGTAATAACTTTATTGTGATTCCATCTTAAGACGTACTGTACTGAAGAATGGCGAGCAAGTTGGAAAATCAATTTGGTAAATGAGTGCTAGGTGAGAGCAGCACGCCCCATACCAGTAAATTCTTGAATATTGTAAAGGCGATTAAAGGAATTGACTTTCAATTGGTACATACTGCATATTTCTTCCTAGTATAGTGTGAGCTCACTATCTGACACATGTCATGTCAAGCCGTAAGAGCCATTCACTATTGTCTCGTACTGTTTTGATACTGTTTTTTATTGTTAGCTAACGTACAGATTTTTGTTGCTGCATTGTGTCTTATTAGCCACGTTCAAACCGACCGTGCAACACAAGAAAATGGCCGATAACATAGCTCGCCCGAAGCAAACGCTCGCGTTGTCTGTCAGCTCATATCCCCGAGAAATCCTTTCGAGGCTGTGCCATCGATCTGGAAGCGGTCATTGCACTTTTATTTTCTTAATGTTTTAATTCTATAACCAATAAACGTTCATCTACTATATATGTTTCGTAATTCCAGTCACAGTCATTGAAAATATATTGCCAACACAAATAACATTTATTAAATCATATTCATTAAACACCGCAATTGCTAGTAACAACTTGTTCGCAAACACATTCATCATTCTCGCTATCCGTGTGTCACGGAAGACAAACTTGTCTCCTATTATGAATATATATTTACAACTATGATGAATTGCGATCGACGCCGCGAACTGTATTAATTAGCGAAGCATTATATCAATTGGTCCAGCTAAACGGATGTAGAAAGCGAAACGGGACGACCGATACTGATTTATAGGTTTTACTTATAATTTATTTACTGTAAATAAATGTAATTAACAGGTGCTTGCTAATGGAGGTGCGAGATTATATCTTTTTAATTGTGTAATGGGTTAATTTGGAATGCTTAATTGTAGGCGAAAACGTGCTGATGAAGATAAATAAATTGTTTGTTATCAAATAAGTAATTTTATACACCAAATTGAATGATTAGCGCAATTGGTAGAGACCCTCCTTTCTGCGCCGAGGGTACCGGGTTCGAATTCTGGTAGGGACAAAATACCAACTAAATTCCGTTAATTAAATCTAACGTTCCAATAGTGACGCAACTTTCAGAGGTACTCCTAAGTCCTGTTACCCGAACAATGGCTCCCACGGGGTTAGGCTGACCGCATGCGAACGCACAACAAAGACCCCCGTTCCCACCGCTGGGAGACAATCACATTGTTTTTTACACGTCTGCAATGATCTTTATCTTTGTAGTATTATGCAGTTTCCTTATTGTTGTTTGTTATAAATTGTTTATATTTTGATTCTGCTTTGTTTAGGTGAGTGACATTATACAGAATGATTCGGATTGTTCGCAACAAAATTACAATTGTTTCTTTCAATGAATTGAGATATCGATATTCTGAATTCAGATAATGATTACAGGTGCGCTCAGAAAGCACAGGGAATCTTGATAACAAGATTACGTTACATCTTACCGCCTTTGGTCGGCTATAATAGTAGAACTACATAAATGTAGTTATGCGTTTAACGTGGTAATTTTTAACGCCTTAATTAAGACATATATTGGCATCAACATTAACACAAACGTTAACTCAAGTGTGGCCGCACCATTAACCTAACGCAAGAGAGAACAGGTACCTTCTAGGCAAGGTGAGGTCGAGATCAAATACGTGCCTATAACGTAATAAAAAATAAAAAAAGCAACTTCGTTGAAATAATATTTTTCAGCGCTCAACCACATACTTCAAGTTTATTCTATGCAGTAAATATCTGAAAAGTTTCCGGAACTGCATCACACCGGAACTGTGAAAGTGTCTATGTCTATTAAACTTTTTGCCCTCATAAGTTGAACTCGGTTTAAAAAAGCTCCCTCCACGCCCACACGCTCATTTCCTTCACGTAATACGGCAATCTACTGTATTGTACGCTCATCAATCAGACTTTCTGAATTTGCGTGCAAACCATACCAATTAATAGAGAAAAAGCCCAAATAAATTAAACCCACAAGCCGTTCTGAACTGACTCGCTTATTGCATAAGTTTCGTTTTACGTTTACATTGTTTAACACGGTGACTTATTGTTGTGGGCCACTTAAAGAGTTGGCTATTATTTTGGATCTAGAAAATATGATTTTCTGTGCAGTATTTGTTTTTTTTCGCGGTGAATGGATAATTCATTGTTTTCCAAATGCACTCGTATAATTACTTACGTATTATTTGCTTATTTATGTCACCAGTGTGTTGTTTAAATAATGTACCTGTAACAAAAAAAAATCAATATTAAAAAAGTAAAAGATATATTAGTCCTGTAATGTCCCACGGTTGTGCACGGGCCTCCCATTAATGCAAAAGGGATTAGGCCACTATACACCACGCTAGCCCAGTGCAAGTTGGCGGACTTCACACGTCTTTCGAAGAGTTCTCCTTGACATGCAGGCATGTTTCCCTTCACCGCTTAGCAAGTGATAATGAGATTTGCGCATGGAAGCCGGGGTTTGAACCTGCGAACCTTATTGCTGACGCAAGCGTTCTAGCAACATGGCTATCACTGTATATTTAAAAGATAAATATACTTATTAAAAAAATAAACACCTGCCGTTATTTTTACTCATAATATATTTCTGATTAAGTTAATAATTTCTCTTTACGGTCATCGTAAGTCAATATTAAATATTGCTCTCGTTCACACGAATCCATTTCTGAACGTATCCAATTACACAATGACACACACTCACGTGGTATTATGATAACGTAATTGAATAATATTATATCCATTCACATCCAGTAAAAGCGATACTATAAATATAATTCTGTATAAATTGTAATAAAAAGGTTTTTTTTTATTATCTTAAAACGTTGCAACGATACTTTATGTGATCTTAATGTATGCAATACACTACATTTTGCCTTTAATTGTGTCATATTTTGATAAGAGTAACAATTCCCACGATACGACCAACAGCTCACGCAACGCATAAGAAGTGTTATGAGTTTAACCCCTATGTCTGTTTGTCTGCGGATCGGCACTCCTCAACTGATGGACCTATCCCTACGCGGTTTTTCTTTCGATAGCTAGCCTTCCTGGCGAGCACCCTATGCTCAGCCATAAAACCACTCATCCAAAGGATCCATTAAAAAAATAATTCTAAACCAACAAAAAAGAAATACACTTTTTACACGTTTAATATCTTGACCCATTTTTTTACTAAGTACTTATCAATCAAGCATACCACTGTCTTAAGTTCGGAAGTCGGGATTGACTGAGGTATGGCAAGCTGGCTAGACCTGGCTATACATGGTACATTCTAACCAGTAATATCCCTGATAGTAAATTAACTTCCAACGCACTCGTATACGTAAATAAAATAATGTAACATGTGGTTAAAAATTACCACCAATTAACTCGAACAATAACCCAAAGTTAATTTATACACGAGCCTCTTAAAAGTAAGCATACTTCCCATTATTTGCTCTAAATGAAGTCATTAAGTATCCAATTGTTTCTCACTGGCCGGCCCACATATACGCTGACCTTTAGAACAGTACGGCCAGTGGAAAGGTGCAATTATGCTGTAATATCGTACGTAACGTGAACAACACGTGAATTATCGCAATTATCTCAAAGTCAAGTAAGTGTTAGAGCGGCTCCAGATGGAGCTATTCAGCGACTGATCAGCTGTTCTTATAGGTACGTAGCTTTCTTCTACATAGTTGATTAAACATACGTAAAATAATATTCAAATCACATACAAAAGATATAACAGTGGTCCTCATACTAGGCGCGAGCCTGTGTCATGTGAAGGCCATATACTTATTATTAACAATTAGGTTTAGAGAGAAGAGAGAGAAAGATAGAGAGAGAAAGAGAAAGTGTGTGTGTCGGAGCCGGAGCCGGAACCTCCCCTTCGCTCTTATCAGCCATATCCTCCCTACTCCCATATTTTTTGTAGCGTTTCAAATAAACAACGAAGATTATACAAATGAGGAAAGACGAACCCACCACTGACCCTCGGCTTGTCAACTTTTCCAATTATAAATCAAACAAGTTTGATCGATAATTAAAGAAGCCAGCAACACCGAACTCCTCTAAGATGTTAGTCGAGAAACTATCTATCACGAGTGACGGGACCCCGAATAAAATGCAATTAACCGCGAAACGAAGCGAATGAAGATTATATTTTTATAGATTTCCTACTGGGCAAAGAATACATTTATTTATGGTTGCTTTCGTATGTAAGTAGTAAACCGCACCGACGATATACTTGCGATCTGTAAAGGCTTTAAGCAAATATGAATTGTTGACTCAAACTTAACGGTGTGTGCACATTGGAGCCGGTTCTCGCTATTTTTTCAACTAATTACCACACATGTGTTCCCCGTTAGATGTTGTGTTCAAAATATTTAACTTCGTACAGTTCAGCCATGACCTATGAGGCCGCCATTTTGAGTTACGTCAACATTTCGCGCCATTTTTGTAATGGCGCAGGAGTGAACGGAGTGTAGGGTGATACTTTTCGCGGCTATTTCATGGTGCGATTTGCTGTTAGCACATAATAACACATTGACTTAAAAATATATTTGCGATGAATACAAGGACCTTAGATGTGTATCCGAAGTTATCCTGTAAATTGTCCTACGCACATTTTATTTGCTATAGTAAACTATAGTATAATGGGCAAGATGCGCATTGTCAAATATATACAAATTTTTCATAAAAATTTTGACCCCCTTAGGGGTCAAATTCGCAAAAAATCCTTTCTTAGTGAATACCTAGGGGCCCAGAGAAACCCGCTTGCCAAATTTAAAGTCCCTAGGACTCATGGTATTGAAGATTTCGTGATGATTGAGTCAGTATGTCAGACAGTGGGTATATATAATATAAAAAAAATATAATATAAAAAAATATATTTTTTATCTTATTTTAATTTTAATTTATTAATATGTTGTTAGATATACTTAATATAATTTCCTATTAAATAAATGACCTTATGTGTAAAAAAAAAATATAATATAATATAACAAACAAAGCCATGTTAGTTTCACCGTTTGTAACTTAAACACGGGTGGGCCGATTTTTATGAAACTTTTCTCCGCCTCCATAGCAGCATAACCATTAAAACATGGGAAAAAATCACAAAAAAAATTATAAAGTTGATAAAATTTCTCATACATTTGATTCTGAGCCGGTACAAAGTTCTCGTATAGCTAGCTAGCGTAATATAATAACAAAAAAATCAATGTGATTGAACTCCGTATGTAGGTACCGGTTAGTTAAATCTGATATTCACCGTTAAGGCGTCTAACAATGGAAGTTTTTGTAACTGTTCCTTAATAAAGACATTAATTTACACGTATTGTATTAACAATAACAATGCTACCAAATTTGAGTGTAGGTACGTTTGTCTATTTTTATTTGTATCTTAAGTACTTACATTTTTTTTTCATTGCTATACCGTACAAAGTATTTGGGGTTGGATGAAATTCGCTATTTAAATTTCAATAATGATTGGCAAAACATTCAAGGTCATTCTGAGAAACCTTGTTCTGCGTTGCACTCACAAGGAACGCACGTAACATTAGATAAATTCTGAAGTTCTTTTACCGTTCTAACTCAACCCACTTTCGTTTGGAAAATCTATATCATATGCAATTTTGGTACCTTAAATCTACTGGACACATTGTTTCAGATATTATTAGTTCAGTATCAATCCCAGAAGTGTCTCCCAACAAATGCTGGGCTTGTCTGAACTAAAAATTCAACGCATAAAATATTCTTACCAAATGAAACCGAACATAATCGGCTAGCTGTTGACAAATTTTATAATACTGTAATTTAAAAATAAACAACTGTAGGTACCTAATACATAAGTAGATAAATATATACAATCAATCTAAATCTGCATTCCGTGTCAGACTGCTTAACAAAGATAAAATGACATAAGTCATGAATAACATTACTGAGTCACGTTGAGAATGATAATCTGAATTTATTTTCGCACGAAATTCTGATCACGTCTCGGTACAAATTATTCTTTGTGCATATAAATTAGTTCAGGTAATGAAAAGGTGTCTGTGCAATTATGTTATGGTAGTACCGAGCCAGCAGTGATAGGCAAGTTGTTAGAACGCTTGCCTCGGTAACGAGGATCGCAGTTCAAACCGCGGCTCGTACCTCTGGGATTTCTGGATTTCATGTGCGAATCTCATTTTCAACCACGATTATCACTTGCTAAACGGTGAAGGAATACATCTCGAGGTAACCTGCATGTCTGAGAGAACCCCTCGAAAGACGTGTGTAGACCGCCAACTCACACTAGGCGAGCGTGGTGGACTATGGCCTAATCCCCTTCGCATTGAGGCGAGGCCCGTGCCCAGCAGTGGGACATTAAAAAAAGGGCTGGTATTATTATTATTATAGTACCAAGCCGATTTATTGGCAGCTATAATAAGGAACGTTCATCTTATAGTACAATGTGTTCGCGGAGATGAGCTAACCACTTGTCAGATATACGGTGCTCTCGTTAAGAGGATTTCCGGCCTCTAATTTTGATGAACCGACTTTGGATACAAGAACATTTTAATTCAATTCGCTTTTTAAAGCTCTACATATAATTCAGTTACGTGATGTAACAGCGATTGATATAACAATCATGGTAATGAGTTCCTTCCGGTTTCCTTCGGAATTGAAAGAAGGTCGGTAGAGAATAGATGCGTTAGCGCAACTATTAATAACAGCTCTACTCTGTACGAGCGGATCCAGACACTCATGACACTCAGACATTCATGGATGGCGGGTCAGATCAGCTGCGCTGCATGTGCCTAGTGAATGTAGCGTCTCGATCTACTGCCGCCTTCCTACCTAGGCAAGTATGCTCCATCGTAGATCTCATCATCACTTACCATCAGGTGAGATCGAGATCAAATACTTGCCTATAAAGTAATAAAAAAAAAAAGACTTTGCAAAAAAACAATTGAATAATCTTCATTACTATTGACAAAGAGTTAGATAGGCAAAGTATTAACATAAATGTAAAACGTTTTTACAACGGTTTTACAAATTCAACATTTTCGTTTGCAACGGACTTTACCAGCTTTGAGGCGCTCCTCAGATGCCCCAACTTAGTGCTGAGAGCAGACCTTGTTGGTTGCAGCTACGTACGGCGGGAAACTAACATTTATATTATTTTATTAATTAATTCTATTTTAATATTTCAATTAAGTACTAAATGTATATTTTTAAGTGTGTTGCCTGCGTAGCTGATTTACCAATAAACCAGTTTTTATTTACCAGTTTATTTTTATTAGATAATAAAAGTAGCATGAGCCATGTTGGTAGAAAGCTCGCCTTGATGACGAAGGTCACAGGTTCAAATTACGACTCGCACTTCTAGAATTTCTGGATTTCATGTGCGTATCATGTGGGATTTCATGATTATAAAAATTTTCACGGTGAAGGAAAACATCGCGATGAAACCTGCATGTCTGAGAGAACCCCTCTAAAGACGTGAGAAGTCTGCAAATCGGCACAGGGCCAGCGTCGTACACTATGGCGAACCCCCCTCGTAGTGAGGGGAGGCCCGTGCCCAAGAGTCAGAAAATGGATAATACAAAAAAAAACTGAACTTATTTATATTTCACTTTGAGCACCATTTCTATAAAGCTTAATGTACCTGTGTTGTTAAAATGTGTCTTTATATTAAAATGCACATCGAAACCCACTGCTAATATTTACAGATATTGTTCTTCTATACTTAAACTGTAAGCTGTAATATGAACGAGTATTAATAAATCTCCAGCCTTCAGTGCCGCGAGAAGGTCACACAAGAATGGATGCATTAGAGTAATTATTAATCACAGCTCCTGTCAGAATGACCAGTGGTGAGGTCGCCATGACTCATTGTGATGTCTTGGGTTAGATCATTTTGAAATAAGCGACGTAGCTGTAGATGTATACGGTTTTGCAACTGTCCATTGTTTCTATGGCAACGGTTTTTTGTTGACGGTAACAGATAGCTCATTCAATTTTTTTTTTATGTTGGTGGACAATGTTTACGTAATTGACCTGTGTGACTTTAACCTTTTGTTAGTAAACTCTTTTTTTTAATCATTTGATTAAAACAGGAATACATTTTGTGTGTTGCCTAATATTTATACATTTTATTAGACGGCCTGATTAGCGCAGTTGGTAGTGACCCTGCTTTTTGTGCCGAGGGTCCCGGGTTCGAATCCTGCAGTGTGATTTTGAAACCTCGGAAATCGGAATCGGATTCGGAACGGTAGTTTGCGTTTACGAAGTTATTTTAATAATGGTAGGAAATAGTAGAAAAAATATTGATCGCGAAATTTTAACTAATACGGGCTTTTTATGATAAAAACCTTCAAACTTATAACCACACACATGAAACATTAAGTCAGACACTTGTTATTTTTGATATTCACGTTTCTAGGCCTATATGTTTTTATTATTATTTTTGCTGTACCGAACTTTGTAAACAAATACTGCTATTTTGATTTCCGAATTCGAAGATTGTTGACGTTTCTCGACGGAAAATCATTCCGATCCGACGATAACTTTCCGATGAGATTTATGTGTAGGAAGTCTTTCCGATGGCATTTAGTCTTTTTTTTTACTCAATTTGATATTATACGAATTATTGGATATTGTACTGGCTTTAATAGCAGAATTAAAGCCGTATTTTTGTATGAAACAATAAATACAACGCAATCCCAGTGGAGCTAAATGTATTTAGGTACCAACCTACTTATTTATTTAATTTAATACAATTTGTTCATTATACATTTAAAAATTATTTCATTCGCATCATTAATAAGACAAAAGAACATACTCAAGCTTTTTAGGGACGGACAGGGGTGAATACGCAGGTTCGGTTGCCAAACATTTTTAATAGATGGCGCTGTATCCTTGCAACCTAGTTTTTTATTTTTACACGAACAGGGAGCATCTATGTGACATGATGTTACAAATTATATAGGTAATCAACGTTCATTTTAGTTATTTTGTAATTTTCTCATCACAACAATAAACAAACCTCAGACATAGATAAAACAAACTTTTTTTTCATTGGATTTGTCAGTTTACAAAGATCGGTACAAAAAATAATAAACTAACACGTAGGCTTAGAAACGTGAATATCAAAAATAACAAGTGTTCAACTTAATGTTTGATTTATGTAGTTATAAGTATGAAGCTTTTTATCACAAGAGACTGTAATAGTTTAGATTTTGCGTTCAATATTTTTTCTACTATTTCCTACCATTATTAAAATAACTTCGTAAACGCAAACTACCTTTCCGAATCCGATTCCGATTTCCGAGGTTTCAAAATCACACTGCTGGTAGGTACAAACTTTGTGTGATGAGCATGAAAGTTTGTACCCAAGTCATAGATGTTTAATATCTATATAAGTAAATATATACTGGGATCGGACCGTATAATTGGTGTGTTTATAAAGGCCTCCCCTTTACTACTTCATTTGTTTCTATATAGGGCTTGCTGTGGCCACGTATTACCCGCAAAGGTGTCCAAATCCTCGCACCATCTTCGCCTTGGTCTGCCACGGCGAGGGTAACCATCTGAGGGCGTCCAATTATTGATGCGGTTAGCCCACCTTTGCGGACTACTAAAACTTTTACTACTAATATTATGGCCTCCAAATACAGATTATTTCCAGCCAAGTATCTTAATGACTGAAGCAGTGATAGCCATGATGGTAGAACGCTTGCCTCGGTAACGAGGATTGCAGGTTCAAACCCCGGCTCGCACCTCTGGAATTTGATAGGCGAATCTCATTTTCAACCATGATTGTAACTTGCTAAACGGTGAAGGAAAACATCGTGAGGAAACCTGCATGTCTGAGAGAATCCCTCGAAAGATGTGTGAAGTCCGCCAACCCGCACTGGGCCAGCGTGGTGGACTATGGCCTAATCCCCCTCGCATTGAGGGGAGGCCCATGCCCAGCAGTGGGACATTAAAAAATGGCTGGAATTATTATATATCTTAATCACAACTATCCATTACAAAGGCTCACTCATTGAACATAACAGCTCCTTACAAGCGATATATATTCATTATTCGACTTCGACAACTTCGAAATGAAAGTGAAGTTTCGGCTTTGTTTGCAACTGTATGAGATATTGACATGATCGCTCAATTTCGCGAAACAGCCTCCATGATATTAGACGCAATTATTGGAGGATAGGTACGTAGAGGTTCCAATTATACTGTATAACAGCAATTATATAGTTTTCTACAGCATATTAGAGTTAATAACAACTGCGAATTAATAACAACTCAGAATCAAATGTATGAAAAATTTAAATAAATCTATCCCACGGGAACCATACATTTTACCGGGATAAAAAGTAGCCTATGTGCTATTCCAGACTATAATCTATTTCTGTGCCAAATTTCATCCAGATCCGTTCAGCCGTTCTGGCGTGATTGAGTAACAAACATCCATCCATCCATCTATCCATCCATCCAAACTTTCACATTTATAATATTATATATAATATATATATATATTATATTAGTATAGTATTAGTATAGATTAAATAATCTGTTTTCTTATTACCGTCTATTCAATCAAAAAATTAACACTAATTGACTGACAGCCAATGCTCAGCATGGACTTTTTGGTGGGAAGTTTAACCGTGAAGCTGTCACATTTGTTTTTTTTTTTTTTTCAAAAAATGTATTCTATATAATGTTTTATATTAGTGGGATATTAACCATTGTGTGTTCATAAACGTGCACGAGTGAAGAAAATAAAAATAGATCAGTACAGCTTGACTTTTCGAGTTATCGCAACATGTCCGGTAAATGTTCAGTAATGTATCCACAGGTTTACTAATCGGAGTTTTGGGCTTCATTTCATCATCATCATCGTCATCAACAATATTATCATCAGGGGTACTTATATTTAAATTAACGAAGAAACATTTCACTTGATACTGGCAAAAATGAATTTTGTAGCCGATTGCCAACATAAAAAAGAAGACGAAGATTCGAAGTTAAAAAAATCTAACTTTGTCTATTAAAGAAAAAGGTGACAAAGTTGTTTGAGATATGGGAAACACTAAACTTAGGCGTATAGAAACTACGTCCGTGGTATGGGTAAGTCTAATCTGACAGCAGTTAAGTCATTCAAAAATTCAATCAAAACCCGTGCATAGACTTACCGGGTTCCCGGCCCTGATTGTAAGGCTCACTTTGTACAAAACATTACAACTGATAACAGTCATTAGGGACTTTTTTTTTTATTGCAGTATAGGCAAGTATTTATTTATTTTTACTAAATTGCGAGATTATGTCTTCCGTCAAGGAGTTGGGTAACGTCGTTAAGGATGGCACAAAGTGATGCGATATAAAATCCCACCGAAATCGATATCGAAAACTTCCGAACTCGATTACCGCAATCGCAATTAAAATTTCCGAATTGGATTATCTGCGATGTATCTTGGCGGCATTACCAAATCGTTTTATCAAAAAGTTTCCATCGGAAAGCTCGTCGGGAGCGACACCAACATCGGAAAGTTTCAAATCCGTTTCCGATGTCGATTCCGAATGATTTAAAATAACCCACCTGAACAATCTATCGTCACAATGATAAAAGTGAAACTCATTAGGCCTCATTCTTTTGTAAAGCCCAACAGGTATTTATAAGATAAAAGATAACAATCAACGCTTCCGTAAGAGATCGTTTGACACCGCGACCTCACATTCGCCATGCGTGTGCGCAACGCAACCAGCCGCTATTACGATGTGTAGATCGGCTAATAAGATTATTTTGATTCGGTGATAATTTGCAATGTTATCAATCCCATCTATAGGTACTTACATATATAAATAGGTGTACTTATCTTGAATATACAGGATTATTCAGAAGGTGTATACTAAACCTTGAACTTGCGCGTCTTTAGTGCATTGGTAACCGTTATGTGAAGTCAGAATATCGATATTCCGATTTTAAAAAATTAAATTGTTTCCAACAAAACGAACAGTTATTTTTTCTGAGCATTTTTTTATAAATGAGTTATTATTGGCTTTACATTATGATCACAAATGCTCTACAGAAGGTTTAAGGCTTCCAATGTAGCCAGTTCAATAAATTGCCTATTTTACAGTTTATTAGAACGAAACATACTTTAAAGCCTTTGTACATTTAAAATCATTAATAGTTTGACCGCAGTGGCATCAACAAAACATCCTTAGATTCTTTACAACACTTACATAAGCTTTAATGAATAGGTTTCCATCGAAAGAAACATCTCATCTCGCTGTGACGGCCATTTAGGTCGACTGACGCTTGTTTCCGTGTATTGTCACACTAATAAGCATAGCACAAGAGTGCCTAATTAATGCTAAACCATGTCGCGTATTGATAAAACATCGTTAAAATGACATGCGAAATGCGGGACAGTCGTGGCGACAAGCGGAATGCCATTTATCAGCCAAGTCATCGGTGAATGACGTCAGAATTTTGAAAAATCCTCCGGCATATAATAATTTATATATAATAATAATATCAGCCCTTTTTAATGTCCCACTGCTGGGCACGGACCTCTCCTCAATGCGAGGGGGATCCTCCGGCATAAATCACATTTATATATGAACACGTAAATAAATATAAATAAACTAGGTGACCCGGCAAACGTTGTTTTGCCATATAAAATAAATTGAGATATAAACTATCCTATCTTTCAAGTTGGATAAAACTGCACACAGTGTCCAAATTTTATTAAAATCGCTTTTGTAGTTTAGGAGTTCATAGCGGACAAACTTATATTACTTTTATATTTATATATATAAAACGTCCACGAATTGGGTGAAAATATTCGTGCTGATAACACAAAGATTGATTACCTACCAGGACTTTAACCTAGGACCCTTGGTACAGAACGCAAGATCACTACCAACCAATCGGCTTCTAGTAGTAAATGAATATCACCCAATTTCTAAACGTCAATGGAATAATAACCCGAAAACAAAATACGCAATAAGATAAAAAATTGTATAACACCATTGAAAGTGATAAAACACTGGATAATGATCGAAAATGATGATGAATGACGAAAGATTCTATTGGCGACCGCTCGTGCCGCAGTTAAGGGGAAGGCGATGACACGATGGGGGTGTTTGAGATTTTTAATAATGCAATGATTAATGGGATTCTGTTGGATAAGCAAGAAATCCTAATGCATCGAGAAATCATGCGGTTACTCTCATACTTATATCTAATGTCTGTGGTGTGAAAGGGACGAAAAAGGCTTATATTACTGATAGCGCTACATAGGATTGCGCTTGAGCCACTGGTTATTGATCAGCAGTTTTTTAAATAATTTTAGTGGCCGTCACCAAAAAGCTACACAGATGGCGCTGCAGACGCATTCAGAACAATAGACAATTCTCATCAAATTCCTGAATCGCGCTATAAGAGTTTTTGGAGTAAGTAACATATATACAAGATCCCGACAATAACCGTCGGGGCATAGCGGCCGCTCCGCCAGGCATACCACCCACCTGGCTGGAAGATCTATCCTTTTTAAAAAAAATATAAATATATATACTCATAAGAAAATCTATTTTCATATGTAAGGTTAAGTAGCTAACGCCTTATACATCATTCTATTCAACAGCTGATTCATTAGTTGTGTGAATGACGAATGATGAATTACGAACTATTAATTACTACTTTCTATTACAAAATTAATTATGAAAAACGGCATATAGGAACCCATTATCTCATATTATTATGAAACCCCATAACAGATATAAACAAAATCGACGATATGTTTCATAATTATTATGCGTATATCAGTTAATTTTAGGGTTGCCAATCTAAATGACGCAAAAATTCTTTTGAGCATAAAAAACTTTAAATTGAATTAAGTATTTATGATACTTGGCTCAAATCTCGAATATGGACAAATTTCAGTACCTATCTCTTATTAACTTTTAAACCGGTACCATGAATACGTACCTATACTACTTCTACGTTAATATTGATGAGTGTGTATCGACCTCTTCAACCTCACCAAGAGCTACACAGATGGCGCTGTAGACGGATTTAGAACAATAATTGACAATTCTCCATACAATCCTGAAACGCGCTATGAGAGTTTTCGGAGCACGTAACATATATACAAGATCCCCACAAAAACCGTCGGAGCATAGTGGCCGCTCCGCCAGGCATACCACCCGCCTGGCTGGCTTCCCTTTTCCGGTAAAAGTGCAAACCCTATAGTATGTTATAGTCGTGACAGACGGGTGCTTTCTATTCAATCTCATTTTAATTGAACAGTTTAACATAGTTCAGCTATGCGTTTGTTATCCAACATAGTTCATTACGCTTCCGAACGCGTGTGATTGTTCATAACGGCTTGATAATAAATAAGAAGTATACGACTGTGACTATCCTGTGACCAATAACATGGGATATAGCAAAGTTACTATATTATTTAAAAGAAATGTTTGGAAAAAAAAAAAATAAGTGATTTATTTATTTTAAATATCATATTCAAAGTAAATCAATTCTGTAATTGGTTTTGGAATGTAGTTACTAAAAAAATTAAATGCATATTGTGAAACTACAACCGGGCTTTGTCTGTCTGTACATTGGCACAAAAATGTAGCAAAAGTTGTGTAGTTCCAGTTCGATCATCAAAGACGAAAAAAAAAAAGTTTTCACTTTTGGATAACCTATGGATGGACGAAAAAAAATAGGCTGCTTATAATTACACAATGTCTGTTGGGTGGCGATTTGATTCCAACAGCTTAGCTCTGATCTGTATGTCATTTGTTTTTGTCTAATAGGTGCCTTATCAGGATTTTTTTTACTTAAAGTCATGCTTGTAATTTGTAGAATATATTTGTATGTAATTGAGAACAATTTGATTGCGAACCCTACCTTTACCAAATGAACTTTCCAATGAGAAATTTAAATTGAATCTTAAAGTTACAACGTTATATTCCATATTGTAATGACCATTGGAGCTTTATGAACTGCTATTTTTTTCTAACGAACCTCAGCCGGAAGACGACTGTAAAGCAATAAAATGTAATCAATTTATTGGGGCAATCGAGCGCCCTAAACATTTGCGCATAGGGCTGGAGGCGAGTATCGATATAATCGATACGATTAAATCTGTATCGAGCACTTTAGTTATGCAAGCATACAAAATTGATATCTAATATCTAATACTACGGGTGTTTAAATGAAAGTGAAAAGTTTAATGAAAATGTTGATCGGTTACTGTAATCGATTAAGGTGTGACCACGTGTAATCGAATAGCAGTCTAAGAACAGATACTATTACAATATTAATAAGGCTGTGTTTAAACATTGTTCACACTTAGGACCTTCGTACACAGTTTAACATAATATCTGATACCCGGAGACTCTAGTATTTATCGCGATACATGCACGCGTCGCTCATATTGCTCATATTGTGTGAAAAAAAATATTTGTTTCAAATCGACATGTTGAAATTCTGTTTACAAATGCTCTAAAGAAGCCCAGGTTTCAGGCTTAGTATATTATTTCTGAATCTTCCTGTATGGACCGATAATAGTCGGAGATTTCGATAGCAATATGTACAAGCATACGCGACTAGTTGTATGTGACGCAAATCCAAAATATTTAGTATCGGACACGCATCCCGTTGTGTACGAACGGCCTTATTAGAATGTCTGAACTACAACAGTCATCAGACCCAAATACAATGGGAGTAGGTATACTCCAGACCAGTGGCGTAGCATGGGGGGGCGGAGGGTGCGGTCCGCACCGGGCGGCACTTTGCCGGGGGCGGCATTTCACACGTGGCGGTAAGAGAAAAAAAATTAAGTAAAAAAAAAACTTTGTGTTTTTTTCGTCATTTTTTTTGTAGTTACCATGCCCCAAATTTTTTATAGTGAATATTGAACATAAGAGGGCGGCAAATTTGAAATCCGCACCGGGTGCTAATGACCTATGCTACGCCACTGCTCCAGACAATGTTAAAGTTGAAGAAACTCCAGTTCAAATGGACGACTTGTATACCTACTTTTTCCCAATATGCAATATTTCTCACGCGCACATTGGAAAGTGTTCGCCGATCGCTTATCGCGACGACACGTTCTCACAATGCGTCATTATCCACGGTTAATTTAACTGAAACTATGACAAATCGCCGCTAACGGCCGCACAATACACAGTTTAACCTTTGGTCGAGATCGCAATCTTAACTTTTTGTCAACTCTTTACAAAAAGCAACTATTCCAATAAAAAGATTTATCTACAATTTTAATGCTCGACGGTTAACAAACTATTTTCTAAGTGAAATTTGAATGGTGGGACGATAAATTTTGCCAATTCCACTATTTCATTTAATGTTTTGTTCTGATCATTGCCGACGCTGACGCGATTTCAGAGAACATTATGCAAATCAGTTCGACTTGTTTGAAATTCTATTTACATAATTAATTTAGGCAAAATACTTTTAATGGTTTATAAACAAAACAACTTACGACATCACGCTAACTATCAAGTGTCACGATTCAATAGTACCTAATACTTTTTACAATGATAACAAAGTTAACAAATTGTCTATCCACGATCAAGTTTACCACGCGGACTAAATGCAAAGTTAATTTCACGATGTATAAAGATTGGGCCACGGTGAACTAAACTAAGGTAGGTATCTCACGAATGGGATTTTTTTCTCCATCAATCTTCAAGCAGTGATAGCCAAGTAGGTTAAACGCTTGCCTCGGTAACGAGGATCGCAGGTTCAAACCCCCCGGCTCGCACATCTGGGATTTCTGGATTTCATGTGCGAATCTCATTTTCAACCACGATTATCACTTGCTAAACGGTGAAGGAAAACATCGTGAGGAAACCTGCATGTCTGAGAGAACCCCTCGAAAGATGTGTGAAGTCCGCCAACCCGCACTGGGCCAGCGTGGTAGACTATGGCCTAATCCCCCTCGAATTGAGGGGACCCCGTGTCCAGCAGTGAGACATTAAAAAGGGCTGGTATTATTATAATCTCCAATGCCACTCCCAAACGAAATATTACACAAAAACTGTTGTAATAACCGTCCAAATTATTAAACACCCGTTAAGACCGTTCTCGTTAACGTAAAATTATTTAATCATTCCACAAAAACAGATTAGAACGCAACGTTTCCTAAAAAGTCCTTGTTAACAGAAAGCGGTAATAATTAATATTATGTAACGTTTATATTGGATTAATTTCTATATATTTTTTTGACATTATTAAGTATTATTTTTAAAAATAATTTACTGTCGCAATAAGCCTACCGCGATAAGCCGACTGTGCCGCTACCGGCCAAAATAAAACCACGTTTATGATACTCTGAAACTTCGACTACGAAAATGTACCTTAGTAGGGGATACTCACGGGATATTTTATTTTCTTCTTGTGATATCATAATCAGGGGGCGTATTATGAACTCTTATTTCCAGGCATGCTACTGACCTGCCAGTTAATTTCATACTTTAACTAAATAATCTATGGTACTTATCCTAATAAAAAATACTATCTTGTTTATAAACGATGTCGGTCAAAATTACAAATCTAGTCTGAGACAAAGTACTATCTCGCGTGAACTTATGTTGTTAACACGATACAGTTGACAAGTTATAGACCGGGGAGTGAATTGCCTGGAAATATTGGTTCATCATACGAGTACACCCCCAAAATCAGAATATATTTTATTCATGTGAACCATCATTTAGAGTACTTACTTATGAATTGTCAAAAGTATTATATGACTTTACCGCCCGTTCGGAATGCGATTCAAATGGGGATGATGAAGACGATAATAATAATCCTGTTACCATGGCGACAGCCTACAACGTCCGTGCAAGTGAATTGCCAATTATAAAAACGGCTTTGTCTTTACTAGTTTTTCGATACGCTTACGAAGCTCATACTATACCGCGTATGACCCAACGACCTGACGGTGAACTTTCTATGTAGTAGCGTAGAGTAACTGCGCGCGGGGTCAGTAGTCAGTACTGGTGAGCGGTGTTTAACATAATTTATAGGTCATATTTAACAACACACGTTAAAGATACGATGTTTATCTCTTGATTTATGCATTTTTTATTGTGTGGGCGTATTGGGAAATTGCGGCGGGTATTGTTATCGACGAGGTTAAATTGTAAATGGACTTGTACGTTTGTAAAACTAATCTTAAGGATTTCATCGCGTTTATTTCTAAGTTTTATACCCGACGTTTCGGCTGCTTTACAGCAGGTCATTGGAGGACTGAGGTGTTTGACGTCCTAGTGTCATAGTTTGAACTGGGGTACCCTCATATTTAGTTGTTGCTTGCGGTCCGATCTACGCAGAAAGTGCTCACAGTGTCAAGACACTGTCTAGCAATCGTGCGTAAATCTTTAAAATTAGTTTTATTTCAGTGTGTATGTAGTATTCGCGTAAATATAAGAAATCAATAGTCTACTTTTTTTGCAATGTTGAATAATAATATCCCCGGACGAACACACCCAGTCTACGCTCGCAAACTAAGCAACGCTTTTGTACCCCTGGTACAATATACTGAGCGTTATCCTTGGGGTACAAACATTCGTGGTCATCACACAAAGCGTGCACCTCCCAAGATTCGAACACAGGACCTTCGGCACAGAAAGCGGGGTCATCTAATCAGATCGTCAATATATAGGGTCAATAAACTATCACAGAATGTCCGCAAGGTAATCCTATCACATGATATCTCAGTGCTACAAATTGCATGCCAAATCAAATAAGACTATATTGCTATGAAAATACGATTGTAAATAACGTGTAATTGGTATTATAACTGCGACTGTGTGAACTTTGTGTCGGTTGACCGGTCAGTATCGAGTTACGACGGGCTAGGTTCGATTACATGCGGTTGAAAGTCATAGGCGTTGGAGAGAGCGGGAAGCAGAGAGCGGATATCAATATGCAAGAAATAATCGACTATCTGTTTCACCATTTCTCTTTACTGGGCTCGCCGCAATTAATCGTTTTCTTCCATTCATAACAAATATACATATAGAGGCATTAGATTTGACGCGTCTATAATATCTAATCGACGCTAGGACGCAATAATTATCTCTCCCTTTTTTTAATTGAATACAAAGCTGACTCGCCATGTTTTATTTCCTCAAAACCTTATCAGCACACGTTTAAAAAAATAGCTACAGCAGGCTCGGTGCAGGCGTTTTCAAGTCATGCACTTACTAACAAACAACATTAAATTTTTATTTATATAGACTAGCTGGCCTAATAGATATTGTCTTGTCTTATAAATCCTATAGACAAGCACTTTAAGTTTTTCCCGATTTTTTTTTCTTACCCTCAAGCTTATTCGGACTATTACACATATAAAAAAAAATGGTCCCGTCGTTTTCCAGTGATGCGTTTACCAAAGACCAGTAATTGCTTTTTTATTTAAAAAAAAAGATAAATGAAATCAATAAACCAGTAACTCCAACAGCTGAATTAGTTTGTGATCAAGTCCGCTCGATTTAAACAAAAGACTGTGCATATAAATACACGCCGTCCACCGCCTGATTTATCCTTCCCATGTAAGGTCTGGCATTCCGAAGCTTTGATCCGAGATAAAGCGACCGATATGAAACTTAATTAATGTTAATGATACCTATACTGACTGTAACATGAAAGTTACTGCTCGTGTGGGACTTTGTTTTTGTCATTACTTTTAAGCTCTTTTAGGCTATAGACAATAATTTATGAATAATTCTCTATACATAATTTTCTCTATGGTTTTCTCTCTCTTTTCTATGGCGTCTCCTCGACATCGTTTGTTTTGAATAGTGTTCTGAGTATATAATTAAATTGGGTTGGGGGAGGGGGAAACCGTTGGGGGAGGCCTATGTCCAGCAGTGGACGTGCATATCGGCTGATAGATAGATAGATAGTGTTCTGAGTATATAATTATATAAATCTCAAGAAGTCTATAATTCCCATCCCAGGGCCCTTGGTATATTTACCAAGCCAAAATACTCGGCTAAAAGACTCGGAGAGATATTCTATGTTTGTGATAATTTGTGAGCATTTTTTTGTATATTGATGTATCGAAATTCTTACCTCACGTAATGATCACTAATACGCTAAAGAAGCACAGGTCAAGGCTTAGTTATACCCTTTTTAAATCATTTTGTATATAAACAATTGCTTCAATAACAGTTTTTTAGCCGTTTAAACATACCTTTACCTAAAAATCTCTACGAACTAGCTATTACCCCCGATTCGTCCACGTAGTATTTTTTCGTGAGATCCTATTTTTTTTTCTAAAATATACGTAACCTAAGTTACTCCTTGTTACATCAGCTTTCTGCCAGTGAAAGTCCCGTCAAAATCGGTCCAGCCATTTCAGAGATTAGCCGAAACAAACAGACAGACACAAAAATTACATCGAAATGCACTTAGTAAAAAGCGGTTATTTTATTATTACAAACATACACTCCAATTTTATTTATTTGTTTAGATGTATAGATTCATCATTTTAATAACCACCATTACACGGATGGCCTTCCAAATACCGTGTGTTACTCATCGGTTGCTCAGAAGTATGTTTACTACGACCGCCGCAACGCGTCAGCTGCGATCCATCGATACCGCTGTAAACGATGCGCAAACGCAGTTCGGTTTATCGGGAGGTTGCTGTGGGTATAGGCTCAATGATAGCGGTGTAGGAAGATAATATTTATGATTGGTCGTGTCTATGAAGTATCATTATTTACTTTGACATCTTCAATACATGATTATAGATAATAATTGATAGATGTTCCGTTCTCATCATATGACAGAAATCCCAACCTATATATATTTTTACTTAATTACGAGTAAGTATATCGATTTCTACACTTTACTTAATGGACCACAATTATTTTTAATTTTTATTCTGATTTATTACCTAACTCAACCGATTGCGAAGTGCTTTTATTTTTTGATAGCTTCGCATTTGGTAGGTACTCACAGGATGGATTAAGAATATAAAATGACGTCATAGAATGAAAATGAAAAAAAAAACAAGATTGACGCCGACAACTCTTTTCAACCGACGAAAAAATGGAGGAGGTGATCAATTCGACGCGTTTATTTTTTACGCGTTCTCTTTACAATAGTTATGGTGCTTGATCTGACCTGGAAGAGTAGGTATCCGGACTCGTACATCCAGAAGTCATCAGGCGCGTTGCCGGGCTTTGTGAGGTGTATCGCGAGGCAACGCTGCAAGATCAGTTGGCAGCGCTGCCCCCCCGTCCCGCGGCCGCTCATGCCTTTAAGCGGGTGGCGGCATGCTCTAAAAAAAAACAAAAAGTCTGTTAAAGTCTCTACTACTCTCTGGAAAGACGATCAATCGGTGCGTGGCTCGGTCTGACCTTGGCTAGTCAATGACCTGCCAATAGTATAAATCGGCCCAACAAATAAATGCGGTTGAATTATAATATAATAATAATTTATTCACGATCAACAATCGCTTGTCTGAAAATTCTAAAATGGAAGATAGAAAAAAAAACCAGTAAAAAAATAAAAAGCAAAAATTTTACTGCCACTTCTTAAATTAAAATACTTTTAATTTAAGTATTTTAAGTACCTATTTAAATATATATTATTATTTTTTAAATTTCATTATAAGAATTTTCAATTTATTGAAGAGGTACTTAATAAATATATTTCCGCTGTCACTCGCGCCACGGGTTTATGTACTATTTCGTCTGTTTGTTTTTAAAGTTTGGGCCACTCAAGCGCATACAGATTTGGACATCAGAAGACACTGTCTCGTATTTCTACTTTGTCGTATCAAAGAAAAAACATTTACGAGAATACTTGTCTAGAGTTCTTTGATTTCCCAAATAGTATTCGTAATACATCCGAAATAAAGTATGTTTTTGTTTTTACCTATAATTGCGGTCTCGTACCGAAGTGTTTTATTATAACTAACTATCTTTTATAGATTCTGTTGCACAATACACAAATAAAACAACAATTTTAATTTAATAAACAAAAGTAATCACAAACCTAAATCACCAATTACTTAATTCTAAATTCAAAGGAAACCTCCGGTTTCTAGACCTTCGAACGCCATTTTAACCACCAACCGCGCCGTGTCTAAACGGTCCAACAATGAACCGTATAATGCTGTGAATACGAGCTACCTATCGGCTGCCAGGACCCTTGACATGACAGTTTGAGAGCAAGGTGACGATAGATATTGTTTACGATGTCCTTTCAATAGCATTTGCGGTTGCCAATGTACGGGACCCGTAGTAGGGTATCGGGTTTGAAAAAGGAACATCGTTGGAATTTAATTTAATTGTACAAACCTGATGGACCATCTGATCTGTAGGGTAAGCAAGAACACCTAATGTAATGTAATTGCAAGCCCCCTGACTCACGACTGAAGTAGTTTATCGCGAGCAATTTCAAATATTTTCTTCTGAAAGATAGGTAAAATCCCACACTAATGCCCCCCAAAATTGCACCCCCCGTGAACAAAATCATGGATCCATCCCTGTCTAATATTGCTAGTACTTACGCGCTATAAATAGACTTACATAGCCATAACTTTTATTGCGCACTAGAAATCATTTGATAGTCAACAAATTATATAAGAAGATATAATTCAGAATTTCTGAACTAACAGCTTTTAGCAAACCTATTTCCATAATAGTTCACTTATTCAATCGTCACCAACACCTTACAAACAATAACAATACAAACTCTACAGGCACCGAGTTAAAGTTTAAATTCATTTGGTTGCCGGTAACGCTGTGGGAGGAATTATGTGTACATGATAAATTGTAAGGCGACGCGTACATGGTATTATGTAATTGATTTAGAACGTCGGGAAGAGATACAGACGCGATGCTTTATTAGTGATTTGTTATAAAATACACTTAGCTGTGTGCAACATGCCTAATTAGGTATCTATTACCAATTGACTTTTGCGGTTTTATCCGGAACAAAAAATATATCTACCGCTTAGATAATAATATGAAAGCCTTTGAAGCTAATTCGTTCTTGAGTGGCGACCGCGTACCGGAAGGCGTAATGTGAGACGGCTATCTTAGACTTTTTCATGATAAAGACAGCCTCCAGAATAAACGCATATAAAAATATTCCACAACGACGAATGATCTACCGCTACATATACAGCACGTCAAGTGCTAGTTCTCTGTATACTATATAGTCTACCGTATTTAGACATTTTGTATGGAGAATTGAAAAGCGCCTCTAGCGGACGGTAGGTACTTAAAACTTTCAATTCTCCATACGAAATGTCCATACGGTAGACTATGAAGTACACAGTTAGCTTACGAATAATCTCGCACTTGGCGTACTGATAGAGACAAATGGAGAGACACTGTGAAGCGACTAACATCTGCTCCTGACTGCTCTACATGACGACGGCTATCGCTCAAGAGCGCTACGATGAAGACCAAGAAGTCAGTATACCACACTTCGACAGATTTCAGATATTTTCACGAAGCCTACAACAACCTAGAGCCTAAAACCATGCTCAGAAAGAAGAGCGTTATGAGGTTCTTCGTTACGCGTTCTGCGTTCGTCGTTTTTCTTGTATGAGTTTCGAAGCGCCCACACAGACAGCAGTGGTATATATTAAAGTTGCGAAACGTTGAATGGATAATGCTTCTGTCTATCGACGCTCTCAGGTTTATATCGTTTCTCAAATTCTTTTCTAACTTCTGACTATATTTGACATAGGCCTCACTGGAATCCTTTTGGATTATACGTCCTCCCCTTGACATAGGCCTCCCCCGGCCTTCCTCACATCTCAAGTCCTCCCCCGCTCACATCCATCGGCTTCAGTGCGTGTGCGCTATAAGCAGTCCAAATGGTCGGGCCGGGCAGGCCGGCTGCCTACACTACGTCTTCCGGTTCGTGGTTGTCATACCAGGGCCCCAAGTCTGCTAACAAAATCGATTCATAATCGAAAAGCAACCGCATAGTAACTGTCACTTTTGACAGATACCCCATACAATGTCTGTATGCATATATATCCCAGACCCTGTCTGCCCCAACAGCCATATTGTTTTTTAAACCAACTTAACAGCGGCCTCCTTTAAAAAATCTCTCTTCTCCCTCAAATATGTTGATATTAGAGTTGTTAGTAAGAAGTCTTTAACACAAATAAATATACATTTCCTTCGTCCGAATGATCGCGTGCGAACGATTATCGCGAACCCAAATTGCGCGCGATTCAGCGTATTAAGGTCGTGCCACACTGCAGTGTCGGCCATTATAACGGCATCAGCGCCAATTTGGGCGTTGTGTAACGCGCCCGTGTTACGAATATAACAATTTACGTCACCCGTACGAGTACGGTTTGTTTTTGGGGTGTTAGGTTATGGGAACTGATGATGATTTCTGACCCTTGTATATGGATTTACCAAAAAGAACCATAATACAAGCAAGTAAGGGCTAATAATGAGGGAAAAATTCCCAACACATGATCGAATAACGTGTCAGCAAGCCATAGCAAGACCTATGTCTTGCTGACACGTTATTCGACACGTCGTTTCCTAGTGAAACAGCCAGACGGTAGAAATGTCTGCGAAGTAGTTTTATATGGCACTACAACTCTTCAACAAGTCTTAAACTGGTTCCTTCTAAATGTTTACATAGATAAACTAACAGTTAAGTTCAACCAGATGTTGCAGTTTACCCGGATATGTAGAATTTGAAGATTTTATAATACTACTGGCCATGTGCCCAAGCGACCCATTATTTAGCTCACTTGAATGTTGAATTTCCAATAATCCCTCTGTAGTCCACTTCTAGGGTGCTCATGAAATATCTAATGTCCAAATTTCAAATGTCTGAGTCTTCTGGCTGGGCAGTGCGTTGTGTATCAGTCAGTGTAAAGTAAAGCTTCTGCCTCCGGCTCCGCCCGCGGTACCTCAATGTAAACAACCTATAGCAGTCACAGATATTGTAACTTCCTAATTGTGTTTTTTAAATCGGGTCAGTACATCCGGAGATTTCCACTTACCTCCAAATTCACAAACTAACTCATAATAGGTATCAGTACGTCAAGTGCGAGTTAACCGTATACTTTAGCCTACCGTATTTAGACATTTTGTATGGAGAATTCAAAAGCGCCTCTAGCGGACGGTATTAAAAACTTTCAATTCTCCATATAAAGTGTCTAAATACAGTACACTATAAAGTATACGGTTAGCTTACGAATAATCTCGCACTTGACGTACTGTATAGAAGTATAGACTAGTAATATAAGCATGTTTGCTCTACCGTTACAAATGGGATTAAATCAAAGAGCTTCATATAAGCTACACTACGTACGGAACTAAAAGAAAATAAAAAATAATAAATATCGCCATACGAACACAACAACTATACGGTCCCACATTAAGCAACGCTTGTGTTATGGGTACCGTACAATGGAGTGAGGGCGAACTCAGTATATAATACTTATATACATATTAAACATCCATGACTCGGGTACAAACATTCGTGCTCATCCCACAAAGCTTGTCTCAACCAGGATTCGAACTCGAACCCTCGGCGCAGAAAGCAGAGTCATAATAAACAATGTATAACATATATACCATAAGCATCACTCGGCATGTCCACACCATCAAATATAGTCATCGCAAGTCATAAATCTTGAGCTCTCCTACGGATAACTTTCACCGTGCATATTATACTTAAGCTATAAAATATAATGCTCTATGCAACTTTCATCTCCATATAAAACCGCCGAAATGATAACCTCTTAGCTTTTGATACTATTTCCCGTATGTATAATATGTAGAGTTTAGTTGACTGTTCTTTTCCCGCGGCATCACTTATTATCATGACTCAAAATCACCTTACTAAGATTTTTTTTCCTCGCGGCGTCACTTATTTTGATGACTCGAAATAAGAGTTTATCATCTCACTAATGATGACTGT
The DNA here is from genome assembly GCA_905404115.1 of Pheosia gnoma. NCBI lineage: Eukaryota > Metazoa > Arthropoda > Insecta > Lepidoptera > Notodontidae > Pheosia > Pheosia gnoma. The sequence goes on along the minus strand of FR989899.1, from coordinate 8,881,924 downwards.
TTAGTGGTGTGATAGGCTTTACTGAGACGCATGAACTTAGCCAACTGAAAAAGGCATAGAGATATAATAAAAATAAATTGGCAGCGTCCATCTTGTAGGGGTAATATGAACCTTACCTACTATAAGTTTAATATACTTTTGGTTTACATTCGGAATCCCAGCTAGTCATGGTGTGATAATGCATAAACTCCACTATTTCAAATCTGAAATTTAAATTTGGAATGAACGGACAAACAGGACGGTCTGCGGTCAGATTTGGTTAATACTTTGGACAAATGATAGGTACACATTTTTAATCGTCGTTTCAAGAATTAAAAAATCTAAGTCAATGACCTACCCACACCATGATAACATTTGCATTTAAAATTGGAATGTTTAAATGTATTCAAGTGATATTCTAAATTTGGATTTTTTGCAGTCTGTTGCGGTGTGGCCCGTGCATAAAGTTTATAATAAAAAAACAAACTAGCCGAACTTCTCAAAAACACCCAAATCTTCCCAAAATACCGTAAAAAAAGTATCGTGGAGATTTTAATTCGCTTTATGGTTTGCAGTCGGAATGAAATAAAATTATTTTCGGAATTTGTTTAAAGCCAGTAAAATCGAGTCTGTCTTTAATGGATATAATTAAATTGCAAACATTTTTTGCAAAAGCATTTTTTACTAATTTCTACCGTTATTGATAAGAAATCCTTAATTTGGGCATTACAGTCTACAATTTGAAAAGTGATTAACATACTGATTTATATTATAATATTCTTATTAACAATACCATAAATTGTTGTTCTAGTACCATATTTGAGATAATTTATTATTTTTAAATCGAGAGCAACCGGTTAGGCAATTAGTTCGCGAACAGTTCAAACTACATTAGCGGTAAATCAATGCTCGTGGGCGACAAATATCGCTCTCATTCATTATGTACGAGACGCGGTGGGTTTCCACTGGATGTTCTGCATTGCGAGCCAGTGCAAAAATAAAACTAGTTTCCAAAGTTCAATGTGAATTTAAATCTAAAAAAACAAACAATCGTAAAAAAGAAAATTCATGTTCAAATTTCGAAGCTAAAATACGTTGAAGCCATTTAAATAAAGATGATGATTATGATACAAATGTCACTGGCTGGAAAATAAAACCTTGTTTTTGGTTATAAATGAACGTGTTGTAAATAAGACAGCGTGGGTGTTAATGTCGAACGGCTTCATTATGCACTGTCTATTTTAATAAATCGTTTCCATTATCGATACGCATCAGAAAAAAGTATCATATTTACATGATTTTATTGTAGGAACATGCTTTAATTTATCTTTTTTTTTAAAGAGCTCTGATTATTATTTTCTACTATGTTACTAACTTAAGTGAAATCAACTCGTGAAATATGAATGAACACACGCGACTTAAATGCGTATTCTTTCTTAATATTAATTCATCTTTGTCCCAATTAATCAGGGGGCCTATTATGTAACTCTGTTTCCATCATTTCGTGTATTTCTATAAAGAAAATTTATTAGTCCAGAAAATTATTATGAAACAGCCTTGCAAACGGAACAAAACTGATGCAAACCTGTTTCAATAATATCTTGTATTTCTATTGACTAATTAATCGTTAGAAATATACGAAATGATTGAAACATAGTTACATAACAGGCCTGCTGAATATATATACCAATATATTACCTACCACTCAGATACGACACAGAATTCGAAAACTATTTCCTTACATTGTATCCACACGTCATAAAACAAGTGAAAGTGTGAAAACCGTGCCGCACGACAATGGAAACGCTATAACAGCTAACAGTCCATCAAGACGTGAATAAACCTCGTGGGTGTTCCATTCACGGGAAAACAAAATGGTGACAATTTGCCGGTACCTACGAATCATTGGTCCTATGACCAACCTACTCACAATGTACTCTTTCCAATGCATGTACGGGTATTGTTAAAAAATAAAACCCACTAAGTAAAAGTTTTTCAAAATCGAGCCCGGTTCGATTTAGGTCTAGGCTATTTGCGCTCGACTAGCCACATAATATTAATAATTAGCTCTTTATTGCCCCACGAGGGTACACGGGACTTTCCTCAATGCGTGGGGGACACTTAGGCTACAGTCTACTAAGCTAGCTCAGTGCGAGTTGGCGGACTTCACACATCTTGAGGCTCTCCCAGACACGTAGCATGCGCATGCGCATGCACACTGCCAGCTGTGACGAGATAATAATGTGAGATAGGTACATTACTTTTCTCTTATTCCTTTATTATGTATTAAGATAGAGAGAGAGAGTGTGTAACTAGGCGGAACCTTATCTTTTTCATCACCGTTTAGTAAGTGGTTGAAGAGGATTTCCATGCCCTCCTCCTGGATGTGTGTGTACGTGTGGGTATATATGTGTGTGTGTGTGTGTGTGTGTGTGTGTGTGTGTGTGTGTGTGTGTGTGTGTGTGTGTGTGTGTGTGTGAGTGTGGGTGTGTTTATGCGTGTATATGTTGGCCTCGTTTCCCCCAATAATTGGCAATGGCCACTAGCTCTAAGGCAAGAACGCGCAAGAGCCGTAGAGTGAATATACCAAAGTCTTTTTATGATATTGGGCTTTATTGTTTTGCCGTTTGACTCGCCAGTTTAATCCCGGAAGCTAATGCAACTTAACTACCTTAAGCCCAGCACAGTTAACTGTTATACCATTATCATAATATCCCAATAGAGTAAAATCGTTTATGAACATGTTAGGGTTGCCAAAAGGTTCCTATTTGTTCGATGGAAAATAATCTGTTAAAACAAAATTCTGTCGAATATGACCTACATAAAAAATAAATTAACCATACATATATGTGAGATGCAAGCTTGATAGGTATTTTCACCAATATAGAATATTCGAGGGGGTAATTCCTACCTCTGAGATATTGGACTCAAAATCATTGTTTCTTTTACTTTGTACTTACGCCTGTATTTGTCGAAGGAGGAAGGAAAGCTGCATCCATATTATATAAGGTGTCACAATAATAGTGTAAAACAGAGCTAACAGTAGGTTATAAATATAACATTCCCAATTAAATAAATCTAACTATAAGATATTTAAAAAAATACATTTTGTACTGAGCGCGAATCAAACGCTACTGGTTCGCGTTGTTTAAAAAAAAACAAAAATTGTTTAGACTTTTTTTTTATACATCAACGTGATCCATACTCGTATAACTTGCTGATTCATCTGTTAAAATGTCAAGTTTATTTTATTACAATATATATTATTCGCCAACATTGCATTGACATTACCTTCATGTGACAGCCCTATCACGTACGCGCACGATCCATACTTCTGTGCAACCGGACATAACACCGCTACACATCCGACTTTGCCGGCGGTGGCGGCGGCCTGCGCGCGCGCACCGCGCTGAATGTCAATGCCGAGCACAAGGACTTGATCTACTACGCAGATACTATTAGGTGTGTGAAAGTATATTTAATTATTGCGTGTGAGATTTGATCGCAATATGTATTAAACAGGTTTGATCTTGGCTTAGTGTAGTTGTCTTGATCAAAAATATCTCCTTTAAAATTATCTATACACATTAATTCCATTGCGTAATATACTTTAATTATAATTGTCTTCATTATTTCGGACAGTATTTAAAAACAACTTGTCGTGTTGCGAATTTAGTGTGTCAGTGTGCCCAGTCTTGGATTCTCGCAAGACCAGACCAAGGCACAAGTCTCCCGTAGGTTTGGGCTTAAAACTCTACAATACTCTTGCATCTTGGTCTTGCGAAAATTATGCGTTCTGACCTCTATGGTCATATGGATTTTGTTAATATCCATTTACTGCGAGGTGATTAAGGAAAACTGAATTTGCGAGACGGGAATTCCCTCTGACCAACGCGAGCGTACCAACACATTCGCCCGTCAGATATGGTAGTACCACTATTGCGGTTCAGTGTGTTGAATATTAAGTTTAAGTGCAATAGAACATATTATATTTTTTGTCGGGGTAGTCTTTACCCGGGGTGTAGGCTGCCCGGACAGTGAGGCTATGCCGACTTTCTTCAAGGGCACTGGCGCCCGAGAAATTATTATAATAATGAAAATGTTTAATGTACTTACATATCTAGTATGAAGTAAACTTCAGCTATGCAGCAATATAACATAATTTACCCAACCTATAATGAAGGGGTATGTTGAAATAGATAGGTGTCTAATAAAGTGGAGACGGTCCTGTTTCTTATATAAGGCTTACTAATAATAGTGTAAAATATTTTAAGGTGTCCATTGGTAGGCTATATATATTGGTACATATAGTCACATTCTCGAAAAAAAAATCAAATTATTAGATTTTTTCTAAATAACCCTACGTAATAAGTGCACGGTTAATCGGTACTGGCTCGCTTTCTCACAGAAAAATCATACACTGTATACACATATATTTTATACATAAACGTGATCGTTATCACCTACTTATTAACCTTAATAAATATCGCCAAACGAACACACCAACTATACGGTCCCACACTAAGCAACGTACAATGGGCTGGGGGCGAACGCAGTATAAATTACTTATATAGATATTAAACTTCCATGACTTGGGTACAAACATTCGTGCTCATCGCACAAAGAGTTTGCCCCTACCAGGATTTGAACCCGGGACCATCGGCACAGACAGCAGGGTCACTACAAACTGCGCTAATCAGGCCGTCAAACCCCTTAAAATATTTTACACATTTTTTGTTAAACCTTATATAGAATATCGTTTTGCGAGCTTGTGTAAGGGGGCTAGCATCTAGTCTTAGATATAACATTATTAATGACACCAAGCCACTGCTCTCAGCATCATTTGTCAATATTTTGCAATATTGAAATAAGATGAAAGTGCGCTTCCGATCGATTACTTGTATCAATGTTGTATTTACATCTGACGCTATCAGCTATTGACGTATTGTATTGTATTGTACTGTGATCTCAGTGAAAGTCGCTAACTTGTCCAAATGATTGATGCCGATAGCGCTTGGGATGCGTGGTACATCTGATAAGAGAGCGATACATCCTTGCCATGATCACAACGGATCCTTACTCAATAATATTACGTATGTGAAAGTGATTTTGGTTGTCCGTTTGAAAGTATTGTACGTTAGAACATCTGAACGGATTTTACGAGTAATGGAATTTGGAATTAACGTATGTTAGGTATTACAGGTTTTTGTTTACTTTCAAAGTTCAAATGCCTGTCAAGCCTCGTTTTGCCAGAACTGTTTGTCAGACTAAAAATGCTGTTATTTACACTAAAAAATTATCTACCTATCTAAGTGTCGAATATAAGAGATTTTTTGCACGATTGACAAAAAAAATTACACCATTATATTATAGTAAAAATAAACCCAGAAGTATTTTATTATTTTTAGACTGAGTGGAATTTCTTATGGAAATAAATCCATATTAAGAAAAACTTAGGTATGCAAACAATATGAATCCCCATAACATTGTAATACCACAATCCCGTTGACTGACCGTCATGGAATTTAATAAAAGTTTTCCGTACCCCTACGAAGTATTATCTATGGTTCTACTCTTCCTAGTTTATGGTCCGATAGGAATATTTATGGGCAGTAGAAAAAGCAAAGCTAGTTATCTAAAGTAGAGAACTAATGGTTAATACTTAGCTCTTATTAGTGATTGAAATATGGTATTTTTTACCACATTCAATTTATGTCGCATACATGGTCTACATAAAATTAATTCTCATTAATGAGACTCGACAACCCGAAATATCCTTTTAGTTTTGATGATGATACACCATTTAGTTTATGTATCCCATCAAAATAGTCATGAACCAGTATATTTAGAAACTCAATTTAAATCTGGCACGAGGAGCAATTTTTCTCTACATAATATATTTAGGGTTCATGCCAACATTTTTTCCATAAAGCGATTTCTAGCTAACTCAATAAAAGGACGAAATCCCGCTACGCCAGACTTGGCTCAGAAACTTGATGGATAAGGCTTGGCCAGTTGGCAACCGACTTAGCTGAAGCTAGTTTAACAGACACATCGGCTAACAGCTTGGCGTGGCTTTTGTTTTATGAGGTTTTAGAATGAACCAATATACAGGATGTAAGGGGTATGGTAACGAAAACTTTGGGTAAAAGTTATATTTCATGCCTATAATAATATCATAGGAATAATTTATTTCGAAAATCATGCGTTAGATAGAGTTCTATGATGATTTCATGCGAGAATTTATTTGAAATAACTGAAAAAAAATGCGTAAAATTCATGAAAAGAACAACGGAAAATTCGAAATCATGAGCTGAACCCATGGTATCACTTTTCGTTACGAAGCCATTTACACCCTGTATAAGTAAAGTGTTGTGTCTACTTTTATTGGATGGACTTTAAAGAAATATTTTGACTAGACAAAATGAAAAAATAAATGACGGCAATTCCATTGTGAATTATTACCTAACAACATTAAACGTATAACTTTCTTGCTTGTACATTACGAGCGTGAGAAGAACGACAATACTTTGTACGTTATACGCAATATAGTTTGTGCACCGACTAGATTAGCGCCATTTTAAGCGTTGTCAGTTTTGCAAAAACAGTACCTTCAAAACCGTAAGGTTTTCGAATTCGTCAACATCCCGAACGGTCTTGCCAACACAAAAATAACAACAATTACAAAACTTGGACGCCGAAAGGATATTAAATGTTATTTATATCTGCTGTACCATTAAAACGTTAGTTAATCTCACGCGGTCGAAGTTTTATTAAATTTACGCAACAAATTACGAATGCTAGATAATATTTGCGGACAGTGCATTTGACTAGTGTTTTATCACACTGTGTACAGACAAGGGTGGTACAGACATAATTTTAATATTATTAGAAATTATATAATTTCCCGAAACGTCGGGAACGTAAAAATAATAATATGAACGCAATAAAATCCTTAAATTAGTTTTATTTCAATATGTAGTAGGTATTCGTATAAATATAAGAAATCAATATAGAAATTATATGTATCTACAATAGTTTCCGTAAGTTTCATACATTTAGTCTACGACCATATATTAGGTGGGATAATAATAGTGTAAAATATTTTAACTAGTGAGCAGTTTTTGCGTAGATCGGACCGCACGCAACAACTAAATATGAGAGTACCCCAGTTTAAACTATGACACTAGGACGTCACCCACTTCAGTCCTCCCGTGACCATGGTACCCGTAAAGCAGCCGAAACGTCGGGCACGTAAAAAACATAATATAAACGCGATAAAATTCTTAAAATTAGTTTTATTTCAATATCATTTATGTATAAAGTGCACTGACAGCGATTGTATCGTAATAGCATTGCGACTGTATCGCTGCAAACTATAGCCATGATTTAAAGCTAAATAGTTCGCTAAGCCTGCAAAAATTACGGCAAGCGAGCAGCAATTGGCGAACGTTCATTTGCAATCGTTCACGTAGTGTGTACAATGAATTAGGCAATACGAGAGGTAGGCATTAATTAATAGACCATCGTACAACCGTGAGAATGTGGACATTGTTGATGTTGCAGGAAAATTGCTTGTGGCACGCAACTATTGTAAATTCGTAGTAAACATTAATGATCTCACAAGCCTACAAATTAATGGATGGGCAATTGTAATTGCTATTGCTTGCCGAGTGACATGTTTCGATGGGAAAATTTGCAATTTACCAGCGTTTTATTTGCAATTACATTTAATACCTTTTCGAGGTACCTAAGCGGCATCTTTTAAGAACCTTCGTTGATATTCAAGAGCCTAACTATCCTAGCATATTTATCCTATGTGGAGTGTCTGGAACCTGACTTGGGTGTATAAACGCCAGACTCCTCATCGACCGGCAAAACACGAATCGTATTATAATTTCGATTCGCTTCATATGTTTTGCTTCAGAAATATTTTTTTTTATTTACGCAATATGTATAACAGAAATATAAATTATAAAATGAAATATAAAAATAAATATGTAGGTATATATTTATCTCCATGTATGTGTTACTCCTAAAATTCTCATGTATTTAGAATCGATATATACGTGTACAGGTACGTGCCTACTATATGTTATAAAAATACTTCCTGCTTGTGTTATCATATTATATTTACTTAATGTCTTTGTGCGTAAGCAGTGATAGCCAAGTTGGTAGAACGCTTGCCTCGGTAACGAGGATCACATTCAAACCCTGGCTCGCACCTCTGAGATTGTAGGATTTCATGTGCGAATCTCATTTTCAACCATGATTATCACTTGCTAAACGGTGAAGGAAAACATCGCGAGGAAACCTGCATGTCTGAGAGAATCCGAGAAGAGAGAAGATGTGTGAACTGTGAAGTCCGCCAACCCGCACTGGGCCAGCGTGGTGGACTATGGCCTAATCCCCCTCGCATTGAGGGGAGGCCCGTGCCCAACGGTGGGACATTAAAAAGGGCTGGTATTATTATTATTATTATAATGTGCATGTATGCACACGTGCACCAAGTAAATAAACATTCGAGATCGTATCCCGATGAGAATGGATCGATGCAAACCCAATTATTAAATCTCATATGTCTGCGAGGTAAAACAGATCCATTACAGGCAATGGACTTTTTATTCTCCAAGATAAAACTTGATGTTTTATAGAGGTGACATTATAAGGTTGTTGGCTTGTCAAAGAAACACAAGGGTAAGACAAAAAAATGAGCTAATTCCATCACTAATTGTGCATCGAACCATATTAAATTCGAAGCTATCATGATTAATTTATTTGATTTTATAGTTATATCGAAATACATACCTACACTATTTATACCTCACAGTTTGTGAACATTTCTGAACGAAAAACATTTTTAGCAATGGAGTGTTTTTTTTATGATAACAGACATCGGGAAAACAATGTATTTAACAGATACAGAGTTATTCTCTTTGTTTTTTGTTAGTTTACCTTTCTCTTTTTTCTGTTTATTATAGTCTGTATAAAGCAGGTACTCTGAGTTTGAAACGTTTAGTTCCTATTAGAGTAATGTAATAATATTTCCAATATTGTACATCTTAGATGAGCCAGCCGATACCGCACCGCACTTGTACTGCTATCAACCTAAAGTGCCGAGAGCACCAACCCTGCTAACATGTCAATCTTGCGTCAAAAAAGTCGCAGCACTGACTCAACGGACGGAAACGTCGATTGTCAAGGTCGCATAATAGCAACCAGCGACGCGAGACCGAACCATTGTTTTAAAACGACAATTGTATGGTTTTTTTACTCTATTTTTCTATTTCCAATGACCTTATAAAGTAAGGTACACAATCTGCCATTGTAGATGTTGAACTTGCGTGAATAAATGACGGAATTGCACGTTGCTGGCTCTGCAACTCGAGGTTTAGATTTGTTCACGATATCAAACTTCTTTGGACACGAGTAAAGTAAGATGTTTTAAATATCTCAAACTAGCTGTCCTGGCGAACTTCGTACCGCCTCAGATGTATGAGAATATCATTTTTCCCCATGCTTTAATAGTTATACTGCTATTCGGTGCGAAGAAAAATTTTGAAAATCAAACATCATAAAAACGGGCTGCCCGTTCTTGAGCTAAAAATAGTGTGACTAACAAGACTTAGTTTTTTTATAGAAATATAGATTTCTCCTAATAGTAGCTTAAAAAAAATATTATAATATTTTATGACTTAGCACATTAATTTGACTATATTTCGCAATAAAATTGAATGAAAGCAAAGCTAAAATTTACGATCTTCTTGTCGAGATACATTGTCTGGATTTTAGTCTTTAAAAGGGAGAATAAAATTTAAACATTCGTATGTCGCGGCAAAAAGCAGCTCGTTAAGACACGTCCTAGAACATCTTAAATGTGCCAAACGCATAATGAGAGGAAACACGCCGACTTATATAGTAGAGATCGACACTATTGTAACTTAAATGAATTGATTTGCCATTATAATGGGTAGAGCGTCCGTGATGGGACACAGATGGAATACTTGCTAAGGTCGGTCGGTCGGTTTCACATAAGGACCTAAATAAGTAATTGTTGTAAAACATTTCTTCTTCTTTTGAGATCATATAATGTATAAGTATCGCAAAAAAGCACATACGGTCAGGTAAGTAAAGAATAGATAAAATAATCGTTTACATAGCCCGGACTGCTACTAAAGCTATATTACATGGCTTACATAGCTTTTATAGAGCAGCCGAAACGTCGGGAATGTAAAAAACTAATAGTAAACGCGATAAAATCTGTAAGATTAGTTTTAATTCAATTTTATAGAGCTTTTCGACTTTCATATAGCTACGATTTTAAAATCTAAATTCCAAACCGAATAATCAAACGATTATTAATGTTTCTAACCAAGAGTTACAATCGCTCGTCGTACATTTTAGGCCTACTTGAATCAATAACCATACAAAGGTTATATGTACAGCTAAATATATACATCATCAAGCCTGTAGTCCCCAAAAGGGTAGGCACTACATTGCACCCACCTTTCGCCGATATTATTTTGTTCCCAATAAGTGATAGGGAGCAACTCCATAGCCATTATACCGTGACATTTCTTCTCAATAACAGGAGGAGTTAGGCGACAGTCTACCACGCTGGCCCAGTGCGGTTTGGTGAAGTTTATACGAAATTTGACAGAAGTGTACGTTCTTCCCAGATGGTTGCCTTCACCGTACAGCAAGTGGTAATCATGATTGAATGCTGCTAAATACAGCTTATAAACGTTGGTACGGTGGTTGTTGGTGAGGTGCAGGGTGCAAGGTCAGGCCGCAGTGCGGAGCGGCGCCCGCAGACGGTACTATCGATCGCATCCGGCCGGGCGTCTGCAGCCCCAGACTATGCAACAATTTATACTATACGATTAAAGTTAACCCTAGTTAAGTTGACGCTGCTTGTACTGTCTAGGTTTACATAAAAGTTATAAACCGAATGTTGCTGACAACATTTTAAAACCCAAAAAATGTTGCCGATTTGTATACTACTTATACGGAAAGGATACTTGGCATATTTACTACCGTATACGTATTTATTACGTATGGTCAAATGTTGAATGATTCTCTTAAATATATATATCAAAATATAATTGAAATATTTACAAACTAATATAAATTAAAAAGAGTATAGAAAATATTGATTTCTTATATTTACGCGAATATTACACATTGAAATGAAACTAATGTTACGGATTTTATCGCGTTTATTTAAAAAATATAAAATAAACGCGATAAAATCCGTAAAATTAGTTTCATTTCAAGAGTATAGAAAAGCTACTTAAACAAAAAGTAAATATTAAGTAATTAATGAAATTAGACATTTAAAAAATGACATCCTGTACTGAGCGCATGGCCAAACGCCGCTTGTTCACCTTGTTCAGAAAAATTAAACATCATTTACACATTTTATACATCAAGTTGTTCCATATAACGTACTGAGTTAAAATATTTTACACTATTTTTGTTATACCTTATATAACCATTCAAAGTATTCAAAGAAAAACTTACTCATATTTTATTTATAGGCCGCAACTTATAGCTTTTCATTATTGCGGAAATCCGAATAAGGAACTGAAAAAGCAATATAATGAACAGTCAGATAACTTTATTTTGACTATAAAATGTACACTGTAACTAGGTTGTATCAAAGCTTCGTGTGTGAGGTTACCATATGCTTTATAGTCCACGGATTTGTCATTTTGTAAGGCAAATTAAACAGCGCCTCTAGCGGACGGTATTTCAAACATTAATTGTCCATACAAAATGTAGAGTAAAATATAAGGTTAACTTGCGAATAATCTCGCATTTGACGTACTGTTACATCTATCTATCTTTGAATTTGTCTCCGCTCTGAATAGCAGAATAACTATTAAAACATGGGATAAATTCACTAAAAAAATCTACTACAGTGTCCTGATATTCCTTTCACGAAATTAAAAATATCAATACTTTACTCGTAAACTACCAATCGTATCGTATTCGGATCGTGTTCTATAAATTACCGCCACTATGGTGTAGTAATCCTTCGTTGAGCGTAATATGGGGTTGTCGATAATAGGGAGTTTGCTTTCAAGGTCGACGCTCTATGGCGAACCCATCTTTAATGGGATGACGTTATGGTTTCAACTCGCCATTTTTGTCGACTTATAAGTCACGTATTTTTTATAGTCACAGGTGTTTTGTTCATGCAAATTAGTTTGAGAACACTTATTTTTTAAACAACTTAGGTAGTAGGTATGTATTATCTTTTTTAAACAACTTAGGTAGTAGGTATGTATTATCTTTTTTAAACATCTTAGGTAGTAGGTATGTATTATCTTTTTTAAACAACTTAGGTAGTAGGTATGTATTATCTTTTTTAAACAACTTAGGTAGTAGGTATGTATTATCTTTTTTAAACAACTTAGGTAGTAAGTATGTATTATCTTTTTTAAACAACTTAGGTAGTAGGTATGTATTATCTTTTCTTACAATTTACATGTTCGTTTTATTTTTCGTTGATGTTTTTTTTATGTTACCTGAAATACAAGCGTCGCTTAGTGTGGGACCGTATAGTGATATTCAAGGATAAAAATGTGAAGTAAAGTAAAGTAAGTAAAGTAAAGTTTATTTCGGTATAAGCATTACACATAGCAGTTAAGTAGCGGATCCAAACTAGGCGGAAGCCTGTATCTTGGATGCTTGCTTAGCTGGATTTAGACCTAGGCCGCCGCATTGCGAGGGCTGTAATCTGTCATTTGATTCTCGTGGATGCGCGATTGGTCTGGATTCGGCTATTTATTTGTCTAGGCTCACAAAGCATTTCGAGGTTTAATTTATTAGCGTAATTCACAAAACGTTTGGTACGTTTTGACCACATTTAAAAGTAAAATAATTGATGTAGATCAAAACTATTCTCATAAATATATAACCAGATATCGTAATAGATTTTTTTTCCATGTTCTTTGTATTTCTTTGTATTTTCCTGCGCTGCGATTAAGCCTATCGCAGGAGCAAGTTTAATTGTGTGTTAAACATTAGTTTTATAACATGTTTATATAACATATAACATGATTTATAACAAAATAAATGTTTCAAATTCCATAACTCAAAAGCTAACAGTTGAATACCGATGTCTCGCTATGTGATCATTATGTGATCAATCATCGTAATAAGGATCCAATACATTCTTTTCCTGTTAAATATTTGCTAATTATTGATGGACGGATTCATTTCCCGTAGCATATAAAAATAAGTATAAGAAATATTTGTTTAGCTTCTTTATTATAACACTATTTAGTCGTAAGGGAGTTGTTAGATCCGCTGCGCGTACGCAATACTATCGATTCTTAAGTGTAAAGTAATTTTCATGGGTCTTGTGTCCTTTGTATTGACTTATCTACAAGTTCCTTCATCATTTGAGTTAGGTAACTAGGTACTTCAAAATTTGCTAGTGTGTCCAATGTGATAGAAATCCATAAAATATTTAAGAAAGTAATATTTTATGCTTTTTTAAATAGTGACGATATTTTTACGACTTTTCTTTTAAAATCAATTAGTACTAGATATTGGATCTTCCATATCGCCCTTGCCACTAAAAAAACAACGTGAGAAAAGACGTAAAAATATGTTTGCACCGATACATGTCCAAGAATGCTTAGTCAGTACCCATAATATTTTCGTTCCGAGTACACGATTGATATAAATTCAAAGTGCGATTCGCGCACGATTTCGTAAAACCCAAAGCTGTGAGACGACCATCGAATTTAAGATTTTGTTTTCAAGGCGAACGATCTACCAACATGATAAGTATTTATTTTCTCATTGATAAATCATCAAAACAAACTGACTGACAAGTAATCTTGCGGTTAAATACGAGTAGTGTCAACACTTACTGACAAAACACTTATTCAATCAATTTGCCATTCAACAAAAACATCAATATATAAACATAAAACATAGCCAAGGTTGTTGACAATGAGTGACAAAAATGAATGACGTGAAGTGACATCGTGACGTCAGACTCGATGTGGCCTTGTCAGACCCTTCCCGTTGTCATGTCACCATAAACGACTTGAAGCTTCGACATTTGAATGCTTAAATGTGATAATTACTAGTCTAAGTCTAAGTCTTAATAGGTCCTAGTCTATAACTTAAAAGCATACTTAATCAGATAAGTATTACATGTTAATATTCATTACATGTGGCTGCATTGTAATTAAATTAGAATTATTTTAAGCAAGATAATTATCTAAGTTTTAAGTTTAGTACTTAAGTCGAGATATGTGATCTACCTAAAATTAGTACCACTTGCATGTCAGGCGGCCTTATTAGCGCAGTTGGTAGTGACCCTGCTTTCTGTGCCGAGAGTCCTGGGTTCGAATCCTGGTAGGGACAAACTTTGGGTGATGAGTACGAATGTTTGTACCCAAGTCATGGATGTTTAAAATCTATATAAGTATTATATACTGGGTTCGCCCCCAGTCCATTGTACGGTACCCATAATAAAAGCGTTGCTTAGTGTGGGACCCTATAGTTGGTGTGTTGATATTTATTTATTTATGTAATAATCGATATTGTTCAGGAGTTGTTCTTTTTATTATCTATCCCGCTTGCCTTACAATTGTATTGTAGAAGTCAACTCTATTTGATAGCCAAATATTTTGACTAGCGTGAGAATTAATTGATGCAAGTTGATATAATTTACAGCCGGCGTGATAAAGACAAACTAAAGAGTCTGCAGTCGCAAAGTCTGCAGTCCAGTTAATTATACCTTAATTATACTCAGGTGCGGTGAATGAAAACATCGTGAGGAAACCTGCATGTCTGAAAGAACCCCTCGAAAGATGTGTGAAGTCCGCCAACCCGCACTGGGCCAGCGTGGTGGACTATGGCCTAATCCCCCTTGCATTGAAGCGACGCCCGTGCCCAGCAGTGGGACATTAAAAAGGGCATTATTATTATATTATTATATACTTAGGTAGGTATTCGCTCAATTTGTATATTACGACTGAGAAGAAGGGAGAGGTATTGAGATGCCTAGATAAAAAAACAAACAGATGTAATACCAACTCCATCCAAAATCATGTTCCGTGACTCTCAATGTATCAAATCTCCGACAAAGCTACGTCTCGTTTACCAGTTGACACCGTCATGTCGGTTTTTATCGCCACAACAACAGATATTTATCTAAATAATTATGACAACATAATTGTTTTGGCCGCGAAACTACTAATATAGGCATGTTTAGATGATATCGCTATTTCCTTCCAAACGGGGCTTGCATAGAGTGTAACGCTCATGTCCGAAAAGTTCTGAAACTTCTCTATTTCAGAACTTTTCGCACCGAAGCAAATCGTTTCGATTCGAATTTGATTGTTCACCATTGTTGTTCGTCGATTCGTTTTGAGCGATTCAAACTAGTCGAACTATCGATAATCTTGTTACGAGATGTCCATCCTGAATAGATAGCTAATAAATAAGTTACGGGTTGATAACAGCCCTTTATCGTACGATAAAAAGCTATTTTCGACTTGATATCAGCTTTAAAATATTAAGTACGTGTCATGTGACCTTTGATTTCGATACAAATAGTTTGAATTGAAAAACATGACAGTCGTGGGATATCGAACTGAAATGATAATCTTGTTACGAGATGTCCATCCTGAATAGATAGCTAATAAATAAGTTACGGGTTGATAACAGCCCTTTATCGTACGATAAAAAGCTATTTTCGACTTGATATCAGCTTTAAAATATTAAGTACGTGTCATGTGACCTTTGATTTCGATACAAATAGTTTGAATTGAAAAACATGACAGTCGTGGGATATCGAACTGAAATGATCAATACGTACGGTTGGAAATTGGCCAGCATATCTGGAGGAACAAAAAGACGGGCACTAACAGATGAAAAATAAACATCAGATAATGTATTATATTTTTTGTAATGCTCCGTGGGCAGAACTAGTCATTAGAGATTATAAGACGTAACGCGAGTGGAATGCCGCTTGTATTTGAACACGCCTTTAGAAGGTCACCCTTGCTAATTGTTTTTTGTCCAAGTTTCGTGATAAACGAGGCATTGTAGAGCTTGTAGAGGTAAAAGTTCAATTTTTTTTATCATCAAACGTTATTTTAGAATTGTAAAGGGCAATGGAATGCGGTAAACTAATTTTAGAATGAGACTTTTGGAACAATACTAAAATAAATACAGGATATTACGTAACCTGAGCTAAATATAAAACTTGAGAGGAGTCAAGGGACACCCGGATGGAACGAAGTTCCTTTATTATTTATTATGTACAAAAAACCTGTATACACTCAACAAAAATAATCGTCGCGACACCACACTGTTCAATGCGAAATAGAAAGACGAAACGAAAATATCTGGCTTGCTTTCTATAAGAGAGAGAGAGAGACAGACAGAGAAACATGCGCACGCCGCATGGCTTACAAAAAAGTGTCGTTACAACTTTTCGTCTTAATTTTTTCCGTCTAGCCCCCTTTCGCAACGCGCGATAAGGAACTTCGTTCCAATAAACTATAGTTATACTCGGACGTACCTTCGTGTACGCATACACTTAGGGTGAAGTGCACCATGCTCCCGTTCTGAACATTCCCGTTGCTCATGAGAATTGAGATCCTTACAGTATGTGACTTCCTTGATTTTGGGCTTAGGCCAATAATTGATGCAGTTTGTTTGTTTGTGTCGTGATCCTTGTCCTTACAAAATAAAACCTTACATGCAACTCTGTAATTATAGCCTTTTAGAATATAAAACACAAGCCCACGGAAGAAGGACAAAAGCCACATTATTTCAACACAGTCGATCTTTACTCAAGAATTCTTGTCTACCAGAAATGCACAGTACATTTTGACCGTTAGATAAAGACCAATTTGTACATAAGAAAGTGAGACACATTCCCACAAGTAACGAGACACGCAACATTACCGCATTTTCCTATTACCGTCAAACAAACGGAGAGACCCTGAGCCGTATTAGTTTCACCATTAAATATAGCAGTGATAGCCATGTTGGTTAACTGCTCGCTTTGGAAGCAAAGGTGCGCAGATTCAAACCCCGGCCAGCACCTCTGGGATTTCAATCATGACCATCACTTCCTATACGGCGAAACATCGTAATGAAACCTACACGTCTGTCGAAAGCCATATTCCCCAACTCACACTGATGCCGCCTTCTTACCTAGGCAAGTATGCTCCATCGTAGATCTCATCGTCACTTACCATCAGGTGAGATCGAGATCAAATACTTGCCTATAATGTAATTAAAAAAAAAAAAAAATCCAGTGTGGTGGACTTTGGCCAAAACCCCCACATATTGAGGTGGAGTCTACATAAGTATTATATACTGAGTTTACCCTCAGTCCAGTATACGGTACCCATAATACAAGCGTTGCTTAGTGTCGGACCGTATAGTAGGTGTGTGGCGATATTTATTTATTTATATTAAAAGGTTGAAACACAACGGTGCTGCTGCCCTAAGCGGTATTCTAATGAGATGGCAGATTTGAGTGATACCGAGCAAAGCTGCGGTGAAAGTGAGAGGACAGCACATCAAGACAGGCTAGGGCTGCCGCTGTGGCCCAAGGGAAAGACTTAACAGAGTATAAGTTACAGATTGGTCAGGGATTTTATCAGAGTCCCTCCTTTTTCTAACTATCAGCCGAAAGACGTCCACTGCTGGACATAGGCCTCCCCCAATGATTTCCACACATCGCGGTCCTCCGCCACTCGCATCCACCGGCTTCCTGCTACGCGTGTGATATCATCGGTCCACCTTGTGGGGGGCCGTCCTACACTACGTCTCCCGGTTTGTGGTTGCTATTCTAGAACCTTTCTGTCCCAACGGCCATCGGTTCTGCGAGCTACTCTCGTTACGTTCTCCTTTTTCAGGTATTTTTAACTCAAAACTATGAAAACAATCCTCAGATTCCCTCTACTCGTGGACAAAGTAATATGTTTAAGTTATAAAACGTTCTAAAAAAGACTGGTAAATACATAAGACGGATACAATAAAATCTCTATTTAAGTAGAGTATAGCTGTTTCTTTTAAAGGTCGTGCGTGGGGACTTCTGAGCCCATTATGGAGAGACCCGATTTAAATAAATGCTGTAGGACATCTGGTGTCTATAATACTGTTGAATATAAAGGAACATAAACAGTTACTATTACAGGCATTTAAGAGAACTATCTTATTTGTAGAACCTACCTTCCTATCGTCTATCAACGGACGCCCCCAGAAATTTCGCGAATATAACGTTTTTTGTCTTATAGTAGTGTTTGCAAATACGCTATTCGACCAAGTTTATGTTTGTTCAGTCGTCACTACATTTCAAGGTATCATCGCTAGCCCCTTAGCTCTTGGGCTCACATATTTTATAAATATCGTTTCCTAGACTCCGTATCTTAGGGAAACCAGCATTATTTTGTGCGTGAGTGGAATAATACGCAGTCATTTTTCTCGACTAACCAGTACGTAACTGGACAACAATCGAGTTTTGCAGTCGTTACGAGACACGATTAATATATTGTATCGATTTAAAATCAATATTTTGCCTGTCCCCCGGTTGCCGGTTAAATTTGAACTTGAGATTATCTGTATGCTCCTGCGCAAGGGCTGGGCTGGCGGCCGACCATCGACAAGTAGGAGGATTAGACGAATAATCAACGTTTTCGTCATTTACTGTATGTTTATCAAACCGCTGCGCCTGCGACCTAATTGCGCAGCGAATCTGTCTTATCGCCGTTATACTATCGGTGAAAATTAAAAAAAAATGTTACATTTCATAACTCACATTACATTTCCTTCCACCGATGTCCCTCATCATATTTGCACAGTTGTGTAGTGTGTGTAATGTATTGCATCAATTTAACAATAAGTACAAGAATACATTATTTTTAACCAATGTTACTTGGGTTACCTTGAGTGGATGCAATACTGATGGCAAGAATATTTTATAGTTCTCAAACAACGTAGAAATATTAATATTGTATCTGGAGCGAGAGCTCAGTCCTAGCTTGTGAGTGGTCTTGGTAATTTTCTCAATCGATGATATTATAACTGGTATGTTCTAGGTAAACAAATTAAAAAGAAGAAAAAAAAAGAAAAATCAAGCTATGTCTACATACTATCAGGCTCAGGGATAATGGGTATACAATCCGGCGCGTGCGCATGTGTGATTGCTAGTGCAATATTAGATCGAGGAATGCTGTTCGATTGATATATATTTTTTAAACTTTTTTCAAAAATATTTAGGAGTACCTATTAGAATCAGAATATTATGTATTCATGTAAACCAACCACTAAGTACTCATTAATCATCAAATAGACACAAAATGTTATACTACAAATTTACCACTCACGTCAGTTCAAAATGCTGTTGCTATGGAGACGGGGCAAGAAACTCCGTGGTTGCTTTTTTATACATATTTGTGTAGTACATTGTTATGGGTATATGAGAACAATGTAGGAACGGCTTGAGAAGGTAGTTCAAAAGTAAGAACCAAGAACCCGGTAAATTATAATTTGACTTCAAGTTCTTCTCCATAGGAACGGCATTCCGAACGGGTGGTAAAGTAGAAGCATAGTTTTTGTAACTTTTGACAATTCATAAGTACTGTACTTAATGGTCTACATTCTGATTCTGATTCAAGGCAGTACGACGGATGAAATTCCCACCTGCAACCGACTCAGTAACTAAAACTCATCAATTAGATCGAATCAGAGCAGCATCAAGGAAACAAACCGATATCTTTGGAGTAGATAATGCGCGTACAAGGAGTGAAAGCGTAGCTCCAGTTTCGCTCAATAAAGTAGAGATAGCCGATGGCGCGCAACACACGTCAATTGGTGTTAGATAATTTAAATACTAATTGTTTTGTCAAGAGTTTATATTTAAGTTACAAGACAGTTCAAGTTACTGCTTACTAAAATATACGGCTTACCGTATATTTTAAAATAAAATCCGCTCATATCATTTTAACTTCCACAAAGAATTTATTGCAATACCATAAAGTGAAGATGTAATAATTTGAACCTCATTTCAAGAGTTTATCTGTGATAAAAGAGACATTAAAAAATAAATAAACAACAAACAACCGCACAAGTTATTTTAGTGCACCGTTTCATAAACACCATTTTTTACGTCAAAGAAAACGACTCTTAATGGAAAATAAAAATCAATCTTTGAATTCTGTGCTGAAATAAAAACACAGTTAAAAACACAACAGTTTTAAAATGAAACCGTGATTTTCGGCACAACGATAACACTGTAAGGCGTTAAAATCAGAGAATTTATTTTTAATCGGCAAAATCTTAGTAATTCTATCAATTCAATCTGCTTTTAGTGGATTAAAAGTTTAATCACCGTTGAAAACATTGTTACGGTTTGATTTGAAGATAAATGTTGTCAACGGATTGGTTTTAATTGAAGGTTTGAGCCAAGGTAAGTATTTTGTAGAGTCATCCAAAAAAAAAAATATTCCTAGAAACTAAATCTACATTTTATTCAGAACATAATTCGTTGCAAATACCGCATTTTCCTTGCTGGTCACACACGATAATAAATCTGCAATACTAGCGTATCAGGTATCGAGATATCGGTGTTACCTATATTTGCCGACTGTCATACCGAGTTCTCGATAATTATTTATCTAAATCCGTTCTAAGAATATGCGACTGGTATTTTAGATCTGTCAGGTATGCGCATGACACAGTGATACTACTCCATTATTACTTGTATATCATTACCCTCGTTTTTTTTTATTTTTTCATATACAAATCAGTGTATTTATTACTTAATTAAAGAATATTAGGGTCAGTTAATACGGTCAGTTCAGTTAATCTGAAGTTAAGTCAATCAGGATTAAAAAATTAAATGGATACCTTAAAAATAAATGTTCATAATAATTATGTAAGCGATGATGTTATAACAACAAATGCGAATTGAATTAGTTGCTTCGACGCCGCGAAGATTTTTTTTTCGTATTGATAAATGCTGTGCAGTGATAGCCAAGTTGGTAGAACGCTTGCCTCGGTAACGAGGATCGCAGGATCGCAGGAACCCCGGCTCATACCTCTGGGATTTCTGGATTTCATGTGCGAGTCTCATTTTCAACCACGATTATCCCTTGCTAAGCGGTGAAGGAAACGTCGTGAAGAAACCAGCATGTCTGAGAGAACCTCTCGAAATATGTGTGAAGTCCGCCAACCCGCTGGACCAGCGTGGTGGACTATGGCCTAATTCCCCTCGCGTTGAGGGGAGGTCTGTGCCAAGCACTGGGACATTAAAAAGGGCTGGTATTATTCAGATGACCTGTACAGCTTCACCAGGCGATAGGGCGAGCGTTAAAGGCGCTGCAGCCAGAGGGGAAGGCAACTAGCTCAAGGGCGCCTAAGGAGGCATAACCTTGGCTCAGGCTGTTGCGACAACTAAATATGAGGGTACCCTGGTCAAACTATGACACTAGCACGTCAACCACCTCAGCCCTCCCGTGACCATGGTTGCTGTAAAGTAGCCGAACTCTAAACTTCGGATTCATCACATTGATTATAAACAAATTATTAATATATACAAAAACATGTATAATAACACATTAATATGTATAATAACACCTGGCCATTCATTCTCACACAATGCAACGAATTTAATATTTTTACTGTCTATGCCAATTGGGAAGTTTCAACTCTACAGGACTCTACTATGGAGTGATTAAAAACGCCCGAACAATGACCGAAGTAAAATCATTCCTGACAAAAAAAGGCATTCTTAATTAATCGTAGTTTCAGCGAGACGCCTTTTGTTATTTGATGTTATTTTGAGGAAGACACGAACTAAAATAACGAGTCCATGTTCATTTAATACGGCAGCCATTTGTAAGTTATAATTCAGTAACATCATTATGATATGGTTGAGGATCAAACAGACAGACACACATACAAATACCCGAATAAACGTATACTAGATTCGGGTCAATAACAAGAAGAGTTCCATTTATATATATGTTTGGTAATTTATGCAAAAAAAACAAAAAGAATGTTGAATCTCGTATGTCCTACATTTGGTAACCTTTCATCGACATTTTAACCGTAATTGTTTATTTTGGAATTAATTATGCTGCACCTGATCAATTAAAGCCAGCTAATAAAACCTTTTAATTTAGAATAATATATACTTAAATCCATGCATTTCAATTTTAATGATTTTATAGGCACACTTTGAATAAATAATAATAGTACTAGCCCTTATTTTTTATGTCCCACTGTTGGGCACGGGCCTCCTTTCAATGTGAAGGGGATTAGGCTATAGTCCATGAAGCTACATGTCTTTTCAGGGATTCTCTGAGACATGAAGGTGTCCTCACGATGTTAACACTTTGAATATATACTGATAATATCTATGTATCACATTTATCAGTGATGTAGATGATAAAGCTTAAGAAGGTGATACTGATAAAAGAACAGCAGTATTCAAATATATGTCTATCATAATCAATGATACTCCACAAAGATATGAAATCAAATATACAAAACATCAAGATGCAAGCCTCAATAATAATAGCTAGCACCTAATCAGAACTGGTATTACTACATAATAAGATTGTACACCGTCGTATGCGCATACTTAATGAGTAACATTTATTATGCCCAGTGCTCTACCTCCTGAATCCAATCATAATCACGATAGCAAACATAGGTACTAACGCTGCACAAATCTAAAAAAAAAATCAATCATATCGATCACTTGATACTACATCACTGAGCTAATGAACACTAAAGTAAAGACGAGAGTGGGTAAAAGAAGCAATGAATAAAGTACACGTATCAACTCACGGAGAAAGGGAAAGGGCGCTGGTAATATGTCGCCCGGAGCAAATCCGAGCGGAACTAATACTGATATTTCGATACAATGCGTCGTTATTGCTCTCAGTGAGATTTAATCACTACATAACGTATTGAGATGTGTTCACGATACTATTAAAGATATTGTTTTAGGACAGCATGGACAAAACTTTATGTTACAACTGTTGTATTGCGACGGCGAAATAATGCTTATCTCAAAGTAGCTGTGTTGCATGGGCTTGTTATTATAATATTAATGAAATTGTCAAGTTGATTTCATGCTCAAAGTGTTTATTTTTCTTTGCACGTATTTTAAGAATTAGCTTTCTGGTTAAAATTCTGAGAATTTGTTTCGTTTCTGGACATCCGCGTTGACTTATTTAGCTTTGAAGCGAGGCGCGTAAAGACATCGGGGACTTGACCTGACGAATTTAGCGCTGCTATTGTTAATTGGGCGACAAAGAATAAAAAACACTGCTGAATAACGAACTGCTGAACGAGCTGAAACGTTTGTTAAGTAATACATCAAAAGTCATGTTCAAATAGACTCAAATTGAAAGCAACATAAACACAACATGAAATGGTAATTTACAATCGTATGAAAATGAAGATGCAAATTGTAAAACAAATAATATACACGCAACTGACGTTAGCACAGCCAGAATCCCCGACGCTAACCATTAAACGACCTTGATATTGAAAACGCGACAAGCCAAAAATGAAAGTGAAACAGATTTATTTTCTCTTTTAAATGTTACGTGTCTGATGACTTAACTAATTCCATCTAATTTCAACTGTAGCGTTTTACTTCCAAGTAATCGAGTCGAGAGTCACAAAATAAAACGATTTTCTACTTCATAGATTTTTATATCGGACTTCAGTTACGAAATCGAGAATCGGTGGTTCACAACAATGATATTAATGAAATTCTTGAATTATGAACAATAAGCAACGATTCAATTGCGTATCGATAACGGAATCGATTGCGTTTCATTGTGTTTGCTTCGAACGTAATGGAATTCAAATTAAAACGAACTTTTCCGTTCTTAATTTTCTAAGTGGCCAGTTGTAAGCAACCGCTCGTTCGGTGCAAAGTGTGTTTTGGGTGTTCTATTAATACTCTGTGATTACCAAATACGGACGTTGCGCGTGGAACAAACCTCGCCTAATGCGGAGAGATATTAATATACTCAGACTCGGAGAGATAGTGGTTATAAATCAATACGTTAAGTCGAACCGAGTTTTTTTTTATTGAATTCGTCATCCATCAACGAAACTATGAAGATTTCTTGCAAGTAATAACAATATTATGTAAAACAGCTTTCCAATGATCTACTACCAGCTATCAATATTTATATTTTTAAATAGATGGGTATTTTCTGACTTGCTGTGTGTGCAGAAACAAACAATTTATAGACAAAACTACAATTAACTATAATATTGTCATTTCAGTATACATTGAACTCTCGGAATATAGAGGAAAAATAGATTTCATTCATAAAATGAAATAATAATTCCAGCCCTTTTAATGTCCACACTGGCCCAATCCGGGTTGGGGGACTTCACACGTCTTTCCATGGATTTTTTTTTAGACATGCCTTGTTTTCCTGCACCGTTTGGCAAGTTATGATCATTGTTGAAAATGTGATTCGCAAATTCGGAAATCCTAGAGATGCGAGCCGGGGTTGAACCTATAAACCATGTTACCGAGGCAAACCTACCAACATACCAAATATATTATAGCTCTTGCATCGATCAAATACTTTCAACACACTTGAACCAAGCAGTCACGATGAACAAGCACGAAGATTGAAGATACTGCCATCATAATGAATCAAAATTATATTAATTCAGAGATAACGTATCGAGCTGGTACAAAATCACTCGTATTGTCGTCATACCTGTTGGTGAAAACAATATCCATTGTGGGCTGGTTCTCGCTCATTACACGACCTGTTAAGTCTTTTGTAACTTTGACTTTGTGTGTTTATAAGGTCGATTTTCGAAATGGCTTGAACGGTGTTACGGTATGTAAAGCAGTCGCACCAACGGAAGGGCACCAATTTTATTTCAAATTAGGAATGTTTATTTTTTTAAATACATTCGCGTATTGAATGTGGATTTTGAATAAAGAATAATATTATCAATTTAGCTGCACTTTACTTTACTAATTAAAGTTGATATTAATTTGCATTTCTTTCATTAATATCGTTCTCATTTTTCTTGCTTGAACGTTATCTTTATCGTTTCCTAATAAATCAAAATTATAAAACTGTCCAATTATTGACAAAATACTGTCTAAGTCCGGTGTTTTTCTGTGAAGTAGTTTATTACAAAGTCATTGATATGTTTAACAATCTTGAAAGCAGGCTAGTTGAAGTACTTATTGCCGGTATCTCAAATGTCCCTGTGTTTATTTGATAGTAGTCAAGAATCAGATAGGAATATAATTGTCCCACTTTATACCCAAGTACCTGCGCGCCCGCGATGTCGTTCGCGTGGTCATCGTTTATTTGGTACCCGGAGATCCGATAAATATCCCAGATAAAAAAAATATCTTAGATGTTATAAGCTCACTAAGCCATGTTTTATGAAAAACCCATTATGCGCTAACAGACAGACATACAAAAATTCCAACGATCGCGAATTTTTTTTTCCCGAGAAATATCGATAAAAATGCTATCCCACGGGAATATTAATTCAACATCACTAAAACTACTATCCCGCGGTCAACATCAAATCAGATACAAGACGTTTAACAAACATAAATAAGCAATCATTATACTATGCAAATAAAATCTGACTCATCTGCAAAATTCATTCTTACCTAAAAAAGCATAATTGCACATAAAATTTCCATATACGCCGCACCGCCGTTCTACTTGCCTACATTATTACCAACTTGGTCGGCGACCATTTTAATTTAATTGTGGCATCCAAATAAATAATGTCTCTATGACTATTATTAGTCTCTCTAAAGGCCATCTAGGTCTCCTTGAACTACAAAATGTGTGTTGCTAGCTTTTTATTGAAATAGAACTGTGCTAACGTTGTCGGAAATACTTTCAATCTATACAAATAAATAAAATTGGAGTGTCTGTTTGTAATATTAAAATAACCGCTTTTTACTAAGTGCATTTGGATGTATACACGGTACATATAACAAAACAACAATTTTTTACAATTTTTGTCTGTCTGTTTGTTCCAGCTAATCTCTGAAATGGCTGGACCGATTTTGACGGGACTTTCACTGGCAGATAGCCGACGTAACTTAGGCTACTTTTATTTTAGAAAAGCTTTGTTGTTAAATACCACGCGGATGAAGTCGCGGGTAACAGCCAGTACCTAGTAAAACATAATCAGTTAAACGTATATTCCACATATCTTAACAACGTAATTTCCTTATATGTTTTTTTTTTAATCCGCTCATACGTCCAACACTGAAATGGCACCAAAATGACGTCATATTCAATTTAAAACATTCTAATTTCAATAGGGAACATGGCTAGGTGCTACAATAATATGCTGGGCCGGGTATTCTCTCTCCGAGACAGCTTATTCACGTGATTGGCCATCATCGACTAATCAGCGGTGTTAATTAGCTTTTGCGGTCACGATCTAAAAGGTATGAATTTTCGTTTTTGTTTCATTTAATATATTTAATAAGTAACTTTATCAATAGGAATATGAAATAACCTCCCTATCTACCTCAAAAAATAAATATAAAATAAAAATATCGCCAGATGAACACACCAACTATACGGTCCCACACTAAGCAGCTATGGATATCGTACAATGGACTGAGGGCGAACCGAATAATAAATTAAAACACCAAGTGCGAAGCGAAAAATTTATAACCGAATCGGTCCATAAAAGACTTGTCGTAAGGTCGTGAATCGCGAGGCTAGCATTAGTTTTAATTTAGTGTGAACAACCGTATTCTAACGCAAATATTAAAACCTCTCATTCATTTTAAACTCCACCCAAACCTACGAATTCATAAAAATACTCACTTAAGACGCAAACTAAACAAGAAACTTGTCTGTATGTTTACTTTAGAAATTAAAGCGGCCCTTACACGACCTTCTTCTCATATCGCGGTCAGGGAGGTGCTAAACGAGTTAAGAACGGAAAACCGAATAATTGTATCTCCACACACAATTGGAACAATGGCGCAGGAGTGCATTCACAATTAGCGGCTGCGCAGACCTTCATTAAGGTCCGCGAATCATTATCATTACCGCGATCTTAATTGAATGAAAAGGTGTAAGATTCTATCAATTATAAGGTAAAAGGTCAGTGAGTAATTGTTTTATTATCATTGACATCGATGCAAACGTTAATTAGAATACCTAAGGTTATATAAAACAAATGAATCGGCTAATTATCAAAGGAATTAATTTAAAATGTTCAGCTTATTAATGCATTATACAAGTTGTAAGTGATTTTGTAACGAAAACTGATACCATGGATTCTGCTCATACTTCTGAACCATATTTTTATCCCATATTTTTCGACATAAATGATTTCTATAATTTTATTATATGTATTAAGTGTAACCTTTACCCAAAGTTTTCGTTACCATGCCCCTTATACGCTGTATATTTCATTTAAAAAAATAAAGTCAGTATCATAATCAGACACTTTTTTTATGAATGGTAACAATTGTTACATAATGGAGCTACAACTTTACCATCCGTTCGGAATGCCGTTCCTATGGAATTAACGGGCAAGAAACTTCATGGTCGCTCTTTTTAACAAGATCTGTTACTTTTTTGAGCAGTACATTGTTATGGGTATCTGAGAACAATGTAGTAACGGCTAGGTAGGCGTCGTATAGTATTTTGGTTTGGTTTGAATAATTGAAATAATACCAACATAAATCACATAATGCATATAGTCTAGCTAAAACTAACAACACAAATACCCACAAATTAAAATCAATTTAACACTTTCACCAATTAAATAAGAAACGTCAGTACCGTGGCGTCTAGCGACTTTTCAGGATCATTCATCTACATCACAATCACGGCATGATTAAGACCTCGACATAATTCTTCAAAATGGAATACAGCAGTACACAGTCAATCCACTTCAACAGATGTTGCCCGGCCATCGGTCAATATTTACCAGCCATTCAAACTGGGACCACAAACGACGTAACGAAGGCCACTCGATCTGAATACAATATTTTTGATAATAAATAAACACGCCAACGATATCAATGTACCACGTACTAGATTAAGCGCTCGAAACTATCTGAGCTGTGGTTCCGGAACCTCACCTTGTTCAGAATCACGTTAGAATTTTGCGAAGTGCGGAGAGGAGGTTGGCTTACATAATAAATTACACAACCGAATAATAATATTGTGGTTGAATAATAGGTAACAAATATTAATAATAACGATTTATTATTAAATTGCAATAACTAACGATTGATTTAATTGACATAGATTTTGCACTCGGGCACGTCCAATAATAGACTCGCCCAAATGTGTAAACAAGGCGGTGACTATCGTTCTTTCTTGTTCTTTCTTACGGTCGGGCACCCCGCACACACCGCGAGCGGAACATTAACATTTCATCTGGTTTGGCATTCTATTGTAACATTTATTTCAATGGTACACACACACTAGACAACGAAAACAGACCTTGTGTTTAAAAGTTTCCTTTAAACTTGAACGCAATAGATAATAGAGCTAATGATTTATTAGTTACATTCAACGCAAATTTTGTAATAACTAATCTTAGTGTATTTAGTGAAGGTACTAAAGTTGTTTTCGTTCGTATACACGAAGTGATATATTGAGTGAACATTTCGATGATTTATTGGCAATTATAAACGATTTCAAATATGTTAGATGAAACGGGATTGCACACACGAGGTCCGAAGGTTGACAGTCGCCCATGTCAAGGTATTACTGACAATTTGACGATACATGATCTCGGTGACGTTGTAATAAGCCGTAATAAAGTTGACAACACATGTTTCTCAACACGTACGTACGGACAGGCACTTGTAAGCTCAAGGCTGTCTAATGTTTGATCTCCTCTCAAGAATCGTTTATTGAACATTGAAATGATTTGTCCGAAAGTTGCAACATCACTATTGCAACGTTTAAAAGCTGATGCCAAAACTGTTTTAGGTAGAACAGTAACATTGTTTGATGTTCCCATGTCCGTGACCGATTGAACGGTAGAAATTAACTTTAAAGTCTGAACAAGATAAGCGTGCAATAATAGTTCAAATGGATGGAACTGTGAAATTTCACAGTGAGGCAAGTGGGGGTTTATCAATCGATCTCGACACCTGTTACAAGTGATATCGTTGCATCACCAAAGATAATCTTGTCAGAGTGACACATGAGACGTTACTTATCGCAATGAATCAAGTGTGACCAACAAAAATAAATGAATGGAGACATATGAAAGTAAAATTGAAATTGCTGAGTCCAATGTTGATTAGGCTTTACAAAGTAATTGGCTATCTGTAAGTTGTATTGGACTAGATGTTTTACAGCGTGGTTGGTAAAGGTTATAATAATTTATAAGACTGCGTTTCTTTGTAAACATTAGGTTGAAGTCTGATTTAAACAAGTACGTCAAAAAAAAGTTGATCCCAAAAATCACAATTGTTGATAATTTTGTTGGGAACAAAATGAATATTTTCAAGATATGGTTTGTTTAATAACTATTCTAGGCATACTATTTTTTTTACTCTTTTTATTTTTTTGATTACAGAGAACATTCTGATAATAAAACCTTTATGGTTACCCATAGGATTCAAGCTATTACTTTTGTACGAAGTAGACCTAATAATTAAGAGAGTTTAACAAATAAAATATGAGTAGATAGTAATTTTGTTATATCCATCGTTATATTTGGTGAGCCGAGCAGTTAAATAAATTAAGTGAAAGGAATACAAGCAAAAGCAATACGATAAAATTATAAAAAGAGAAAAAAATAATGAATGTGATTATTATAATATATATATTAGCTTTTATCATAATCGGTCTCGAGAGCCTTTTCAGAAATTTTCGCTATTCCCTATAACTTCGAATTTGGTCATCCAATTGAAAAATTCACGTGTATAGCAGTTATATGAAATCACGTTTTGTATAACAAGCTGTCGTTTTGTAACCTTCAGTCAATTGTAGAGCTCACTAACGAATATAAATATTAATGTACACAATGTTCATTTGCATAACCAAACATATCACGAGGATGTTTTCAGTTATAATTTGCGTTTTTAAAAATGTCCGATTGATTCCTCTTCCGTTAATGACATCATCGACGTATCTCAATATATAGTTGTTAGAAGTATGTGTCTTGCCCAATGTCAAGAGCAATACTTTGGGTGACACTACTTCCATCCCATCTTACAGCTGAAAGACGTCCACTGCCAGACATAGGTCTCCCCAATGACTTCCACATATCACGGCTTCCCGCAACGCGTGTGATATCATCGGTCCACCTTATGGGGGGACGTCCTACACTACGTATTTCGGCTCGTGGTCGCCATTCTCAAACCTTTCTGCCCCAACGGCCACCGGTTCTTCAAGCTATGCCCGCCCACTACCACTTCAACTTTAAAATTATTCGAGCATACATCACTTAACATGAGATAAATTACCTCAATCTCAAGATACTTACTAGGTATTCTATGAACTTAAATTCCGCTTGCGTCGCTACTTTGTAACTGAATTAATACCTAATCTACTAAACAGTACGGTATATGTACCATAAGCAGAATACAAAATCCCATATAACAATGTAGGTACATGTTGGAGCTAAGTTGTAATATGTTGTCATAGTAATGAATCCTTTCGGTTGAATATTGGCTGAACATATCCTTATGTTAAGTAAACCTTATTACCTCTAGGCAAAACTGGTGAATCTCGGATCTCACATCTAATATATAAAAAAGTATACATTGAAAGTCTTGTAACGTATAGATATATTATAATCTTTGTTATTAGAAGCAATGGAGCTATATGACAATGATTCTAACAACACGCATTGACTTCAGGAAAATAAGCAAGATATTCTCTTTTATAGTGCTAAATTAAAACTTACCACAGATATAAGTGGAAAATAAGCGACTATTTAAATTTATTTATCCACAAACATCAAAGAAAGTAAATAGGCTTTAATAATAATGAGCCAAAATGGTGGCCTGACGAAGTTTATTGTGAAGTGGGGCCGAGCAATTTCGTACATTGTCAATGAACTTGTAACGACCGCTCTCTATCGGGGCACTGTGAAAGTGTTTCAAAAATTGAAGTCTTAACATTCGGGGTCAACATTCAATCAAAACGTCGTGAAAAAAAAACCTGATGTGACTGCTTGCTTTTACGTTGTGCATCCGCAGTTTATTTGCATTTGCTTGACAATTTTAGGGTCAGTGTGCTTTTATTGTACGGGATAGGTACCTGCGAGTCTCGTTTAACTTTATGCAAAAATGTTCGATGGGCTTCTAAACATAAGGTTGCAATATCAAATCATCTTTTTTGTGGGGTTTTTTGAGATGCAACGTTCGCGTAAGCTATAAGTAGCATTTTTCTTTTATCTTATAGTATGCACTTTATTTATGTTAGTATGGAATCGTTTATAGGTACAATACAGGCTATGAGTGTGTGTATATATATACATAAGTAGATACCTATTTACTTTTATTGTTCTGGTTTTGTTTGATGTAATTTAATCACCTAAAAAAATATCGGCTAAAGTAACGCACGAGTGATTCGGCCAGCTACATTTTTTTCATACTATAAGAGGTGTCTACCTATCTAGAATAAGGAATGTGCGGAAACCATTTCGGTATTGCACTAAAAACTACATAAAAATAAGCACAATAGGTACGTAGAGCACGCGAATACATTACAGAAGAGAATGCCGTTATAGCACGACATATAACAACTGAGATTTGAGACTGTTATTTTGATAGAAAACTAATTTTAACCTTTACTAATTGCAAACTATTTATTTACACGTATCGATGTCACTAATCAAGCTGCAACACAACTTCTAAATCAATAACACAATGAAATTAAACAAACTCGTACTGCAATTCGCTATTGAAAATAGAATTTCAAAATTTCAATCAACTGCTGACCAAACTCGAACTGGATAAACAACGACAGAGTTTCAAAATGTAAGCAGCTCACCGACAACCTTGGCATTACGACCTGCATGTTCGAAAATATAACCTTAATACATTTCTTAACTAACCAGTTATGAAATATTAATCGTAAACACTTCAGTATAGAACGGCGATCGCAGATAAGAAAGTCAAAGGTCCGATCGTGCAAAGTTCAAAACGTTCGGCGGCACACGATGTCAAAAATAATTTCTCTGCGATGGCAAATAGAGTAAAAGCACAACACTAATGCTGTGTCGAGAACGAATTTGGCATTGAAGTAAAAAATAATAATGTTAACACTGAAATGTTTTTTTACTTGCACAAAGCGTTCAATAGTTGTTTTTTGGTACACTTTTTGCACATCTGTTCTGTTCGAAATAAACTAACACATGGCACTTTCGATTGATGCTGATTTGGGGTCGAGTCACCTTCGTCCGTAGGAGAATTAAATACCCTCGAGATACCCTACACGTGACCCTGGGTGGTGCCAACTAGGTGACAACTCTACTGGTGGTAGGCTTCGGCCGTGGTTAGTCACCACCCACTGAACAAAGCCATGTCGCCAAGCGGCCTAGCCGTGTTCCGGCATGATGTTCGGTGTTGCCATTCATGGATGGCGGGTCAGATCAGTTGCGCTGCATGTGCCTAGTGAATGTAGCGTCTCGATCTACTGCCGCCTTCCTACCTAGGCAAGTATGCTCCATCGTAGATCTCATCGTCACTTACCATCAGGTGAGATCGAGATCAAATACTTGCCTATAATGTAATAAAAAAAAAAAAAAAAAAAATGCAAAACATTGCTGAGGATTCATGAGTTGTCGGTTGTATGCAAACTCTTTTTTTTCTCGAAGCTTTGTAAATTGGACGAGGTATAGATCCGGTAAGGAGCGCTGTGCGCTGAATCTGTCGTTCACCTGTTCCATACATGTGATCTAAAATCGCCATGTTGTTGTTGAATGGTAAACTTGAAACCGAAATTGTAATGAATCCTGAGCTGAATCTGTTACGGATTTAAGACACTTTCGTAATTTTATTGTTCAATTGAGATTAGACTGTGTCGACAATCAATGGATTTGCTGATTACTCTAAATAGATAAAGACGATTGTTTACTCTGTGACCGACTTATTTTTTTGTTGCCTGCGAATCGAATTATGTCGTTTATTGGAAAAATATTGGTGAGTTTTTTATACCGACAAGGGCAAGGACTGTTACGATAGATGGACCACAGCTTGTCTTATAATTCAGGTCTAATAAACCAGGTCAGGTTCCTCTGTAATTTTGCAAAATCTAACTTCTTAATACCTACGTAACATTTGCAAAGTATTAGCTTAAGATGTTAATATTTGAGGTCTTTGAACCGCAGTAGCACATAAAACAACGAAATACTTACTGAATTTTTTAACAGCACTTTTACTTAGAAGTCGACCTTAACAACAGTTGGGACAACGTCCAGCCTTCCGTGTTAGCGTAGAATCCAGTCACTCACACTGAACACACCACTATGAAAATCAAGTTAGCACTTCACGAAAGTCCTGGCGCGACGGAGTCCGAGACCAAACCCGTTCTGGAGGATACCGAATTCCGGTTTCCGAAGGTCACTATTGGCGTTCGCAGTGTTATTAACAGACTGTTCCAATTCAACAATATGCGGGTTGAAAGGAAAGTCCTAGGAAAGTTTCGTGTGTCTGACGAAAACTTTTTTCGCGATATCGAAGGGTCGGCGTCGCGGCGCCGTACGACACGAGCGTCGCGGGCGGCGGCACGGGCAGACTGGCGCGCGATCTCGTAACGCGCAAGTGTGCAATCGAAGCCTCCTCATCGCGACATAAACTTCTGGTTGTGTGGGTAAGCTTGCAGATTCCTGTACCACGCGATTAGTGCGGTGCGGGCGTTAATCGCAAACCGTTTCCATTGCGCTGTTGTTTCAGCTTTGCGCATTTTGTGCTAGATATATTCAGCGATGTTTGTTTAAGTCTGTAATAAGGTTGACACAGGACATGTGAAAAGTGTATCAGGGCGAGGTAGCAGGTTCTGGAGGTTTGCGCATTTATTGTTATGGGCCCGCAGTCGGGTGCATAGTTTTATGAAATTGGCTTTTTATTCGTGCCGTCTGGGTGCCTGTGGAGGCTGCCGTAAAGACGATTTGGTTCGATCACCCGACCGCCCTCTGAACTTTAGGAATAATTTTATTCAACATATTATACCCACCTATTAGTTTGTGTATTATAATCTTAATGATGGTCATGAAATCTTGACTTTTTTTATAATAACAACGAGGAAAACTACTATTCCACAGTTAGTGAATAGATCATGCTGAATTTGTTAAAAATGATCTGAAGTTAATTGTTAACAATACTCGAATTAATGTTATTAATTGTTAAAATACAAATTGGCAAGTCAAAAACTTTTTTCTTTTTTGAACTGATTGATGTTTACCACAATTGTTTAGTGAAACCTGCATCCAAATCGGTTAAGCCGTTTCTGAGATGAGCGCGCACAAAATCACAGACAAACAGATAAACAAACAAACATTCTAACAATCATTGTTATGAGTTATATTGCTTTGACAAAGACCCCCAATAATAGTTTTTCTCATATATCTTCCATGTACAGACAGCGATCAGTTACATTTTTATTGTATTATAATATGTACCTATAGATAACCAATGATTTGTATAAAATCTTTTTCCCATTTCAATATTCGAAACACACGTTGAAAACATATTGATTGACAACGGTATCATTACTGTTCACTACCATCATTACTAATCTTTTTTTACATACCTACAACAATGAATAAAGTGCCGCTTTCGAGAAGGAATAGAGCAACGATAATCTCTCTCTCTAACGTGGCGCCAAAACCTATTGCTTAGATCCATCCAACAAACACACGTGAGACACTTCCCTAGTCCATTTGCGCAAGAGCAAAATTCGCACAAGGAAAACATAATAGTTGCCCTTAAAAGGTGACCGGGGCGTGACTGAGAGAGACCACGCTTAACATCTGTCCTCAAACAAAATGTTCCGACTCTCCCACGGTCCAAATAATTTGAACCTATGAATAAAATAAACAGGAATTTCATATTGATACCGTGGGTTGGGCACTTAATGGTGAGCGGAAAATTTATTGTAACATTTGCAGATCGTTTTATTGGTCCGAGATTGGACAATCCCTTGTTGTCTTAAACTAAATATTGCAAAATTTATAAACATTATTTACAAGGTAATCAGCTCTGAATACACATTCATTCCGTTTGGAGTCGAGATCCTAGATCCATCGGGTCGAAGCGCCATAGATTTTATACAATATCTTTCAAAAAGATTGGTCGACGGTCGCCGGTAGGGAGACCCAAGGGCTGGATATTTCCTCGCTCAGCGAGTAGCTTTGGCTATTCAGCGAGGAAATGCGGCCAGCATCTTGGACACGCTACCGTAAAGGTGAAATTTCTTTACACCTTTTTTTAAATAATTCGTAGGTAAGCTTTACTATTCTCTTTTTCATTTATATTTGCGTTGTACATATTGAGTAAAAAAAATCATTTACAACTTAAAATCTAAAATTTGGGCCTTGCTGCACATGCACTATTTGAGTTTGTGTAGGTGGTACATTAGTTACAATGACTACAGAAGATAAATGTTGCAATGTTGGCAGTGCCAGTAACATTGCCGTCACCGATTATGCTATATCGATTACCGAAAGGGGCCGATTACACCGATCACGCACATCGAAGTATTTGGAACATCGCTCACATACTGCACGTTTTGCCCCGAGTATCGATACCGACAATAATCGCGATACGGTTCCGATTTATTTCCGATACCTTTATTGTTGGTTACAACAGCATCGTGAGTGTTATCTATATATTATAATAAGACGATAACAGTTTTTTTTTTTTGTAAAATGGTATACTTTTATGATTGGCGGATCAGGTATCCGAACATATAGAGATGCCAGTCAGTTTATTCCTTTATCAGGCAGCTGATCGGAACCGCTTAAGACGAGCAGAGAAAAGTCTTCGCCCAAGGAGTCACGATCCGCAGCAATGAGCAAAAGATGAAGGAGGAGGAAGAGGTACTAAGGAACATTATTCATTTTCAATACAGAGGCTGATTCGGATTTTTTTCCATTTTTGTCCATCTTTCTGACTGACGTTTCACGGGAAATCAGTACGTCAAGTGCGAGATTATTCGTAAAGTAACCGTATACTTCATAGTCTACCGTATTTAGACATTTTGTATGGAGAATTGAAAGTTTTAAATACCGTCAGCTAGAGGCGCTTTTCAATTATCCATACAAAATGTCTAAATACGGTAGACTATAAAGTATACAGTTAGCTCGCACTTGACGTGCTGGGATCATTATGCAAAACCATGGACAAAAAGTATAAAACTATCAAAGGTTATTTTCATAGGTAGAATCTTACGAGTACATTACATTATCATATAAACATGACGTTCTAAATCTAGGTCATAGATATATGATACGAAAATTTGTTATATTTATTATACAATTTATTTTAGGATTGAAGTAAGTGAAACCTTCTGTTGTCACGAATTACGGTGTGCTGAATAGACACGTTAAGCGTATAACACCGCACAGCGCCTGCCTGGTGACTTTCGCTAAATTTCACACTAGACAATATCTTTGTTTGAACATCATAATTCAGGCTGCAATCTGTGTACATTAGTAAGGCGGATATCTTGAGTGGCAGTACGGCGCCGCGCCTTTGCCTACCCCGGACACCTACTACTAGTTCTCGTCGACGCTGCCGGGATGCGTGATAAGTGTGCGAGTTGTGAGTGAGTTTAGTTGTCAAAATACATTTTTGTAAAAGAAAGGCCCATAGAAAGTGAAAATGTAGACGATTTTTTTACGTTGTGAAGTAGGTTTATTAGCTCTAAACTTGGTATGTTTACTCTAAACAGACAAATTATTCATTATTTTCATCATCACCTTTCTGTGGAAATATTCGGTGAAGTGAACATTTGTCGGCTAAACAGTAAAAATAATTTGTTTTCTGTGGAAATTGTCTACTTATGCTGTTCTCTTATATCTCCCGCCTTGTAATGAAGGGGAGTATCTTCTCCCCTCTAGAAGAAATATCCTCTTTAGAAGCAATAGCTCAACTCCCATATTTCATCTTGTGATGAAATTCGTTGTTGGTTCCAAGACAATTACCTATACCCCGGGACATTTTTTTTAGGCAGGAGTAACACTGTTGGAAGCGATCCCATAAAAAATCCAAATAAATAAATAAAATAATTTACAAAATTTTAACCCTTCCATCAGCGAGTTAATTGATGACAAATGGTAGCGGCCCCCAGGTCCTGTTCCCATAGAGCGGCTGTCGACCGTAGGTTCAAGTCGTGACCGAGTCTCTGACCTTTGTCAACCGCCGACCAACATGCAGATACATGACTGCTTGTAAATAACCTGTATTTATAACTAGGACGTATTATGAGGGGCAATAGAAAGGCCAGAGGTGGTAACGATACAATGACGACGAACACAACCTTATCTATGGTACAATATTGTTATATAAAATTATATTGGTGGTGAAAACCTTAGTGATTTATAATGGTATCGTTATACAGTGTGACTTAGAAAGGATATGCTAAGCTATGAACCTGCGCTTCTTTACCGCAAATGTAATAGTGAAATTCGATAAGTCCATTTCAAAAAATAAATGGTCCCAATAAATCAATATTGCTATTCTGCTGGAAAAAATCGTCATACCAAAATTGTGACGTCACATAATGATTTCAAAAGCGCTAAGGAAATGTAGGTTCAAGGCTTAGTATACCCTTTCTGAATCACCTTGTATATATCAGTGAGGTCCGAGCGAGAGGTCTAAAGATCAACTACTTCTGAAGTCATTATATTATTGATATCTATTCGATTTATTTACAGTCATCTCTAATAATGTTGTAATATCAGAGTTACTGAAATGACTCCCAAGCTATGTTTAGTTACACAGTATTCTCCATTTAGTTATCGTAGGAAACTAATAACAACCTAGGAAAGTAAAGGACAATTATACATTTGTATAATTAAATCATGCAGCATAAGCAGTGATAGCCAAGTGAGCAGTGATAGCCAAGTTGGTAGACCGCTTGCCTCGGTAACGAGGATCGCAGGTTCAAAACCCAGCTCGCACCTCTGAGATTTCTGGATTTCATGTGCGAATCTCATTTTCAACCATGATTATCACTTGCTAAACGGTGAAGGAAAACATTGTGAGGAAACCTGCATGTCTGAGAGAACCCCTCGAAAGATGTGTGAAGTCCGCCAACCCGCACTGGGCCAGCGTGGTGGACTATGGCCTAATCCCCCTCGCATTGAGGGGAGGCCCGTGCCCAACAGTGGGACATTAAAAAGTGCTGGTATTATTATTATTTTTATATAATGATAGGATGTGACATCATAGGATGAATACGGAACAAAGAGGAATAGACGAGTGAAATTTGACCCATGATACGCTATGTGTTGGTTTATAGTAGAAAAGGCATACCCGCTGTGAGACATTGGTCGTAAAAATAAAGCCGTCAGTGGGTCAGCGAAGTTGTAGTTATGTGAATACGATACTATTATTGTTTAATTTATGTATTATTTAAAGGAATACCTATCAAATGATTACTGAACACTTAACTCAATTATCTAAAATCAATATACCTATTGTTTAGGGTATCGTAACAAAATGTTAATAGCAGAACCCCTATAGAGTGACTACGTCCGTCCGTCTTTCCATTATTTACACCTGATTATATAATTTCCTTTTGCAGCACTGGTACATTTATAAATGGAACGTAAAAGAATACCACACGCATTTACTTCGAAATAATTTTTCAGTAACGAAATTTGCTTCAGTACTTATTAATCTTGTGTATGTCGCAATCGTGTACAAACGGGACCGGCCCGTTTGTACAGGATTCCGACAGTTTGTTAGTAACCGTTCTAAATTAAAACATAATTTAGTATTCTGTCGGGACGCGATGACTGACTCACGGAACTCACACGAAACTCTTCAAGTTTTTGTGATTCACTCGCGGTTGACTCAGCTGCCGAGATTATTCCTTTTAGGGTGTCTTGATCTCGATTAGGGACTATAATATACAAAGTTTATTCTGTTAACCTATTGTTAAACTGATACTATGTATAGTATCAGTTTAACAATAGGTTAACAGAATAAACTTTTTATTTGTACTGGTATTGAGTCTTAGGTTATACTGTACCAACTTCCTTTGATTAAAAAAAAAACATCTACAACACACTTAGTTGCTACACAGTTATAAATAAAACATTAATTTACATACGAAAACAAATCATCAATCATTTATCTGTCATCGCCTCGATAGTAAATATTAAAAAAAACAAAGTGTATGTACATATTTATCTCGTTCATAACATAAAGTGAAGTATGTAATATCGGTTGATAAAGGAGAAATCAATATTAATCTGTTATACGTTGCGAATGTGTGCCGCGTGTGTGTGTGTGCTATGCGCGGGCGCAGTGAAACGTCCGAGCAAGGCAAACCGCCTGCACTTGCTTGAATGTATGGTGCATATGCTAACGGAAATTATTAGGATATATTTAATAAAAACATAATATTATGAACAGGCAAAATATATTTAAGAGTCGCATTATTACTTTTCAAATTTCGAACTATATCGAACGGGCTTATGTCATGACGACACGACCATTGACTTGGATCGTAGCTCAACCCAGTATACTCATATTGTGATGATCAAAGAAAAAAAAATACAACCGAATTAAGAACTTCCTCCTTTATTATTAAGTCAGTTAAAAATGATGATGCACTCAGTCTTTTGAGACTAAGCGTAAGCTATTCAACAGTTACAAAGAGTTAAAACTCCGCTTAAATATATCCAGCAGTTTTTCGTGATGCTCGAACAAACAGACATAGACAAGGATTCTAAAAAACAATTGAGACGGCATAATAATAGTCTATTACAGTGTACTTAAGGCCTTTTTTACAATGCGCTGATCAAAGATATCCAAAAATTTGTAGACGGGATGGCCCTTACAAATTAAATCAAGCAAGTTGTTTTGTGTGTAGAAGACTAAACCCAAAGTCACCTATTCTGTATTTTATTAGCAGGATAGATTACATTTCACTAACAACATGAACTTCCTTCAAAAACAAATTAGATAGATAGATAGATAACACTTTATTGTTCCACCACATAAAATGAATACAAAATTACAAAAACTTAACTTATACAGAGAGTGTTACAATGGGCGGCCTTATCACTAATAGCGATCTCTAATTAGGAACATGATAAAACGTGATCTCTTCTCGACAAAAACCCATGGTCACCGTACAAAGCACGCGCGGGGCGACAGGTTTGTTGTGTCGATTGAACACAACCTGCCCTTATGTATGTCTGTCTGTCACCTAGCGTGTCGTCACCGGCTAATGGCACCGTTCATTAGCCGAGCTGCGCTAAACTTTCGATATCTTCCTTAGAAAACTTGGTTTACGAACAAAGTGGTAAAGGATCTTATCTGGATGCATATTTTCTGAACGATACACTTGGTGGTTACATTGACAAAATGATTTTGATAGAATCCTTAAAAATAGTTTTATAATAATCTATACAGTTAGCTTACGAATAATCTCGCACTTGACGTACCGATTCACCTGTACATGGAACCGGCAGATCATCGTGCCCTCCGAAGCATGGAAGAGGTCAGATATCATATCTTTATCACCTATCTATGTCCTGGTTATCTAAGCCGAGGCAAATTAAAACGTATCAGGTTGTCTATCCAAGCTCTCCTTTCAATATCTCAATTAGAAAACGACATTGAAAAGTAAACTTTAATATGGTAGCAATGGTGGAAATAGGTTTTTCATTTGATTAATTGATTCATGGTGCATGTTATGGCAGCCTGTTAAGGTAACTAGAAAAACCGCGGGTCGATTCAAAACGTCTCACCAAGTATCGGAATCGATTCGATTAGACATTTTCTCGTTTCGACGACGACCTTTCAGAGCCATTCTTCATAACCGAATCGAAGGTTCGATACGACTACGCAACCGAACGGTACGATTCCACGCGCTGTGTTAACAGAGTACATTTTCGTCATGCAAATTTCAATTGATAACCGAATCGGTCGACACAAGAGTTGTCGTAAGGTTGTGAATCGGGTGGCTGGTTTGATGTATCATACCCTATTCAAGCTTTAACTGAGTTAACTACATTTCTTGTGACATTCGACTCCCGCTTACCTTCCGAGATCGACCCAGTCTATCATGCTAACAGTAGCGCAAGGAATAAATTAATAACTATCGCCTGATGAGCGCACCAACTGTACGGTCCCAAACTAATGAATACTTGTAGTATTAATCTTGCTGGATCTTCTCCCCTTTTCACGGATATGTACGAAAGCGTTTCCGTGCCCCACTACAAGTCACTGTCATTCCTATTTATGAAATCTGTAGTATGAGCGCGTCAGAAGAGGCCTACGTACGCCAGGTAGTCCCAGGAATACGTCACGATTGGTTGAGATTTTTAATAGAATTTACACCGCTTATAGGGCGAAGACGGCCGATCTTGTTCCAATCACGTGTCCTACTAGCTGTCAGGGGAAGAGAATACCTGTCGGAGTATTATTATTATACCATAGAGCTTAGAAAAAAGATAATGCCCGAGCTACTGATCTCCAAAAAAAATAAATTAAGACGTATCATAGATAAACGAGCGCTCACACACATGCGACAAATGGCGGCTTCATAAAGAACCGCTCGACCGCATAATCGCCTTCGTAACGGACATTAGCGTACAAAGCTATTTGTCTCTTACTCAAAAATATTTGCCAAAACGTCATGCCCAATGACATAACTCCAAATGACTGCCATTATTATGATAAATGACTATAGATGCATGAGCACGCGCAAAACTAATACGTTGTATTTATTTTGCACATTTATTTTGCCGTTCAATAACGAGCTGTTATTCTGAATGCTGCTCTATGTCCGTGTAGCAACAGGTATTGTTGTGTTCTGGGACGTTTTCAACGGTAAATATAAAGTTGTGTCGTAGATTAAGCGGGCTATGTTGTGTAAGACAGCCCCGGGGGTGTGTGAGATCTCCTAAATCAAAACATTAAAGACCAGCAATGGGTGAAATGTATTTCAAAGAGTTCAGATGTTAATAGAGCGCGATCAATTATTTTTTATTGGATATTACATGTTTGGAGGAGTATCATTAAGATGTGATGATTAAGATGGCAAGACACTCTGAGGTAATCCGACATAGTTGATTAGATCGAAGTGGCTACATTATTAGTTAAAGGAAATTAAAGGCTGATTAATTTGTTATATAATTTAAATTGCTCCATTGAATGTATGTATAGGACCGCTTGCGAATTAGGATAATGGCGAGTTTGCCTTTAAACATAACAACTGAATATATTTTAAAGCTTATTACTGCAATCTGATACTATCAACGCCATCTATCGGCACGTAGTTGAACTAAGTTTTAATGTGAGCTGGAAACATTGTAATTTTAATGGTTTTGTATAAAATTTAATATCGATTCTTAATGAATTAATGCGTTATTAAAATATATTGTATGAGCATTAAAATGTTTATTCATAATCTGCGAAGTTATAATATTATTCATTTCAATTAAATTAAATTATTACAGTTACTTATAACAACTCTTCAAAATAACATCAAAATATGCACGACTAATATTATATCAGTGTAAAGCAGTGATAGCCAAGATGGCTGAACGCTAGCCTCGGTAACGAGGCTTGCAGGTTCAAACCCCGGTTCGTACCTCTGGGATTTCTAGATCTCATGTGTGAATCTCATATTCAACCATGATTATCATTTGCTAAACGGTGAAGGAAACCATCGTGAGGAAACCTGCATGTTTGAGAGAACACTTCGAAAGCCGTGCGAAGTCCGCCAACCCGCACTGGGCCAGCGCGGTGGACTATGGCCTAATCCCCCTCGCATTGAGGGTAGCCCGTGCCCAGCAGTGGGACATTAAAAATACTGATATTGTTTTTTAATATTGTATCATAACATTACAACGCAACTTCTCAATAAAATATTTCATACAAAAATTACAAAACCACTAAGTTTTTAATTTTATTTTTACTTTATGGATATCATATAAGTTTCGTGTAACAGCGGCTTAAGGACCTCACTGACAGATTAATGTTGCATGCTAATACTTAAACAAACATGTTAAGTGCAAGTACAGAGGTGGAGTATTACAAAATACTTAATATGAGAGCTCTTAGTGTCACGCCCGAATAAATTTTATGAAGTAATAACTTGTCAAGATGTTGCCAAGTCTCGAATTGCCGAAATTCCATTTATTATTTCAATAATGTTTTACTTTTATCGTTACCTGATTTGGCTACATCCAAACAAGTACCTGTACGTCAATTGCGAGATTATTCGTAAGCTAAGCTAGTTTATAGTGTACGTATTTGACGTCTTATTATCAAAGTTAGAACCGAAGTATCCTCATATTTAGTGATTACTTGCGGTCCGACCTACGTATAAAGTGCTCACAGTGTCTTGAGGTCTTGCAATGGTACGCTTGGTTTTGGATTTAATTATATTAATTTCTGGATCCCAAGACGCTGGTAACCTGGACTAGAGATTAAGTTTAATCGTGCAGAAAAATTCTGCGCAAATTATGCTGCTATTAACACGGCAATATAGCCCTTATAGCCTTCGGTAAAATGAGTACCAGACTTATCTAGCGCGCACTTTGCCTATGATTGATCGATATGTTCCGCAACCTAAAACAAATGATGTAATAAGTATTTACTTATTTCAAAACAAGTCCAACGAGGAGAGAAAAAAAAATACAAGCTGCCTACTTATTGAATCTAGTAACATGTCATTAGCCAGTACGTTAAATAAACAGAGATTATATTTTGTAGAACATTTAGAGCGCGCTCAATCAATCATAAGTAACACTTAAGTCTACTCTGTTGTAATGGCTTCTTAATTATTTTAACGCATACTGTAGGGTGCTGGCATCTTTAACGAGGATTGCGGTGTTGCCAGACAAACACACCAAATGTACAGCCCACATTAAGCAAACGCTTGTATTATTGGTACCGTACAATGGACTGGGAGCGGACCCTAAACATACTTACCGTCGGATACTAAACATCCATGACTCGGGTACAAACATTCCATACTCATCACACAAAGTTGGTCCCTATCAGGATTTGAACCGGGGTCCCTCAGCGCAGAGAGTAGGGTCACTACCCACTGAGCCGATCAGGTCGTCAGATAACAACATTTG
This sequence comes from Pheosia gnoma, assembly GCA_905404115.1. NCBI lineage: Eukaryota > Metazoa > Arthropoda > Insecta > Lepidoptera > Notodontidae > Pheosia > Pheosia gnoma. The sequence continues at coordinate 8,837,638 of FR989899.1, read as the reverse complement.
GATAGATTATTATAATAGATATTTACCCGTTACGTAATCATATCTAAACTGTTACTGTGCTGTGTATGCACTATATTCCAGACATTTAAGAAAAAAGAAACATGCGATTAGCTATTTTGAAGACTCTATCTAAAGCAAGCGTTTTAAGAATTCTCACATTTCCCACGGTGATTGCCCTCACCTAACGAATGTCATTTAAAATTCCATGCATGTAATGATCATTTTAGAAAATGAAATTCGCGCATAAGATACCATACACCCACCCAGGGTTTGAACCTGCACACCTTATTTCTAAAGCGAACGTTCGACCAACTTGGCTATCACTACTTAGATCATAGACTGTATTAAGATAATTTTAATTACCACAGAGTCAGAGATTGACGCGCGCTCATCAATCAACGAAACCCGCTTATGCACATAATACACATTATATCATACTGGATATATGACCTTTTCGTAGAAATGTATGTCGAAGAAAAAAACTTGACTTAATTTAGTGAAATAAATAAATATCGCCATACGAACACACCAACTATACGGTCCCACTTTAAGCAACTTGTGTTATGCGTACCGTACAATGGACTGAGGGCGAACTTAGTATATAATACTTATATACATATTAAACATCCACGACTCGGGTACAAACATTCGTGCTCATCACAGAAAACTTGTGTCTCTACCAGGATTCGAACCCGGGACCCTCGGCGCAGAAAGCAGAGTTACTACCACTGCGCTAATCAGGCCGTCAAATGGCTAGGTTGATGGAGTTTTAAGGTTTAATGCTTAACCTAAACTAGCCAAGTCGTGATGCCCCGAGTTACCGAGCTCACTGCGCTCTCTCGCGCAAGTCTTGAAGCGGTCCGCACCGATTGATAATTAGAACTCCTTAAAAATTCATTACAAAAAATAGACAATATAATTAAAATTGTAACACTATTAGCCTAACGGTACCTATTATAGAAACTCGACAGATATTAAATAATTATTTTCCCAAGCTTACACGTTCAAGCTTACAAGCAATCAAGTATCATTCATTCAAATTTGACTATTATTGCGCTGACAATATATAGTAAATGCCAACCGGTATAAGCGGACCTCTTTTTAATCCTCAACATATTGGTAATCAAAACTGCGGAAAATCTTATGGTCAAGATTGAAGGGTTATCATAGCCTGGTCCTTTCAAATTACGTATTAAAAAATTGGGTAGTGTACCTATTACGGGTACGAGTCCACCGACACGAGGGTACGCCATGCTCCATTCCGTTTCCGTCTGACTTGAGTCGTTGACGCCGTTCAATTCGTGGTGACCCTTAGTACACATTTGAAATTCGATCAACGTTTACGCAACACGGATCCCCGCGAACATTAGTCAAACAAACGCACCTATAATCAATCAACAGCAAACTATAATCTTATCGGCGGCTGACAAATGCGAATCGACGTATCACCAATTTGCTTGATACTGAGAGCTTTCCTATTAATGACGGGCGAGCGATAAATGGTCATTATGATTTATCTGTGACGTCGACATGCTTGATAATAAGTTGTTTCTAGCTGGAGGGGCATCGCCACACACGTCGTAACGATAATGTGTCTTACAGATTTCTCTTAAATGTATCGCATTTATATACATACTTTATTCCTTTATTTTACTATTATATGTATATATCGTGATCATCTAACCATATGCTAACCTATAGTAAAAACCTCAGAGCTACTATGATAGCTGCTATAACACTCTTGAGTAGAAATAAAACGAATTATACGGATTTTGTCGCGTTTATTTTATGCGGTATGCTGCTTTACAGCAACTATAGTCACGGGAAGACCAAGGAGTTAGACGTCCTAGTGTCATAGTTAGAACTGGGGTACTCTCATATTTAGTTGTCGTTTGCGGTCCGATCTACGCAGACAGTACTCACAGTGTCTTGAGGTCTAGCATTGATGGGCTTAGTTTTGGATTTAATTATATTAATTACTGGATCCCGAGTCGATGACTCTTTGAGATGCGTTGGAGGTTCAAAAGGGAAAATAAATAGCCATGTACGCATTTCTTCTCGTACAAACGTAATATGAACTATAGATTATTAGTTTTAATTATACCTAACAACACTCGTCCACTAAACGCAATGACATAACCGAGATTATCGCGATCTAACTAGTCCAACATAATTACCCTACTAGTCACAATAAGGTATTTAATTACTCGGGAATAACTACACGCATTGTGTAAACTGGCCTTAGATTACCAATATTATGTAATATGTTAAGCTACTAGTACATTTGTTGCGTTTAATTATAGGATAAAGTAATAGGTATTTATAGATTAATAGTTGTAATTTAAGATTATGACTCGTCGAGCCTTTAGCTGTTAACGTAATAGATAAGGTCAAAGCTACGTTTAAGTATATGAGGTACTAGCTGCGCCCCGCGGTGTTACCCGCGATTAACAAGTATGAAAAATTAAAACAAATCTATCCCATTGGAACCATATATTTCACCGGGATAAAAGTAGCCTATGTGCTATTCCAGACTATAATCTATCTCTGTGTCTATCTCTATCGATGTATAAAATAAATTGTGTACATGATGGTTGATTTTTTTTAAACAAGGCGAACCAGAAGCGCTTTGCGATGCGCTCCGTACAGAGGGTCATGTTTTTAATGTCCAATAATTTGATTTATTTCTTTGAGTATGTCATATTTTGTATTTACTAGAAATAGTAGAAATTACCAATGTGAACCTACCTTTTAAAAGTTTGCGAACTTACAGCAATGCGGCTTAGGTTACTGACACACTGACGAACACTGTAAAAGATTTAAGCGAACAATTCGAACTTAATATCACTTCAGATAAAATTTTAAAAGTAATTTACTTATTCAATTAAAAAAAAAATAGTTATTTATTTTAACTAACTGCTGGACAAAGATCTACTAATCCTTCTTTTCTCATCATAGAAGGACTTCACTACTCCTTCGTATTTCATAGTCCTTCTACCTTCCACACCTAGTATTATTCGCATCATAAACCAACAATTAAATTTATTTAATTTCATACTAGCTCGCCAAATTAATCAACTGTATACCACACACAAATAAAAAAAGATAACCACATCAAAAGAAATTAGGTTAGTCATGTTCATTGCGATCTACTGAGCTCATTATACGCAATGTCTTGTTAGCCACAGATTAAAATGCGAGCTAGCTTTAGCCGGAGGCTGTGTTTATATAAAATTATTCGATATTCTTCGTAACGATGTGTCACGATTGGCTATTAAATCATAATTACTTAAAGCAAGGTATTATCTTGTCTATTATGTTGTATTGGTTTAGCTAATTAACGGGGTCGGTATTGAGGTTTGAGTGACATAATAGGATTATATGTTGGAGGTCTAGATGAATGAATACTACTGTTAAATGACCTGGCAACATCTTGATTGCAATATCAAGACCTAGCTCAATAGAGTATATAATAATACGAGCCATTTTTAATGTCCCACTGCTGGGCACGGGCCTCCCCTTAATGCGAGGGGGATTAGGCCATAGTCCACCACGCTGGCCCAGTGCGGGTTGACGGACCTCACATCTTTCGGAGGGTTCTCTCAGACATGCAGGTTTCCTCGCGATGTTTTCCTTCACCGTTCACACATGTGATTTTCAACCACGATTATCACATGATAATCGTGGTTGAAAATGAGATTCGCACATGAAATCCAGAAATCCCAGAGGTGCGAGCCGAGGTTTGAACCTGTGATCCTTGTTACCGAGGCAAGCGTTCCACCAGCTTGGCTATCACTACCTAGTATATGCTCAATAGAGTACTATGTTTTAAACGTTACGAAAATTTTCACCGAGCGAAACCTGTAGGGATCTTTCCCTACAGGTAACAGGTACAGGTATGTAACTTAACACTCCATCTTTGGAGTGTTAAGTTACATTCACACATCACACACACAGACATTACCGTACTTAGTGAAAATAATTTCAAAGCCTACATAAAACATACGCTATGTGAGTTTTTTCAACACCAACACATCAATTGTACTACGATTCAATACACTTAGCTTCTGTTTGCGCGAGAGCCTCAAAAACAAAGAAAAAAGTGGCCCACGGTCGCCGCAGCCAAGAATCGATGTGTTCCGATTGGATACGGTTTCACCTTCCATGGGTATTTCGCTGGCTGAATGGGACGCTATGAATATGCTATGAGCCGGGCTAAGGGCCAGTGAAATGCAGCCGACGTAGCTACAGTTACGGAGATTTGTGTCGGATTAGCAAAATGTTTTACGTGTTATTATTTTAAATTGAAACTTATTTTACGGATTTTATCGCGTTTGTTTTATGTATTTTATGTTCCCGGAATTTCGGCTGCTTTGCAGCAACCATGGTCACGGGAGGACTGAAGTGTTAAACGTCCTAGTGTACTGCTACCCTTATATTTAGTTGTTGTTTGCGGTGCGATCTACACATCAAGTGGTCAAAGTAGTGTGGCGGGAATGTAAAAAACATAAAATAAACGCGATAAAATCCGTAAAAAAATTTTTAACTCAATGTGTAGCATTCTTGTAAATATAAGAAATCAAAAATATGTTATTTCTTATAAAACTTTTACGACGAGGTCGCTGAAATCCGTGTATTTTTATAATTAGTATTTGGTATCGAAGCAAGAAGATCATAAACTATTTCACCAACAGAATTCCTGGAACCACCGTAGGTACGTAACTCGTATTTTACTACTCTTCATGTATGCATGGCCTCATTAATTCTGGTGAGAGACACTATACCTTCTCTTAATAAGTTGAAAGTGTCGATGGAATGGCGGTTCTCTAAACCATAGGTGTTTACGACTCAAAATGGCCATTGTGCAAGCACTGACCAATGTAAGTATTCTAATATATTTCGCCATTACATTTTGCTATCTTCTTTATGTATATTTTGCACTTTCCCTGTATATATTACTCACATAAATTCAGGGAAAAGTTTTGTCCATTTGCAATGACATTATTAAGCAACTTTCATCAAGAATTATTTTTGAAAAATTCCGGGGTTATTATGTAACTGGAATACTACCTATGTCCTCTGCCCCCTTGAGTATCCTTAAACGAACAATGCTCTCGTAAATCGTCTTTTGTTAACACAGTCGGAAAGCTAAATACCTACTACTAATAATATTATAAAGTTATAATTATACTCTGAAAACCAACCATTCATACGAATCGATGAAACAGCCGTATAACTCCAGAGTTCGTATTACGAACCTAACCGCAAACAACGTGAAAAAAAAGTATCAACACTCCTCTCAAAATTACTTTTAAATATCAACTATGTTCTTTTTTAACGGTATTACATTTTACTAATAAAGTAACTGTCCATCCGAAGAAACCGTTTAAAGTATGTACATAAAAAAAACACTTCCTTCCTTACATCGTAAATCAATCGTAACAAGCTTTTAACGCGCCGACAACCGACAAAACCAACAAGCAGATTGAAAAATAAAATCACTTTTACTTAACATTTTTCTTGCCGACCGTATGTAGGTAGCGTACGCATCGCATACTTTCGCCGAGAAATAAATTCAATAAACAATCGCTATCTGTCTTCGTTACAAGAAATCAATTCGCGACGTCCGTCAAAAACCTTGAACACAAAGATCTTAAAAGAGAAATAGAACGGACATTCCATTTACAATTTAATTTCTACATCTCCATATGACGACTATTTCGCAAACAATCATTGAACTCTAATTATAAATAACAAATAGATTTTATTTGCCGATTAATTTATTTGGCAAACACAGAGCGAGTGTTACAAATAGGTACCTACATAAATGAGACACGTCCGCGCTGCAATAAAATCGATATTGATACCGGTATACATTTCGCAAAGGTCCTATTTTGACACTTAAAATAATGGTTAGGTGTTTGTTTGTTACAAAAAAGCTAATACAATAATTGGAATTGCGTATACAAACAGACTACAGACATATAGAGCATTATTTCATGTACGAGAATAAGTTTGGTTTTGCTATACAACCGTAATGACAGCCTATAATAACGTTTACTAATGGAATACTTTGCATTAATTATGTCGCGTTAGTTATTATTAGGTAACTTACTCAACATTCTCAAACGCCAATCTCTATACAAAATACGACTGGCTAAACATCTATCTGAGTTGATTTCAAAGCTAAGTACCTAAAGGTCTGCGTTTATTATTTTAATCTTTGCATTAAACTTTTTCCGTTCGCTATTACATAGAGGAACATAATTCGATAATGGTTCGGTAATTGGTAGAAATTGACCGGCGGCTGACGGTGGTTAGTTTTGGCGTTCATTGCGAACGATCAATAAACCTGTCAAGTATTAACTGGCTTCTTGTTGCGTGAGAAATAACAATTATACCTGTAAGAAATATTGGTGACGCGTAAATACAGCTTGCTGGTCTATTAAGGTATCTTTCCGAGCAAACCGATGCCTCGGCTACCTTTTATTGGTTCTTTGACAAATTATATTATGATGACTGCTTGCTGTAGTGGTTTGAGCGTAGGCCGCTCGGAGCGCCTTATCAGGTGGTAGCGGGTTCGATTCCCGCTTTTGCAACTCGTTTGTAATCTTTTCGCAATTTACCCTAGTGTATTCCTGGGATGGCCCCCAGTCCATTGTATGGCGGAAACTGTACGGTTTCAACAATACGAGCATGTTTAACCCATAGAGTTAGTATGGTAGAGGCTGGCTTTTATTTTCATATCGGGTTACGTAATTATGGCGGGAAAGGTTACTGATCCTTAAATTAAAATATTAACATTAAATTGATCATAAATGCGATTTATGAGCGCCTGATAAAATATTTTTTTTTACTGACTGCGCATGGCACATGTAAACTGATTTTAAAAAAAAGCGGAGATTAACCAATCCTGGGTTTTTTAGACTCAATTCTTTAATGTATAAACTCATTACAAACTTGTCAGCCTGTAGTGCGTTTCATATAACTTTTTTTTCATGAGCCTCCCCGAGATTGTTAGTGTTCTGTTAAATAAATCAATACTTACTATAGACAGAGTCCGTTTTTTTATAGTGGAAGTGCGTGGCCTACTATCGACACGAGAAACGTAATGCCGCAAAACTATAATAAAATTACTGTAGCCAATAATTTCTCGACACTCCCTGGAGGTGTGTCCAAAAATCAGTAGGTAGTAAGTTTTCACTTTAAATTCATGCAAGCGATCACAAGCTTTACAATTATCGTATCGTATTATTAGGGTTGTCATAATAATGTTTAGAATCTAATAAAAAACGTGCACAAAAAGAACAGAACTATTTTTATTTGACACAGAAACCATAGAGTGAGAGAACATTAAATCATAGACAATAATATTATTTTTATATAATTTCTACACCTCCACTTATCAAAATAATCTATGACATGCAAATAAAAAAAAATAATCAAAAAAAAAAAATACTCAGACATACCAAGCTGCGCTACAAATCTATCATGTTTTACAGAATTTAAACTTTTTGTTAATATGTCAGCAGGCATTTCATGAGTTGGTAGGTATACAATCTTAACAATATTATTTGCAACTGCTTCTCTAATAAAATGATAACGAATATCAATATGCTTTGTTCTTTTATGAAATAAAGGATTTTCTGACAACTTCTGAGCGCCTTGATTATCATTATATAAGACTATGCAGCTTGTATTACATTTAATTTCTAATAACAAGTTCTTTAAGTATATGGCTTCTTTACATGCCTCTGTGATGGCCATATATTCAGCTTCAGTACTAGACAAAGCTATTGTTTGTTGTTTCTTGCACTCATAAGAAACTACACTTCCTGATAATTTAAAACAAAAACCTGTATATGACTTCCTGTCCAAAATATTTGAAGCCCAGTCGGCATCTACAAAACCTTCTAAATTGCAATCATCCTTCTTATATACTAAACCATAAGACCTAGTTTTGTTTAAATATCTTAAAACTCTTTTAGCCTGTTTCCAGTGCTGTTCATTATGACAATTATTGAACTGGCTTAAATAACTAACACTGTAACTAATATCTGGTCTGGTTAATACAGACGAGTACATTAGACTTCCAATTAACTGCTGATATGGATATGTTTGACATGTATTGTTGGCTTTTTCTAATTTCAAATTACATTCCATGGGTGTTTTGGAAGTTTTACAATTTGTCATATTAAATTTTCTTAATATCTGCTCTAGAAATTGCTCCTGGTCAATAGATATGCTTTCATTACTTATTCTAACACGCATACCTAAACATTGTTTCAGTTGTCCTAAGTCTTTAATTTTAAATTTAGACTTTAACTCAGCTTTTAACTCTATTACCATGTTCTCATTATTTGAAAACACAAAGAAATCATCCACAAATATAGCTACTATAGTCATTGCACTATTCACAATTTTTGTGTACAAACATGGCTCTAACTTTGACTTACTGTAACCAAGTTGTTTAAGACAATCATCTACCCGTTTATTCCAGGCTCTGGCTGATTGCTTTAAACCATAGATAGCACGCTTCAATTTTAATACCTTATTACTATTATCACACTTTAAACTAGCAGGAACCTCCATATAAACATTTTCCTCTAAGAAACCATTTAAAAATGCTGTGGTAACATCAAGGTGAGTAATATTTAAATTCAATTTAACACTCAAGGCAAATAATAATCTTAGAGTGGAATACCTTAATACTGGTGAAAATGTGTCCTTAAAATCCACTCCCTCCTTCTGGGTGAAGCCCTTTGCTACGAGTCTAGCTCTGTACCTTACACTATTGTCACTGTCCAACTTCTTTTTAAAAACCCACTTACACTGAACCACTCTATCAGCATTGTTCCTTTCCACTAGCTCCCAAGCATCATTCTCCTCAAAAGCTTTGAGTTCCTGTTCCATCGCTTGTTGCCATCTAAGTTTGTCAGGGGCATTCATAGCTTCCTCTAGAGTCAACTGGTCCATACCATCTTCATATTCATTTATGGCACATAAGTTGGTAAAGCCATATCTATTGGGTGGACGTCTGGGACGTTTATCTGGTAGCTTCTGTAGACTTTGAGAATCCACTACATTGTTTTCATCAGATAATGCATTGACATAATCATCTGTAGATTCACTGTCCGTACTAGTCTCTCTACCTATGAAGTTAGGATCTTCTTTTGATATATCTGAGTCTGAACTGAGTTCCTCCACTGATTGTACATCATCTCCCTCCTCTACTTCATTCACAGTAACTGGTATTGTCCCAGGCGTATCATCTGACATCTCCATAATGATGACATCTCTGCTAGTTGTAACTGACCTGGTCTCTGGGTTGTACAATCGATATCCTTTTACATTTTCTGCATATCCAACTAGTATATGCTTGGTGGCCTTCTTGTCCCACTTTAATCGTCGTTCTTTAGGCACATGCACCATCACTGGACTTCCGAATAATCTCACATGGCTGACATCAGGTTTCTTCCCTGTCCATCGTTCAAATGGGGTCATATCATTCAATCCGGAGGCTGGCGACCTATTCTTGAGGTATACTGCTGTGTTGACTGCCTCTGCCCAGAAATGCTTATCCAGCTTTGCATCAAATAGCAAACATCGTGCCCGTTCAACTACAGTTCTGTTGAATCTTTCACACAGACCATTCTGCTCTGGGGTGTATGGGTTACTTTTCTGATGGATAATACCAGCATCACTAAGATAGCTTTCCATTTGCTTAGAACAAAACTCTCCACCATTGTCGGTCCTGAGAACCTTAATTTTCACTCCAGTCTGTGTCTCAGCCATATTTTTAAATTCCTTAAAACGCTGAAACACCTGATTCTTTTCCTTTAAGAAGTATACAAATGACATTCTACTACTGTCATCCACAAAGAGAAGAAAATATCTGGCTTGACCTATAGATTTAGTTTCCATGGGCCCGCACACATCAGCATGAACCACCTCCAACAACTGTTCACACCTGGATCCAATATGTTGAAAAGGTAATCTGGCCTGCTTGCCTTCACAGCATGATACACAATTAGACTTGTCAATGCCGGCTTTCCCTTTGTATTCTATACCTTCTGCAGCACCATTTTTCATCTTAGCAAGGTCACGGCTATTTATGTGGCCTAGCCTCCTATGCCAGACAATACTAGATACTTGCACTGCTGCTGTTAATATATTCTCTGACTTTATTGTGTCTAACTTATACACACCATTCTCCAAAACAGCCACTCCAATCAGCAATTTATGTGGGCTGTATATGTGACAAGCATTTTTAGTAAATGTCACTTTATTTCCTTTCTCCATCAATTGGCTGACCGATAGCAAGTTTGTTGTTAATTTGGGTATACATAGAACATTGTTTACTGTGATGTCAAACTGAGAACTGTTCACCCTCGTAGTTATCTGTGTATCACCAACACACTGCACGGGTATGGTCATCTGATTCGCCACAATAATCTCTTTCGTAATCTGTTGCACATTTGTTAAACTGTCTCTGTTGGCTGTCATGTGTGCACTAGCACCTGAGTCCACATACCAGTCATCTTTACAAAACTGTCCATTGAGAAATGCAGCACTAAAAGCATTTGTTTGCTTTTCTTTTTGTGTTGGACATTGGTTTTTATAATGTCCTAGTTGCTTGCAGTTATAGCACCGAATTTTCTTGTTAATTTTTGGTTTTGGCGCGGAAGTACTACCTGACGGAAAAGTTTTCCCGCCTTTACCGGCTGTCTTGACATGCTGAGAATTTCTCGACAAGAACGCTGTCTCCCCGTCATTTCCAACGTCATTACTCATATCGAGTAACTTTGTTTTAATGGTATCGGCACTAATGCTTAATCCTGAGTGTTCGATAGCCATTAACATCGGTGCATATTTCTCGGGTAGCCCCGCCAACAACAATGAGCCTATCCACATGTCGTTAATATCGAAGCCCGTTCCTTTCAATCTTTGAGCTGTCTCAACGACATGGGTAACATAACTCGTCATCGATTCACAGTTATCGAGCCGAATAGATATCAAAGTTCTGAGCAGACTGATTCTTCTTGTGAAACCAGAATCGTCAAACAATTTTTTCAACTTGTTCCACAAATCACTAACTGTCTCTTCATTTTTGATATGCACATATAAACTGGGATCGATTGTCATTATAAGCTTCGCCTTTGCTTTTTTATCTTCCACGGGATCAATTGTTTCCGTTTTCGGATCATATTGTTTGTCCAAATCGATTCCCTCCAAGATCAAGAAATTTTTTGCGGCAAACGCCCAGTCGTCAAAGTTCTCGCGACCTTTGAGTTTTGGAACATTTATAATATAGCTTCCCATTATTAACGTTGCACAACACGAAAGATTATTGTTTTAACTACGAGTTTTGGAAACCTGGGCCCATAACCTAATAAAAAACGTGCACAAAAAGAACAGAACTATTTTTATTTGACACAGAAACCATAGAGTGAGAGAACATTAAATCATAGACAATAATATTATTTTTATATAATTTCTACAGAATCTACACAGTCTGATAGTATTGAAGACGTTTAAAGATATACTCGTTTTACGTGAGGGACGTGGACGTGACATGTTCCACATGACATAACATTATTAAGTAAACATATTAACAAATATTCTCATGACCATGTGATCCTATAGTTTAATTTTGGGTGGCAGCCCTAATGTGCATACGTGCAGTGGTCATCTGTCCAATGATCTATCATTATAATTTATGGAAGCAGTGATGGTTCAATTTGCCGCAGCAAATATCGATGCGTCAATAATTGTTTCACTTTTACTTTTTAAAAATATTTTTAACATCGTTATCGTAAATCGCTCGCCGATTTAAATGCTATTGAGTCGAAATTGCTGGATTTCTAATTGAATATATTTCACTCGGAATAATTTGTAGATATTCGCTATTTATTTGCCAATTTATTGGTCCATTTTATGTTACGTGGTGAGCAAAAAGTCTACACAATTTCAATTTCGGAATTTAAAATTATACGTTTTGACATGTCAACCATATTATGTGTCTAATGACACTACTATTAACTTTTTAAATTCAGAATATACTATTTCTGTTTATTTTTTAAAATAATTTATTACGTAAATTACTTAGTTCCGTGGTTATCAATCCTTACCTCCTTAAAAGCTCATTTTGACAACTTATGACTTGTCACAAATTCTAATGAGAGTCTGAAATTAACTATTTTTTTATTAATTTAATGGTAAAGCTACGTAACTTTCGCTCTCGCTCTAAAATTGTGATTGTACGTGTTGTGTTCAAGACATTAATGCAAATATACTATATGTAGGCATTATGTTTGTTAAGCTTTCGATTGTAAGTCTTCCTGGACGTAGGGCAACGTGTGAAAGTGCTTTGATGTGTTCGTCTGTAGGTTTACTATCCAAGGCGTGGGTTAAACAACAGACGTCGGACTTTTTGGAGGGAAACTAAAAAGTCATGGCGTCAGTTATGATTTAATTTCTAAAACTAGTGTTCCTGCGAGTTATAGTGAGTGATGTAAGTGCAATATTAACCAGTGTAGGTAATTGAAACAAAATGATGAAACTTGGCTTTTCAGTTTCTCACAAAAAATCCATAAAAAATCTTTCAGTAAAGTATCCATCACTTTACTGATTGAGGGATAGGGGAGGGGGGTATTTTACTCGGGCCTAGCCTTTGGGCCTGTGCATATGCTCGAAAACTGACATAAGTTATATTGCTTGACACTGGCAAAATAGCTATGGTGATGCCAAATTAAAAAAAATAACAGATGTCATTCACGCGCCAATGCCGTGGGTGCACGTTCTCACCCACACGGGATTGGCGCTTGAATGACGATATAATACTTCAAATATTTCGTACAAATATCGCTTTGATTCGCTAATTGATACCACCATATTGGGATGGCTTCGCGCCAAAATTTGGATTGGTGTTATTATTACAAAGCTGTGTAAAGTGCACAGACGATGGTTGCATAGTCGTATTGGGGCATGGGAATATTGTTCTTGTGAAAAGCGAGATAAACAAGCGAGTAGCTCTAATAAGACTTTGAATGAATGCTGACGGCCTGATTAGCGCAGTTGGTAGTGACCCTGCTTTCTGCGCCACGGGTCCCGGGTTCGAATCCTGGTAGGGACAAACTTTGTGTGATCAGCACGAAAGTTTGTACCCGAGTCATGGATGATTAATATCTATATCAGTAATATACACTGGGTTCGCCCCGACTCCATTGTACGGTTCCCATAATACAAGCGTTGCTTAGTGTGGGACCGTATAGTTGGTGTATTCGTCTGGCGATATAAAAAAAAAGAATTATGCCAACACTATAGGCTTAGTAGATTCGTACTTACGACCACGCGAATTCGCGTGTACTACAGAAATCGGCGGTTTTTTTTTTTGCTTCAATGTGTGTATGTGCGACACTCCATCGGTATCATTTCTTCGTCTGATGTAATAACATACTAGGTCAGCCCCTCGTCCGTTGAACTGTATCCATAACAAGTACAGGCTTGTCTTAATTTGGGACCGTACAGTTGGTGTGTTCGTCTGGCGATATTTATTTTTAATAGTTACTAGGTATGTATCCTACAACCTACACATTAGTGATAGGTATTCTTAAAAACAAAACATTCAAAAACTACTTTTTTTATGTTTTTTTTTTTGGCATTTACGTTTATGTATTTAGCCAATGCCATGTTTGTAACCACAATAGATTTTTTTAATTAAAACAATAACACTTTACCCACGACAAAAAAAAGAGAAAAGCGAAGCGCATTTTTGTAACGAGACAATCGCCGTATGGGAAGCTTGCGTCAGAGGAAGTGCGAATGAAACCCAATCTGCGGCGCGGGCGCAATGGACCGATACCATCTGTACATGCGAAACGAAGGCAACGAGGAGAGACGCGGGTTATGTCATAACGAGTGATACGATTAAGTAATTATGATTATAATCCATTATTTTTTTATAGTTATGTTGATTGCGGGTCAGTCGTGAGGTGTTACATGCGATCCGATCGGCGGCGGAAGTTAGCAAGTTAGTTAGTTTAGTTAGTTAGTATGTTATTAAAGTTCACGGATTAATATTGATTTCTTATATTTACGCGAATACTACACATTGAAATAAAACGAATTGTAAGGATTTTCGCTTTAAATATATAATAAAATATTTAACAATAGTTTTATTTTAATTTACAGATTAAATCTAAAGCTACGTTTAGAAAGTATTAAGTACTTTTTTAAAAAGAAAAATAAAAGAGCTTTGGGTTATTATAGCCAAAGACCACAAACTACCAACTTATCTTGAGTATTGTAATTTTTTCGAGTGGCACCACCATTTTCCTGTAAGCCTGTAACGTCTCTACTAACTAAAGATATAAATTCTAAAAACCGTATCAACCCTAAATAGGGACCTAACACTATAATACGTCTATGACATACATCTAGGATCCCATATATGAGTCTAGTCAAATCGTATGAAACTACCGGAAATTAAAATCGTTAGATAGAATCAAGTCTACATCACATCCTCATGTAAAAAAAAATGATTTATCCCTAGAGAATAAATAACATGTGTTATAACAAAAAAAAACGTGACTAAACAACACGCAACATGTCACAAAAATGTACAGAGAAAGCATTGAAACAATCATTAGTGATATTCTCATCGACTCGCTCGGACATGTCACATCGCATTCGCATCCCACGACCATTCATTTCGTTCACTCGTTCAATTCCGACGAGAACGATATAGTTATTATAAACACTTCTTAGTTTAACAAACACATTCTGATGTGTATTAATGATGTACGAGTGAGAATGCGATTGGACGTGTCAAAGATCGTGAGGTTATTTTCACAATGGAAAGCCTAGGGTGCGGGCACACTGAGTGGAATATTGCAACGAGCGAATAATTGCAACAACAACAATAAAACATTGAAATAAAACTAATCTTACGGTTTTTATGTAGAAAGTGCTCACTGTGTCAAGACCTCAAGACACAGTGAGCACTTTCTGCATAGATCGGACCGCAAGCAACAACTAAATATGAGGGCACCCCCGTTCAAATTTTGACACTAGGACTTCACACACCTCAGTCCTCCCGTGACCATGGTTGCTGTAAAGCAGCCGACACGTCAGGAACGTAAAAAACGTATAATAAACGCGATAAAATCCATAAGATTAGTTTTAATTCAACAACAATAAAATCTAAGTAATAGCTTAGTTTAGCTACTTGGTTGAACAAATTAAGGGTTGCCTATAATCATAGGTAGGTACTAAGTCATGCAAATAAAAACGAAAACGAAAGAAATAAAAGTAACTAAATATTTATATATGTAGAGTAAACTCAAACCTGCCTTGAAATGTTAAGGTCTATTTCACGATGAGTAAAATGAACTCATCAATACCCTGTTCTATTTCGTAGTCATAAATACTAATTGTATCCAACACATTGAATACAACTCGATCATAATTCACATGATACTGATCCCGTTAACATCAATCGATTATTGTCTATTTAGAATCGATTTCACGCATTCGAGACTAACGCGTTATTAATTTATTGCCGAATCACGTTCGCGTGTTAACACAATAGCCTTTAATAAGTTAAAGTAGATATTTATGTGTGTCATTGATTCATTGGGTCATCAGTTTTAATGATATTTGACACTGTTCACTTTAGAACTGACCATCATTATGTTATTTCTTCAGCCATCTAACCCATATTTTTATACTACTATACTATCAGCCGAATACGTTCACTGCTGGACATAGGCCTCTCCCAATGATGTCCACACTTCGCGGTCCTCCGCCACTCGCATCCACTCCATCTCTTCCCGTGGATGTCGTAAGTTGCGACTAAGGGACAAACCAGGGGACGGGCAGCAGCGTCCCCCCCGTGTATAATCAACAACACACTGCGCTGCGGTCACCAATTCGTCCTTGCCAGGCGCGGTTACTATGGCAACCCCTACATGATAAGCTTTTTTTCATTGGGTTCTAATTCTTACCTGATTTGATTGATTAATAAATAATTAAAAGGTGCAATTGCTTTATGCCCTCAGAATCTACTGGTAACCTTCCATTTCTTGAGAAATTTTCAGACTTGAATGGCCGTGACGACAGAGATGTCAGAATGATAAACGAGACAGCCAACTGCTAACGTGTCGTCCGCAAAATGGAGAAAGATGATAGGTATAGTTCGGCCACCCATCTAAGGTCCGACCCAGCATTGTGCCACTCGATTGGGCGTGTTACCAACTAGGCTACGAACTTTTACTTACCACTATAAAATTAATGAAAATTTACTTGATTACTTACGCCTTAATATGAGAAAACGTTTGTCTTGCTTATCTTAAAACCAAATTTCATCACCGTATCTAACTAAAATCCGCAGACTTCCTTCCTACATTAGAAACACACATAAAGTCGAAGGCTCCCGGTGTGTCAATGACCTAACAATATGTCATAAGCTTACATAACACATTGTGTATTGCGCCATAGACAAGTACCATGCTATCTAGTAATTAATCTGCAGAATCGGAATCGCGTGCCGGCCGTGGGGATCCGGGCTCGACTCCCATTATAGATGTTTAATGGAAATACTGTCAAACTCTGGGGTCAAACTGTAATAAGTAATCGTTTTAGAAATATACTAAGATAACAGGTATTTTTTGTATTAATATTAAATGCCAAAAGTTTGCCACAATAGTTAAAGCCTTTCAATAATGTATCATTTGGCTGCCGAGAAAATGCGTTCCAAAAAATTAATAAAATTATGTTTTTTTAAATCGTTTCTTGTAAGTAGACATAATAATATAAATTTTAATAAAATGTTGTGTCCGTGATGTATATGCAATATTATAGTAAACGATAACAATAATAAAATAATATAAACGCGATAAAATCCTTCAAATTAGTTTTATTTCAATGTGCAGTATTCGCGTAAATAAATATAAGAAATCAATAAGTCAAAAATATTTTCGAAAGGACACAATATATATATATATAAAGCTGGATTAGCTAAAGCATTTCAGGGGACAGTTTGAACGGAGCTCCAGTCCAGTTCCCTAGAATTGTCTTCCACATAGCTAAGCACCTTCTAAAATAAAATTCCACAATTGTATCGTGAGAACATCAAACTGGGTCGCGATCACCGCCAATGTAATTAAAACACACAGTGCACATGTTTCGTGAAAGTCGGTCTCGAATATCATTTGTATCGAGACGCTTTGATTGGCAGCAAGGCCGTAGGGGGACGTTTCTGGGTGCAAACCCCCGTGATGCCCCGTAATGCCTTGGTCCAGAGCTCCAAACCCCCCCCCCCCCCCCCTGTGTCTTCCTGGGCTACAGCCTTGATTGACATAGGAACGGGCGGCAGGTTCGATTGCATACTAGAGATTAACTTTGTATTTCTGCCTCGATTTGTGACCCTCTATACCTTATACAGCTTATAAATTACTTCTTCTTTATTTACGAAAAGAGATGCGATGAAATAAAATGGATATGAATACGGCCTCACCCACAACTTAGTAGGTATTTTGCCAATGTCAATTAATTAATAGAAATAACAAATTGATAGAAACACTTTATAAATAAAATAATGAATGTGGCATGATGATATGAAAACGGCGAAAATTCTAGTTTTTTTATAATAATCCTTATAAATTACAGGGTGAATTTTTCAAGTGTTACTGTTACGTCAGTTTAACTTCAACTGTTATTTCAATCAAAACTACTTTGACTGTCAACGTGGTTTACGTCACGTGCGAGATTACTCGTAAGCTAACTGCATAGTTTATAGTTAACGTTTTTAGACAGATTGTATGGCAAATTGACCAGCGCTTCTAGCGGACAGTATTGAAAACATTCAATTTTCCATAAAATGTGTCTCATCATAAAATACGTAGACTATGAAGTACACGGTTAGTGTAAACTGGCACTTGACGTCGACTTCTTGCTTTTTGCTGATGGGAAACCATGTAACAATTATACCAACGGTGTAATTGTGATATTTGTGGTAGTGGTCTGTTGCAAGCCCTCCGATACTCTACTGCTGAGGTCAGGGCTTATCTTCTCAAAGACTGCGAGAGCCCTCTCTTGTAACGTTTTTCTGGTTAAACCCAAACTTGCTACAATATTTTCAATAAGTCTCGTTTTTTGATCATCCGTATACTCGTTATTATACATCTCGCTAATTTCTTTTATATTATCGGCTGGTTCTTCGTAGATTTCGATTAAATCCACTTGATTTTCTTCCATATAAGGCTGCGGTCCATTGAAAGAATTCGGATAGTAATTAGGTAGATCCCATTCGTTATCAATTACGGGTGGAACCCCGTCACGATTGTATGTGGATGGCGTTGTAATTGGTTGGTTCACCTTGATTTTATTGAAGTTAGCGCCCAAACGATAGTTATGAGCGTCTCTGTACGCGAGGACACGCGCTTCGAAAAGTTTGTCTGGGCTACCGAGAATACCTGGGACGAGGTTTCCAGGACAGAAAGCCATTTGTTCAATATCAGCAAAAAAGTTTCGGGGATTTTCATTGAGCACCAACTTACCCACCGGATTTACGGGATACCGGTCCTCGGGTAGTTTTTTCGTTATGTCAAACACGTCGAATGTTGCGTTTTTAACGTCATCCGTGCTCAGAACCTGTACACCGAGAGTCCAACTAGGGTAGTCGCCGGCGTCTATGGCATTGTACAGATCCTTGACTGCAAAATCTGGATCAAGGCCTCCCAATTGATTAGCGTTTTCGTTGCTCAAACTTTGGATTCCTGCATCAGGAATCAAGTGAAATCTGACGAAGTAAGATTCCCCAGCTTCGTTGACAACTTGATAGGTGTGTATTCCGAAGGCAGCCAAATGCCGAAACCCGTAAGGTATACCCCTATCACCTAATATTACGAATAAAGCGTTAAAACTTTCTGGGTGTAGAGTGGCAATGTCCCACAGCGGATTTAGGTCTAACGTTTGAGTGGCTCGGCTTTTTTGTTGCGAATGCACAAAAGAGGGGAAAAGAAGGGGGTCTTTGATGCCAAACATGGGGGTGCTAAAGGCAACAATATCGAAATTTCCTTCTTCAGTGTAGAATTTTGCGGCAAAACCTCTGTTATCCCGGACACCGTCTGAACCACCTAACTCGGCAAAAGTAGATGAAAATCTAATGCCAATTGGGGTTTTCTTGCCAACTTCGCTGAATAGCTTAGCTTTACATATGTTCGATATATCGTGAGTCACCTCGAAGTAACCAAACCCTCCTGTGCCCTTTGGGTGGACAATTCTGCTCGGTATCTTCTCGCGGACGAAGTGAGTCATTGACTCCAGGAAAAAGGGATTGTGGATCAGTTTTGTGTTAAGAGTGCCATTTGCAGTTATGAAGTCAATATTCCTGCCGGCAGATGTACTCATCACACCAACAGATTCCTGAAATGAATAAACATGTGAATACACTGCTGGTAACGATTATCTTAATCGATGTTTTTTTTAATTTCTCGGTATTTTTATTTTCAAATGTGATGGCAACATTTTCTTTTCTTAGCAATGGTAGACACCATTGTAGTTATGTCGGTAAATCGCTACACACAGAAATCGCACTTGACTATGATTTTTCGTCATTCTTTTATAACGAAGTTCTTGTGGCAATCACTATTGAATTCCAATTAAAAAAAAAAGATAAAAATACTATAAAGTGACTTAAAAAAAAATTACCCATATTGATTTCTTATATTTACGCGAATACTCCTTATTGAAATAAAACTAACGCGATAAAATACGTAATTAGTTTTATTTCAATATAAAATACTCATTTACCAGTTGAAGTCGGAAACCACTTACCGAAGTCTCGTCCTGATTCGAAGCCGTATCTTCTTCCGCCGCCGCCATATTCATCAATGCATGTGTGATCAACACCAACAAGAGCTTGAAGCGCGACATCTTTTGATTTAATTATTGTTAAATTATGTCGTATTGCTTCCTTCAACACAAGCCACGGTTGTAGGTACGTGGTAGGCACCTATTTATAAGAATAATACGAGCGATTGTATCGAATCATTTTTATAGCTGCGGTAGTTACCTACAAGATTAAAAAACAATAAAATATCATAATTAATTCCATTATCTGTTTGCTCGTGTTATAATGTATGTAGAACACTATTTAAACAACCGGCAGATTGATCGTTTTCAATTTTAATTAACCATTAAAAAATTCACACGTAATGGCGTGTGCAAATCAAAACGGGTAGCGTGAGAGAGCGAGACTGAATAACCGGAGGCGATGGTGACAATATACAACACACAACTATTCGGTACAAATATTCGGGCTCATCACACCCGGGAACCTCGGCACAGAAAGCAGGGTCATTACCAACTGCGCTTTTCAGGTCGTCAGATGTAATAAATACTGAAGGTAGGTGCATGAGTTGATTGATACTATGGTCATTTACGAAATATGTAAGTACCACTCACCTACGTATTCAGACAATTCCAAAACTGTTACCTGTTAGATACTAGAAGTTTGGCACGTAGGGAACAATTTTTTTCGTCGCTTTGAAGAAGATTTTTTTTCTCATGCGTACGTGAAAATGGAGATGTAAATGAGTTACGCACGAGCAATGTCTAGATTATATTTGGAATATATCTAGAAGCAAACGTAATGTCAGCACGTCAAGTGCGAGATAATTCGTAAGCTCACGATGTACCTTATCGTCTACATATATAGATGGTTTGTATTTTTTTTTTATAACATTATAGGCAAGTATTTGATCTCGATCTCACCTGATGGTAAGTGACGATGAGATCTACGATGGAGCATACTTGCCTAGGTAGGAAGGCGGCAGTAGATCGAGACGCTACATTCACTAGGCACATGCAGCACAACTGATCTGACCCACCATCCATGAATGGCAACACCGAACATCATGCCGGAATACGGCTAGGCCGCTTGGCGACATGGCTTTGTACAGTGGGTGGTGACTAGCCACGGCCGAAGCCTACCACCAGTAGAGTTGTCACCTGGTTGGCACCACCCAGGGTCACGTGTAGGGTATCTCGAGGGTACTTAATTCTCCTACGGACGAAGGTGACTCGACCCCAAAAGGTGAATGGTTGTATGGAGAATTGACATTTTTAAATACTGTCCGCTAGAGCCGATTTTCAATTTGCGTCTATAAACTATATAGTTTACGATGATAGCACACTTGACGTAAGATATTTCTACTGTTAATAAACAGCTGTAAGATTTTGACAAAAAATCTGCTGCAGTGTGATTATTATATTATAGCATTAGTGGTATACTCCACTCAGGTCCTGAGATAGACCCTTTCACAACAGTAACATTTCTGCACATTCCAACCTGAACATATGCATTATTATTCAGTGTTCTGGATTTTAATTATAAATATCTATAACCTAAATAGAAATGAAACAAACGCAGCATAGTATATTTTTTAATACACAATATTGGATACAATTGCTTAACAAACATTAGTTACAATATCCAAACGTCTTTTTGATTGATCAGTGATTCCTCACTGAGTTGCTTATCGCTTCTTCTCAGCGGAACGAACATTCCGAACCGGTGGTAAGTTCTGACTATTCGTAAGTGATCTTTGGCCTACATAAATAAAAAAAATCAATTTTGAAAAACAAGCACTTGTAACAATATCTCTAACATAAACTCCTACTTGGCTGATGAGAAATAAAGTTTAAAATTACTCCAGCGGTGTAATTGTGATATTTGCGGTAGTGGTCTGTTGTAAGCCCTCCGATACTCTACTGCTGAGGTCAGAGCTTATCTTTTCAAATATTCCGAGAGCCCTCGTTTGTAACGTTTGTGATGCTAGCCCCAAACTTGCTACAATATTCTCAACAAGTCTAGTTTTTTGATCGTCTGTGTACTCGTTAGTATATATTTCTCCAATTTGATCAATGTTATTGGCTGGTTCTTCGTAGATACTGATTAAACTTACTTTATTATTTTCTATATAAGGCTGCGGTCCATTGAAAGAATTCGGATAGTAATTAGGTAAGTTGGATTCGTTATCATCTACGGGTGGAGCCCCGTCACGATTGTATGTCAATGGTTTTGTAATTGGTTGGTTTACCTTGATTTTATTGAAGTTAATACCCAAACGATAGTTTTGAGCGTCTCTGTAAGCGAGAACACGCGCTTCGAAAAGTTTGTCCGGACTACCGAGTATACCCGGGACGAGGTTTCCTGGACAGAAAGCCATCTGTTCAACTTCAGCGAAAAAGTTCCTTGGATTTCTATTGAGCACCAACCGACCGACCGGATTTACGGGATATTGGTCCTCAGGTAATTTTATGGTTACGTCAAACACGTCGAATGTTGCGTTTTTAACGTCATCCGTACTCAGAATCTGTACACCGACAGACCAACTTGGGTATTCGCCGGCGTCTATAGCATCGTACAGATCCTTGACTGCAAAATCTGGATCAACGGATCCTAATTCGTTAGCGTCTTCGTTGCTCAAATTTTGCATTCCTGCATCAGGAATGATATGAAATCTCACGAAATAAGACTCTCCATCTTCGTTGGCAACTTGATAAGTGTGTATTCCGAAGCCAGCCATGTGCCGAAACCCGTAAGGTATACCTCTATCACCGAATATCACGAATAAAGCGTTTAAACTTTCTGGATGTAGAGTGAGGAGGTCCCAAAACGTATTTGGGTCTGCCCTTTGAGTGGCTGGGTTCTTTTTTTGTGAGTGCACAAAGTTGGTGAAAAGAAGGGGGTCTTTCATGCCAAACATGGGGGTGGTAAAGCCAACAATATCGAAATTTCCTTCTTCAGTGTAGAATTTTACGGCAAATCCTCTGTTATCCCGGACACCGTCTGAACCCCCTAACTCGGCAAAAGTAGATGAAAATCTAATAGCAATTGGGGTTTGCTTGCCAACTTCGCTGAATAGCTTAGCTTTACAAATATTCGATATATCGTGAGTCACCTCGAAGTAACCAAACGCTCCTGTGCCCTTTGGGTGGACAATTCTTGCCGGTATCTTCTCGCGCACGAAGTGAGTAATTGTATCCAGGAAAAAGGCATTGCCGAGCAGGTTTGTGTTAAGAGTGCCATTTGCAGTTATGGAGTCAATAATCGCGCCGCTAGATGTACTCATTACACCAACAGATTCCTGAAATTAATATACATGTAAATGCAATATTGGAATCTATTATCTTAATCGATATATTTTTTATTTCTAGATGGAATACCAACATTTTCTTTTCCTTATTAATACGATTTTATTTATATCGCTAAATTCAGCATTTGCACTTGAATATGAACTTTTGTCGACCCTTAAATGACGACGTCCGTGTAGTAGATATATAGAGAGCCGGACAGTCAAAATTGCATCTTCGAATCAAAAAGAATTACTATTCCAGTGAAAACAATTTGAATGCTAGAAATAGTTTGAATAAAATTAAACAAAGCTTTAAAATTTCACGTGGAAGTAAAGGGTGCCATTTATATTTGTGACCACTTTATGATGACACATTTTCACCATCGTCCATCAGTGAGCGCGCGCACCGAATCACCCGCGCGCCCGCGCCGCCCGCAAGCCGCAGCTCATTTTTGGGGTCGAGTCACCTTCGTCCGTAGGAGAATTAAGTACCCTCGAGATACCCTACACGTGACCCTGGGTGGTGCCAACCAGGTGACAACTCTACTGGTGGTAGGCCTCGGCCGTGGCTAGTCACCACCCACTGAACAAAGCCATGTCGCCAAGCGGCCTAGCCGTGTTCCGGCATGATGTTCGGTGCTGCCATTCATGGATGGCGGGTCAGATCAGTTGCGCTGCATGTGCCTAGTGAATGTAGCGTCTCTATCTACTGCCGCCTTCCTACCTAGGCAAGTATGCTCCATCGTAGATCTCATCGTCACTTACCATCAGGTGAGATCGAGATCAAATACTTGCCTGTAATGTAATAAAAAATAAAAAAATAAAACCCACCATGCCATGTATATTTCCTTACACGCCGATAGCAAATATATAATTGATTACACAATAAAATTTTAATCGTAATAAAGACAAACAGTCTGGTGTAGAACTGAAATACAAGATCTATCCATCTACGATAACTTAATAAATATGACTTATTTGACATGTAAGTCCGAAACCACTTACGCATGTCTCGTTCTGAGTCGAAGCCGCATCTCCTTCCGCCGCCGCCATATTCATCAATGCATGTGTGATCAACACCAACAAGAGCTTTAAGCGAGACATCGTTTGATTTTATTATACTTAAATTATGTCGTTTTTCCGCAATACTGCTTCGTCCACGTTGTGTACGTACGTGGCAGGTCCCTATTGATAAGAACAGAACGAATTAACGTTCGGATCGAATTTATAGCTGTGCAAATTACCTACAAAATTTAAAATGACAAAATATAATTAATTACATCGTCTGTTTGCACGTCTAGTCAAACATGAAGTCGATACGAAGTATAGCTTGTTACCCGCCACTTTGTCCGCGTAAAAGGCAACGAGCATGCTACACACGTTGACTCGACTTAGCTTTGCTTGGTATGAAAATGTATGTGCAAACGTCGTCCACTGCAACCACGAACGCGCTACGCACGTAGACGTGGTCGTGACGTCATTGAGATGCGCGGCCTGCTCGGATATATCGCGCACGTAGCTGAACACTGCCCACGCCATACACGCGGCACACGGAGGCGTGGCTTCGTAGCGCTAGCGGGAGGTGGTAGCTACAGCTGTACATAGCCAGGTCACAATATTCGTGCACCGCATGTACTACAGTGGAAAGTAACAATGAAATTAGTTCCGACTTACCATATAATCGCCCTCGAGCCTCCCCTCAATGCGAGGGCGATTAGGCCATAGTCCACCACGCTGCCCCAGTGCGGATTGGCGGACTTCACACGTCTTTTCGAGGGGTTCTCTCAGACATGCAGGTTTCCTCGCGATGTTTTCTTTCACCGTTTAGCAAGTGATAATCATGGTTGAAAATGAGATTCGCACATGAAATCTAGAAATCACAGAGGTGCGAGCCGGGATTTGAGCCTGCGATTCTCGTTACCGAGGCAAGCGTCCTACCCACTTGGCTATCAGTGCTAGTAGCCTTGCATTATATTATCCCATAAAACTCCTAAAGCAAAAAGTTTACAGCCTTTTACGCAACCAATTCTCACGGTATTCATTTTCATAATAAAAGCCATAAGACTTGGATAATAATTATTATATTATTTATGAAGACATTTCTATATGAGCAATCTATCCACCCATCAGTCGAAAGACGTCTACTGCCTGACCCAACGACTTCCACACATCCCGGTCCTTCGCCACTTTTATCCTCCTGCTTCCTGGGACGCGTGTGATATCATTGGCCCACCTTGTAGAGGGGCGTCTTCCACTACGTCTTGTGGCTCGTGGCCGTTATCGCCAGACGAACACACCAACTATACGGCCCCACACTAAGCAACGCTTGTATCATGGGTACCGTACAATGGACTGAGGGCGAACCCCGCATATAATACTTATATAGATATTAAACATCCATGACTTGGGTATAAACTTTCGTGCTGATCACACAAAGTTTGTCCCTACCAGGATTCGAACCCGGGACCCTAGGCGCGGAAAGCAGGGTCATTCTAGAACCTTTCTGCCCCAACTACCTTTGGTTATTCGACCTATGTGCCTACGGATCTCCTCATTTTTGATTCCATCGCGTAGCGAAACCCCGAGCATAGCTTTCGCCATTGCGCGCTGAGCGACTTCGAGCTTTCTTATTACTGCCATAGTAAGCGACCAGTCTCGAACCATATGGTATAATAATAACATAATGCCATATACTAGCATATGGCGCTATGTGAGCAAACAATATTTTAGTACTTAATTACATATTATCGGACATTTATGTCAGGTGAAAAATGTATTACGTCTACATGACACTTGTTTCAATAAAGATGCTGGGTTTCTTAGCCTTGAGTTGCAAATATGAAGACACTGTAGTGTTTCTGCCGTGTTTTATATGTATTATATTATTCGTGCATGAATTTTATACGACGTATTTGTTATATAGTATGCAATAATTCTTGAACAGATCGCAACATTATAGATGATAGGATGATATGTTCAAACAGGCAATGGCCACCTTTTGCGAAAGAGTGATGACGCAAAAGGAGGCCGCGGAGAGGGTCAGGGAGGAGGACGCCGCAGCAGACCCGATCCGACGAGCATGACGGGGCAGGAGAAGAAGGCGCTATGCGCATTTCCTGCCCCCGCCGTAAGCGGAAGTGATAGCACGTTCGAGGGTCGGGGGACCCCCCGTTCGTGCATTGTAGAGGGAGGGTGAAACCCAAACCGGGAAGACGCCCCCCTGAAGACTGCGGCCTGCGATCTGCAGGCCCGCCGCTGAGGCGTCACAGTTGTGGGCTTTCTAAGCGATCCTGTGGCGCCTCAACACAAAGCGGTGAAGGCAGCACGCTGGGTTTTAGTGGGTAGTCTGGCTAGTCCAGGAGTCCCACATAAACGTCTGGGCTCCCCCGGGCCCGGGCGGTATGCGTAAATGCATTTCCCAGCGAAAACAAAAAAAAAAAAAAGGCTTCGTTTCATTGCAACACAATGTAGATGCAGTTGCTGCTTGTATAAACCTGACTAGTGACTGAGCGAACATTGCTCGTTACATTCATTACACTCGGTCCATCTTTAGTGTGGTGTAAACTTGGAGTGGCGGTTATTTCGGTCTCCTACCGACGCGCAAGTAGGAGTCCCAAATAACCCACTTGCCATCTCCGGGGTTCGCGGGTAGCCATGTGGATATCCCCACGTTTTTTTTTTTTTTTTTTTTTATTACATTATAGGCAAGTATTTGATCTCTATCTCACCTGATGGTAAGTGACGATGAGATCTACGATGGAGCATATTTGCCTAGGTAGGAAGGCGGCAGTAGATCGAGACGCTACATTCACTAGGCACATGCAGCGCAGCTGATCTGACCCGCCATCCATGAATGGCAGCACCGAACATCATGCCGGAACACGGCTAGGCCGCTTGGCGACATGGCTTTGTTCAGTGGGTGGTGACTAGCCACGGCCGAAGCCTACCACCAGTAGAGTTGTCACCTGGTTGGCACCACCCAGGGTCACGTGTAGGGTATCTCGAGGGTACTTAATTCTCCTACGGACGAAGGTGACTCGACCCCAAAAAAACGTACGACGTAAAAAAATCATTGCTTTGTATGATAATGTATGATGATGAATTAGATTAAAACGTCAGTAGTGTGTAGGCATTATTCTACACTGCAAGCCAGGAATACGCTACGAATAAGTGGTCGTGCCGTCATTGACACGCACGCTCGCTCGGATATATCGCTCGCGTAGCTGAACGCTACGCACGCTATACACGCGGCACACGGAGGCGTGGCTTCGTAGCGCTAGCGGGAGGAGGTAGCTCTCTCTACAGCTCTACATAGCCGTGGGTCAATATTCGTCTACAGCATGTCCTGCATTGGAAACTAACAATGAAATTCGTTCAGACGTACTATACAATCCTGTTTTCCACCCGTATACCGATAAACTTTAATCATAAAAACTGATAGGTAACTGATTTATATCAAAACAATATATATTGTTCAAGCAGATACGTGAACGGCGTGGGTCAAGAAGCACGAAACGTTTGCGGCAGTGAAATTGCGAGAAATAGCAGCCAGCCATTACGGAGAATAAGTAAATATTCCCTTGCTCCTCTGTCCTGACCCGTTCCATAGTGACTCTGATCAAGTTCTCTGCATATAATAATTTTAATAATAATACCAGCCCTTTTAATGTGCCACTGTTGGACGCGGGCCTCCCCTCAATGCGAGGAGGATTAGGCTATAGTCCACCACGCTGGCCCAATGCGGGTTGGCGGACTTCACACGTCTTTCGGAGGTGTCTCTCAGACATGCAAGTTTCCTTGCGATGTTTTCCTTCACCGTTTAGCAAGTGATAATCATGGTTGAAAATGAGATTCGCACATAAAATCCAGAAATCTCAGAGGTGCGAACCGGGGTTTGAACCTGCGATCCTCGTTACCGAGGCAAGCGTTCTACCAACTTAGCTATCATTGATATCTTGTCTACTGCCAACTCTGCATATAGGGGCGAAATTAATTATGGGTCAATTTCTCTTATCATTCTCATTACATTTCCGTACAAGCTTTTCCAATATTACTCCGTGTACTCCATAAGCAACAAGATATTCTTACACAATTTAATTTTTATTAAAATAAAAACCATAAAACTGATACTAATCGTGCAAACACAATTAAAATTCCACATTATCGGACAATTACGTCAGGCGGATAGTTTAATAGCGCTTTTAACACTTGATTCAATAAACACGCTAGGTTTTTTGACTCTAGCTATTACATTTGAGGGCGCTGTAGTCTTTCCGCCATGTTTTATGTGTTTCAGACAAGGAAGCCTGTAGTATATTTATACGACGTATTTTTTTTTAATGGGACTAGGCCCGCCACACACTCCCACCACTGCTACTCCTGTAAGCCAGGATCTACAGTGGTGTCCAATGAAGACACCGAGGTTTGACCCTCGGTGAGTCCCGGGATAAAGTTAATTGTCTTGGAACCCGCACGAAATTAATCGAAAGATAAAAATAGGAGGAGTTGGAAGAAAATTATCCAATTATATACGACGTATATAAATACTAGCTGCGCCCCGCGGTGTTACCCGCGATTAAAAAGTATGTCATTTTTACCGGGATAAAAAGTAGCCTATGGGTTATTCCAGACTATAATCTCTGTGCCAAATTTCATCCAGATCCGTTCAGTCGTTCTGGCGTGATTGAGTAACAAACATCCATCCATCCAAACTTTCACATTTATAATATTAGTGTGATATTAGTGTGATGTGATATATCAAATAAATTTATGTAGGTAATGTAATAATGAATATAAAGGCATCATTTAGGTGGATGCGGATGGTAGACCCGAATCTATTAGGTATAGCGACAAATGCTCAAAAGTTTCTTTAGGCCGATTTTGATGAAATATGAACCAGTTATAATATGAATGAATAGGATTAAAACAAAAACAGTAGTTTATATATTCTTTAATCTTCAATATTGGATACATGTGCTTTACAAACATTAGCTGCAGTGTCAAAAACGAATATCTTTATTATAAGCTGATCATTTGCTTATCTATATATAAAACAAAGCCGTGTTAGGTACACTATTTTTAATTCATGAACAGGCGGGCCGATTTCTATGATCTTTGATTTTTTGAATAATCCTTCGCCCCGAATAGCAAAATAACTATTAAAACATGGGAACACTTTACAAAAAAAGAAAAATAATGATAATAATAATTATAACTTTTGAGGCGTTACGAAGTTCGCCGGGACAGCTAGTAAGAAATAAAGTAATATTTAAACCAACGGTTCAATTTCGATATCTGTGGCTGTGTAGTTTTGTAAGCCCGCCGACACTCTACTGCTGAAGTCAGAGTTTATCGTCTCAAAGAGTTTGATAGCCCTCTCTTGTATGGATTTCATTGTTGGCCCCAAACTTGCTACAATATTTTCAACCAGTCTAGTTTTTTGATCATCTGTAAACTCAATATAGAGTTCGCCAGTTTCCTTAATATTATTGGCTGGTTCTTCTTGGATTTCAATTATATCTACTTCATTTTCCTCGATATAAGGCTGCGGGCCGTTGAAAGAATTGGGATAATAACTAGATATATTCAGTTCGTTATCACTGACGGGCGGAACGCCGTCACGATTGTATGTATATGTCTGTATAATTGGTTGGTTCACCTTGATCTTATTGAAGTTAGCACCCAAACGATAGTTTTGAGCTTCTCTGTACGCGAGTGAACGCGCTTCAAAAATTTTGTCCGGCCCTCCAAGTATACCCGGGACAAGGTTTCCTGGACAAAAAGCCAATTGTTCAATTTCAGCAAAGAAGTTCCTTGGATTTTCATTGAGCACCAACCGACCCAACGGCTTTAGAGGATATGTACTCAGCGGCAACGCTTTTGTTAGGTCAAACACGTCGAATGTAGCATTTTTCACGTCATCCATGCTTAGAACCTGTACACCGACGGACCAACTGGGGTAGTCACCGGTGTCTATGGCATTGTACAAATCGCGATTTGCGAAATCTGGATCAGTCCCTCCCAATCGAATAGCGTCTTCGGTGCGTAAATTTTTAATTCCCAAATCAGGAGTGAAATGAAATCTGACAAAGTGACTGTCTCCACATTCATTGACAACCTGATAAGTGTGTATTCCGAAGCCAGGCATGTATCGATACCCTAACGGTATACCTCGATCACCGAAAGTAAGGAATAGCAAGCTTAAACTTTCTGGACGTAGAATGACGAGGTCCCATAACGTATTTGAGTCTAGCATGTTAGTGCCCGGGGTTTTTTTCGGCGCATGCACAAAGGGAGTGAAAAGTATAGGATCTTTGAAGTTAAACATGGGCGTGTTGAAGCCAACAATATCGAAATTTCCTTCTTCAGTGTAGAATTTTACGGCAAAGCCTCTGACTTCTCTGACACTATCTGGAGCGCCCGACTCGGCATTCGTAGGAGAAAATCTAACACCTATTTTTGTTTTTTTGCCAACTTCGCTGAATAGCTTGGCTTTACAAATGTCTGATATATCATGAGTCACCTCGAAGTAACCAAACGCTCCTGTGCCCTTTGTGTGAACCACTCTTACCGGTATCCTCTCCCGAACGGTGTGGATAACTGTCTCCAGGAAAAGGCGATTGCGGATCAGATTTTTACCGAGGGTTGAATTTGCAGTTAAGAAGTCAACCTTCGCGCCGTTAGATGTACTCAATACACCAACTGGTTCCTGAAATTAATGAAAATTTGAAGTCTCAACCCTAATCAATTTTTTTTTTAATTTCTCGGTAGTAATTTTATTATCGGCCAATAAGGGCAAAGGATCGTCTTTCACTCCATCGGCTATATTTCTTCCTCACCGTCATTTACATCCAAGGACACTGGCAGAATTCTGGCAAATAGCTGCCAATAATGCCACTAACCCTGCTGCAAATAACGCCACTAACAAAGAAGAAGAAGAAGAAGTAATTTTATTCCTAAATGGGGCAAGAAAATGTTTTTCCTGATTTGTTTGTCAACCATTAGGTACAAACGACATTAGGGGCGCCACAGTAGTATGTCAAGTGCGATCCTGTGGCGCCCCGCTCAAAGGCGGTGAAGGCGGACCGTGGAGTTTTAGTGGGTATACCGGCACTCTGCCGGGGAGTCCCACATACCCCTCTCGTCTCCCCGGGCGGGAGGGGATGCGTAATTGCCGTTCTCCACGATAAAAAAATAAATAAAAAAAAAGGTACAAACGACATAGATCGGACAAGGCTATGACCTTTCATCATTCTTTTATGGGTAGTAGTATACGAGTCTGTCGAATGGCTTTGCCAGGCAAAAATGTGTCTTGAATTTAAAAAAATAAGTTCCAATTTATTTATTACTTATCTGATAATCAGATAATCGACGATAGAATAAATGTAAAAGTCGCAAATTATAAAAAAAAAATGGTCGTATGCTGATCTTTGGTGTAGATATTTATATTTATGAGAAATAAATAAATAGAAACTTAATACATAAGTGAGTCCGAAACCACTCACCGATGTCACGTTCTGAGTCGAAACCGTATCTTCTTCCGCAACCGCCATATTCATCAATGCATGTGTGATTAACACCAACAAGAGCTTGAAGCCCGACATCTTTTGATTTTATTATTCTTATATTATGTCGATACTGCTACGTTTAGGATACGTACCACGTCGTGTAGGTACGTGGTAGGCACCTAGCTGTAAGAATAATACGTGTTAATGTTTCGAATCACTTTTATAGCTGCGCTGTAGCTACCTAAAATATTATGAACAATGAAATATTTAAGTAAAATATATTATCTGTTTGCACGTATAGTTAAACATGTACTTAACAAGAACTAGCTTGTTACCCGCGAATTCGTCCGCGTAAAGCGCGCACGGGCACGCTACTCACGTTGATTTTACTTTGCTTGGTATGATTTTTTTTTATAAATTTCGCCAGACGAGCACTCCAACTATACAGGACCACACTAAGCAACGCTTGTATTGTGGGTACCGTACAATGGACTGGGGCGAACCCAGTATTACTTATATAAATATTAAACATCCATGACTTGGGTACAAACATTCGTCTACATCACACAAAGTTTGTCCCTCTACCAGGATTCGAATCTGAGACCCTCGGCACAGAAAGCAGGGCCGCTACCAACTGCGCTAATCAGGCCGTCAAATATATGAAAACGTCTAGTGCAACCCACATGATGACGTCATATATTGTGATTATTATCGGCAAATATTAGATGTTGCCATCTTTTGAAAGGAACCCGATAGGAATAGGATTGTATGGAGTCGTCGGCACTGGTAAGTATATTAACTATTTTTTACACACAACGGGTCAGTCCGTGGGTTTCGGATATATGCATTATATAATTTAAGTACTACTCACTTATACAGGGTGCAACATAGGGATGGGTCAGTATGGAACTATAAGAGATAAAGAAACATATTCTACGTAACCGTGTCGTCGATTTGATGGATCAGTTAAACTGAATTCATAGATTTTCATAAAGAACACATGGATCGGGAATCGAACCCGGTTAATTTGAAAAGTTAACCATCGTTATTTCATTGCGATATTGATTGTGTAGGTTGTGCGGAGTAAATATTACTATGAAACCTTGTGTTGACGTTACTTATCACTCAAGAAAATGGCTGTCATTTTGAACAATTAAGTACTGAAATACATAACGTCATAATTGAAAAAAAATATTTTCACTTTGGAAACTAGGTCTCATATATATTATATTGTTACCCCTTACAATCAATACAGCAATAAAAAAACCTATGGTTTTTTTCACCTTCAATAATTACAAAAATTACCGGCCTCACGGATTGGTTTATTTTTTTAAAACATAAACATGCATTGTTTTTTTATCTCTCAAATAGTTTCTTAGAATATATATTGTATTGTGTCGAATGTCCCATACTGACCCATGTCGATGCTACACCCTGTGCAATAATGTACATTTAAATGGTGTTTATTCAAGTGAATTTCGATGCAGTACTATTTATTGAATGCAGTCAAGCGTTCATAATAATTGATTAATGAAGTATAATCGTCTGTACCTACCTTGGAAGAAGAACTGTTTTTATTTTATACCATTATCATTCAAAAACGTTGAAACCGTACCCATCTACATTCAGGATTACAAATATGTTGTTTAAATTTTTGAACTTGGTATTTTTTTTTGCGGTTTACTTTATCAAATAGCAGTTATAACCAAGTTGGTAGAACGCTTGCCTCGGTAACGAGGATCGCAGGTTCAAACCACGGCTCGCACCTCTGGGATTTCTCGATTTCATTTTCAACCATGATTATCACTTGCTAAACGGTGAAGGAAGAACATCGTGAGGAAACCTGCACGTCTGAGAGAGCCCCTCGAAAGACGTGTTAAGTCCGCCAACCCGCAAGTGGCCAGCGTGGTGGACTATGGCCTAATCCCCCTCGCTTTGATAGGAGGCATGTTCCGTACCAGCCGTATTATTATTATTAGGCCTTATTAAAGAACATAAAAGATAATGTCTTGTAACCAATGGGCATTATTTTGAGCAATTGATTAGGTTAGGGTTTCATTAAATCTATATTATAAAACAAAGTCGTGTAACACCAATCATAAGTCAAGAACCATTGGGCCATTTTTTATGATCCTTAAATGTTTAAATTGGTCTCCGCCCCGAATAGCAGAATAACTATTAAATCATGGGAAAAAATTAATGACTAAATTCTTCATTTTCTCATACATTTCATTCTGAGGCGGTACCAAGCTACCTACGAGACAGATAGTTACGAAATAAAACAGTTTTTTAATTGACCACTTTTATTTAGATTTCCGTGTGGCATTACATACCATAACTTATTTTTAGTAGCCACGTTATCAGATAGACTAGTCAAAGTCAAAGTCAAATCGTTTATTTCGTATAGGCCTACGGGAGCACTTACAAATTGTCATATATTATTTTTCTTAACTCTACAAGCGGATCGGAACGCGACCTCAACTGAGAAGATCTGGCGAGAAACTCAGCGGGCTTGTCTTTTTTTTTTAAACCATTATTTTTACAAAATAAATAAAAAAAGGGAAAAATGGGGGCGCTGCAGTCAACGTAACAACATTAGCTCTGCATAAATTCCGTACTTAAAACTAATTCTATAAGTAAAATTAAGTGGAAAATAAGTAAAAGTGTTAAGGAAACAGTGATACATACATATAAATAATAGTTCGGACTCAGTGCTAAAAGAAGAACATAAAATCAAGACAGAAATAACGGTGCAAGTTTTGGATTCGTACACAAAGAATATCAATCAGTACACAAATTGAAATAGTTGGAGACTAAACGCTAGTGATAAAGAATCTTCTGAATCGCAAAGGTATTTAAAAACGTTGCTTAAAATTCAAAATTCAATTACAACCTAATTGTTTGTAACGAATATTGGCCGAGTCATACTAGCCAATGGAATTATTGGAAACAACGCCATCTATTAAAACGTGATAGAAACTGCAAACAAAAAAGATATCTAGCGAAGTCCTATTACACTTCATGAAATAATTGTATATTAATACGTAACAAATCTCTACTAGAATATAACCGCCACAAGAGGGCGCTAAATAGAAAATAACGATTAAATTAAACAGTTAATCACCATTATGGAAGAAATAACAAGAATGTTGAAGAGATTGCAGGATGATCTATCGGATCAGAAAATACAATTAAAAAGTTTGAAAGAAGACATATCGAAACCAATAATTGAAAATATGAATATAAAATTTAACGAAATGATGTCAACAAAACCAAAAGTTAGAAGAGACTGTTAATAATCAACAAAACACAATTGAGAAACTAGAAAGACAAGTACGGATGAAGAACATTGTTGTATTTGGGCTACAGGAAAAAGAAAGAAACTACGAAGCTTTAGAAAAGAATATCACTAGTATTTTTAACGAACACCTGAACGCTGAATGTACTAAAAACGACATAGAATCCGCAATAAGGCTGGGCAAAAAAGGAGAAAAACCGAGACCTGTAAAGGTAACATTTTGTAAACTCAGTCTAAAATATAAAATTCTGAAACAAAAAAAGCTATTGGAAAATACCAGCTATTATATTAAGGAAGATTTCTCACCACAGGTCATGGAAAGACGGAAAGAGCTCCAAAAAGAGGTGGAAAAAGCAAGAAGTCTGGGAAAAAATGCAGTCCTACGACACGATAAAATTGTTTACCTAGAACATAATAAAGATAATCAAAATTACCAAAAAAGGAAATACTCTAAGTCTCCAGAGACCTTAGAGACCCGAACACAACAAGGAAGTAGACCATCACACCCACAACGAACGTTCAAAAAGAGCAAAGTGGACATGAGAAACTATCTAATACCAACGGAAACAGAAACACGAGATATTACTCCTATCCTAACTCACGCCCAGACAGAGTCTCAAGATGAAGAATAGCAACGAACAGCCCCTCCTAAACCACTCGCCAATAACAAAAATAACGTACACTCTCCCGGTACGGTTGGTCCCCGTGGGAGCAGTAGACCAAAACCCTCCATCAAAAATAACAAGGCTTGCACATAACAGAGAGGAATGGCGAAGGATGGAGGAGGCCTTCACCCTAAAATGGGTACCCAACAAAATAAATAAATATGCTTATAAACTCATTTAAATTTCAATCTCTATTTTGTAATAATAATATTCTATTTTAAGTACCTATTTTAAATGCATGGAATTTTTAATTAATTAGCAATGAAATGTAAAATGAATCAATTTACTATTTATATTTTTGGGAAATAAAAAGGTTATATTATAAATAAAAAAGTAAGCTCCAGTGTGTTGCCATGCGAGACGCACACACGCTACACTTTAACATTATAAATATTGATATTTGAGCGATCAGTCGCAGGCTGCTTTATCATCCAAGTAATACTTCGTGTTGTTTTTTTTTTTTCAAAATTAATGGGTTTATTCCTGGCTTTGGATATATTTCTTTCGAAAATCGAATGATTCAGTATTAATTTTCATCAATCGGCCTCAAGACTCCAAGTATTTTTCCGTTTCCTTTAGTATCTGATTTGACCATCCGCGCCGCGCCCACTTCAAAAATTCATTCTGAATACCAGATAGTGAAATTTGTTCGAAGGAACATCGCTTGTACCTCACGGGAATCGAACCGGATGTTTAAAAAATATATCTGATTTTGTTTTAATTAGGAAACCTGATACAACCTACACTGGTTGTACGAAATAAATGTTTCTGAGGAACCCTGTGTCTACAGTTAAAAGTTGCATGATTATGTTAAAAAACATTAAGTCCCCTTCTAAAAAGGCATCATTCTAAAAAGGCAGAAGGCAACATCTTCACGTATAGCTAAACATACGTGCGTTTGAAACTGTCTGTGATGTTACAATTCAAATGATTGGTTGATTACTGCTACGGCGTAGCAGGTCTACGCCAAGGGTAGTACGGCATAGAAAACTCACCAGCATCATTGCTGGTGAGTTTTCTATACCGTACTACCGATTTGACTTTGACAATGACCGATACAACGATTTGACTTTGACTTTGACTAGTCTATCTGATAACGTGGCTACTAAAAATAAGTTATGGTATGTAATGCCACACGGAAATCTAAATAAAAGTGGTCAATTAAAAAACTGTTTTATTTCGTAACTATCTGTCTCGTAGGTAGCTTGGTACCGCCTCAGAATGAAATGTATGAGAAAATGAAGAATTTAGTCATTAATTTTTTCCCATGATTTAATAGTTATTCTGCTATTCGGGGCGGAGACCAATTTAAACATTTAAGGATCATAAAAAATGGCCCAATGGTTCTTGACTTATGATTGGTGTTACACGACTTTGTTTTATAATATAGATTTAATGAAACCCTAACCTAATCAATTGCTCAAAATAATGCCCATTGGTTACAAGACATTATCTTTTATGTTCTTTAATAAGGCCTAATAATAATAATACGGCTGGTACGGAACATGCCTCCTATCAAAGCGAGGGGGATTAGGCCATAGTCCACCACGCTGGCCACTTGCGGGTTGGCGGACTTAACACGTCTTTCGAGGGGCTCTCTCAGACGTGCAGGTTTCCTCACGATGTTCTTCCTTCACCGTTTAGCAAGTGATAATCATGGTTGAAAATGAAATCGAGAAATCCCAGAGGTGCGAGCCGTGGTTTGAACCTGCGATCCTCGTTACCGAGGCAAGCGTTCTACCAACTTGGTTATAACTGCTATTTGATAAAGTAAACCGCAAAAAAAAATACCAAGTTCAAAAATTTAAACAACATATTTGTAATCCTGAATGTAGATGGGTACGGTTTCAACGTTTTTGAATGATAAGGGTATAAAATAAAACAGTTCTTCTTCCAAGGTAGGTACAGACGATTATACTTCATTAATCAATTATTATGAACGCTTGACTGCACTCAATAAATAGTACTGCATCGAAATTCACTTGAATAAACACCATTTAAATGTACATTATTGCACAGGGTGTAGCATCGACATGGGTCAGTATGGGACATTCGACACAATACAATATATATTCTAAGAAACTATTTGAGAGATAAAAAAACAATGCATGTTTATGATTTAAAAAAATAAACCAATCCGTGAGGCCGGTAATTTTTGTAATTATTGAAGGTGAAAAAAACCATAGGTTTTTTTATTGCTGTATTGATTGTAAGGGGTAACAATATAATATATATGAGACCTAGTTTCCAAAGTGAAAATATTTTTTTTCAATTATGACGTTATGTATTTCAGTACTTAATTGTTCAAAATGACAGCCATTTTCTTGAGTGATAAGTAACGTCAACACAAGGTTTCATAGTAATATTTACTCCGCACAACCTACACAATCAATATCGCAATGAAATAACGATGGTTAACGTTTCAAATTAACCGGGTTCGATTCCCGATCCATGTGTTCTTTATGAAAATCTATGAATTCAGTTTAACTGATCTCTCAAATCGACGACACGGTTACGTAGAATATGTTTCTTTATCTCTTATAGTTCCATACTGACCCATCCCTATGTTGCACCCTGTATAAGTGAGTAGTACTTAAATTATATAATGCATATATCCGAAACCCACGGACTGACCCGTTGTGTGTAAAAATTAGTTAATATACTTACCAGTGCCGACGACTCCATACAATCCTATTCCTATCGGGTTCCTTTCAAAAGATGGCAACATCTAATATTTGCCGATAATAATCACAATATATGACGTCATCATGTGGGTTGCACTAGACGTTTTCATATATTTGACGGCCTGATTAGCGCAGTTGGTAGCGGCCCTGCTTTCTGTGCCGAGGGTCTCAGATTCGAATCCTGGTAGAGGGACAAACTTTGTGTGATGTAGACGAATGTTTGTACCCAAGTCATGGATGTTTAATATTTATATAAGTAATACTGGGTTCGCCCCAGTCCATTGTACGGTACCCACAATACAAGCGTTGCTTAGTGTGGTACTGTATAGTTGGAGTGCTCGTCTGGCGATATTTATAAAATAAAAACATACCAAGCAAAGTAAAATTAACGTGAGTAATGTGCCCGTGCGCACTTTACGCGGACGAATTCGCGAGTACCAAGCTAGTTCTTGTTAAGTACATGTTTAACTATACGCAAACAGATAATATATTTTACTGAAATATTTCATTGTTCATAATATTTTAGGTAGCTACAGCGCAGCTATAAAAGTGATTCGAAACATTAACACGTATTATTCTTATAGCTAGGTGCTTACATACGGCCTATATACGGCAGCGTGCAAACAGAAGCAGAATTTGATTATAATATTTTAATTTCATTCGTTTTGCACGTGTCTCCGCAGCTATAAATAAGAGTGATACCTGACATGAATTTGTATTATTCTTAAAGATATACTTGTAACCTACATAACGTGGAGGAACAGCAAATTGGAAAAAATTGTCGAAGCTCGATCGAAGCGCCAAATTTATATAATTATAGAGAAGCTACTGAACACGATGTCCCGCTTCAAGCTCTTGTTGGTGCTCATTGCACCAATGTTGATGAATATGGCGGTGGCGGAAGAAGATGCGGCTTCGAATCAGAACGTAAGTGGTTTCGGATTAACTTATCGAGTCTTTAATAAGTATTTATTTATTCATTTTACAAGGTCAACGAAACAGAAGACGATCAGTGCAGAATAAAATATAATTAGTACAGTGGTACTGGCTCTAATCTAGATTGCATTTCATAAATTATGTTAACAAACTTTGACATTAACGAAAACGCTAACAGCTTGACGTCAGTCCTATGGAAAGCCCCAATTCATCCATCCGCATTGGAATTACAGAACACTATTCTATTGAGAATTGCTTTGAAAATCCATCACCAATAGGCTAAACTCTCCACCATAGTAAAAAAAAATATTTTTCCAATTATTATTTTTCGTCATAAATGATGGATGAAAAGTCATTGTCCAGTGTGAGCTTAATCTTTTGTAATGATAGACAAACCTAATAATGTATTCAATCAATCAATCAATCAGCCGATAGACGCCCACTGCTGGACATAGGCCTCCCCCAACGACTTCCACACAACACGGTCCTCCGCCACTCGCATCCACCGGCTTCCTGCGACGCGTGTGATGTCATCAGTCATAGAATATAGATACTACGCGATAGAATCAGAAATGAAGAGATCCGTAGACGAACTGGAGTAACCGACATAGCTCAAAGAATTTCCAAGTTGAAGTGGCAGTGGGCAGGGCACATAGCTCGCAGAACCGATGGCCGTTGGGGCAGAAAGGTTCTAGAATGGCGGCCACGAATCGGAAGACGAAGTGTAGGACGGCCCCCCACAAGGTAATGTATTCAAATGTATATTAATTTCAGGGAACTGTTGGTGTAATGAGTACATCTGCCGGCGCGAATATTGACTATAGAACTGCAAATACAACTCTGAACACAAGACTAATCCACAATACTTACTTCCTGGAGTCAATTACCCACGCCGTCCGCGAGAAGATACCAGAAAGATTAGTCCACGCAAAGGGGGCAGGAGCGTTTGGTTACTTTGAGGTGACGCATGATATATCAGACGTTTGTAAAGCTAAGCTATTCAACAAAGTAGGCAAGCAAACCCCAATTGCTGTTAGATTTTCGCTTTTTGCAAGTAGGTCAGACGGTGCAGACACTCTTAGAGATACCAGAGGCTTCTCTGTAAAATTCTACACCGAAGATGGAAATTTAGATATCCTTGGCCTCGCCACTCCCATATTTCCTTTCAAAGACCCCATACTATTCCCTTCATTTGTGCATGCAGACACCAAAAACCCGGCGACTCACGTGCTCGATCCAAATATGATATGGGACTTCCTCACTTTACATCCAGAAGGCTTCAACGCGTTCTTATATGTGTTTGGCGATCGTGGTGTGCCCTATGGGTATCGGTATATGCCTGGCTACGGAATACACACGTATCATGTTGTTAACGAAAATGGAGACACTCACTTTGTCAGATTTCATTTCACTCCTGATGCAGGAATTAAAAACATAGGCTCCGATGACGCTAGCCAATTAAGAGGGGTTGAACCGGATTACGCAATTAAGGATTTGTACAATGCTATAGACGCTGGCAACTACCCCAGTTGGTCTGTCGGTGTACAGGTTCTGAGCATGGAAGACGTAAAAAATGCTACATTTGACGTGTTTGACGTAACGAAGAAATTGCCGCTAAACAAATATCCCTTAAGTCCAGTGGGTCGGTTGGTTCTCAATGAAAATCCAAGGAACGCCTTTGCCCAAATTGAACAATTGGCTTTCGGTCCAGGGCACCTCGTCCCGGGTATACTTGGTAGCCCGGACAAACTTTTCGAAGCGCGTGTTCTTGCGTACAGAGACGCTCAAAACTATCGCTTGGGCGCTAACTTCAATAAAATCAAGGTAAATCAACCAATTGTGAAGCCATCCACTTACAATCGTGATGGAATTTCGCCCGTGAATGATAACGAACTGGATTTACCTAATTACTATCCGAATTCTTTCAATGGACCGCAGCCTTATATGGAGGAAAATAAAGTGGATTTAATTGACATTCATGAAGAACCAGCCAATAATTTCGATCAATTTCTCGACATATATACTAATGAGTTTACAGAGGATGAAAGAACTAGATTTGCTGAAAATATTGTAGCAAGTTTGGGGTTAGCAACAGCTGCGTTACAAGAGAGGGCTCTCGGAATCTTTCAGAAGATAAACCCTGATCTCAGCAGTAGAGTTTCGGAGGGCTTGCAAACGAACACAACTACAAGTTATACATTTACACCACTGGAATAATTTGCTGTGTATCTCTGTCTGTTTGTTTTACGCTCTGGTAAAGATGTTCTTCATTGTAATTGTATTAATGTACGTTAAGAAAATTTGACAATAATAATAAAAAAACAAGTCACGCCTATTATGGTTTCATTTTCATGATACACGTTTGAAATCAACAACACTCATTGGTACGGAATGGTTCGGACTTGAACTTTAGCCAGGACTTTGCCTTTTATATATGTAGATTCTCCGCGTTTATAGGATTCTGTAATCGTCGTTCCAGTAATCTTCACTTTTTCCCCATTCCACCTCGCAGAGTCATAGTAAAATTCAAAAACCATCTCATAATATCGCCCTTAAGGTCATCCAATTCCCCGGCCCGAGCACGGTGCAAACATTCTAGGTTCCCAATTTACAAGGGTTCGCATGTACCTTACCCTGGGAAATGGGAGGGACCTTCAAGATAGTTAAAAAGGAAGGAAAAATAACCTGAGTGGGAAAATTAAACCAATCACGTGAAGAAGCGCGGGCACAGCTTAAAAAAACATCTGTTCTCATACCTTTTATAAAGATTCCGTCATAAATATTAATCATTATGAACGCTTGAATGGACTAAATAAATTCGAAATGTTCTGCGGTAAAATTCAGTTGAATAAACACCATATAAAACGGAATTATTATATATATTATATTTCAGCTAAACCCTGAACGGTGTATGTATTTTTTTTTACACTAGCTTAACGCTGACTTTACGGTTTTTCAAATTTACAGGACACTCTTGAATTTCTTTTTACACTATATACCTTGTTGACGAATATTGAAAAATAATTGCTAAATCGGTCCAGCCGTTCTTAAGTGTAACAAGGTATAAGATAAGTTTAGCTACCGTTTCCCGCGAACGCCATGAAGCCACGCCTCCGTGTGCCGCGTGTATTGCGTGCGCAGCGTGCAGCTACGTGAGCGACATATCCGAGCCCGGCCGCGCGCGTCAATGACGTCATTGACCACTTATTCGCGGGTAGCGTGTTCGTGAGGTGCAGTGGACGTATTTATATACATTTTCATACAAACTAAAGCTAAGTCAATGTGCGTAGTGTGCCAGTATGCAGCAATAGGACAGCGCCTCCACGCGGACGAAGTCGCATGTAACAAACTAGTTCTTATTAAGAATAAATTTAATTGTACGTGCAAACAGATAAAACATTTAATGCTTTTTTTTATTTTTTATTTTGTAGTTATCTTCCGCTGCTATAAGAATGACACGAAACCTACATTTGTACTATTCGTATAAGTAGTCACGTACTCAACGAGGTTTG
This sequence comes from Pheosia gnoma, assembly GCA_905404115.1. Lineage (NCBI taxonomy): Eukaryota > Metazoa > Arthropoda > Insecta > Lepidoptera > Notodontidae > Pheosia > Pheosia gnoma. The sequence continues at coordinate 8,794,892 of FR989899.1, read as the reverse complement.
TATTTAAAAGAAGCAGTAGGTAGGGACCTAGTGCCGGATATCGACATAATTTATGAATAGTTAAATAAAACGATGTCCTACTTAAAGCTTTTGTTGGTGTTAATTACACATGCATTGATGCATATGGCGGCGGCGGAACATGATGCGGCTTCATATCATAACGTGAGATCAGTAAGTGGTTTCGGACTCACTGTATTAATTTTGCTGTCATAAAGTTAAGTTCTAGACTTGTAATTTTACTATGTATTTTAGGTATTCATGAAATAGAAGGTCTTCGGAAATGTTTGGGGAGCGACACCTCCTTCTTCTTCGTTTTTTACGAAATGAAATGCGATGAATTAAATTGAATATGGATATGGCCTCAATATAGGCGTGACATTATGCTAATCATGGATCTTGGGTTTTTTGCAGTTTGGTCCCGCCTGGGACACCGTCATGGAGAGCTCACGCCACTTCCGAGGTCATTCCCCGGCGAGGGCGACCAGAGGCGGACTACTGGAGGCCCGCCAGGGCCCTCTTCAGGGAGTGTCGCCTTTCCGTCACCCCTTTCCCTTCTTCGGACCGTTGCATAATCGAACGCCACCGCCAGTAGCACGGGGTGTACGGAACCCAGGGAGACCAAAAGAGACGATCCAGCGCAGACGGTCGATGCATTCGGTAGTTATTCAGTTATTTTGAAGTCAGTCGAACTTAGATGGTCTGTGCGAGGGAATTGGGCGGGAGGGGAAGAGGGGAAGATCGGTAAGGTGGTCGCTTTACGCCATGTAGCGCTAATTATGATATAAAACTGCAATGTAAATTAAAACATGATAGTGCGGCGCGTTTGTCTCTCGCACGAGTCGGGTATCGCACGGAGCGTTGTGCGCGTTGTTTACGATGCATTGCGCGCTTAAAAATTACAACAAGACCTTCATATACACATAAATGATTTCTATAATTATATTATATTCATTAAGTGTAACCGTTACCCAAAGTTTTCGTCACTATATCACTTACACTTTGAATATTCAGCTCACAAGATTAGGACAATTTAGTTTAAAATCATCCGCGGTGCCTTACAACTGGGCTTCATCCAGTTATAAGTCTTAATATCTGTGGCAGTCAGTCCTATACAGAAATTGTTTGTGTCTCGATTTTGGCTGCTCCCGCAATGAAAGATAGTGGTTAATGTTTAACCAACTCTTCTTATTTTCCTTTCCATTAATTTCATCGCTGGCTCCGAGAAAATGAGCTTTTACCCAGGTCTCGCCAAGGGTCAAACCTGGAATAGGGAAGTGGATAATTTTCTTCCAATTCCTCCTATTTATCTTTCGATTAATTTCGTGCGGGTTCCAAGACAATTAACTTTATCCCGGGACTCGCCGAGGGTCAAACCTCGGTGTCTTCATTGGACACCACTGTAGATCCTGGATTACAGGAGTAGCAGTGGTTTCCATGTCCCATATAAAAGACCTGGCGCTTTAGATGGTGATGGTGTCCTGTCACTCTTCTTCCCCTTTGGAATCAGTTTGGCGGTGGTCAGGCACCATACCTGTTTTTAGCCCTGGTGGGGTCTAATTCAACACAGTAACCTGCTGGGTACGAGACCCGACAGGTGAAGAGAAGAAAGTGGGAGGGGTGCCTAAGGCATTTAAGGGTAACGCGGCAATTCAGTGGGTTTAGTGGTGGTGGGTGTAAAGCGGAGCGGAACGGTTTAGCCTCCAAGGCCACCTCTTCGTATCCGACTGATAGCTCCTGGCCTTCAGACTTTTTTGAGGATTGCTGGAATTGGGTCATCGTTTCTTTGTATTGCGTTCATAAAGGGTTACGGTGAAGGTCTGTCTCACCTTCTTGGTGATCTCTGGTAAGGAGCCACTCTGGTGCCCTTTTCGGGTAATGTTGCTACCCCATTTAGGTATTAAATGGCCATGAACTCAAAAAGATATCGCTGAAGCTTACGGTTTAGTTGTGTATTCATTATGTAATAATTAATTTCAGGGATCTGTTGGTGTACTGAGTACATCTGCCGGCATGAATGTTGACTTCATAACTGCAAATGCTACCCTGAACAAAAATCTGATCCGCAATACTTTTTTCCTGGAATCAATTACTCACTTCGTTCGCGAGAGAACACCGGTCAGAGTTGTTCACCCAAAGGGCACAGGAGTGTTTGGTTACTTCGAAGTGACTCACGATATATCGGACATTTGTAAAGCTAAGTTATTTAGCGAAGTTGGCAAGCAAACCGAAGTCGGTGTAAGATTTTCTATAACATTTTCCGAGTCAGGCAGTTCGGACAGTAGCAGAGATAGCAGAGGCTTTGCCGTAAAATTCTACACTGAAGATGGAAACTTTGATTTCGTTGGATTTACCACCCCCATGTTTGGTATAAGAGACCCCATACTTTTCACCTCCTTCGTGCAAGCGCAGAAAAGAAACCCAGCCACTCACTTGTTAGATTCAAATAGGTTATGGGACCTTAATATTCTACGTCCAGAAAGTATGAACTCAGTATTATTCCTGTTCGGTGATCAAGGTGTGCCTTATGGGTATCGACACATGCCTGGCTTCGCAATACACACTTATCAAGTTGTCAACAAAGATGGAGACATTCACTTTGTCAAATTTCATTTCAACCCCGATGCCGGAATTCAAAACTTACGCTCCGAAGATGCTATTCCATTAGGAGGGCTTGATCCAGATTTTGCAATTAAGGATCTGTACAATTCTATAGAAACCGGTGACTACCCCAGTTGGACTCTCGGTGTACAGGTTCTAAGCATGGATGACGTTAAAAACGCAACATTCGACGTGTTTGACATAACGCAAACTTGGAATCTGACCACGTATCCTCTAAGACCGGTCGGTCGGTTGGTGCTCAATAGAAATCCAAGGAACTTTTTTACTGAAATCGAACAAATGGCTTTCTGTCCAGGAAACCTCGTCCCGGGTATACTCGGTAGTCCAGACAAACTTTTTGAAGCGCGTGTGCTCGCGTACAGAGACGCTCATAACTATCGTTTGGGTGCCAACTTCAATAAAATCAAGGTGAACCAACCAATTACAACGCCATCCACATACAATCGTGATGGAAGACCGCCCGTAGATGACTACGAATCGGATGCACCCAATTACTATCCGAATTCTTTCAATGGACCGCAGCCTTATGTAGAAGAAAATAAAGTGGATTTGATTAGCATCAACGAAGGACCAGCCGATAATTTTAATGAAATTATCGCGCAGTATAATGATTATTCGGAAGATGAAAAAACTAGACTTGTGCAAAATATTGTGGGAACCGTAGGGCTAGCCACGCAAGCGGTGCAAGAAAGGGCTATCGAACTGTTTGAGGCGATAAGCTCTGACCTCAGCAGTAGAGTATCGGAGGGCTTACAAAATACCACAGCCGTAGATTACGGAATTGAACCGTTAGACTAAATTTTACTTTAATACTCATAGGCAAAGTATCAGCTTATATTAAAGTTCGTTATTGATACTGTAGCCAATCTTCGTAAAGCAAATTTGGGGATCCAAAATTGTGAATTAAAAAATACTGCGATATTTTTGTTTTATTTCTATTACATTAATGTTATATATATATTCAACTTTAAGAGATATGTGTAACTAAGTTCCATAAAATTAAATAGCAATGGTTCTAGCGAAACGATCACTTGCCCAACTTTTTTTATAAGTTTTTAAGTGGGGCGTGGGGCAGCCGGGGAGGCACCGGCACTTTACCCATAGACTACTAGAATGCTCACGACAACGAGTTATTAACAAACCACTCAACTCGTGCGCAAGCTGTACGGGCATACGAAACGATGGATGACGAACGATCGAATCGACTCGAAAACCAATCACACGAACATCCGTTCGATTAGACTAGATTGATCAGCTCGATGATTGTTGATTTTGACAGATCATGCTAACGATTGTTTTGATTGGGGAAAGCAACCTCGGTTGGGATCAGATACTAAACTAGTGATTGAGTCATTTACTCGAGTTCATTTAATGAATATAACAATCGATTATGTGTTAAGAAAAGATTTGACGACACGAGAAAATTTCGATTAATTTCTTATCGATTCGATTCGGTTACTCATCGAGAAGTTTTCAATCGATTGTTGAATAAACATTCAATCACAGAGTCGAATGAGGTGTGAACAACTACGTTAAAAAATATATTTAAATAGTGTTTACGCGTGCTCTTTATTCGTATTTCACGTACACAATATAATTGTTTAGGGTTTATTAACGTTCAGGATAAAAAATGGCGTACATACTTGTATAGTTATTATTTTGGAAGAGGAAGTGACGACTGTTTGACAGCCGTCGAGAGCGGGAGAACGGCGCGGCAACCTAACGCGATAATAAAAGGGTTGCCAGCGCAGACATCCTCCCGGCCATGAAAGCGCTAGCTTTCATACTCCAGTAGAGGGCAGAGAGACTTGACAGCGCGCCGGTACAGTCCCGTAGACGTGCTGACTTCAGCTACTCTGCAGACACTATCGGAGCCGGGGAATAGCTTGGAGATCCGCCCAAGAGTCCAGTTCAGCGGGGCGGCATTCTCATTCTTGATCAGGACCAATTCGTTTAACTGAAGCTGGCGGTCAGGAACACGCCACTTCTGGCGTTGTTGTAGTTCAGCGACATATTCAAGTGACCAACGTTTCCAAAGTTGTTGTCGCAGATATTCTAGTCTGTGAAAGCTGTTGAGTCTGTTTACATTAGCTTCATATAGGCACGGTGACGGTAGAGACGTCAACGGGCGACCGATGAGAAAATGACCAGGGGTCAAGGGAAGAAGGTCATCGGGAGAAGAGGACATAGGGTATAAAGGTCTACTGTTCAAGATGGCTTCAATTTGACCGAAAAGAGTGCTTAATTCCTCAAAGGTGAGATGAGTATTGCCTAATATTCGTTTAAGATGATGCTTAGCGGATTTAACGCCAGCTTCCCACAGACCGCCGAAATGCGGAGCATAAGCCGGAGAAAAATAAAATTTTATTCCTTCACCAGAGGCGAAATCGGTAATGGAGTCAGAGGCGGATGTAATAAAGTCGCCTATCTCTTTAGACGCGGCTACAAAATTACGACCGTTGTCACAGAAAATCTCTAACGGTTTGCCTCTACGAGAAATGAATCGTCGTACGGCAAGCACGAAAGCCTCTTTGCTTAAGTCACTAACTGCTTCTAAGTGCAGACACTTATACGTCATACAAACAAATAAGCACAAGTAGCACTTAGTAATTTTACAACCTCTCCCTTTCCTATCCGTTATAAAAAATGGTCCGGCAAAGTCTACGCCAGCACTATTAAAGGGATGGTTAGGAGTAGTTCTCTGAGCGGGTAGAGAACCCATTATCGGGGACAGCGATTTACCGCTAAAACGACGACAGGTTACACAATTGTGAACGGTTTTTCGAGCAAGATCTCGACCAGTTACAGGCCAAAAGGTCTCTCTTATTGTAGCGAGCAGCAATTGTGGACCGCCGTGAAGAAGGCGTAAATGTTCCCTTTGAAATATCAACCTTGTCAAATTATGTTTAGAGTGTAGTATCATGGGATGGCGTTTTTCAAACGGATACGGTGAAGAGTTCAAACGACCACCTACTCTCAAAATATTATTGTCTAGAAAGGGACTAAGAGAACTAAGATGATTTTTAGAATTTAAAGTCTTACCGGAATGAATAAACTTAATTTCATCTGAGAAACTATCTTGTTGAGCTAGCCGGACTAATGCTAAAAGAGACAGTTTTAGTTCGTCAGGCTGTAGTACACCAGTTAATCTAGCATTTGGATTGCGACAGTTATGTAAAAATCTTAACAAATATGCGAATGACCGTTGTAAATGGTTAAGCTTAGAGTATTTTTCAAAATCAACTAATGTTTGCCTAGCAGTTTCCTTATCATTGCTAATTATCATATTTACTTTTAATTCTGGTAATGTAAGGTTATCATCACTAGTATGTTGAACTTGTGTCCAGTTAGAATCTAACAAAAAAGGGGGTCCATTCCACCATAAGTCTAAGCCTGAAAGTTCATGAGCTTCTATACCTCGAGAAGCTAAATCAGCAGGGTTGAGAGCGCTGGGAATGTGATTCCACTCAGAATCCATGGTTAGTTCAAGAATATTACCAACTCTATTTGCAACAAATGTCTTTAATTTACTACATTCCATGCGAAGCCAAGCTAACACAATAGCTGAATCAGTCCAGTAAATTTTTCGTTCAATGGGTCTTCGCAAGGCGCTGGATACAGCTGCAGTGAGTTGTGCTCCCAGTAAAGCAGCACATAACTCGAGTCTAGGAATTGTGACAGGCTTAATTGGTGCTACTCTAGCCTTGGCGCATAAGAGTCTAACCGTGACTTGAACATTACTTGAGACTGATCTAATATATAGGCAGGTCGCATACGCTGCTTGTGACGCATCACAGAAACAGTGTAGTTCAGTATACATTGGAGAATCGCTCAATACGTTCCTAGGGATGCGTAGTGAAGATAAATGGTCAATATTACTTTCAAATGATTGCCATAATCGCTTAATGTCATTGGGTACAGGGTCATCCCATTTAACTTGAGCTATCCATAATTTTTGAATTATAATTTTTGGTACGATTGTAAGTAAACTTAGTAGACCCAGCGGATCAAATATCTTGCATGATTGAGATAAAATAGAGCGTTTGGTAGGAGAATCATTTTCTGACTTATAATTAGTGGGAAAATTTATGTAATCCTCTGATGGATTCCAACCTACACCTAGTATGTGAGAGGAAGAACTAATTATTAAATTATCATGTGACTTATTTTCATTCATTAAAATAGAAGTTACATTAGAACGATACTTCCTAAGTTTCAAACATCCAGATGCTAGGGCTTTCTCTACAGATTCTTTAATATAAAACAATTCTTCTTCAGATTCTGTACCCGTGAGCATGTCATCAACTAGAAAGTCCTTTTGAATGATAGTGGCAATCTTCTCATCTTCGCATTCACTACCTAACTGCCATAAACATCTAGTACTTAGAAAACTAGCACTTGAAAATCCGTAAGTTACTGTGTTGAGGCGTAAAATCTTTAAATTGTCATTTTTGTTTTCTCTCCATAATATTAACTGTAACTTCCTATCATCTTCGTGAACTAAAGTTTGCCGGTACATTTTCTCAATATCACCAGAGAGAACATACTTATACGATCTAAATCTTAGAATTATATTAAACAAAGAGTCCTGAATAGTTGGTCCAACCATCTGTATATCATTGACTGACGTCTTTTAGACGTTAGACGAAGTGAGTAATTGACTCCAGGAAATAAGGATTGTGGATCAATCTTTTGTTTAGACTTGTATTTGCAGTTACGTAGTCAATATTCCAGCCGGTAGACACACTCATTACACCGACCGATTCCTGAAATTAATTAACATATGATTACAACCATAAACTAAACCATAATCTCAATGGATATTTTTCTTAGTTCTTGGTCTTTTTATTACTTTTTAAAGCAATTAGGAGGAAATTAATGCAAGTAAAAAAATACGAGTTAGTAACGGCCGCCCTTTATATTTTAACCGACTTCAAAAAGGAGGACACAACCGGCGACCTAACGGCAGGGCATTTCCTCGCTCAGCGAGTAGCTTTGGCTATTCAGCGAGGAAATGCGGCCAGCATCTTGGACACGCTACCGCATGACTTTTCGTAAATGTTAAGTAGCTTTTCTAGAATTAAAAAAAATCTATTAGTTTTGTATAATAATGTCATTTTCTCTACTTTTTGAAGTCGATAAAAAAACACTATTTGGTTTCCTTTTATTTATGATATCGCATGTGGGCCTATTTTGTGTCACACATGCATGGTGGATTTGGACAGCGTTTCTGAATTGAATATATAGTGCAATCTAATGCCACTGCAGATGGTTTGGGTTCCTTTCAAATGGTTTGATATCAAGCTATATAATTTCGGATTGCAATCTAAAATAGAGCCAATCGCACTCATATTTTTTTTACATCTGTTTTTTTAACCTTACATTATAGATTAAGTCTTACTTGTGGTCCGATCTACGCAGAAAGTGCTCACAGTGTCTTGAGGTCTTGCAATGGTACACTTGGTCTTGCATTAGTTTCAAAGCCTTAAAATTAGTTTCATTTCAATGTGTAATATTCGCGTAAATATAAAAAATACGCTTTATTTAGAATCGCAGTAAAAAGTTAAAATAAATAAATGCAGAATATCCAAGTAAGTACGAGAAGTTAAAAATAAATGATGGTAAATATCCAAGTAGGTGAGAGTAAGGAATCTGTTATAATTACGTAATATGATTATAGTACGTAACTTACGTTGTCCGACGACGTGATTAGCGCAGTTGGTAGTGACCCTGCTTTCTGGGCCGAGGGTCCTGGGTTCGAATCCTGGTAGGGTAATCATTGTGTGATGAGCAAATGTTTGTACCCGAGTTATGGATCTTTAGTATCTATATAAGTATTATATACTTCGCCCTCAGTACATTGTACGGTACCCACAATACAAGTGATTCTTAGTATGGGACGGTATAGTTGGTGTGTTCGTCTGGCGATATATTTATATATATCACTATAACAGATTCCTACAAGACGCAGGAGTTGAATTTGGCACGAAGAGCCCGCGTGCCAATTTCATGGCCGTATCTCACGTAGTTTCAGATATTTCATGACAATTGAGTTTCACTTAAGTTAATAAGAACCGCTGTTGAGCTCATCGACGTGTACTTCAAACATGATGTTTGTTCAAGTGCCAAATTAATTTTAATACATAACGAAACATTTACTTATTTAGCGCATTCAAGCGTTCATAATATCTTAAGTATTTAAGTTGGTATGGGAATTGATGAAAAAAAATATTTTATTTTTTTACCGACAGTTTATGAGTGATAATACATTATGACATTAGTGAGCTAAGTTGTACCTTAATGCTCATGAATTGCATAAAACTTTTTGCAATACACACTTGTGAGGAAAAAGATAAATACATACGTCGTATAAAGTATATATAGGTTGAAAGAGATGCACAGATAACAAAGCCGTGCACCGAATAATAAAAATATAATTAATTGAATATATTTGTAATTACAACACGGATTAATGTTAATTTAATGGCAAAAATGAATAATTTGTACAAATAAAATATTTATTTATCATATTTTTACTTACACTGTTTATTGAAATAAAACCATTTTAAGTTTTAATTTTTTTGCGTTTATTTTATGTTTTTACGTTCCCGACGTTTCGGCTGCTGTACAGCAACCACCGTCACGGTAGGAGAATCCATAAAATAAGTTTTATTTCAATGTGTAGTATTCGCGTAAATATAAGAAATCAATATGAAATCTCTTTGCCAACATTTTAAAATAAAACAAGCTGTAGTATGAAACTGATATCCGTGCAATGAGAGGCCACTTTATGAGCAAGTGTTGAAAAAAAAACAGCCTCTATATAGTCAAAGTCAAAGTCAAATCATTTATTTCGTATAGGCCTACGGGGGCACTTACAAATTGTCATTACATTTTTTTTTCTTAAGTCTACAACCGGATCGGAACGCGACCTCAACTGAGAAGATCGTGTGTATCGCCAATAATATCCAGAGTGTTCAATGTTCAAACAGACACAACCAAGTTATAATCTTATTACATGTAGGTAGTTATTGTCTTATTTTCTCTGTGAGTAGCAAGCAAGCATAAGTAACTTTCATCGTGCGAACTGCCAAGGAATGGAACACGCTACCGGCGTCTTTGTTCCCCGTTTACTATAATCTGGGTGTTTTCAAGTCAAGAGTGAACACGAACGAGTGTACCTTCTAGGCAAGTATGCTACATCGTAGATCTCATCGTCACTTACCATCAGGTGAGATCGAGATCAAATAGTTGCCTATATTGTAATAAAAAAAAAAGTTGGAATTCCCCGGCTGTACTTGTACAATATCGGAACTTGTCTGTGTCCTCGGCACTAAGCACAAGCTTGTATCAGAAAAACAAGTGAGTAACATAGATAAGTTAAAAAAACTTAAATATGAACTTAAGGTTTCATACTCAGAGCACCTTTTTTATAATGACTATAAATAAACAGAAAAAGGAGAAAAAAAACTAACGAAAATCAAGAAGCATAACTGTGTATCTGTAACAATGGTTGTTTATCGTATCGTGAGATAGGACGGGACATGTTTATTGGATTGTGTTTGTGAGTGAGAGAGATAGAGTGTGTGTGTGTGTGTGTGTGTGTGTGTGTGTGGGTAAAACAATACAACGTATGTATGACGAGCAATCTAAATGAGCATCAAGCCTTTTATTGGGGACGGTTGCGGGCCCAAAGACAAATTGAAGATGTTAAGGCAGTCGATAACTGTACATTAAACACGGATAAGATGACACTTTTAAAATACCACCTGTCCGGATAAAGAATGGGATTATAAATGACGGCTGTAGGTATTCTATAGTGTATAAGTACGACAAGTGCGAGGTTATACGTTTGAGCAGCAACTCTAGCGGACGGTATTTAATTAAACATTCAATTCTCCATAGAAAATGCATAATAGATATAATAGACTATGAAGTATACGGTTCATAAATAATAATAATATAATATTCCTAGCCCTTTTAATGTTCCGCTGTTGGGCGCGGGCCTCCCACCAATGGGGCTCTCTCAGTCATGCAGGTTTCCTCACGATGTTTTTCTTTTAAGGGGGAAGCTCAGGGTCAGGGCGCGAAATTCAAAATGCTCCGCTCGGAATGCCGTTCCCATGGAGACGAACGGGCATGAAACTCCATGGTTGCTATTTTTAAAAATCTTGTACATTTTTGGGCCATGGGTATTTGAGAACAATGAAGGAACGGTTTTAGGTAAAACTAAAGGTTAAAACTAAATATTAGCATTCTGCATTGGATGTCTCAATGTATTAAGTTTTCTTAAAAAAATACCTAAAGCGATACAACACCATTAAGTTAGTAAAAGTAGCGGTTTTTACAAACCTTATGGTATTGTATCGGATTAGATTCTTTTTTAAGCAAACTTAATACATCGAGACATCCAATGCAGAATGCTAATATCGCAAAACACTAAATTACATCGTAAAGATTTCCAAATTTTTCGTAAAAAAATAAAAACCATTGACATTTTGAATTTCGCGCCCTGACCCTGAGCTTCCACCTTAACGTTTGAAATCGAGACTCGCCCATGAAGTCCAGAGATCCCAGCGGTGCGAGCCGGGGCTTGAACGTTAACGAGGCAAGCGCTCTACCAACTTGGCTATCACTGCTTGTCATACCATGGCTAACAAATAATCTCGCTCTAGACGTACTGTAGGATTCTGACCTAAGTTAGTAAATAAAACAAGTACTCAACTATTTTAAATTTTATTTTCAAGTAATTGATACATTGTTTCACTAAATTTGAATAAAAAGTATAGAGAGCATCAGGGAAATCTGAGTCAGCAGTGTGCCTGCCTACCCTTTGAAAATAACTGTTGTGTTAGTGTTTTCTTATGTAGCAACTAGCTGTTGCCCGCGACTTCGTCCGCGTGGTATTTAACAAAGACAACCGTTGGCAACAGCCTGCTCGCGTGTTCTGAGCCCGCGGGACGCATTGCAGGTTGTTGCTATCAAACTTAATCAGGCGCTGCGCTGCAACATTGGTTTTAATTTTTTTTCGTGAGATCCTATGTTTTTTCTAAAATAAAAGTAGCCTAAGTTACTCCTTGTTACATCAGCTATCTGCCAGTGAAAGTCCCGTCAAAATCGGTCCAGCCATTTCAGAGATTACCCGGAACAAACAGACAGACAGACAGACAGACAGACAGACAGACAGACGGACCGACAGACAGACAGACAGACAAAAATTGTAAAAAATGTTGTTTCGGTATAGGTAACGTGTATACATTCAAATGCACTTAGTAAAAAGCGGTTATTTTAATATTACAAACAGACACTCCAATTTTATTTATATGTATAGATGATACGTAGCCTTGTTAACTTACAACTGAAATGTAAAAGCTGACATTAATAAACTAATGGGATATTTAAATCAATGGTACAATTCGGTAAGGTGTCGTTTTGTTCATTTGTAAGCCCGCCCCTACCCTACGACCGAGATCAGGGTGTATTCTCCTGAAAATTTCGACAGCCCTCTCTTGTAACTCTTTCGTTGCTAGCCCCAAACTGTCTACAATATTTTCAACAAGTCTAGTTCTTTCATCATCAGTAAACTCATTAGAATACATCTCAAATATTTCATCGAAATTATTGGCTTGTTCTTCGTAGATATTAATTAAATCCACTTTATTATGCTCCACAAAAGGTTGGGGTCCATGGAAAGAGTTCGGGTAGTAATTAGGTATACCCCATTCATTTTCGTCGACGGGCGGAACTCCATCACGATTATTAGTATAAAGCTTCATAATTGGTTTGTTTACATTAATTTTATTGAAGTTAGCACCCAAACGATAGTTTTGGGCGTCTCTGTACGAGAGAATGCGCGCTTCGAAAAGTTTGTCTGGACTTCCAAGTATGCCCGAGACGAGATTACCTGGACAGAAAGCCAATTGTTCAATTTCAGCAAAAACATTCGATGGATTCTTGTTAAGCACCAACCGCCCCAACGGTCGTAGGGGATATTTTTTTAAGGGCAACGCTTTAGTTACGTCAAACACGTCGAATGCTGCACGTTTCACGTCATCCACGCTCAGAACCTGTACACCGACAGACCAACTAGGGAAGGCGCCGGTCTCTATGGCATTGTACAAATTGCGATTTGCAAAATCTGGATCAACTCCTCCCAATCGGATGGCGTCACTGGAGCGTACATTTTTAATTCCTGCATCGGGATTGAAATGGAATCTGACAAAGTGAGTGTCTCCACGTTCGTTGACAACTTGGAAAGTGTGTATTCCGAAGCCAGGCATGTACTGGTACCCGTAAGGCACACCTCGATCGCCTAATACAAGTAAAAAGGTGTTCAGACTTTCTGGACGTAAAGTGAGGAAATCCCATAACATATTTGGGTCTTTCAAATGAGTCGTTGGATTCCTTTTCTGCGCACGCGCAAATGTGGGAAAGAATAGGGGATCCTTGATAGGAAACATGGGCGTGTTGAGGCCAACAATATCCAAATTTCCATCCTCAGTGTAGAATTTTACGGCAAAGCCTCTGTTTTCCCTGTTATTGTCTGAGCCGCCTGATTCTGCGCCAACAAGAGAAAATCTCACAGCTATTGATGTTTTCTTTCCAATTCCACTGAAGACTTTAGCTTTACAAATGTCTGATAAATCGTGAGTCACTTCGAAGTATCCGAACGCTCCTGCGCCTCTGGCGTGGACCACTCTTTCCGGAATCCTTTCCCGCACTAAGTGCGTAATTGACTCCAGGAAAAAAGGATTATAGATCAGTCTTTTGTTCAGAGTTGTATTTGCAGTAGTATGGTCAATTTTCGCGCCGGAAGATGTACTCATTACACCAACAGGTTCCTAAAAAAAATGAATGATTCGTGAATACTACAATATGAAGTACTACACTATGAAGAATTACAATGAATATGGAATCATCGCGCCGTATAAAAAACTTGTTTTTGTTATGAGCTGATAAAATCCAATTGCACCCTTCACTTGATATTTAAAGGAACCTATTATATTGTTTCCTTATCATAGATATGAGTAAGTAAGTACATAATAAGTTTCTCAGTTTACAGTTGCTTCATTGTAATTTAAACCTGAACGATACAGAGCATTATTATTCTCCTAATTGGCGTGTGCGCAATTTGATTGTAAAGATTGTACCTACTTAAGTAAATTACAAAAGACAAAGAGCTAAATAACCGCTCAGAGTACGGCCTCATCGCTCTTGTCACGGGGCAGTAACCGAAAGAAGGTAGTAATAAAAACTAAATTAATAAGCCGAATCCACTTACCGATGTCTTTGCCTTGAATATCAAGATCTGTTTTGAAGCCGGATCATCGTCTGCTACCACATTCGTCATTATCATTAACACCGACCAGAGCAATAAGTACGCCATTGTCTTACTAACAATTATTGCTTGTTGCGCAAAATTCTCGCGATATTGTTTCTTTCTTTTTAAATACTCGTCACGTCCGCGTCGCGTACCCACCGGGACCATAAGAATAATAACGAATTCTCATATATTAATATTATGCTGTAATAGGAGGTCCACTGCGGAAGACCGGTTTAAAATGTACCTGTTTTTTTTTGTCGTTTTCAACATCATCGTTTTGAGTTCATTAAACCTTAAATAATTATAAAATGTTCGAATTAGTGATGCAATCTATTATTGAACATTACCTGATAACAAATAATTAAATTGTGATGTGTGTGTTTGAATGAGTTTCAGTTGAATTCAAATTGCTTTAAATAAGGGAATATAACAAAATTGTAATAATATGAAAGTGCAGTAGGCGTTAAAAAATAACTACAGCTTCTTAATGACACTCACTTATGTAAGTGACTACCTACTTAAACATCAAGTACTTAACATAATTATGGGATTATATCTTTTGGGATATAAGAAAGAACCTAGCTTTAAGTATACCTACATAAAGAAGCTTGTTAATCCATAAAGAATCAAGCAGATTTGTTACAGAAAACATAAAATTACATTATGTTATTCCTTGCATTTTAGCATTTACTAGCTACGATATACAGTCCAACAAATTTCTTGTCCGTGTTATGTTGTTTCTCATATATTATTATACTGCGCTAGCATTTTTCTTTTGTAATATATTAACTAACATTGTTTCACTGTGGACTGTAGGGCTGTAGGTTTTAATTGACAAGCCGTTTTATGAGACAGAGTTTATTGTGGATGTAATCACTGATGTTAATTGACACTACAATAATTATTCGTTAAAGCGTACAAAACAGTCAAAATTGCGTCCATTGTTTCTGTAATAATGTTGCCATACTTTTACATTTTTTTATAGTAATTAAAAGGTTTTGTTGGGTTGCCAACATGCTGCGGCCTAACAAACACAAAATTATACCTAAATATAATCAATTACTGGTAAGTATTTTTTTTTTTTTTTTAAATCAAGTACTTATATACTAAAAATATAATTCTTAAATAATAACCATATCTATGATGAAACACAATAGCAATTAGCTTAAAACTTATAACCTTAAGATACTACCATTTTTAATCAAGTACTTATATACTAAAATATAATTCTTAAATAATAACCATATTTATTATGGAACACAATAGCAATTAGCTTAAAACTTATAACCTTAAGATACTACATACCTTACAAAGGCAAGTACATATTACATTAATCATTGATAGGAAGTACACTTATTCCAGATAAAGACCTTGTATAAGTTTTTCCGTTAGGTGTCGCTACTTCAAACGCTCTAACTTTCCCGTCAATGCCTGGAAAAACCTTTACAATTCTGGCCATCGGCCAGCATAATGGCGGTACATTTGGTTCTCGTAGAATAACAAGGGAGCCTACAGTTACATTAGGTAATTCGTCACGCCATTTTGGCCTAGATTGCAGTACATTCAGATAGCATATGTGCCACACTTTCCAAAAATGCTGTCTCATGCTTTCGATTAATTTCCATAATTTTAATCTATTCTCTGGAGTATTTGAGACATCAGGCTCTGGATATGAAGCTAAGGGACCACCGATCAAAAAATGGCCAGGGGTTAAATAGCTAAAGTCTGCTGTATCAGAGGTTAATGGCAGTAACGGCCTTGAATTTAGTATTGCTTCGATCTGACACAATACAGTATTTAGTTGTTCATAGCTAAGTATAGATTTCTGTAGTGTTCTTTTAAGGTGGAACTTCATACTCTTAACTGCTGCCTCTGCCAGACCAGCAAACACAGGTGAGTAACTAGGTATAAAATGGAACTGTATTCCTTGTTGGTTAGCATAAAATTGCACCTGTCTTTGGTGTTCCAGCGAGTCATTTATCTTATACAACCCAACCAATGTATTCCTTGCTCCTCGAAAAGCGCTTCCATTGTCACAGAATATATCCGTGGGCAGTCCTCTACGTGCGACAAATCTCTTGAGACATGCAAGAAAGGTACCAGTAGACAGGTCAGAAGCTAACTCTAGGTGTATAGCTTTTGTGACGAAACAAACAAATATACATACATAACCTTTACCTATCTGTGCTCTCCTAATTGTGGAATTTTTTACTTGAATAGGCCCAGCGTAGTCTAAGCCTACTTTTTGAAACGGCCTAGACGCTGTGACGCGCTGTCGAGGTAAGGAACCCATTAGTTGTCTTGCAGCCTCGGCTTTCATTCTAAAACAAATTAAACATTTACTAGTTATCTTTTTAATCTGCCTCATTCCATTTACTAACCAATATTTTTGTCTTAATTGAGATAATAATAACTTAGGTCCCGCATGGAGCAGTCTAAGGTGCTCTTGAAGTATAATGAGCTCAGTCACCCTTGACTCCTTTGGTAGGATTATGGGATGTTTTTGGGAATAAGAAAGTTCAGAATTTTGGAGACGTCCCCCAACTCTCAACATACCCATGCTATCTAAAAAAGGACATAAAGGTTTTAGCGATCCTTTTAATTCTTGCTTATCGCTTAATAATTTTATTTCATGTTCAAAGTTAACCTCTTGCTGATGTTTTATAATTATAGCTAATGCTATATTCAACTCTGCGCTTGTGAGATAATTACTAGTAATTTTTGAATTATTAGGTTTAATATTATGACAAAATCTCAACATGTATGCAAACACACGTTTCATTTTGGTTATATCAGAATACTTATCAAGGAATTTAAAGAAATCTACCTGTTTTTGTATTAAAAGAGAAATCCTATCAGAGGGTGTCGTAGTAACTTCTAATTCAAGCAAGTTATTAACTAACAACTGTGTATTTTCTGTGAAACTATAGTCCCTGTTATGTAAGAGTGGCGGTCCTTTCCACCACATACTTGAACTAGCAAGCACATGCGGGTCTGCTCCTCTACTTATTAAATCTGCAGGGTTATTTTGAGTATCTATATATCGCCATATCCATTCTTTGGATAGATCCTGAATTACCCTGATTCTGTTGGAGACATAGGCCTTTAAATTTGTGACATTGCTCTGTATCCACGACAACACTATCTGAGAATCAGAAAATAGAAAGACATTATCTATATTAATTTTTACTTTAAGTGTTTCAACGACTTTTGTCATCAACTTAACCAATAACAAACATGCATTCAGTTCCAGCTTAGGAATAGTGAGTGGATTTGTGCGCGGATTTATCCTGGATTTTGAACAAAGCAGTGCTAATTTCGCCTCACCCGTTTGTTCAATAATGCGTAAATATATACAACACCCATATCCTGTAGAACTTGATGCGTCGGCGAATCCAATTAGTTGCACTGTTTCTGTCGTAGAAGTTATTTGAATATACCTATTTAAATAAATTGCTTGCATCGAAGCTAGGTTACTTGCAAACTGTAACCAATCATGAGCTATAGCATCAGGCACCTTGCTATCCCAGCCAACCTTCTCTAGCCATAGGCGTTGCATTATTACCTTAGCTTTGACAATAATTGGGCTTATAAATCCTAGTGGATCATAAAACTTTGAAATTTCACTTAGAATCGTTCTCTTTGTTATCCTACTAGTGTTTATATTCTCTGGGCATTTTATCACAAAGCAATCTCTACTAGTATCTATAGTCAACCCTAATGCCTTTATACTGCAATTATCTTTTTGAAGCTCTATTTCAGTTAGTTGGCATTGACTTTCTGGTATGTCTGATAAAATCTCAATACAGTTTGATGACCATTTGTGCGCCTCAAAGCCACCTAGCTTAAGTAGTTCCTTCAGCTGTTGTTTAGCATCAAGCATAGTTGTAAGGTTAGAATTTGTGTATAAGACGTCATCAACATACGTGCAATTTTTTAAAATAAAACATGCTAATGGGTATTCTTTGCAATATTTATCTGCGAGCTTAAGCAAACACCGAGTAGCAAGGTAACTTGAACTTTTTAAGCCATACGTAACAGTATCCAAGCGAATGCACTGAATCGATTCAGAAGGTTCTGCACGCCACAGTATATTCTGTAGTGACGTATGTTCAGGGTTTACTAAAATATTCCTAAACATTTTTTTAATATCCGTATTAAACGTGTATGTTCCAAATCTGTACAATAACATAATGTCAAAAAGATCTCTTTGAACAACTGGGCCATTGAGTAAAATATCATTAAGAGATACTTTTTTATTTGTTTTCATTGACCCGTCGAACACGACACGTGTGCGTGTAGTTTTACTATTTTCATTGATTACAGCATGGTGCGGTAAGAAGTACAGTGGATCTTTATTAAAATTATAAGAATTTAAATTTACGAAATGGGCATGACCAAGTTCAATATACTCATGTATAAATTTCTTATAATCTTCGAGTAAATTATGATCTTTGTGTAATCTTTTTTCGAGATTAAGGAATCTGTGCAGTGCCAAATTAAAAGAATTTCCTAGAGTTTGAGGAATTTCACTGAGCGGCAACTTCAAAGGTAAATCTACTTGAAATTTGTTATTATTTAATTTAACAGTGGATTCAAATATTTCTTCAGTTACACCATATTCACTAATTTGTTCTTTATAAACCTCTGGTACCTTTTCTGTGTCCCAAAAGGATTGAATTGTGTTGTCTATATTTGACTCACATTTTAAGCAAAGCAAAGAAACAAACTGGCTTACTTGTTTTGCAGGTAAGGTACCTGCAATAACATGTCCAAATTGTGTATTAATGATATGTGGTACTGCTTCTCTCTTACACTGCGTCGCCACCTCTCTGCCCTCAGTTGATGTCAAGTTCTGTTTCTGTAGACCCGCAGAGCAGCTCTGCACCGGCTGAAGGTGGTGGTCTGGTGGAAGCAGGACCTGAAAAAATATATCAGCACCAATAAGCATATTAATTTCTGATGGAATGTTATATTCAGCATCTGCTAATTGAATGTTGTGCGGAATGCCTAGGGTTGAGGTGTCAAATTTTGTTTGGGGTAGAAAGCATGTAATTTTATCAACAACATAGAAATTGACCATAGTTTTAAATGGTGATTTAAGAGAATGTATTTCAAGTGGAATACAATATTTAATATTATTTTTTGCATTTGTGACACCTATGATCTTGGTATCATTTCTCATGGGTGACAAGCCCAACACTTTTATTGCTTTTGCAGTTATCAATGATGCCTGGGAGGCAGAGTCTAAAATAGCCTTCACCTGGACCTCCTTGTCATCCTGCCCGAAAAGCTTGACCCTTGCTGTTGGAAGTAAAATATTATTTTCATTATTTTCAGAGAGCATAACTACAGGTTCCGGTTTTTGAATGTGGATTAATGAATTATGCCCCTTTTTGCACTCACTGCATCTAAAATGAAACCGGCATTTCCCTTTGTGATTATTTAAGCATGTGTCACACAAGCTTTGCTCTTTCACAAAATTATATCTTTCTGCTGAGGGCAGCAACCTAAAAGTCTTACAATTATAAATCTTATGATCAGTGCACTTACAGTAATAACATTCTTGTTTCAGCTCCACCGCTGCTGCATTCACTGCTAACTTGCCTGGCTTCATTGGAGTTGGCTCAGAATTCTCCAAGGCGAGAGCTCTTTTTTCCAGGAAGTCCAGAAATTCAACCATAGTAGGCTCCGTCTTAATGTCCCGCTCCAATTGGTAGGCTCTTGCAGTGTATAAGTCTAATTTACGGGTTAAAATACATATTAGAATTGGATCCCAGTCTTTTATTTTGATGTCTAAATTTTTTAAAGCTGATATTGTTTGCTTAGTGCTCGAAACAAATTCACGAATGTGGCCAGATGTAGACTTTGTCATGATATTTAAATCTAAGAGGCTATTGATATGATCAGAAATGATTTTATACTTATTGTAATACCTATTACCCAATATAGTCATGGCATCTTCATAACTGTGAGCAACAAGAGGCAAATTTTTAACTAAATCAAGGGCCTCACCCCTCAACAAGGATCTCAAATAATGCAGTTTTTGTATGTTGTCCAAGCTAGAGTCATTTTGGATTAGTGATTTGAACATCTCTATGAATGACAGGTAATCAGAGTATTTCCCTGTAAAAGGTGGTATGTTTATAGTTGGTAAATTTACTTTTGTAGATGAGGGATGCTTGAGCGAAGGAGACTGAGCACATTGATGTTGTTCAATTTTTAATTTTTCGCCCAACAATGCTAATATTTCAAAATATTTACCTTCTACTTCCTCTATATTTTCATTATCCGTATCATTAAGCACAATTATTTCTACATTAAGACGTTCGTAGTCTTTGTAGAGTTCGTGGATCTTTTCACGACGCGCCAATATATTCGCTGGCGTGAAGTTCACATTTTCGTCAAACGCTTTATACATTCTAGTTATCGCGGCTTTTACATAGCCACGATTAGCAATCAATTTTTTTAAGTTTACATCCGTCATTTTCACCTTTTAACTTAATCTTAGGCTAATTATTAAATAGGATAATACAAATTATAAGTTTGTTAAACACGCGACCAAAACTTTTGACATTAAATTAAATGGCCGCTCGTTCACTCTTTCGTACATTCAACAGCTACGGGGTTCACGCTACAGTCCATAGAGTTGGAATAGCTAGGATGCAACAATATGAATCTTCGTAGTCCGTACAGCTGTTGTCTTTGTCACTCTCGGCACAATGTTGGATCTTCTATCTTGTTCTCCCGGCGATGCGATGTTGTGTGCTTGCTCCAGTTGAGAGACGAAGTCCTAGTACCCGGCTTGTTGGTTTCTTGAATGCTCCCACGACGAAAAAATATGGCGTCGTTGAAATATAATAAATCGATCGATATTATCCGCGATCGAAAATATGTTCCAGTAGGACGAACTGATGTAATGCTCCAAATAATTTCACGAATTATTATATGTGCTACGCATGTGCCTTCACCGTACACCACACAAAATTCACCATCACTTGTATAAAATCGGCTCCTTTGTTCAATCTAAGGACCATGTTTCACTGTGGACTGTAGGGCTGTAGGTTTTAATTGACAAGCCGTTTTATGAGACAGAGTTTATTGTGGATGTAATCACTGATGTTAATTGACACTACAATAATTATTCGTTAAAGCGTACAATACAAAACAGTCAAAATTGCGTCCATTGTTTCTGTAATAATGTTGCCATACTTTTACATTTTTTTATAGTAATTAAAAGGTTTTGTTGGGTTGCCAACATGCTGCGGCCTAACAAACACAAAATTATACCTAAATATAATCAATTACTGGTAAGTATTTTTTTTTTTTTTTTTTTTAAATCAAGTACTTATATACTAAAAATATAATTCTTAAATAATAACCATATCTATGATGAAACACAATAGCAATTAGCTTAAAACTTATAACCTTAAGATACTACCATTTTTAATCAAGTACTTATATACTAAAATATAATTCTTAAATAATAACCATATTTATTATGGAACACAATAGCAATTAGCTTAAAACTTATAACCTTAAGATACTACATACCTTACAAAGGCAAGTACATATTACATTAATCATTGATAGGAAGTACACTTATTCCAGATAAAGACCTTGTATAAGTTTTTCCGTTAGGTGTCGCTACTTCAAACGCTCTAACTTTCCCGTCAATGCCTGGAAAAACCTTTACAATTCTGGCCATCGGCCAGCATAATGGCGGTACATTTGGTTCTCGTAGAATAACAAGGGAGCCTACAGTTACATTAGGTAATTCGTCACGCCATTTTGGCCTAGATTGCAGTACATTCAGATAGCATATGTGCCACACTTTCCAAAAATGCTGTCTCATGCTTTCGATTAATTTCCATAATTTTAATCTATTCTCTGGAGTATTTGAGACATCAGGCTCTGGATATGAAGCTAAGGGACCACCGATCAAAAAATGGCCAGGGGTTAAATAGCTAAAGTCTGCTGTATCAGAGGTTAATGGCAGTAACGGCCTTGAATTTAGTATTGCTTCGATCTGACACAATACAGTATTTAGTTGTTCATAGCTAAGTATAGATTTCTGTAGTGTTCTTTTAAGGTGGAACTTCATACTCTTAACTGCTGCCTCTGCCAGACCAGCAAACACAGGTGAGTAACTAGGTATAAAATGGAACTGTATTCCTTGTTGGTTAGCATAAAATTGCACCTGTCTTTGGTGTTCCAGCGAGTCATTTATCTTATACAACCCAACCAATGTATTCCTTGCTCCTCGAAAAGCGCTTCCATTGTCACAGAATATATCCGTGGGCAGTCCTCTACGTGCGACAAATCTCTTGAGACATGCAAGAAAGGTACCAGTAGACAGGTCAGAAGCTAACTCTAGGTGTATAGCTTTTGTGACGAAACAAACAAATATACATACATAACCTTTACCTATCTGTGCTCTCCTAATTGTGGAATTTTTTACTTGAATAGGCCCAGCGTAGTCTAAGCCTACTTTTTGAAACGGCCTAGACGCTGTGACGCGCTGTCGAGGTAAGGAACCCATTAGTTGTCTTGCAGCCTCGGCTTTCATTCTAAAACAAATTAAACATTTACTAGTTATCTTTTTAATCTGCCTCATTCCATTTACTAACCAATATTTTTGTCTTAATTGAGATAATAATAACTTAGGTCCCGCATGGAGCAGTCTAAGGTGCTCTTGAAGTATAATGAGCTCAGTCACCCTTGACTCCTTTGGTAGGATTATGGGATGTTTTTGGGAATAAGAAAGTTCAGAATTTTGGAGACGTCCCCCAACTCTCAACATACCCATGCTATCTAAAAAAGGACATAAAGGTTTTAGCGATCCTTTTAATTCTTGCTTATCGCTTAATAATTTTATTTCATGTTCAAAGTTAACCTCTTGCTGATGTTTTATAATTATAGCTAATGCTATATTCAACTCTGCGCTTGTGAGATAATTACTAGTAATTTTTGAATTATTAGGTTTAATATTATGACAAAATCTCAACATGTATGCAAACACACGTTTCATTTTGGTTATATCAGAATACTTATCAAGGAATTTAAAGAAATCTACCTGTTTTTGTATTAAAAGAGAAATCCTATCAGAGGGTGTCGTAGTAACTTCTAATTCAAGCAAGTTATTAACTAACAACTGTGTATTTTCTGTGAAACTATAGTCCCTGTTATGTAAGAGTGGCGGTCCTTTCCACCACATACTTGAACTAGCAAGCACATGCGGGTCTGCTCCTCTACTTATTAAATCTGCAGGGTTATTTTGAGTATCTATATATCGCCATATCCATTCTTTGGATAGATCCTGAATTACCCTGATTCTGTTGGAGACATAGGCCTTTAAATTTGTGACATTGCTCTGTATCCACGACAACACTATCTGAGAATCAGAAAATAGAAAGACATTATCTATATTAATTTTTACTTTAAGTGTTTCAACGACTTTTGTCATCAACTTAACCAATAACAAACATGCATTCAGTTCCAGCTTAGGAATAGTGAGTGGATTTGTGCGCGGATTTATCCTGGATTTTGAACAAAGCAGTGCTAATTTCGCCTCACCCGTTTGTTCAATAATGCGTAAATATATACAACACCCATATCCTGTAGAACTTGATGCGTCGGCGAATCCAATTAGTTGCACTGTTTCTGTCGTAGAAGTTATTTGAATATACCTATTTAAATAAATTGCTTGCATCGAAGCTAGGTTACTTGCAAACTGTAACCAATCATGAGCTATAGCATCAGGCACCTTGCTATCCCAGCCAACCTTCTCTAGCCATAGGCGTTGCATTATTACCTTAGCTTTGACAATAATTGGGCTTATAAATCCTAGTGGATCATAAAACTTTGAAATTTCACTTAGAATCGTTCTCTTTGTTACCCTACTAGTGTTTATATTCTCTGGGCATTTTATCACAAAGCAATCTCTACTAGTATCTATAGTCAACCCTAATGCCTTTATACTGCAATTATCTTTTTGAAGCTCTATTTCAGTTAGTTGGCATTGACTTTCTGGTATGTCTGATAAAATCTCAATACAGTTTGATGACCATTTGTGCGCCTCAAAGCCACCTAGCTTAAGTAGTTCCTTCAGCTGTTGTTTAGCATCAAGCATAGTTGTAAGGTTAGAATTTGTGTATAAGACGTCATCAACATACGTGCAATTTTTTAAAATAAAACATGCTAATGGGTATTCTTTGCAATATTTATCTGCGAGCTTAAGCAAACACCGAGTAGCAAGGTAACTTGAACTTTTTAAGCCATACGTAACAGTATCCAAGCGAATGCACTGAATCGATTCAGAAGGTTCTGCACGCCACAGTATATTCTGTAGTGACGTATGTTCAGGGTTTACTAAAATATTCCTAAACATTTTTTTAATATCCGTATTAAACGTGTATGTTCCAAATCTGTACAATAACATAATGTCAAAAAGATCTCTTTGAACAACTGGGCCATTGAGTAAAATATCATTAAGAGATACTTTTTTATTTGTTTTCATTGACCCGTCGAACACGACACGTGTGCGTGTAGTTTTACTATTTTCATTGATTACAGCATGGTGCGGTAAGAAGTACAGTGGATCTTTATTAAAATTATAAGAATTTAAATTTACGAAATGGGCATGACCAAGTTCAATATACTCATGTATAAATTTCTTATAATCTTCGAGTAAATTATGATCTTTGTGTAATCTTTTTTCGAGATTAAGGAATCTGTGCAGTGCCAAATTAAAAGAATTTCCTAGAGTTTGAGGAATTTCACTGAGCGGCAACTTCAAAGGTAAATCTACTTGAAATTTGTTATTATTTAATTTAACAGTGGATTCAAATATTTCTTCAGTTACACCATATTCACTAATTTGTTCTTTATAAACCTCTGGTACCTTTTCTGTGTCCCAAAAGGATTGAATTGTGTTGTCTATATTTGACTCACATTTTAAGCAAAGCAAAGAAACAAACTGGCTTACTTGTTTTGCAGGTAAGGTACCTGCAATAACATGTCCAAATTGTGTATTAATGATATGTGGTACTGCTTCTCTCTTACACTGCGTCGCCACCTCTCTGCCCTCAGTTGATGTCAAGTTCTGTTTCTGTAGACCCGCAGAGCAGCTCTGCACCGGCTGAAGGTGGTGGTCTGGTGGAAGCAGGACCTGAAAAAATATATCAGCACCAATAAGCATATTAATTTCTGATGGAATGTTATATTCAGCATCTGCTAATTGAATGTTGTGCGGAATGCCTAGGGTTGAGGTGTCAAATTTTGTTTGGGGTAGAAAGCATGTAATTTTATCAACAACATAGAAATTGACCATAGTTTTAAATGGTGATTTAAGAGAATGTATTTCAAGTGGAATACAATATTTAATATTATTTTTTGCATTTGTGACACCTATGATCTTGGTATCATTTCTCATGGGTGACAAGCCCAACACTTTTATTGCTTTTGCAGTTATCAATGATGCCTGGGAGGCAGAGTCTAAAATAGCCTTCACCTGGACCTCCTTGTCATCCTGCCCGAAAAGCTTGACCCTTGCTGTTGGAAGTAAAATATTATTTTCATTATTTTCAGAGAGCATAACTACAGGTTCCGGTTTTTGAATGTGGATTAATGAATTATGCCCCTTTTTGCACTCACTGCATCTAAAATGAAACCGGCATTTCCCTTTGTGATTATTTAAGCATGTGTCACACAAGCTTTGCTCTTTCACAAAATTATATCTTTCTGCTGAGGGCAGCAACCTAAAAGTCTTACAATTATAAATCTTATGATCAGTGCACTTACAGTAATAACATTCTTGTTTCAGCTCCACCGCTGCTGCATTCACTGCTAACTTGCCTGGCTTCATTGGAGTTGGCTCAGAATTCTCCAAGGCGAGAGCTCTTTTTTCCAGGAAGTCCAGAAATTCAACCATAGTAGGCTCCGTCTTAATGTCCCGCTCCAATTGGTAGGCTCTTGCAGTGTATAAGTCTAATTTACGGGTTAAAATACATATTAGAATTGGATCCCAGTCTTTTATTTTGATGTCTAAATTTTTTAAAGCTGATATTGTTTGCTTAGTGCTCGAAACAAATTCACGAATGTGGCCAGATGTAGACTTTGTCATGATATTTAAATCTAAGAGGCTATTGATATGATCAGAAATGATTTTATACTTATTGTAATACCTATTACCCAATATAGTCATGGCATCTTCATAACTGTGAGCAACAAGAGGCAAATTTTTAACTAAATCAAGGGCCTCACCCCTCAACAAGGATCTCAAATAATGCAGTTTTTGTATGTTGTCCAAGCTAGAGTCATTTTGGATTAGTGATTTGAACATCTCTATGAATGACAGGTAATCAGAGTATTTCCCTGTAAAAGGTGGTATGTTTATAGTTGGTAAATTTACTTTTGTAGATGAGGGATGCTTGAGCGAAGGAGACTGAGCACATTGATGTTGTTCAATTTTTAATTTTTCGCCCAACAATGCTAATATTTCAAAATATTTACCTTCTACTTCCTCTATATTTTCATTATCCGTATCATTAAGCACAATTATTTCTACATTAAGACGTTCGTAGTCTTTGTAGAGTTCGTGGATCTTTTCACGACGCGCCAATATATTCGCTGGCGTGAAGTTCACATTTTCGTCAAACGCTTTATACATTCTAGTTATCGCGGCTTTTACATAGCCACGATTAGCAATCAATTTTTTTAAGTTTACATCCGTCATTTTCACCTTTTAACTTAATCTTAGGCTAATTATTAAATAGGATAATACAAATTATAAGTTTGTTAAACACGCGACCAAAACTTTTGACATTAAATTAAATGGCCGCTCGTTCACTCTTTCGTACATTCAACAGCTACGGGGTTCACGCTACAGTCCATAGAGTTGGAATAGCTAGGATGCAACAATATGAATCTTCGTAGTCCGTACAGCTGTTGTCTTTGTCACTCTCGGCACAATGTTGGATCTTCTATCTTGTTCTCCCGGCGATGCGATGTTGTGTGCTTGCTCCAGTTGAGAGACGAAGTCCTAGTACCCGGCTTGTTGGTTTCTTGAATGCTCCCACGACGAAAAAATATGGCGTCGTTGAAATATAATAAATCGATCGATATTATCCGCGATCGAAAATATGTTCCAGTAGGACGAACTGATGTAATGCTCCAAATAATTTCACGAATTATTATATGTGCTACGCATGTGCCTTCACCGTACACCACACAAAATTCACCATCACTTGTATAAAATCGGCTCCTTTGTTCAATCTAAGGACCATGTTTCACTGTGGACTGTAGGGCTGTAGGTTTTAATTGACAAGCCGTTTTATGAGACAGAGTTTATTGTGGATGTAATCACTGATGTTAATTGACACTACAATAATTATTCGTTAAAGCGTACAATACAAAACAGTCAAAATTGCGTCCATTGTTTCTGTAATAATGTTGCCATACTTTTACATTTTTTTATAGTAATTAAAAGGTTTTGTTGGGTTGCCAACAAACATAAGTCATCAAAATCTCAAAATATTTACTTTCAACATATACATTCTATCCATTCTATTAACACTAAAAAAAAAATAAGTATCGCCAGACAAACGCACCAACTGTACGGTCCCAATCTAGGCAACGCTTGTAGAATGGATACTGTACAATGGACTGGGGGCGATCACAGTATATAAACATAAACATCCATGTCTCGGGTACGAACATTCGTGCTCATGACACAAAGTTTGCTCCCACCCAGGTATTCGAACCCAGGACCCTCGTCACTGAAAGCGGGTCACTATTAATAATTAATAGTGACCCGCTGATGAAACAAGCAATTGATTTAAAAATAATTTATAATAAAAATAAATACAACACTATTTTCGTAAATGTGATATAAAAACTTATTAGGTACTTCCGTGTATATAGAATCTAGTAAGTAGATACTATAAGTTATCCGTTTATACACAATAATTCTTCATAAATACATTATGTTTATAGATCCCAGTCGTAGTTTGTGTTATTCGCCTGCAAACCTTCCCATATTCTATGACCCAGATCTTCATGGATCAGTGAGAATGCCTTGACCGCTCGATCTTGTAACACTTTATTCACTGGGCCTATACTATAGAGAATATTCTCTACTAGCCTACCTCTCTCTTCTGTTGTCAATTCGTTGACATACAGGTCACGTGCTTGATCGAAATTATTGGGATCATCTTGAGAGATTTCAATCAGTTCAACTCTGTGTTTTTCTTTATAAGGACCAGGGCCATGGAAAGAGTTTGGATAGTAATTAGGTATATCCCGCTGGTTATCTTTAACAGGAGGCACTGCATCACGATTGTAAGGGAATGCCTTAGTTTGAAGGGGACAGTTTACAGGTATGTTGAAAAAGTTTGCTCCCAAACGATGATACTGAGCGTCTCTGTAAGCCAATCGACGGGCTTCGAATACTTTATCCGGCCCTCCTTGAATACCTGGGACTAGGTTTGCAGGACTGAAAGCTAGTTGTTCAATTTCAGCAAAATAATTAATAGGATTTTTGTTTAAAACGAATCGACCAAATTTGCGTAAAGGATATTTGTCCAAAGGCAATATTTGGGTCACATCGAACACATCGAAGCCAGAAGTTTTGATGTCATCTTCGGTCAACACTTGAACGTAACATGTCCAACTAGGAAAATCGCCGAGACCTATGGCTTTGTACAAATCTCTAGTTGCATAATCCGGATCGACACCTGCTATCTTTCTAGCTTCTTTTGAACGTAAGTTTTTAATTCCCGCATCGGGGGTGAAGTGAAATCTAATAAACGCTTTTTCTCCTTGATGGTTGGCAACCTGATACGTATGGATGCCGAAGCCGGGCATATGTCGGTAGCCGTCTGGAATTCCCCGATCTCCGAATATGAGTAAAAACATATGCAAACTTTCTGGGCGTAAAGTCAAGAAGTCCCAGAACATGTTTCCGTCTATTAAGTTCGTCGCCGGGTTCCTCTTCTGAGCTCGCACGAATGTTGGGAATAGTATGGGATCTTTGTACACATACATGGGAGTGTTGAAACCAACGATATCAAAGTTGCCGTCTTCCGTGTAGAACTTCAGCGCAAATCCTCGAGCGTCTCTCGATGTATCTATTCCTCCTCTTTCAACAACTACTGGAGAAAATCTGGCTGCTATAGGAGTCCTCTTACCCACTTTACTAAATACCTTAGCTTTACAGATGTCTGTTAAATCATGTGTCACCTCGAAATATCCGAACGCACCTCCCGCTTTAGCGTGGACCAATCTTTCTGGTGTTCTCTCGCGCACCAAATGTGTCATCGTATCCATGAAGTATTCATTGAATATGAGTCTTTGGTTTAGAGTTACGGTGTCTTTATAGTCAATTGGTGCACCAGCTGCGCTCGTCATGATGGCAATAGGTTTCTGTAATGAAACAATAAGAGAATATAGTAAAAATGTTTGATGTCATAATTTTTTTTTTTTTTTATTACATTATAGGCAAGTATTTGATCTCGATCTCACCTGATGGTAAGTGACGATGAGATCTACGATGGAGCATACTTGCCTAGGTAGGAAGGCGGTAGTAGATAGAGACGCTACATTCACTAGGCACATGCAGCGCAACTGATCTGACCCGCCATCCATGAATGGCAGCACCGAACATCATGCCGGAACACGGCTAGGCCGCTTGGCGACATGGCTTTGTTCAGTGGGTGGTGACTAGCCACGGCCGAAGCCTACCACCAGTAAAAGTAAGTATTTCCGCCCAGACCCAGCAGAACTCAAGAGAATTTGTTCCAGTATAACGTTGGTCCGGTCAATGTCCGTAATATTATAAATAATGCGAGCCACCGTTGTTATGTTATTTTATTCAAATGCGGTATCAAATTCAATAATCATTTTGAGGCTACTGACCGGTGTCGATTTATATTTTTTATATGAAACAAGTTTTTCTTGTTTTTTCTGGGTGCTACTAAAGTTTAAGACAAACTTTGTATGTCTAGTTTGGAACTATGATCTTCTCTCTACCAATTTTCTTAGTCTTTATTGGTATTGGTTTTAGTCTACTCTGTTTTGGATTATAATCGATATAGTCAGACCTAATTGTCAGAAATTTCATCAGGCTCCCGTCTGCCCGCAACGACTGTCAATCAACAATGTTTGCATGATAGCTAGGGACCATCAGGACTCTTCAATGGGCCTCCTGTTTCCATAGATTATCATAATGAAAAAAAACTCACAGGATTTTCATTTTTAAAATTGATGATCTGATTCGCTGCTGGGTCGTTGTTCACCTTTGCCGTCGCCGCCGCCATCATCGCCAGCAGCAATACTCGCAACATCAACAAGTGCATTGTGTTTTGTTTGCTCCACTTATTCCAATTTCAATCTTTCACTTGACACCGTGTCTTACGCGCGCAACCGAATGTTACAGCATAACAGTATTCAGATATTGAGCAATAAAAAACCAGTCGTGGTCAGTGACATTGCAATCGCGACCTGCAATGTTAACAAATGGGAATTTGAACTCTAGTTCAAAAATATTAAGGCATATTACTTGACAACAAATTAAGAAGGTTTAGTGTAGTTGAGATAATTGAGCCCTTTTTTCGCACAGTCTAGTGCGAATTGGGAAATGGGATGGTGAAACCAATGGTCCACACAACGGCTTTCAGGAGAACTTGAAAGATCTAGCAAATAGCAGGTACACCCATATTAATATCAAATGTAAAAAAAAAAGTTTTTTTGGTTCTTTACATTAGTGCGAACATGTTTAAAAATACAGCTTACTGAGATAATATATGTACTTATCAAGATGTTACTATGACATTATGTTCTATCCAATAGGTACATTGCTAATAATAATTAAGTACTGTATATATTTACTCATCACATTACTAACAATTAGGTACTCACCGATGATTTGAAAAAAGCGACGTCAACGAAAAGAAACATGAAAACTTGTAACCATTTTATTAAAATTGTATGTAACTTAAGCAGTTAATATTTTAGATGCAAATTATTAAATGCAGCACAGATATTTTATAGGTACCTACATTCACGACTTCCACCGGATGCAGGTGTCGATCAAGTCGTGGTGGTCGATCGCTGAACGGCCATTTTTCTAACGACCTCCGTCACACTCTGTTAGTTACGAAATAAATGAGGCAATACTCCATTTTCTTATGCCTGTGTGAGGTTGAATTATTCAATTTCTTTGGCAACTTATTGAGTGTGTTTACAATCAGTAGCGTAGCATAGGTCATTAGCACCCGGTGCGGATTTCAAATTTGCCGCCCTCTCATTTTTGCTATTCATTATAAAAAAAATTGGGGCATGGTAACGACAAAAAAAATTACGAAAAAAATACTGAAATAATTTTTTTTTACTTACTTTTTTTTCTCTTACCGCCACCTGTAAAATGCCGCTCTTGGCAAAGTGCCACACCCTCCCCCCCCCCCCCCCCCCCATGCTACGCCACTGTTTATGATACTTACATCATACCATAAACGATTCAGTCGTTTA
The DNA here is from genome assembly GCA_905404115.1 of Pheosia gnoma. Classification (NCBI taxonomy): domain Eukaryota; kingdom Metazoa; phylum Arthropoda; class Insecta; order Lepidoptera; family Notodontidae; genus Pheosia; species Pheosia gnoma. Next base: position 8,763,424 of record FR989899.1, on the reverse strand, counting down.
TGGCATGGTGTATTATAAACTCGACATAATAATGACGCTAGCTCGTGCCAGGCGGCTAGACCAAGGACCAGATAAAGGACACACACACACACACACACACACACACACACACACACACACACACACACACACACACACACACACACACACACACACACACACACACACACACACACACACACAGAGAGAGAGAGAGGGACAGGAGAACTCTTGGAAATTCTTGCAACGTGAGTAAGTTCCTCTCTCTGGAGCCTTAACCAAACGTAATGATCGAAATCTATGTCTCCGATACAAACATTCCTGCTCATTACACAAAGTTTGTCAATACCAGGATTCGAGGCCTGGACCCTTGGGGCAGAAGGCAGGGTCACTACTAACCTTGTGCTACTAACTGAGCTGGTCAGGTCGTCAACGGCCCTATAGTGTGATGAATGAATGCAGGACATATGTAGATAGATTTAAATATGAAACAAAATATATAACTTATGGATTTCAGTATTACATATCTACTATTTATTTTAGATTTAAATTCCCGCCTAGATCTAGCTAGCGTGTGAGAATGTGAAAGCAAATAAATAAGGTCAGGTTCACTCATATGTAACAATAATAGCTACCTACCAAAGTCTTCGAAATCTAAGAAATACCTTTCGACAGCTGGAATTTGAAGTAGGTAGAGCTTATGAATTTTATACACAATATTGTAATGATAAACAAATTACTTCTTAATGTATTGCCTTAACGGCACGCTATTGGTTGCTTTAAATCGTAGGTATGTATGTACGTTTGTACAACGCTATATGTGTATAAAAATTAAGATATTTCTTAGATTTGCAAATCTATTATGTATAGCTAAGAACCATATGAGAGGGTGTTGTAGAGTAATATTATCACAAAATAGTAATCAAATAAGTTTATATATATTGATTTCTTATGTTAACGCGAATACCACACATTGAAATAAAACTAATCTTACGGATTTTATCCCGTTTATTATACTTTTTTCTTAGATTTCGAAGCAAGAAATAACTAAATATGAGGGTACCCCGGTTCAAACTCTACTACTCTAATTCTCTTCTTTATCATAATTGGTCCTATTGGTCTGCAAACCCTCCCTTATTCGGTGACCAAGGTTTTCATGGACCAGAGAGAAACTCTCGACCACGCGATCTTGCAACGCTTTACTCACAGAGCGCACGCTTCGCAAAATATTATCGACCAATCCATTCCTCTCCGCAGGTGTGATTTCATTAACATACAAGTCACGTGCTTGATCTAAATTAATAGAGTCGTCTTGAGAGATCTCAATCAATTCAACTCTATTACCCTCTATGTATGGTGCCGGACCTTGGAATGAATTGGGGTAGTAATTAGGTATATCTTTTCCGTTTTCTCCTACAGGAGGCACTCCATCGCGATTGTAAGGGAAAGCCTTCGCTTGGAATGGACAGTTTACAGGTATGTTCAAAAAGTTTGCTCCTAAACGAACGAACGTTAAGCCTAAACGTACTAAGTCTTAGCGTAGAGTTATTTTCTCTATGGTACTAAACGTCGCCCAAATATCCCTAGAAATCTTTTCGGTTTTTTTTCCAAATTTATCTGCGACATAAATTAGGCAGGCTGGCAATAATGTCTCTGTAGCCGATTGGCCACCCCTAAAAAAGAAGAAGAACAAATTAGACAGAACTGCCGACTTTATGGTACTGGGTATAAATAATTTATTATTTTTTAGCAAGCATCAAAAAAACAGGTTTAATTAAAAGTTTGACGTCCACGGATACGAAAATGACTATCGTGTAAAGTAGCATAATAAGGCGTAACATGAAAAAGCAGACACGCCATTTTCATATCATCATGTCACATCCATTATTTTATTTATAATGGTGTATTTATTGAAAGTTTTATTGCTATTAATTACTTGACATTGTGCAAAATACCCGCTAAGTTGCGGGTGTGGCCATATTCATATCCATTTTATTTCATCGCATCTCATTTCGTAAAGAAAGAAGAAGAAGAAGGCGTAACATTAAGTAGTGCTAAATATACGAGGATCACCAATAGCTGATAATAACATTCCACAAAGAATAAATTAAAATAATTTTAATTTAACAAAAAAATACAACAGAATGCAGGGAGAAACGTTATAGACTCGAAAAAAATTAACCATTATGTCAGGTAAATTACTCTCCAATTTATAATGTACGCGCGATTCAATGTACAGAAAGAGTTTTTTTTTCTTGTAGTAACCGATTAAAACTCTACAAATTGTATTTATTTTACCTACAATCCATATCCTCTATGTATTATCTTGCCCCTTGCCCATTGGCCGGCCGAGCCTTTAGGCCCCTGCATATCTCTCACATACGCTCGAAAAATGCCTAAGGGTGCTGTCTGTGGGGCTCACTACTCACTACCTCCATGTTTATAAAAATACCATCTATAGAACAACCGACCACGGTGCTGCTGAGCTCCTCATACAGCCAGCCAGAGAATCCTGGGGGTAGTCAGCCCCCCCCCCCCCCCCCCCCGCCGCACGCTACTTTTCGGTCTATACAGCCCTGACAGCGAGGCCGCCCACTTATTAAAATGTACTGCTCAAAAACGTAAAAGATCTATTTAGAAAGAGCAACCATGGAGTTTCTTGCCCGTTCTTCTCCATAGGAACGGCATTCCGAACGGGTGGTAAAGTTGTAGCTTAGCATTTTGTAACTGTATACCAGCATTTAAATTTCATTTCAACAATTTCACCAGGAAGTATCATCTCCATGTGAAGTTTTTCTTCCACAGCTTTTTATATAAAACCGAAATCGAAGGTCTTTGACGGATTACGAAAACACGCATACTTAGAGACTTGCTGTCTGTGTAGTATCAGTTAGTATGAGGACAGGTGTATGAAGTCTATCGGTAGGTCATGAAGATAACATATTCCCGAAAAAATATATTTTATTAGATGTGTTATATAATAGGTATACGTATAATACTAAGTGCACAGGGAAGCAGTACTGTATCAAAGAAAAATAACATTTTTTACAAATTATAAATGTCGTGACTTGCAAGCCCCTATTCATATAAAATATTTTAAATTATTTTTCTTACACTTATAAATATATATTTTTTCCTCCTCCTATCTCCTAGTCAATTTCGTTGTAAAGCCCGCAAACCAAGGTCGATAGATTTTAATTATTATTTAAAAAGTAAAACTTTAATTAACTATTGAAAAATAACAAAGTACAAATAAAATAAAACATCATCATTTACACTATAGCTGCAAAAAAATGCAATGCACTTTTTAACATAAATAATCTCTCGATTTAGCTCAAGCAATCCAAACGATTAAATATAAAAATCAAATGTTTTTTTCTTTAAATCACAAAAATCTGTCAGAAATTAAACAAACCCAGGTCCGATCACTTATAAGTTTCAACCATATAAAACATGTTATAAAAAAAAACAAATAAAAAAAAATACAATCATGATTTTTATCAACCATGCTGCAATCCTTCCCTAATTTGATGACCAAGATCTTCATGAACCAGAGAGAAACCATTGATCGCTCGTTCTTGCAATTCTTTGCATACAGAGCTCAAACTCTGTAAGGCATTCTTTACAAGTCTATTCCTCTCATCTGGTGTCATCTCATTAAGATAAAAGTCACGTGCTTGATCGAAATTATTGGAATCGTCTTGAGATATCTCAATCAGTTCCACTCTATTTTCCTCTTTGCAAGGCTCTGGGCCATGGAATGAATTGGGGTAGTAATTAGGTATATCTTTTCCATTTTCTCCTACAGGAGGCACTCCATCGCGATTGTAAGGGAATGCCTTCGCTTGGAATGGACAGTTTACAGGTATGTTCAAAAAGTTTGCTCCTAAACGATGATACTGAGCGTCCCTGTAAGCCAATCGACGGGCTTCGAATACTTTATCGGGCCCACCTTGAATACCTGGGACCATGTTCGCAGGACTGAAAGCTAGTTGTTCGATTTCAGCAAAATAATTAGTAGGATTCTTGTTCAGAACGAATCGCCCAAATTTCCGTAAAGGATATTTGTCTAAAGGCAATATTTTGGTTACGTCGAAAACGTCGAAGCCAGCGGTTTTGACGTCACTCTCAGTTAACACTTGAACGTAACAGGTCCAACTAGGGAACTTTCCGAGCGCTATAGCGTTGTACAAATCTCTAGATGCATAATCCGGATCGTTGTTGGCTTTCTTCGTAGCTTCTTCCGATCGCAAGCTCTTGACGCCCGCGTCGGGGGTGAAGTGAAATCTAATGAAAAACTTCTCTCCGTCCTTATCAGCAACTTGATATGTGTGGATTGCATAGCCAGGCATATGACGGTAACCACCTGGGATTCCTCGGTCCCCAAAAAGGAATACGCTCAGAAAGAAGGTTTCGGGACGTAATGTCAAAAAGTCCCAGAACACGTTTGTATCTATTAAGTTTGTCGCTGGGTTTCTTCCCTTAGCGTGAACAAACGAGGGAAAAAGTATAGGATCTTTAATGCCAAACATGGGAGTGTTGAATCCAACAATATCGAAGTTGCCGTCTTCCGTGTAGAACTTCAGTGCAAAACCCCTGGCGTTTCTCAAACTATCACTAGTTCCTCTCTCACTTTTCACTATAGAAAATCGCGCTGCAATAGGTGTTCTCTTACCAACTTTACTGAACACCTTAGCTTTACATATATCTGATATATCGTCAGTCACCTCGAAGTAACCGAACGCTCCTGCGCCCTTGGCGTGAACCACCCTTTCCGGTATTCTTTCACGAACAAAATGGGTTATTGTATCCATGAAGTGTTCATTGACCATTAGACTTTTGTTTAGAGTAACGATATCTCCATAGTCGATGGGTGCACCGTTCGCAGTTGTCATTGTACCCACAGCGTCCTGTAAAAGAAATATATTATGTAAAAATGGTGCACATAAGAATTGATGTTGTGGTTTGTAGTCCATTTTGGTTTGGCCTTAATCCGTGCCTTTGGTGTATGAAATTAACTCAAGAGCATCACAAGCTAATAGACTTCTGCTGAGATAGTAACAGAAGAGAGAGAGTTACGACTTAGGAATACGATATAGGAAGACACTATAAATATCTTACGGATGTTTTATTCCTGAATATGATGATCTGGTTATCTGCTGGATCTTCATACATCGCCGAGACCACAGACATTAGCACTAGTAGCAAGCCACATTGGAATCGGGAATCCATGTTGAATACTTGATTTCCTTGTTTCGTTAGCCGAGTGGTAGATGGCGTATCAGCGTCCCTGCCTGACGGTGGGTGGCGAGGATCTGATCCCGGGGACGGAGTCCAGTTTGGAATGTCTCCCTTAGAAATTCTTTAATCACTGGAACAGGCCTAGAAGTATCATTATACAAATCATTCACAGCAGGTAGTTATTATAAAATGAAGTTAGAATATAGAGAACTCAATTATTTTTTTTTAATTTGCGCTCAAAAAGCACACTTGTATTTTTTTAAGAACATTTCCAAATTCTTAATTCATATATTAAAAAAATATATAACAAATCCGCTAAAACCACAGGTTCAGAGGTAAGTTAGCCCTTATACCTGTATAGTCATTCAAGTCAACAGAAGATTACCCACTAATTAATATATAGACTTGATGTCTTTTTTCAGGAAAAAAATAGTCTAAGTTTCCTTTTTAGCCGACTTCCAAATAAGGAGGAGGTTCTCAATTTAGTTGATTTTTTTTGTTTAACGCGTTAACCACGTGGACGAAGTCGCGGGTAACAGCTAGTAAGCAGATAAGATGTTGATTATATTTTAAGATAATTCTAAAAATAATTCAAAAAAGCTAATAAATACATTTTAAACTTACCTCTGCCAGCTACTGACGAGGGTTTGAAGATACTACAGCAACCATATAAGTGAAAAGATCCTTATATAGATACTCTCATATCCTAATCGCGTACAATCAAAATAATTATTTTTTTATGAATTAAGTTGTTATTAGGTACTTGTACCTACGAATAAAGATACTAACTTTAACCTGTAATTTCGTCCGCGTAATTTGGTGGATATCTTTGCTACTTAAGTTTTGATGCCGAGTATTTGCTATAGCTATGTTTAAGACATTCAGCATTTTATCTATTACGTTCTTCTTTTTCTTTTTTATGTTGCCAATCGGCAACAGAATTGTGGCATTTTTGCCAGAGTCAAGTCACATGTTTCGTCGGTTTTATTCATAGGTACTTATATAAGTACCTCTGATGATAATAATGATGTTGATGGTGATGATGAACTGAATCCCCTACCCCTATCAGTATAGCTGTGTATACTTTACAAAAAAATGCCAGACATCTTGAGAGAGCTCGGAAAGCCAGGCTATACTGTTTTATTCTATTTTCCTTTACTCGTGCACTCGTTTTTTTATAATATCTTCAATGAACCAGACATATTTGATATACTACCAACCTGGGAAAGTTAACTATGAATCTCGCACTTGAGGTACTGAGGTAACTTAACATTAACTATTATGTACGTAATTACGTATGTATATATAATACTTTTTATTTTATGTTGTCACGAAATATGAAAAACTAGTGCTTTTAAATTTGTAGACATTGGTGTATAAGTACTCAGTTATGTTAGATTGTTGACATTAAACTCTAATATGAATGTTGAATTCCGTCAAAAATAATCAGGTTCCATTTAGAAAAGTATAATTTTAATAAGTTTTATTTTAAGATTTTAGTAATTACTTTTCTCCAAACCAACATTGTTGTATATCTTCTATACATATAAATAAAATTGGAGTGTCTGTTTGTAATATTAAAATAACCGCTTTTTACTAAGTGCATTTAGATGTATACACGTTACCTATACCGAAACAACATTTTTTACAATTTTTGTCTGTCTGTCTGTCTGTCTGTCAGTCCGTCTGTCTGTCTGTCTGTCTGTCTGTTTGTTCCGGCTAATCTCTGAAATGGCTGGACCGATTTTGACGGGACTTTCACTGGCAGATAGCTGATGTGACAAGGAGTAACTTAGGCTACTTTTATTTTAGAAAAGAAAATAGGATCTCATGAAAAAAAATTAAAACCAATGTTGCAGCGCAGCGCCTGATTAAGTTTGATAGCAACAACCTGCAATGCGTCCCGCGGGCTCAGAATGGGCGAGCAGGCTGTTGTCAACGGTTGTCTTTGTTAAATACCACGCGGACGAAGTCGCGGGCAACAGCTAGTATTAGTACTAAGTTTATAATGTTGTTATTCGACTGGAGGTCATTGTATCATCATAAATGAAGGTAGGTAAGTTATATTATACCACCTATACTGGGTGTAAGAGGCATGTTAACGAATACTTGGGTAAAGGTTACACTTTTTGCCTAAATATATTCAGGTATATATAAGGTTATCTAGTCATCATTTATGTGGAAAGTCATGAATTACAAATGTTTTTTTTTGAGAAGAATATGGAGAACATGGCGGACTTTGAGAACAGTGTGATACCTTTCAAGATAAAACGAACCAAAAAAATAAAACGATACATAGGAAAGACTGTGACCCGCCCCACAGAGTCACCACAAGCAAGGGCATGACAACTTCATTATCACAGAGACAATTAAAAATAAAAAGTTATAAAGAAGGAAAGCGAGGAATAAGCCAAGATTCGCTACAGTTTTACATACCTACATAGTACCTAGTTAGGTGTATAAGATATAAAAAAAATGTGTAAAATATTTTAACTCACGAATCAGTAAGTTATATGAATCACGTTGATGTACAAATAATTATGTGAATGATGTTTGTTTTTTTTTCTAAACAAGGCGGCCCAGTAATGTTCGGCCATGAGCTCAGTACTTGGTGTCATTTTTTTAATGTCAAATATATTGATTTATTGCTTTGGGATTATTACAAGTGTCTTTATTACTTACTGTTGGCCCTTTTAAAATGTTTTACACTATTATGTTACATGTTATATAATTGAATTTATTGCTATATCATGCGCTAATGACACACAGTGTTGTGAGTATCATTCGTTACTATGTATTGAGGTATTACCTAATTAAACAATGAAAATAATATCATGAATACTAATTATTTTAACAGATGCGTCTTTTGAATTATACTTACTTACATACGTGTACCCCCTATTGAAAAATACGGACATATTTGGAACAAAATAAATATTTGAATACCGAAAGAACAAAAAACGTTACCGTAAAAAAAAGGCTGAATCCATGGAGTTCATGACCCCAATGACCCCACTGCCTCACCTAGACATTGGACTGGACATTACGAAATTAGAATATTCCGCAGCCGAATATTTCTACTAACTTAGCTTAGATCGCAGAAAATCGCCTGACTGAACTAGCACTTCACTACGTCCCTAAAAACGTACCCATTCAAATGGGGGAAGTCAAATCGATTCGCGAGAAGATAGGAGAAAAAATATTTTGATATCTAATTAAAATATTTTTCCACCCATTGATGCATAGTTGTTAGATATAGCCATGTCGAAGTGAAGTGAAATCTATGAAGATTGTATAGAACGTGACAATTTATAAAATAAAAACATTTATAATACTCACCTAAGTATAAGATTAATTTTAAAATAGAAAATAAATACGGTCCCACTTTAAGCAAGCTTGTGTTATGGGTACCGTACAATGGACTGAGGGCGAACTCAGTATATAATACTTATATACATATGAAACATCCATGACTCTGGTACAAACATTCGTGCTCATCACACAAGGCTTGTATCCCTACCAGGATTCGAACCCGGGACCCTCGGCGCAGAAAGCAGAGTTACTACCACTGCGCTAATCAGGCCGTCGTCGTCAAAAGAATTACATGATCATTTGAACCTTTTCACCTTTATTTTTAATACCTACAATCTGTATAAAAAAACAACAAAAGCCAATTGTTTTGATAATTGTATGGAGCAAACAAAATATTATTTTGGTTGATATTACTACAACCTTCTGTAACCTCTTAATTGTACACATACCTAATTACGTACCTAACACTTAGATTAAGATCACATATTTTTGATTTAATTTCGTGACATTTGGAGTGTTCGTTAGGGTACAGGGGGCGTACTACGACCTCTTATTGCCAGGCAGGATATTACACTGCCCGGCCGTTTTATATTTTAACTGAATGATAAGTAGGTACATAATTAAGTACATACTTATTACCATTGAAAAAACTATCATTTTTCCCATCGTTGTCCGTAAAAAATACCTCCAAAGAGGCATAGTATTAGGTGTTTAGCTGGAGCTTATTATATATTTAACATGATACAGATGACAAGTTTAAGGCCAGCAAGTGATCTGCCTGGAAATAGGTAATATGTATTTATGTAGATACAAGAGATTAATAATTACAGCGCCATCTATCTGAACGGGCAACCACTTGATCCCGTTATAGCTTATATCTAACATAGCTTATAATAAATTATACCCACACAAAGTGAATGGGTAACCATAAGTTAAAACTCACAGAAATTAAGTCGTTAAAAAACCGTATCAAAACCCGTGAATAGGCTTATCGAGTTACGGGTCTTGTCCTCATTGCCACATGATCACTGATCCAGATGAGTGAGTTTCAGAGACATGACTTTTTCATGATACTTTACGCTAGTTAATATTACACATAACGCTAGGCCAATAGATAATATCTCTATGCGCTATTTCACAATTTTTCTGTCGACGACAGCGTGACTTTTGGTTTTTTCTTTATGTATGACACTTGTATGTCATTTATTTGTCAAATGTCAAAGTACTTGATTTTTTATCTGTTCTTAGTTCCCAAAAATAAGAAAAGCGTCAAATCGTCAATAAAATTCTATTCCACGTTTTATTATCCTTATTTTCAAATTAAAACCATAAAACATTAAAATGCTAAATCCTTGAGTTAATTATCATTGTTAGGCGTACTCAGATAGATTCATAGTATTGATTGTGTTCATTGAAAACTAACCAAAAATGGCAAGGTCGCCAAAGGATGATACGATATACAATGATATGAAGCATAATACATGGAATTACCACGGCGAAACCGCAGAGAACCGTACGCCAGGCCCTCTGAACGAGAGGAAACAGTCGCCGATCTCACCGAGCGCGAGCGTCATAAACGACAACAGTATGTACGCCCAGAGCTTTGGAAACGATGTTTATATGAACAAACACGCTTACAACGTGCAATCAGGTGACGCCGCCGTTAGCCAAGACGAGCAGATACCGTTCAACAGTGTGCCCACGCCACCCCGTGCCACCCAGAATTACGGTAATGCTATGCTAAAACTGAGCAACGGCCAGCTTGTGCGTGTGTTTTACGATGAGAATAACCAGCAGCTCATCTTCCCCATGTCCGGCCAGTATGAGCTGTTTAACCACAATCCCGGACTGCGTGATATTCCCTTGCAAATGCCCCAGCCATCCCATATGTTCACATTGAACCAGGACTTCTCTATGAATAATAATGTTCACATGCCTGTGACCAACATGAATCAGACTGTATTCCAGGATAGTGTCAGCAGTCAGTCCCCAACATCCAATTTCCTGAGAGATCTTTTGGGAAATTTAGAGCCAACCTCCACTGGCACATACTCACCATTTGGTCAAAACTATCCGCTTAATCACCCAGATGCACTGAATCTCAATATACTTTCAAACAACTCTGTTTTGGAGTCTCCAAAGAACCAGCCAGTAAAAGCAGAAAATTCTCCTAAAAGGAATGAAAACAGTCCACTAGCTGATACAAGCACTAAAAAGCGAATTGTGGCTGAAGTGAAACCGATGCGTCCCACATACTCGGATGTGTTGGCTAAGAATACGAAGAACACTCCACAAAGCGATTGTGCACGTAAGGTGAGACCCCAAAATGTTGAAACAAAAGCTGTGAACAATAAAACTAATGCCAAACCAGAGAAAGCTGTAAACATCAAGCATGATGAAAGCAAACATAAACATGAGAAAAAACATAGCAACACTATATCTTCAGGCAGTGATTCTGGTGATATAAACACAGACGATAATGAGAAACGTCAGAAGCCAAACAAGAAGTCTAAGAATAAACGCAGCAACATCTCTCGTAAATGGTCATCTTTGGATGATATAACTAATGAAGAAGATGCCAACTATTCCCACAACAATGAAAGTCAATTTGTCTTCATTGAGAACCCAGAGAAACCATTGAAGAAGGAGAAGAAATGTGATATTAAACCTAAAAGTGTTGACAAGAGCGCAGCAACTGAAGATGAGTTCAAGATTGACGAGGATGATGACCAATCACAATTTGTTATTCAAGATGGCCAGAATGAGTCTGCTAAGGCTAAGAAAAAGAAAGATGGTCGTACCTATCATAAACCAACGAAACCGGTGCAGGATAAAAAGAAGACAGTCTCTAAATTAAGGAGGAACAAGCCTGGGTACTTGGGTATGGCTCAAAACTATCTGGAGCACTGGGGCGGAGCGACTTGGAAGGCTCTTGTTTGGTTTATGTATCTGCTCTCTGATATATGCCGCATGAGTTTTCATTTGTCGTTTGACCTGTAAGTTTTAATTCCAACTACTGTATAATATAATCTTCGAACCCTAGGTTGTTTTTGGATGCAGTGGGTGATAATAGTACTTTAGTCTGACTCATCATTGTCAGAAGCTTATCAATGTTACCCCCTATGAAATGATTAGTAGTTTGTGTGGATCAGTTTTATGATCCATGTTTTCAAAAAGTTTAATATTTGGACCATAAAACCTGAACATGTAATCTTAAAAAAAGTGGGAAATGAGACAAATGCCTGTGCTAACAAGTGTAAAAATATATTAATAAGAAAATTCTCTGTTAAACAAATATCTGAAGTCATCATGTTTCTTCCATGTTACATTATCCTTTCACACTACTAAGCATATGGGGCCTATAGAACAAACAAACACAAAATGACACCTATACATGCAAAAATATCCTCAATATAATAGTCATGGCTCAGTAACAGCCATATATTATTGTAGATGATTAAATATTGTACCTCCATATGTGGTCAGCCTTACAAGGAAGTTGATTGGTTAACACATTCTAAATATAGAACATTAGATACAATGCATATTGGCCACCAACGGTCATTACACTCAGAGGAATGTAATCTAAAAAACGATAACAAGCTTAAGTTAATGCATAAAGCCAGTCCAATCACCTATCATCAATAGAGGCTAATGTGCCCCGGATCGCACCCATATTTCGCCGATTGTATATGCGGACTTAAATTAATAGGAGCAAGCCAATTGCTATATACAATACTGGGCATGCTACCCCACAAAGCAAGGCACGCACTCCTGCACGTAGATATATGCCTTCCCAGTACAGCAACTAATAATCATCATAAGAAATGAGATTCGATCTTAGAACCATGTACCAGCCTGCAAGACAGTTCAGAATCAGAATATTTTTTATCCATGTAAACCATTAAGCACAGTACTTATGAATCGTCAAAAAAGTTACAAAATGCTAAGCTACAACTTTACCACCCGTTCGGAATGCCGTTTCTATGGTGAAGAATGGGCAAGAATCTCCATTAATTCTTAATTTCTCTACCCACAGATGCACATCGGTATTCACCCAAACGTACGTGAGCTCCCAAGCCGTGTGGCGCAGCAGCAAGGAGTGGTTGGCCAAATGCAAGGACAACAAGTACTTGCTCTATATTGATAGAAAATTCGGACACACCAAACTAGGATTTTGGAGGAAGCTGAAATGGTTTAAAAAGGGTGAGTATAACTATTATCACGACTGAGCACAGTGTACTAACACAATTAAGTCATCGTTAAATCACAGTTGCATCGTAATTCATACATGACAGTTCTATATACAAGAATATTAAAAAATCTATAACATGGGTTCTTGGCTACTATTTAATTTGATGTTTCAATAATAGGTACTAACTCTTTGATGACGTACTTTAAAATAATTTCCAAATGTATTACCCCCGTTATAGAACGCTCGTTTGCGACTATAAATTCGGGGATATATTATATCTAAGTAATTAATTTATTTATGTATATACTCCGATCAACAGAAGCTGAAACGGACAACGGGAATGACTCTACAAAATTGAATGCGAACATACCATTGCCAGCCACTGGCGAGGAAGCTATGAAGAGACTGCTTGCATGCAAGGGGAAAGATCCTTATAGGTAACTACTCGGCTGTTGCTAGCCAAACGGCACCCTTGGGTCTATCTGCGTGCATGCTTTTATTATCCAAAATCTAGCCTTATTTATATAACTTTTTTTACAAAGAGAGAGAGAATGTAGTCTTTATTCCTTTAAAATGGCCTAGGTAGATATTTTGCCAATGTAAGGAACAAATAATTCATAGAAATACTAATTGGGAGATTCTAAGCGGGCCTGATCCAAAGACTAGGCCTAATAAACCCCCGCTAATCCTATCAGTAAAGTGAGGATAGAATAGAGGATACTTTACTGGCAAATTACTGAACTTCTTGGGAGAACTTGAAAAGTAAAGTTTCACCATTTTGCTTCGTTTAGTTGTTTACAATATATTCTGTATACGTTGTGTCAAACTGTGAAACAGATTAGACATTATATTTTGCACCAAAATTAGACATTATATTTCAAAGACACACATTTCCACGAAATAAAATAAAATTGATAACTTATAGTACACAACTAAAAGAATATACCTATTATCAGTAAACATAATTATATTAATAATTGGCAACCCTTTTGGTTTTTAAACATTATCTTCCACTAAATATGAGCCGGAGTGTTTTGATCTTTTAAATCAAAATTGAGTCAATAGTCGAGTGAGTATTATATTATATCTATCAACGTTGTTTGGTGAAGGAAAACGTCGTGAGGAAACCTGCATGTCTGAGAGAACCCCTCGAAAGATGTGTGAAGTGCACCAACCTGCACTGGGCCAGCGTGGTGGACTATGCCCAGCAGTGAGACTTTAAAAAGGGCTGGTATTATTATTATTGACGGCCTGATTAGCGCAGTTGGTAGTGACTCTGCTTTCTGCGCCGAGGGTCCCGGGTTCGAATCCTAGAAGGGACAAGCTTTGTGTGATGAGCACGAATGTTTGCACCCGAGTCATGGATGTTTAATATGTATATAAGTATTATATACTGAGTTCGCCCTCAGTCCATTGTGCGGTACCCATAACACAAGCTTTGCTTAATGTGGGACCGTATAGTTGGTGTGTTCGTATGGCGATATTTATTTTTATTTATTTTTATTTATTATACAACGTCGTGTGCGCAGCATCCTAGGCGTGAGCGTGTCGTGCACGGACGAGGAGATCAAGCGCTACTACCGGCGGCAGGCGTTCCTCGTGCACCCCGACAAGAACCAGCAGCCCGGCGCCGAGGAGGCCTTCAAGATACTGCAGCACGCGTTCGACCTCATCGGAGAGCCGGTCAGTGTAGAACCCTTGGTGCATTAGTGTTGTGAAAACATGAGTGCTGGGCCCCAAGTCTGCTAACACAATCGATTCTTAATCGATCAGCAACCGCATAGTAACTGTCACTTTTGACAGATAGTGTATGCGATGTCTGTCACAAGTGACAGTTACTATGCGGTTGCTGTTCGATTATGAATCGATTGTGTTAGCAGACTTGGGGCCCTGTAAAAATAAACTCGCGGTTCCTTGTAATATATCCTTAAGTAATTTAAAATAACCATTACTATTTCAATATAAAATAGGTTAAGCCACTTTATCCATATAGCGTGATTCAAAACGAGTATACTAACCTTCTAACTTGCTCTTCCGTAGCCCACTTGTGATTATTAGGTGAAGTCAAAATTTCGATATGACTATTTTAAAAAATGAATTTTGTTCCCTACAAAATGATATTTATATTTTTTTGTGACCAGTCTTTTTTTTAAAATTTACGTATATAAATTGTTTCCTCGCATAATGATTGCTAAAGCGAACCTTTTTGAAACACAGTATATATCTAATACACTGACCTGTCCTACTACTCGACTTGATTTACATTACAAAATGATAACTGACAACTACTTTTTATACCGATCTTCAGCTCCTTCCCATCGTCTTCGGAACTCGGAAATTTGACATTACTATTGACCAATATTTCTTAAAAAAAACACCAGTTAGGATTTGAATTTCGAACAGTCATGAGATCGCTAACAAACACCAGTCACGATTTTGAATTTCGAACACTCGAGAGGTGGCTTTCACCATGATTAAAAATAATGTTGTACCAGGAGCGTCGCGAGGCGTACGAGCGTCGCGCGCTGGAGTCGCGCCACGTGGAGGCCGCCTGGAGCGAGCTCAGCCAGCTGCTCGCACAACTGCACGACAAGATGGAGTTCGCGGCCAATACCATCAGGTAAATGAATAAATACCATCAGGTAAATAAATAAATACCTTCAGGTAAATATATAAATACCATCAGGTAAATGAACATCGTATATATAAATACCATCAGGTAAATGAACATCGTATATCACGACAAGATGGAGTTCGCGGCCAATACCATCAGGTAAATGAATAAATACCATCAGGTAAATAATAAATACCATCAGGTAAATAAATAAATACCATCAGGTAAATAAATAAATACCATCAGGTAAATAAATAAATACCATCAGGTAAATAAATAAATACCATCAGATAAATAAATTAATAAATACCATCAGATAAATAAATACTATCAGGTAAATAAATAAATACCATCAGGTAAATAAATAAATACCATCAGGTAAATAAATACTATCAGGTAAATAATAAATACCATCAGGTAAATAATAAATACCATCAGGTAAATAATAAATACCATCAGGTAATAATTCCGACTAACACAGTACCATTATGTTGATACACAGTACACAACACATGCAGTGATAGCCAAGTTAGTAGAACGCTTGCCTCGGTAACGAGGATCGCGGGTTCAAACCCCGGCTCGCACCTCTGGGATTTCTGGATTTCGTGTGCGAATCTCATTGTCAACCATGATTATCACTTGCTAAATGGTGAAGGAAAACATCGCGAGGAGACCTGCATGTTTGAGAGAACCCCTCGAAGGGCGTGTGAAGTCCGCCAACCCGCACTGGGCCAGCATGGTGGACCTTGCCTAATACCCCTCGCATTGAGGGGAGGCCCGTGCCCAACAGTGAGACATCAAAAGGGCTGGTATTACTATTATTTATTATGTTAAATGGGACTCAGTTGTGTGGGCATCCATTACATGAATGATATATTTCAGATGCACGAACTGCGGCCGGCGTCACAAGCGCGTGCTGACGGACCGGCCGTGCTACGCGGCGCGCTACTGCGTGCAGTGCAAGATCAGACACTCCGCTAAAGAGGTGGGCACTTCCACTACCACTTCCTAGCCTTGACTTCTAGGATTTTTTATTCAATTTAATGTGATTGCAGCTTTGTTTATTATTAGACAATGTATCAGGAATCTATCTACGTAACTAGTTTTCGGACGGCGAAAGTAACTGATGACGCGATGTTTGGTAGAAAATTCAGACATAGCACGTCACTTTATAAATATTGTGCTCCCTGGGATGTCGACGCATAAAAGTAGCTGATTTTTTTTTATTTTCGTTCGCAAAATTTTATTTTTCCTTATGGAAATTGTGAACCATTATACTGCTTAGTTACGAACCGTGTAAATATCACAATTTATTAAAATATACTAAATATACCCTCAAATTTATACACGTTTGATAAAGTTATAAAACGTCTATAAATTCGGGGGTTAAAATACATATTCTTACAGTAGTTTTTATAACATAATGTTGGTCGGATGTTTATAATATTTTACTTAAAAAGAATTAAATCCGCTTACATTAAATACAGAAAAAATTAAACCCGCCTGTATTACAGAAGCTAGAAATACCACTGGCTCTCCATGAAGAGGTTTTCTTCATCAGACTTTGGGAGAGGTTAAGAGTTATTTTGGTTGAAATACGTTTGTTCCCCAGGGCGACATATGGGCGGAGTCTAGTATGATGGGGCTCCTGGTCATGTACTACGCGTGCATGGACGGCGCCGTCTACCAGATCACCCAGTGGGCCAGTTGTCAGGTGAATATGCCACATCAATAATATGAGGTGTCACAAAAATTGTTTAAAATATTTTAACCAGTGAATCAGTAAGTTAGGGAGAGTTCAAGTATTACGTAACGCAATTTTTGGATATTTTTTGGCGCCCCCCTCCCGCCCTTGTCACGCATCGTAACGTTTCAGAAGTTCCCCCCCCCCCCCCAAATTCGTTACGTAATACTTGACCGCTCCCTTATATGGATGACGTTGATGTATAAAATATTTGTGTAAACGATTTTTGTTTTTTTTTTTAAACAAGCCGATCCAGTAGCGTTTGGCCGTGCGCTCATTACAGGATGTATTTTTTTTAAATGTCTTATATTTAGATTTATTTATTTGGGAATGTTATCTTTATAACTTAATGTTGCCTTGTTAAAATATTTAACACTATTATTGTTACGCCTTATATAGCTATCTATACTATTATGAAGCCGTTATGCTTCTGTAAACCTTGTGTCCTAATGCGCATATCAAATTAAACCTTATATCACTGAACAGGTAAAGCCAACACTTTAACGTGTTAATTTTCAAACACTATTAAAATGAAATTAATCTCCCCTACGCCTATTAGTAAAGCTGTGGATACTTTTCTGAAAATTTACTTGACATCTTGGGCGAAATTGACAAGTCAAGTTGTACTATTTCATTGAAAATTCCCTCACTTGTGCACATTTGTGATCACATAATGGTAAATATCTCACCAATATAATATATTACTTTTAAAAATAAACTTACTCTCTCCAATATAAAAAAAACAGACAACCTCATTGTTCAACTTTCCGCCAAAAAGTCAACCAAGGGGACCAACATATAGACTACCTCACTGTTCAACTTTCCGCCAAAAAGTTGACCAACATATTTTTAATCTCGTGCGTTTTGTACAGAAAAAGAATCTAAAGCAGCTGAGGCCCGATTGCCACGTGGTGCAGTACCGGATCGTGCTGGGGAACAAGGCGGCCGCCGCGGCCGACATCAACCAGCGGCCTTCCACCGGGTAAGCTCACCACACACGACTAGACTTGCCAACTGATGTTAGACGGCCTTATTAGCGCAGTGTGGTAGTGACTCTGCTTTCTGCGCTGACATGCGAAGTCTGCTAACACGTACAGCGCTGGCGTGATAGACTATGGCATTAATTCCTCTTGCAGGGAGGGGAAGGTCGTGTCCAGCTAATTATTATCACACAACCCTTACTACATATTCATAAGCACGTCTGTTTTCTGCTTGCAGACACGATCCTAATCTCGAGGAGTTCCTCAACAACTTCTACAGCAAGTCCGGTGTGCCTGCCAACGCCGCCGGCGCTAAGCAGCCGCCGACCGACCCCACAGATCCGAAGAAACGACGCAACAAGAAACCAAAAGCCTAAACCACAAATCAGCCTCAGAAAAAAAATAACAAAATAAATCCGATCTGTCAAATAGACAGGCGTGGATTCGCGCGCTATTTCAAATGCCGAACTGAATGGCCCGGTTCACATCATCAATCAGGATCACGATACTGGAGTCATGACACTTGAAATCCTGTAAAGTGTCATGATAACTGTCGCAATATGACTCGTGTGATACATGTGATAGTAGTGATAGTGTGAACGGCGCCATTTGGACCGAGTTGATCACGCCTACCCGATTCGTACTGTGAAAACTTGCCTTTTAAAAAGTAATCAAAGAAAATATAAAATTAAAGCAGACAAAATCTATAAAACTGTTTCTAAATAATGTGTGGCTAAGAAGACGCTTAAGGATTATAATTTAAGCGTTAACTAACTGAATGTGTATTGAAATGTTACTGACGTACCTACCTATTCGGGTGAGATAGCTTTTTAAAATTTTGACGAAAGCAATAGCATTAGAACTTTTTTTTTTCGCTAGAGTAATCATTTTTTTGTGTTATTTATTTAACATTTTATGATACCATATTTTGAGATTCTATTAGGGTTACGAATCTGTATGATCGCCGTGTCTGATGTTGGTAATGCTGACGCTCGAGTACCAACCTTATCAAATTACCTAACTACGATGTATTCTAATAAAATCATGTATAGCATCCGGCCGTAAATATTGCACGTCGACCTTTAGAAAGGGACTATCGGCTGGAGGCAAGAGTGAAAGAGATGACGCTCTACAAAGCCGATTTTTTTTCTATTGCCGATGTGCAATATTTATAGTCGGATATTGTACTTTATTTTTCATTATTATGTTGCCCCTTCTTCTGAATACATACTAAATTATAATCATACAAAATTATAGGGTAAACATGATGTCGACATATAAACTGGGTTCTTACTATTTTTTTTAATTTGCATTAAAATACAATTTATATCAGTGATATAGTTTTAAATAATAATTGACGGCCTGATTTGTGCAGTTGGTAGTGCTGGTTCTAAGAGCAAACTATTTCTTTATATACAAGTACTTTTTTTTAACCATGACGAGTACATAAACTTTAGTTTTTCACGGATAAATTGTATCGTTAACAATATGTATATATTTTTAAGCTACGAACAAAGGGTGGTTCTTAGTGCAACACGTATATTTTCTTTTGGTTTTGGAAAAATAAAGACCTGGCTTCGTTAATTATCGATCAACTTGTTTGGTTTATAATTGGAAAAGTTGACAAGCCGAGGTTCAGTGGTGGGTCCCTCTGTCCCCATTTGTTTATAAATTGATTTTCGCCAAGTGTCGCCGGCTAGTTCTACCAATTATTAAAAAAAGATAAAAGAAGTCTTCAAAGTAATTTGCTTCGGGGTTTAAAATATATTATTTCTCCGGATCTCAAATTTGAATTGCGTTCGGGTATTCAGCGGATACCATTCTACCCACATCAGACATGGCGTGGCAAAACATGAGTCATTAGATGTAATATGTGTTTTCATCTTCCAATTTCATGACAAAGCAATTTAATTCGATATAAAAGGTACTTTTATTATTTGTTCTTATAAATAAAATATTATATAAGTAATAAGATTCGTTTAGGCGGTGCAGCAGGATCTGCGCGTGCGTAATACTCTTACCCCCGAATCTATAGCAGTTTACAATTGCATTGCAAAGGCATTTTCACAAAAAAAAATGTTTTTTTAAAGCCGCTGTGAATTTCTATAAATTTGGGCTTTAAAATTTACATTGTATAAAGTCTTAAAATTCGCTTTAGACAACCACATAGTACAACATTGTTTGCATTCGTTGCATTATTATTAATAATAATCGTTATTGTATTTATTAATGATGATACACACGTGTGGACGGCACGATTGCAGAGGATGCATTAAATTGATTTATTTTGATTAACTAAAACACTTATTTTTATTACTTTTAAACTATTGTTTACATTATGACCTTCTCTGCAACTTTTAATTTTTTAAATGCGCTATTATAAATTGTCAGAAAGTATCTTTGCATAATTTTTGCGCTTGTATATCAAAACTTTATTGGGCCTCAGCAATTTGTTGAGTAATGGTAGTCCATAATCCTGTATGATGAGGTGATGTACAAATAGTGTAAAAAACTATTTTAAGAGATTAACGATTAGGCCATACCGATCAAGTTTATGTATACAATTGATGTGAAAATCGTGTTTGATATTTGTTTGGCCGTTTCATGGATGAAAAGTTTTTTTTTTAATCAAGCTTAAGTATAAAATCCGTCCTCTCGCTTCATCAGAGGGCCTCTGAATTTTTTTCTTGCCCGCATCCAATCAAGATCTTGCCCCGCCACTGGCCGTACGTGTTTACCACCCCTCAAGTATTGCCAGAAAAAAAACAGTATAGTAGACAGTATCCCTTAAGTATCCACCAATCATGGAGTTGCTATGATTGTTAGATACTCGATGGTATACTAACCCCTAAATTTACAGAAGTTTTATAACTTAATCACACGTCATATAGTACTGCGTACAAGAGTTTTGTGTAATACTGAAGGAACCTATGAACTTTTTTATTTCTGCAAATGTCATCTTTATAACCAGCCATAATGTTTTAAAAAGTGAAGTGAACTTACCGATTGCCATCTTAAAATAGTTTACACTGATTTTGTAAGACCTTATATAAAAAGATTATGACAATTTATAATAACGCAATTAAATATTGCACTATTGTTTTACTGCCTTTACAAGATTTGATCGGTTAATGTTAGGCTGGTGGAGAAAAGGTGGCCGCCCTAACGTTAATGTTGAGCCGGTGACGGAGAAATGGCCGCCCTAATGTTAATGTTAGACTCGTGGCGGAAAGACAGCCGCCTTAATGTAAATTTTAGGTTGGCGGCGAAAAGATGGCTGCCCTAATGTTAATGTTAGACTCGCGGCGGAAAGATGGCCGCGCTAATGTTAATGTTAGACTCGTGGCGGAAAGATGGCCGGCCTAATGTTTATGTTAGGCTGGTGGCGGAAAGATGGCCGCGCTAATGTTAATGTTAGACTCGTGGCGGAAAGATGGCCGGCCTAATGTTTATGTTAGGCTGGTGGCGGAAAGATGGCCGCGCTAATGTTAATGTTAGACTCGTGGCGGAAAGATGGCCGGCCTAATGTTTATGTTAGGCTGGTGGCGGAAAGATGGCCGCCCTAATGTAAATGTTAGGATGGCGCCGAGGAGATGGCCGCTCTAATGTTAATGTTAGGCTCGTGGCAGAAAGATGGCCGGCCTAATGTTAATGTTAGGCTGGTGGCGGAGAAATGGTTGCCCTAATGTTCACTGCGTAGGCCTTCGCGCTTCATGTGTCAATAAAGATGTGGAAATGTAACATGTATTTTTATTGTTCTAGAAAATCCGTTGAGCGCTTGATCCAAGCGCTTAACCGTGTAAAAATCCGTTTACCGTTGCATAGAGTATGTGTTTAATAGTCTGAAGGTCTATAAATTAAAATTATTATAATCTATACTCGCTCGCTCGCTCGCGTTAAGTTGGGGTTCGTTTGGATGAATAAAAAAATATAATTTTCGTAATATTTATTTATTTACATACCCTAATCAATCATAGCTTCGCCATCTTTGCTATCGTTATTAGTAACAATGCAGTTCTCGTAAGTCCACTTGGGGAACATACGTTTGTATAGATT
This sequence comes from Pheosia gnoma, assembly GCA_905404115.1. Taxonomy (NCBI): domain Eukaryota; kingdom Metazoa; phylum Arthropoda; class Insecta; order Lepidoptera; family Notodontidae; genus Pheosia; species Pheosia gnoma. The sequence continues at coordinate 8,741,303 of FR989899.1, read as the reverse complement.
GAGTAGCACTGTGTCTTGAGACTTGAGTTGACCGTCGAAAACACATTTCATGTGGCCATGCGTACCTGGAAAAAAAAACATTTTACATCAGTTAAATCAAACTCGGGAATAATATAATCTAACCGTACATTCCCAAATTCAGCAACGCATGTATATAATCGGTACCGTACAATGGGATTGGGGTCTGATTTTGTTCTGAATGCCATCATAGAGGTGGCTGTCAGTCTCAATTCATGATTTAATGCATACGAAACGTCAAATTTAGACTACGTGAACTTGTAATTTTTATTTAGAATAATTCTGTAATGGTACATAATACTGCCGTAAGAAGGCGCTGTAACACAATAGCCTGTAGCTTGTATATTATGTTACTTTTGTTGCTATAATTTTTCATTTGAAATTAACTCTACGCGAGAAGAGCAGAACAAAAATATACACCTATAACTTTCGTCGACCTATATGTACTAGCTATTAACGAGGGCAATAAAATCTCCACCCAACCGCACACGGGGCCCATCAGGATTTGATATTGACAGATGTTTTTAAGACAACGCCATCTATTGTGTGGTCTGACAGTCAGTTACTACCAGCGCCTCGCGGAAAATGTTAGCGACTCATAAAGAGCTTACACTGTGGCGCCCAGATTTGGAGAGCTATTAGGCGAAATATCGAGCTACGCTGTAATGTATGGAGATTGTCAATCTTGTATTTATATAAATCTATGATAATACTAATGTACATATTAAACAATCATGACTTAGGTACAAATTCGGGCTCTTATAGGTACACTTACCTAAAGGCTCCTTGATGTGTCCAGTGCGGCCATACTTCGTCCTGAGCTTGCACGGCTTGAAATATACCACATCGTCCCGGTTGAAGAACATGAATCTAATCACCGCAGACTTTTTGTGGACCTGTAATAAACATAACGAAACAAATTAAAAAGTGCATACAAATAATAGTTCTCCTAACCGAATTTCAGGCACAGTAGCCCGTCTCAACGAAGACTAGCTAACTATGCAGGATATATTGAATTGAATCCATCATATTAGTTTTCGTTACAAAGCCACTTACATACATATCTGTGTATAATGGCCGAGTTGTACCTTGTATGGATGTCCGGAGAGCACGATCCTCTTGATGATCAATCTATCAGGGTTGCATGACAGTAGCACACCTGTCGCAAGCAATTGCAGGTTAGTGTTCTTTTTCTCCTGTCAAAAAAAAATACCAATTTTATTATAACCATATCATTGACAGGAGTCACCTCCTATTACAATTGGTATTGGTTCCAATATGGAGTATTTGTATGGATAATTGAACAGGGCCTCCAGCGGACGGTATTTAAAACATTCAATTCTCCATACAAAATGTCTAAATACGGTAGACTATAAAGTATAAGGTTAGCTTACGGATAATCTCGCACTTGACGTACAGGCTTCAATAACTTTCGATATAAATGATTTCTATAATGTCATTATAGGCATTAAGCAACCTTTACCCTTTTTTAAGGTTTCGTTTCCATGACCCCTACATCCTGTATCCACCTTAAATATTTCTTTAGGAAAAATGGCATGTAAATGTAAAAAAGGTTCTCTATCCCTGGTCTATACGATAACTTACCAGGATCCCGACATGATTGGGATCCTGGTGAATTATCCTCAACAATCGAGGGAGACTCACCTTGAAACAAAGCACTGAAGACGGACTAAACTGTATAGGTGCGAAGAAAGATGCCACACAGGTCGATGCTGGTTGAAAGTAGCGCTCGTACTGCAAAAAATAACAAATAAATAAGTACACAGGTACACATTTGGAGGTTAAAATACGTCAGAACAAAGGAAGTATTTTTTTAAAAATTCGTAATGGTCTATTGGTTGCCACTGTTATAGAATCTTTCATTATGTTTTAGTTTATTTTTGCATATATGTTATTGGTATATCAAATTCATAAATAAATTATATTAATGTAATAAATAAATACATTTTTGTTTCAGGCACAACATCCACACAACTGTAATCAGTAGCGTTGCATTTGTAAAGCGTCCTATTTCAATAATCACGTGAATAGGTACATCCTAAAGAGTTGCATTACATCTAAACAAATGGGGGAAGAGGAACACACCACTGACCCTTGGCTTGTCAACTTTTCCAATTATAAACCAAACAAGTTGATTGATAATTAATGAAGCCAGCATCACCGAACTTCTCTAAGATGTTATTCTTATCTAAGAAACTGTTTAAGTGTAACAACTTACCTTGTGCTTGGCACCGTTAGTGTGCTGACTGAATATTGGATTGACAATGAATCTCCTGTACCCAACTTGGAAGATTAACCTCTCCTTGCTCTTAATTGGCTCATCGCTGGCGCCAGTCCTTTTAAGTACTACATTCATGACAGACATCTTCTGTTCGTGTGGCAACAGCCCGAAGACTGAGAGGGGAGTGTTGCCATTGGAAGATTGGAATGCCTTCCATAGATCCTGGCGCACGTCCTTGACGTGAATGGTTATGTAGAACCCGTACTGCAACAGGGAGACGATTTTTAGATCGAGAGTTTATATAGATGTCCAGGAGGACATACAAATTATCATTTGAATTTTATTTCTGGTTACAACTGGATTAGAATGCTAACTCAACTGAGAAGATCCAAGATCCAGCAAGAAGCTCATCAGGGTTGACTTTTTGTACTAAACTTTATTTTTATCACCATGTTACATAGTTTAATTATTTTCATTTCATTGAAGCACACATATTCTACAAATAGGATGCAAGTTCTTTGAGTATTCAGTCCCAAGTTGCTTTATAATCCGACCCTCTTGACAGAATTTAACTTGCAAGATTGGTTTTTGAACCTATTTAATTTACCATGAGTAAAATTTGGTGTCTGAATGGAATACCACCATCCTTAAGATCTTACCATGTTCTCCAAACTCTCTTCCAACTCCTTAAACACGCGCCTCCTCGTTCTATCATAGTTCTCAAACTGGAATATCCTCGCAAAGTCTTCAGGCAAGTTCTCCTTGGTGTCCCAGGACGATGTCCTAAATGATTCCAAACCTCTGTACCTCATAAACCGCTCCCTAGCTGAGACATCCTGAGGAGTGTCTACCTCATCAGGGAATTGTTTGTCTTCCTTCGCGGCAGCTAGTTTCTGTAGCATTTCATGTTCTTCCGCCGCGTCTATTGTTGCATCATATTTCTCATCAGTTGGTCCCATTTCAGATTCTGTCACAGATTCAAAGTCATTATCTTCATTGTCATTTTGTTCCTGTTCAGAGTTGTCTTCTTCGCAGGACATGAACTGATCATCTTCGTCACTCTCGCTGTCTTCAGAACCATCAGAGCCATCTTCCCCATCTGATTCAACTATCCAGGCTGCTTGGTAGTCTGACCAACCTTTTGGTACCTTCTTTATTTTCTTCTTTGTCTAAAAATTTGATAGAGATTATTAATTTAGTATATAAATTAGATTGCAAATAAGTCATACTTAATCATAAGGCAATTGAGGAAATATTAATCTGAAAAGATTGTGTTTTTGTTGCACCTAATATTAGAAAAATAAATAGTCTGTAAAATATACTGTTTTAGGATAAAGGAACAGTTTAAGCACCTCCAAATTAGCTTCAGCAATTTCCTCTTCAGTTGGCCATGTCTGCTCAGCATCCATTGGATCTGGAATATTCTCAGACACAAGGCTGTCTTGCTTAGTTGGATCTGCTACTTGCAGCACAGACACCTTCGTAACTTCGGCATCCATTCCATCGGATTTGTTCTCTTTGCCCAAGTTTAATGGATGAGGGTCTTCCAAACCATCAATCCTAGACATTTGAAAGTCACCAAGTCCGGTAATGTGCACCAATCCATTTACATTCAATGGCATACCACGTAAATATCCACTTACTTTAAGAGTACCACTCTCGCCTTCACTATTGGGTATATATTCAACTTCCTCAGCCAACATGTATGGTCTCTTTTCTCTATGATGAATAACATTCCTTTTCTGATTACCAATTCTACGTAAAACATTCAGGCCATCTGAACTCTTGTCCAATTGTATAACTTTTTCTTCAGGCAGCCATTTTGAGACTAATTTCTGTACATTTTGTTTTTCAGTTGTTCGTTTCTTGGGGTGGACTCCCTCAATATCCATAGTGACTACGACTGGGGTCGGCATTCCTTGAGCCATGGATAAAGCAAGAACTTTCTCGCCCCATTCATCAACTGGTTCATCAAGTGCCGAGGTGACAAATAGGGCAGTGTCTGCCACTTTCAAAGCATCTAGGAGGGCAAAATCATTGCCAACTTCTGGGCACACAAATGAGAATCTTTGTTTGAAGTTTGGTAAACTAAAAATAACCAAATTTGATTACTAGTGACAGTTTTTTCTTGTTTTATTTCCAAATTAAAGTCATAATATTATTATAAAATGAATATAAGTACATAAATATTTTGTTGGTGTCTAGTGTGACAAACACAAAGATGGCTTTAGGTTAACTCCGCCTCATTAGTGTAGTAAGCTGTACCCAAACTATTATTTTTATTTATTTCTTGGTAATTACAATAGTCACAAACCTGGATCAGAAATAAATAAATTTCATCCCAAACTAGGTACTTATACTAGTTCTTACTCATAAAAAATAACTTACCCAAGATGTAAAATACCATTCTGTGCTTGAGTGACGACTGTACCTTCAGAGCAAGTCTTCAATATAACCAGTGCGGACTGAACATCCAGTTGCGCGTTTAAAGGCACCACACACACTAGAAACGGGGGGTTACGATTGCCGCCCAAAGCACGCTTCTTGGACAAAACTTCCTCGCGCTTATTCTTACGAATTTGAAGCGCTTGGTGACGGCGCTCTTCTTTCTTCAGGACATGGCGATTACGACGAACAAACTCCTTCACGTTTACTTTGCCTAAATAAACATTTTGTTAGTAAAATATCACTCGAAATATACTTTTCAAAATATATCAATGACAATAACCAAAGTTCTTACCTTTTACGGCTGCGGCTATGCCGCGTTTTGAACGATGACGGGACTTGTGCGATTTATTGCTCTGTTTCAGGTTGCCTGCGCGATGTGCCTGCTGCATTTTTGGTTCATAAAATCGTTTTATTTACTGTAAATATAAATAAGAGCACATGGTGCGAACTGCGAATACGAATAAGATTTTAATTTTGGCTGTCTGTGACTGTTTGACACTGACAGACAGACTGACATACAAGCGGTGGTGGGAAGAACTCCTCTCCGTTATCTACATCAAAGTTGATACTAGATCATGGACACTGGCCGTAGATAGAGAATGAACACCTCTATCTACGACACTGGCAGAATAGTGGCAAATAGTTGCAAACGCCACTAACAAAGATAAAGAACTATCGTGATGGTTGAGAATTTGTCTTTGTTGCACGTTGTTTTTCAATTTATCGGTCAAGCGAAGTGTAGTGGAACCAATGATAAAATAGATAAAGATACATAAAGATATATTTATATAATCAATGAGTGGAACAGTGTAACGGAATATCCTGGCAAACTACCCAATATGGCGACGCCATAATTCTTGTGCACAAAAAAAATAACTTCTTCTTGTATCACCCAACAATCTCTCAAATACAACATCCACATGTTGGGCTAGCTTGCTTGCATACAATTTTATTTGTTTTATATGTACGAAATTCCTATACCTACTTAGCTGTTTCATGCATGTCTACGCTGTGGTACTATAGTTTTACATTTGGTTCAATTCATTTCAAAATAAAAATTCTTCCTCTGAGTTGAATTTTATTTATTCGCAATATTATTTTAAAATGTATTAATTTGACATTCTGAATTATGAAACATCCTGAGTCACCATTCATGCAAAATTATATTGTATTAGTCATCATAATTAATGTGTTCTATCTATTGTTATTTATTTTGATTTATAGTTTTGCGTAGGCAACACTATGCACGCCAACATCACAGGTCACGTGACGTGACGTTGTGGACGTGTCATTCGCGGACGGCTCGTTGGCGGCGTTGCGCAGCCTCTTTCACGCAAAAGTCCTATTGGAGTGTTACTAAATGAACAAAGTTGAATGGTTTTAGCCGGATTGATCAGTTAATATTTTAGTTAGGGTAGTTAAATCGCAATAAATCAAAATGGGAAGTGAGTATCGTTCATATATTTAATTAAAAATAGTGTATAAAGGACGCATACGTATTTGCACATTTTTGTATGATTTTGTCTAGAAAATGTGTATGGTGTGATAAATGTGTGATTTACTAACGTAATTGTTGTATTTGCAGTCAAATTCCTCGAAGTAATAAAGCCGTTTTGCAGTATATTACCCGAAATAGCGAAACCAGAAAGGAAGGTGAGTTGTGGTTATAATGTACTTATTTTTCGGGTTTCCTGCCCAACCTGTGCTTTAGTCAGTAAAAATTACGTTTGTGAGCTTATTTGGAGTTAAATGAACCTATTTAAATACTTAAACATAAGTGAAAGTTTGTACCTAACCCTAATCTCGTTATGTGGAGCGAGTAACTGTACATTTGGTTGCGCATTATTTGAGACTACATTTGTGGACATTTCTAACTGAACACGTTATATTTCAGATCCAATTCCGCGAGAAAGTATTATGGACGGCAATCACTCTATTTATTTTCTTAGTATGCTGCCAGGTAATTGAACATTTTTGATTTTTTTTTTCGTGATGTGGCCAGCCATATGCTACTTCTGATTTTATCAACATTATTGTAAGATTGTAAATGTCAGTCCAATAGCAATGTATTGATAACCATATGATGATTATTGTGTAGGTATATTATTAAAAGAAATCTACCCACATCTATGAATTGGAATGGTTTTATAAACATGTTCTGAATTTGAATCACACTGACCTTATGTAAAAGGTGCTGTTTTAATTGTAGTCTTGAGATTAGATGTTGAGGTGGCAGTGCCTGATTATGACACAGCCAGTAACCTATATTCCATGATACTCTGCAGGATAATAGTTGCTGGATAGCCAATGACAATAATATAAACTAGCTTTAATAGCTGTCATCACAATTCACTTCAATAAATTAATCAATAGCCTTGAAAATATGCAACTGAATTAAACCGTAGTAACCTTAACTGCTCAAATCATTTAGGAGATTAAATAAAAAATCTTTTTCAGATACCCTTATTCGGTATAATGTCATCAGATAGCGCAGATCCCTTCTATTGGATCCGAGTGATCCTTGCATCAAACAGAGGAACACTCATGGAGCTTGGTATATCACCCATTGTCACGTCAGGGCTCATCATGCAGCTATTAGCTGGTGCAAAAATAATTGAAGTTGGTGATACTCCAAAAGACAGGGCCCTCTTCAACGGTGCACAGAAATGTAAGTAATTTATTGGTTATTTTCAGGTCATTAATACTAAAGCAAATGAAATATGTATTTAAAAGTTATGATTAAATTTCTTTAAAATGGATAACTCATTATTGTACACCAGTTATAAATAGACATTATAAAAAAAGAAAAAAACAAGGAGAGAATGTTTACAAACAAAGCAACGGTTAACTCATGTTTTAGCTTAAACTTTCTCAAATTTCCTCTACAATCATTAAAAATATTGTATTTATGAATAGTTATTGGGACCTTGTGGATATAGAGGCAGAATGCCAATTTCTCTACGGTGTATGGCACACTGCCAGTTCTTATTTATAACAATACAAACTGCTTTCTAATTATTTACCTATACTTTTAGTAAATAAACATTAAAAAATCCCAACACATTTTTTTCTTATATTACTAGTTTACTTGTCTCTTATGTATTTAACTTAATCTTTCCTTTCCATTATTCTAAGTATTGGTCTTAATATTATTTTTACACCCGTCCATAATTTCTTTAGAAAAAAACACTTTTGTCTCGTATCATATTTATATAGGGGGGGACAGCCAACCAGGTACTTAGTAGGAACATATTATTGATACCTCATAGTATTTTTAGATGTCTTATAGTTTACTCTCTTATATGACGGTTAGAGGTGACATATTGAAATAAATAATTTCCCTTCACCCAGCAGTAGGCTTAACTAGATTGAAAATATTTGACCTGTCTCCTCTCTTCCAGTATTCGGCATGGTGATAACAGTGGGCCAGGCCATCGTATATGTGATGACCGGCATGTACGGTGAGCCGAGCGAGATCGGTGCCGGCGTCTGCCTGCTCATCATCATACAGCTGTTCGTTGCTGGTCTCATCGTGCTGTTGCTCGACGAGTTGCTGCAGAAAGGTTAGTTACTGACGTCATTGCCTTCAGATGATCTATAAATTCTTTGTTTGTGTGTGTTGTATACAATAAAAAATATGTTTGCAGGTTACGGTCTCGGATCTGGCATCTCACTCTTCATTGCTACCAACATTTGCGAGACAATTGTGTGGAAGGCGTTCTCACCGGCTACCGTCAATACTGGTAATTAGTGCTTGATATTTTGATACATCTCTTTAATATGACTAGAAGCATTGTGTCTGAGTTTATTCTTGTTTCCAGAAGCTATTCAAATGATCTTTTTATTGATTTTAATCAGATAATCTTAAATGCTAAATAGGCTAGATTAACTAGCTAACCTAACCAATAATCCAAAACCCAGATGAAATCAGTCCAGTATTGTTTTTAATTGAACAAACCGACAAAAGTTCGAAAAGAGTGATGTTAAAGTCTCGGCTGTAGCTTACCCAAGAACATATGTGAATGGCAATGTTCTGTGCAGGTCGCGGCACAGAGTTCGAGGGCGCGGTGATAGCGCTGTTCCACCTGCTGGCGACGCGGCCCGACAAGGTGCGCGCGCTGCGCGAGGCCTTCTACCGCCAGAACCTGCCCAACCTCATGAACCTGCTGGCCACTGTGCTTGTGTTTGCTATCGTCATATACTTCCAGGTAACCTATTATAATGTTTACATTTTTTTTAAGGTAGCTTGGTCTAGTGCAGCCTTTCCCAAAGTGGGTGATAACGCCCCCTTGTGGGCGCTGAAGGCCTAAAGGGCGATAAGAGACCCAGAAAAAAAATGGGGGGTGTTGTGTAGAGGCTTACAATAATTAATTTAATTTCAAGTTATAGTGGTTTTCAAGTAGGTAAAAAAATGGGCGCGCTAAATAATAATTCATTCTCAACGTGGGCAGTAGACAAAATAAGTTTGGGAACCCCGGGTCTAGTGGAGTGTAGGATGCTCGTCTCGTTGCAGAAATTTAAGGAGGTCTTAACTTCTGACTAGAACCTTGAATCATTTTGACCCTCAGGTTACCAGGTAATTCCTCTAATTAGGTCTCGGAGGGCAGATGGCAAATGCTTCGTGTAAATATCAGTATTTAACCTAACCAAGGCACACTGGAAGAAATACAAAATTTGTTACTGGAAAAAAACTAGTTGGAAGAATCATAGAAATTTTAATTATTCGACTTTGGCATTGCAAAGTATTTTTCAGATGAAAGCTATTTTGTATGGATGCAATGTTTTTATTAATTTAGAGTTAACGTAAAAGTGGCCTCAACTTATAAGTGTGTTGTTCCCAGGGCTTCCGCGTAGACCTGCCTATCAAGTCGGCTCGCTACCGCGGCCAGTACTCGTCGTACCCGATCAAGCTGTTCTACACATCCAACATACCCATCATTCTTCAATCCGCTCTCGTTTCCAACCTCTATGTCATTTCACAGGTGAGTGAACTTAGGAATATGGAGAGCTTGCAAACTTAACTTCAACTTTGTTAGAACATTTTTATTAAATTAATTTGAGTATACAATTATAAAATAATTATGTCTTGTTCATATTGCGACCATGAGAAGGAATGTATGGGTCTCTAAAGTTTATTTTGATCCCAAACATTTTAACCGATTTTTTTTATATAGTTGCTACTTTGACTCTTTTTCTCGAGAGGTTTATTGGGTGACGCCTACACTAATTTAATATTCTCCAGTCAATTTTGCTCCTGTTTACCGGTTAATTTTAATGAAATTCCGTACCGAAACGGTTGCTCAAGTAACCTATAACCAAAGTATTGTCGGTTTGGGGTCAATAACTGTACCTGGTGAAGAAATTGAACCGGTCGTAGATGAGCGACACGGACCCGATCTCCAACAGATGTTAGCCGTGAAGTTCAGCGGCAACTTCCTGGTGAACCTGCTGGGCGTGTGGGCGGACGTGGGCGGCGGCGGGCCGGCGCGCGCCTACCCGGTGGGCGGGCTGTGCTACTACTTCAGCCCCCCGGAGTCGCTCGCGCACATCGCGCAGGATCCCTTCCACGCGGTGCTCTACATGTTCTTCATGCTCGGATCGTGCGCCTTCTTCTCAAAGACATGGATCGATGTCTCCGGTTCATCAGCTAAAGATGTGAGTGTTTTGAACATTGTCCATGTATTTAAGTTGGCAATGATTTGAAGTTAAACATGATTATGTGCTCTACCATGTTCATTTCCTAATTAGGATTTTTTTTATTTAGCGTGGTTGTCTATAGTGCAGGTTGTTGTGTACCTACTTTGTCTCATTTATGTGTCATAGTTAATTAATTTGTTATACATCATAGATCTAACACCATAATATGTGATTAAAGTTAAATTGTCAGAAACTATGATCATCAGATTAACGTCAAAATTTTATCATAAAAATATGACGTCCGAGATCTATGTCATAGATATATGAAACCGTAATATCCCTTTTAAGGCGAATTGCTCCATTTGAATATGGAAAAGGCTAATCGATAATGCATTCAATTAACTGAAGTAGCCTCGCTCTCAGCCAACTGAACTTTCCAATCAGTGAAAGTATAAACGTGATTGCGCAATACTAGAGCACCGATCTGAGTTATATAAAACCAGATTGCCACAATATTTTATTATATTTATGGTTATATCAATGTAACCATAAATTATATTTGTTTTTTTTTTAGGACTAAACATTGTTAGACTTAATTTGAAGTTCTTTTCGAAGCCAATACAGCGTGACCCAGAAACGGTATACTACCATTTGAACTTGTGCGTTTCTTTATCAAAGTAGAATAATGACGTGTCACAATTTCGATATAATAATAATAACAGCCGTTTCAATGTCCCACTGTTGGGCACGGGCCTCTCATCAATGCGAGGGCGATTAGGCCATAGTCCACCACGCTGGCCCAGTGCGGGTTGGCGGACTTCTCACGAGTCTTTCGAAAAATTGCGATATGTCAATTAAAGAAACTAAATCACAAATATGATTACTTTTCTAGCCAATTTATTTTCTTACAATAATGCCCAAATAGAACTTTTTTCTTCTGCAAAGTAATTCTACAGCTACTGTAACCATTGAAATAAAACTAATCTTACGGATTTAGTCGCGTTTATTGTATGTTTTTTACCGTCTGTCTGTCCCCGACTTTTCGGCTGCTTTACAACAACCATGGTCACGGGAGGACTGAGATGTTAGACGTCCTAGTGCCATAGTTTGAACTGGGGTACCCTCACATTTATTAAATCCGTAAGATTCGTTTTTATTTGAAATGAAAATGAAATGAAAAAAGTTTATTCGACACAGACACGAAGATACACAAATGAGTACATTTACATGAAAAAGTAGAAGTAAAGAACACACAAAGATACACAAATAGGCACATACATTAAAAAGTGAGGAACATAAAGTAGGTATTGTGGATCTCAGTGTGAGCTGTGCCGAAAGGCGTTTGGCTCAGCATGAGCTGGTGGGGAACGGATTCTCCTCCTCTATTTAAATGTGTAGTACCTCGGTGTCTTCATTGGACACTACTGTAGATCCTGGCTTAGTAGTAGCAGTGGTGGGAGTGCGTGGCGGGCCTAGTCCAAAAAAAAATGTGTAGTATTTGCGTAAATTTAAAATTAAAATTAATTTAACCATGTTCCTTTTGTGGCCAGGTTGCCAAGCAACTCAAAGAGCAACAAATGGTGATGCGCGGTCACCGCGACAACTCGATGATCCACGAGTTGAACCGCTACATCCCGACGGCGGCCGCGTTCGGCGGCCTCTGCATCGGCGCGCTGTCCGTCCTCGCCGACTTCCTCGGCGCGATCGGCTCGGGCACCGGCATCCTGCTCGCCGTCACCATCATCTACCAGTACTTCGAGATATTCGTCAAGGAACAAGCCGAGATGGGCGGCATGAGCACTCTACTATTCTAAGCTCGTAACGTTTCTATATAGTTTTTGTGTAGTGTCAAACAAGTGCGGAGTCAATTTGAAAACAGTTTTGTTGATATCGAAACAACTGAGGACAATGCCCGAGGTACTACGGACGTACAGTGTTTTTAGAATACAACTGTCATATTAACTTCAGATAGATTTTTATTAATAAAAGTCGGTGTTATTTTTAATAAAATTAGTATTGAATGCCCGAGTTTGTCATTTTGCTGCGGACGACAGTTATTGATATGAATGTAAATTCAAATTGACTTTAATGCTCTAGTACGATTACTTCAAACATAAAAAGCGAACAGGGCTAATTGAGATGTTTTTGATTGTTAAAATGCAATTCTCTAATATCAAAAAGACCCACAGTTCTTTTTCGAATTGATGATCTAGTTATCATTTGTCTCATAAATGGATACCGTGTTCGGGCATTGTCCTTTATAACAAAACTGCATTATATGAATAAAAAAAACTACACAAGAACGGAAATGCGGTATAGTTCATCGCGGTAGGGACTGCTTCTTCGAGTCGTGAGCCGCAGTGTCCCTCCAGCGCTCGTGGTGTGCGTGGCGACGCATGTGTGGGTTATGTGCTAATTTATATAAATGAACTTTATAATAAAATAATTTACGACAAGTACAAGGATTTTTTTTTCATAGCCCGTAGTAGGTGAACGCGCTTGGATGCGCGGCGCTATTCTGTCGACCTTCTTATTTTTAAACGACTTCAAAAAGGAGGTTATCATTTCGTCGCGTGTCTTCGTACAATATGTTGTCACCATTACATAAAATTATGAGTTACAATCGGAAAATAGCTATAGAATAGTCTTAAGACTGAGTACCGTTTCAAATTAAGACACTAATGTCATATCCAATTACATATTTTAACTCCTGGTTAGTGTAAAATCCAATTTTGTTAAGATTTAATCTTACAAAACTTTATTATTAAGTTCGCGTTGGATTCTGTTCCATAAAATTGTATGTATATTGTGTTATCATCTTTATAATCACGCATTGAATTCTGGTATTGGAATTTATCTATAATTATGTGATTATCTTAGTTAATTTAGGTTTTTATAGATTATCCGTTTTCATTGAAATTAGTGCATTTAAATATATGTCGATATAAATATTTTGTTTTTATTCAGCGAAAGTTAAGACTCTAAAAGGACGTTAAAACAACGACGGTAGTTTTGTTATGTAACTTTATTCTCCTCACTAGACATGCAAATACAAGGATAAAATAAAACAAATCACGATATTCCCTCAAAACCTTATAACAAAAACTCACCACGACTATGATAATACGGTAACAAAATGTATTTACATAAACGAGACAGAAAAAGTTAGACGCCAAAATATCGTTTGAAAGAATAATATTTGAGATCGAACGGAACATGATTGGTAAGAGATCGAACGGAACATTCGAATATGGAATGGTGCCATAAACATTTAATATAATCGAACTTAAATAGTATACACGTATGGCACAACACTAAATACATTTCCGTACCCTAATTAGGCACTTGAATGAGTGAAAGGTTTCAGTCATAATTGAAGAGCGAGCGTCCAACTGTATTTCAAGAAATATATCCACGAATACTAATACAGATCTTTATTTAGAATACTAAAATATACTTAGACTAAGCGCTGTTGACAATATTTTGAAGCTACAAAAATACATTGCTGTTTTGCGAGGTTTATGCTAATTACACACGTCATATACACATATTTTATGCTTAATTAGCGTAAACATCGCATATCGGCAGTGTTATTGTCTTCAAGATTTTGTTAGCAACGATAGCATTGTAAATAGATAATATGGATGCCACGATACACACACAATAAGGCCGTTTATTGTCTGAACTTATTGTTTACTCGTATCGCCCTTCAATATTGACAGAACCATGGCCTTAGGTATTAACGACAACGGTTAAGGAATTCATTATTATTGCTTCGTTTCATTGAGAAGACATTCAAACGGCCTCACGAAATTGATCCTCACCATCACGGGATCGAAATAATCATATAATGTGACGTTCTATAAGTACTTGTTGTTGAAGAGTGCAGGTTGTTTAATATTTATATCTACCCAAAAATCAAGCCCGACTTAAAAAATATAAAATACTTTGAATGCTAGCCACGATGACGACAAAAGATGAAAGTGTCGACGGTGCACGACGGTTATTCTAGCATGTATTAAACCGTAATGGACATTAAAATTTCATTGATAACTCTAAAAAAAATAGCATCGTAATGTTAATCTTTATGTATACACTGACCCCCAAATTTGTATTTACTTCCTTTTATATAAGCCTTACAAATATTGCTTCGGTAGATATTCTCAAATGAAATCCGTAGTGACATTGTTAATGGATTAAAACTATGAATTATAATATCCGTCGTGTAGACGAAGCCAACGCTAAGTTCAGTGGGCCTTACGCTTATTAACCGACTTCAAAAAAAAGGAGGAGGTTCTCAATTCGGTTGTATTTTTTTCACAGAAATATTTCACAATAAACCCCTAAATTATGTCTACGCAATTCAACGATAAAACTTTTATATAAAATCGATGAAATATACTCAAAAAGCACTTTACCGCTACTAAAAACGTTTGAATAATATTTATGTACAAAGCTAGATCTAGTCTAGTGTGCCTATTCTCTTTATAGAATCGTAAACGGTATTATTGCATTTTACATCGATTCGTGTTCTCTACACGTTATAATAGTCGTGTGTTATAAATAAATCAGATATAAAAACAAGATTACAAGAACTAAACGAAACGTATGTCATGCGGAAAACATTTATTATCATTAACAACATATCCATGAAAGGAGAAAAAAGAAAACAATGAAAAATAACTATAAGAACAACAGTGCCAATTAATTACTAAAAAAAAAGTGGGACGAAGATCACTTGTTCTAGATTGTCGTTTAGTCTCCAAACCGCCATTTTGAATGTCATTAAATTTAGTACTGTTCAAAAAGGTACACAAGTGTCAAAAAAATTGGAACCAATAAAATATAATCTAAAATATAACAACAAAAATTAATTTAGTTAGGGCCGCGCCGCGCAAACGTGTCGAGAATATTAACCGTGTACTATAGCTATAAACTAGTGATTTCACCAATTCAATATATATCATTTGTACACACATATAATAGCACTTATATAGTTGTTAGGTATACTATCCAAACTTATTGAAATTGTAATTTAGAATATAATCCGCCGCATGCTGCGTCCGAGTCTTTGTTACCGCCCAAAGCTGTATTTCAGAACTGTACCGTTTATCGCTAGAGCCAGCCACAGCGCGAGGGAACCGTGTCTTTCGCCACATTCGAACTCGCCGCGAAACAATAAACTATTTGCATAAACTCGCATTTGGCATATTTTGAAAACATTCGTAAACTTTGCCGTATCGAGTCCGGTTTATTCACGCACGATCGTACACCGACTGCGGACGACACAGCGCGTGCATTATTGGTTAATCCGTCGCCCGCGATCGCTAGTCCTATGCATAAATATGTTACGTTTTATTTTCATACAGCCAATCGGGACAAGATGGCGGCGAGCCGTGACAGCCGAAGCGTGAATAAATTAGAATAGCATCGCGTGTTAAGCAACCGTCTCTATCTCCTCCTGTATGACGGGCGACTGGTCCGGGGTGGATATGCCCTTGGGCGGCGAGCTGGCGTACGGCAGGGTCTTGAGTTTCCGGGCCTCGCGCCTCTGCTTCTTCTGCTGCATGACGAGCCGGAGCTGATCGAGTTTGCATTTGGTCTTGGAGTTGTCCATGGCGAGGGTTTTGGCCGTGTCGCACTTGTTGCAGGTCGCGCCGGCGACGCAGGCCGCGCAGGCCACGCAGGCGGCGGCGGCGGCGGCGTCGCGGCACGCGCAGGCCGCGGCCGGCCGCTGCTGCGCGTCGCACGGCGCGTGCGAGCAGGACGGCGTGCTGCATCCCGCGCATTTGCTCGCCTCGTCTAGCGAGCTCGTTGCGCACGCGTGATTCGAGTCCTTCTGCAAAATTAAACAATTACAATAATCAATCAATAACAACATTTTTATTATTTATCTTTCCTTCCTATAAATGCGTATCCCCCAACGTTTGTGTAACTTAGTAACGGCATGTGTGTAGACGTTAAGTTAACCCACTTACCAAAAAAAACAGCTTGCGTCTTTCCTTTATAATAATTGTGTAGATTCGGTATTATGAAGAGGTGACCTCGTTTCATGTTTATTCATTACAAACATTGACTGGTATCCTTGTCAGAAAGTTAATAAACCTGCAATTACCTGCGCGAGAGCTATGGGCGGCGCAGCACACAACAGATCGTTCAGTATGTGAATAATAGTAGAAATATCTCTCTTTGGTCGGCCGTATCTGAAATAAACAGAATACAAATCATTCCTAAAACAGATTTTGTACGCAATAAGCGATAAAACTGCGTCACAATCACAATAGTATAAAAACAAGATAGGTAATTGTCGTTTTGGGCATAGATTTTCATGTACACAAATGGTTATCAGCTGCAATTGAACATAGCAAGTTCTCGGAATGCAGTGATTCTACCTCATTTTCACTCAAGACATTAATTAAGATGTTTAGGTTATGATATGGACAATTCAAGAACAAAAAAATGGTGAAGTTAATACCTGTCTTGAAGTGCGGGGTTCAATGTGCCCGAAAATGTCCCGGAATATATTCCTTTGCCATGGTGCTTCATGGACTCTATCACAGCTCCAGGCCCGATCTTCGAGCGAACCGACTCCTCGGCTGTCCTGAGATCTATCTTATTTGTCAACACTTCCTTAGACAATTTCTTCAACTTCTGTGTCAAGTTCTTAGAAGCTTCTATCAATGCTTTTGTGTCAACGGGGGGTGTTGGTGACGCCCTCTGTGGTTTCTTGGGGGCATCCGGGGGCCTAAATGACACCTGTTTGGATGTAGACGGTGTAGCATTGTCATCTGTTTGCCCACTGCTCGGCTGCAATATTAATTTCCTAGAATTTGTTATATAAGAGTCTGTTCTAGATGTAGAAGGCAGGGATGAGTTATTATCTTGCCGATTCTGCATCCTTTTCTTATGTTTATTCACCACAGATTGCATGAACGCCTTCTGTTTATTCTGACCTATAGGATGCTTGAACTTTGAAGTTTTATGAAGTAGGTATTGGAAGCGCTTGTTTTTCAGTGGCTCCAATGAGTCATTTATACATTGGAATGAAGGCAGCGTACCTGTGTTACCTTCCTGACTGCCGTGACTAGTTGTTGCCAAATTTGATATTTCCCTATCCATCATGGACTCTTCTTGGTCTTCAAACAACCCTTTGTCTACTGCACTATTGAAGAGGTTTTCCATTGGATACTCATCTATGGTATTTTCGGCAAGGAATGAACTTTGGTCTGTAAAATTATCACTGTCATCACTAAGTGTGCTGTCTGGGGTATGCGAGGATGTGGAGGGAGACTTCTTGTCGCAGGCAGTACTTGTTGAAGGTATCATATCATCGCATAGCTTATTCTGTGATAAAAACTCTATCAAATTATTTTTTACAGAGTTCACAAGTGCCGCCTCTCTACTCTCAGATGTAGAAGCATCTATAGGACTAGACACCAGATTGGACAGAGATTTTATTGGTGACTGTTCATTTTCTATGGACGCATCTGATATATCTGAAAGTGTACAATTTGTTGTATCCATTGCATCCTCTTTTTCCACACAATTGTCAGCCTTTTCAGCATACTTCTCCTCAGCCATGGAACGGTACAAATCAAATGCATTCTGTAACATTTCAAAGTCTTGTCTCTGTAGAGTGTGCGTCTGGTTTTCCTGTTTGTTGGTTTCGGTGCTGATGTAGGAATGGTCAATAGGCACGGGTGTACAAGTGGGTGTTGTTGTCTGAGGGCTGGGTGAGTCCCTGGCGTCACACTTTGTCCTTACTGATGCTGTGGAGGTTTTGGTGGGTGTGGAGGTACGCAATGATCTGGATCCACCAGAGGCACTAGAGTTGAGGGTGGACAGCTGCAGCTGTATCAACATCATGTGGTCACCTAATCGCATAGTCAGATTCAGTGGAGATTTGCCACTCAAGAAGTCATTCACCTGAGTATCATTGAGGGATTCCAATGCTTGCATTACAGAATTTTCGGGCCTCTGGCTCTGCAAGGACAGAGTAATAGTATTAATGAAATGCATGATTAGTCCACAAAGGCAACAACATTAAATAGAGATAAATGGGCATTGATTAGTTTCACATTGTTGTGAAACACGTGATTATCATAAGGCATCGGGGGTGTCGACATAGCGTGTCGCGCTCGGCTCACCAGCAGCCCCGTCTCGACGCTCGGCAGCAGGATGACGCGGGAGCCGTCCAGCACGCCGTTCTCCTCCAGCGTGCCGTCCCGCAGCTGTCTGCGAACACAAAACTCCACTTCAATACGCGACTCAAATAACACTGATGCGTCATCGTATCGACATATTTCCGTGATAATATGTTTGACAATAGAAGCTTGGCGTCCAAGCCCCGTGCGCTCACCTCTCGCGATGCAGCAGGCATATTCTATCTTTAGACACCTTGAGCTTCTTCGAAACCAACTTCTTGAGGTGCTCCACTGTATTTTTGCCGTTCAAGCTAATGGAGAAATTACCACCCGTAGTAGTTTGTATATTCAGCGTTATGTCCGAAGTTTGGGGCGAGCCACACCCGTACACCTCTGTTCCTGTAGCACGTTCCATAATTTCTTCATAAATTACACTAGAATTTACAATATAACACTGTTTGAAACACACACGACCTATCTTTAATATTACACAGCTATTTTATTGCAGGATAGAATTAACAGGGTCACGCCAGACCCCCAGTTTTTTGATGTGGCCGTCGGTGTGACCAGTTTTCGTTCGCGATATCCCGTTATTTTTTTTTTACAACAGCTGATGCGAAGTGCTTTACTCATACGTTCCGTGATACGTTGATCTTGATCCTAAACTATAAAATATTTCGTACAAGAGCCGTAATTTGTTGGCTGATTTATTATATATATATCATTATGTTTATTCATGTTCTTTGGATTTTGTATTCACGTTTATTCATGACAATACGAAGGCGTGTCATAGTTCAGGATTGAAAGGAGTAGCCTTTACTCAGAAATAGAACATGACAGGCTCAAAATAATAATCCTGCAAATTTCAAGTTCAATAGAAACAAGTAAAATCTTTTAGGATTTTTGTATATAACGGAACAGAAATGTCAAACTATATCAAAGAATAGAAAGTACAAAACGTCATTGACGTCATATGACGCTTTCAATTATTGGCTACTTTAGGCGGAAACTTTAAATAAAGAAATAAACTCATCGAGCTATCAAAATAAATGACGCCAGCTTTGTTATTATTTCTTCATGAAATTAAATATGGCCTCACCAACAAATTAGTGGGTACATTTTTAAGAAAAAACAATGATAAAATCACAAACATCCTGATACAATGATACCAACAGTATCATAGTCAGTCAACAACGCCGATATTGTGGTGAACTGCAAAGAGTATATAATCACTACGTTGTGAACTGTGACAGTTGTCTTCATGGAGTAACTTTTGTAGTCTCCCGTTGAATTGAGGGTAGTTGTCACGAGCAGCGACTGACTCATTTCAAATTTATTTGCAGGTTTCATAACATAGGTCAGAAACTGTGTACTATTCTTTGATTTGCGCTTCTTTAGCGCTCTTGTAATCATGTGAAGTCGATTTTTTCTAGTAAGCAAACATAGACGATCTTTTTTTTAATTTTCTGACCTCGTTAGTCGTACTTATGTTATTCCGATATTTTACTGTAGGTAGTTATTTTTTTCTTCCCAACGTGAACCTAGTAAGTTCACGTTTCCTACTATTAGTGTTAGACTGGGTAGATACCCGCTCAAAGCCCGCGAAAGTATATAATGTAAATAAAAAAAAACATTCCTCAACCTTCTTTATTGACCCAGCACCCACCGATAGTACAATAACGACAAAACTTAACATCTATCACATTATTGTGGAGACTTTTTAATGGTAGTCTGTTACAACTGTAACTCATAGTCTTCTTAAAATATAATAAATAAATCACAGCAAGTGTCACATAGAAACGATAATTTTATAGATATTCAATTATTTTTATTTCATACATTTATGAAGCGGCTCAGGCTTAACATATTACGTATATTTCGTAGTAAATATTAGTTAATTTTATGTTAATAAATAAATATGGATTTGATTATCATAATTTATAACAAATAAATAAATCATAATAACAATGATAATTTTGTCAAATTATTATAAGGATTAACATTTTTTTTAAGTCAGTACATAAATAAGTATATACTTTTACATAAATACTAAATAAAAATGTCGGATTATTCAATGAGTGTCAATAAATAATGAGCTTTTCAGTAAAGTATAAAGTTTTGAGAATACAAACACCATTGACAGAACCTGTATTATATACATCAACGTGATTGGTATATCCGCTTCAGACATTATTATAATCATAGCTACTTACTTATTTATTGAATGGTAGTGGTATTCAATATTATGCAATAATTATACATTTGCAACTTAGGTATGTGAAACTATAGTAAGTATACATTATAAAGCATATCTTTATCGGAAAAATACAAAAAAAAATCACACTGCCAAAAGATTTTTTGAAGAATCGTTCCTTTTTTGGATTAGTTCCAAATTATTTTAAATATTACTAAAATTAAAAAAAAAAGTGTATTTTTTTGCCATAAATCGGCTCACCCATTCCTATTCCACTTTGCCTTACATTTATACATAGTATATTTTCTATAAGGTATCTATAAATATACTCTATATTGTGACTTTTGACATTGATACCCATGAACGCGATTAAAATAACTTCTAGCTGTCTACCTACGTCTACTGGTATCAAAATATTACGCAACAGATAACTGTTGTCATATGTTGTGTATGAGAAAACGAATTATCTTTATAATTTATTTATTTTTTGTGATATTTTCATATTTTAATAGTTATTTGGGGCGGAGACAAATTGAAAAAATCAAAGATCATAAAAATCGGCCTGCCTGTTCTTGAGTTATAAATGTTGTGACTAACTCGACTTTGTTTTATATATCTAGATTTAACTAATTACGAAAATTGTAGCAAGTAGAAATATTATCACTTTTGAGTGAGGATCTCTGACCTCTGAATACTCTTTCACTCATCAGAGTTTAACTCGTTGGGTGCAAGCGAGAAGGATAAAGTTAGATTCCATTTTCGACTTTATTCCGCATCGCAGCGAGTTTGCGTGTTGGTAGGTACTAATTTCTTATTATATAATAATTCCAGCCCTTTTTAATGTCCCACTGCTGGGCACGGGCCTCCCCTCAATGCGAGGGGGGATTACGCCATAGTCCACCACGCTGGCTCAGTGCGGGTTGGCGGACTTCACATACCTTTCGAGGGGTTCTCTCAGATATGCAAGTATCCTCACGATTTTTTCCTTCACCGTTTAGCAAGTGATAATCTTGGTTGAAAATGAGATTCGCACATGAAAAATCCCAGAGGTGCGAGCCGGGGTTTGAACCTGCAATCCTCGTTACCGAGGCAAGTGTTCTATCAACTTGGCTATCACTGCTTATATTATGATAATATTTAATTCTAGAGTTTTCCTATACAACCAAAAGCCCACATGAAATGAAAATGCCGAATCCATTGAAAAAGGCATGCGCAGACCCGCGATCTTTGATCTTTTTACGTGATGCGACCTCTACGCCGTTTCGTTATATGCGATCGGTGTTGATACGATCACGACCCGAATTCTTGTGTGTCGTTGTCGATCTCGCCGAACACGTATCCCCCTCTGCCGTCCATCTGCAGGTAGTGGTCGTGGTGTTTCCACAGGGACTTGCGGTGTGACACCGTGAACAAGGATATACCCACCTGCGGCCGAAAAAATATATTTTACTAGCTGCGCCCGGCGGTGTTACCCGCGATAAAAAGTATGAAAAATTAAAACATCTATCCCACGGGAACCATACATTTTACCGGGATAAAAGTAGCCTATGTGCTATTCCAGACTATAATCTATCTCTGTGCCAAATTTCATCAAGATCCGTTTAGCCGTTCGGGCGTGAAAGAGTAACAAACATCCATCCATCTATCCATCCATCCAAACTTTCACATTTATAATATTAGTATAGAAGTATAGATTTCGTTGCCCCCAATTTTGTTGAAGTTTTAATATATTCACAACTAACTTTGGCCCGCGTCTCCGCTCGAGATAGCCAGCTTACAATAAACATACCCTCACACTCAGGGATGATGTAGCTATCCATCAGGAAAATACTTTTTCGGAATCGGATCGGTGGTTCCGGAGATTACCCCTACATCCAAACTCACAAACATTACCTATTATAATGTTAAGTTGTCATTTCAATGCATTCTTGGAATCCTCCAATGCACTTCTAATGCTTTGTAAATGGCCTTATACTCTCTATAAATTTGGTATCTCAAGTTTTATCATATTATCATAGTAACTGTCACTTTTGACAGATATTGTATGGGATATCTGTCAAAAGTGACAGTTACTATGCGGGTGCTGTTCGATTATGAATCGATTGTGTTAGCAGACTTGGGGCCCGGGAAAATGGGATAAGGCTGACACACACCTCTCTGCAGTACTGATACATTTGTCCCTCAACGTCCACGGAGACGGCGCTGGTGCACTCGTCCAGGATCGCGAACTGGGGCTCGTGGTAGAACAGGCGCGCCATCTGAAAAGTTCAATAAAAAATGTTTATTAAAATAAAACTAATTTGAAGGATTTTATCGCGTTTATATCATGATTTTTACGTTCCCGACGTTTAGGCTGCTTTACAGCAAGCAACAACTAGATATGAGGGTACCCCGGTCAAACTATGACACTAGGACGTCAACCACCTCAGTCCTCCCGTCACCATGGTTGCTGTAAAGCAGCCGAAACGTCGGGAACGTGAAAACAAATAATAAACGCGATAAAATCCGTAAGACTAGATTTTTTTTCAATGCGTAGTATTCGCGTAAATATACGAAATCAATATGAATCATGTATATTCAACACACATGAATAAAAAACAAATACAACCGAATTGAGAACATCCTCCTTTTTGAAGTCGGTTAATAATGTTGCCAGCCGAACGCACTCACTGCACAGCGTCTGGTTGTCTCCATATTGAATTTTGATTACTGTCATAACTTTAGTGACTCACGCAAGATTAAGACAAATCTAATGACGGAAATATATCAAAATCGGCCCACGCGTTTGGTCTCTACAGCGCGCGCTACAAAGGAACAACCATACATACATAGGCTGATAAACACATAACCCTCCTTTTCACGCAGACGGGTAAAAATGCAAAGCCGCTGAGATTCTTGCAGGAACTTCTTAGTTGCCCGAAGAGTTTATCCTCGCTGCAGGAGTAACATTCCTGGAAGTCAGGATCTAAACGAATGTTGGTAATGACAACTGACCGCAATCCTCTGCTTCTCGCCCCCGGACAGCACGTCCATCCAGTCCTCGACCGCGTCGAGGGCGCCTTCCCGCTGCGTGAGGTACGCCAGCTGCACGATCTCCAGGAAGCTGTGCAGCTCGGCGTCCGTGCGGCGGCGGCGACTCATCTCCTCCCGGGTGTGAGGGTAGATGATCTACACAAACATACCACCATTTGGACCAGAGGCTCCCAGACTTTTTTTCTCATAGGGTCGTAAGGGTTACTACAGAATCTTGGATTATTTGGATGATAAAGCAGCCTGGGACTGATCGCTCAAATATCAATATATATAATGTTAAAGTGTAGCGTGTTTGCGCCTCGCATGGCAACACACTGGAGCTTACTTTTTTATTATTTTTTATTGTAAAAATAATGGATAAAAAAAGACAAGCCCGCTGAGTTTCTTGCCGGATCTTCTCAGTTGAGGTCACGATCCGATCCGGTTGTAGAGTTAAGGAAAAAATGTAATGACAATTTGTGAGTGCCCCCTTAGGCCTACACGAAAGAAATGATTTGACTTTGACTTTGATAGACTTCTTTCAAAATTTACCTGGTTTTGGTGGAACCCCTGCCGCTAAATTTCTACCATATTCCCAAACAACTCGACAAAAAATGTGAAGATTAGATCTAACTATGGAAATAACGTAGACTCCCGTGGTGTAACGTGGTGGTCCGTGGACCCACCTGTACCACTTTGGGAACTAATGATTTAGACCAACGCTAAACTTGAAATATATCTTGTAACAATGATAGTGTAAAATATTTTAATAGGTCTATAAGTAGGTTGTTAAGATCACGTCTTTGGCGAACGGGGCGGCGCCCGCGCAACTAGCGATTTTGAAACTTTCAACCCCCCCCCCCCCCCCCCCCCCAATGCCTGAAATTTTATTCTAAGGTACTGTCTAAAACATTTTCGGCTCTTTGGATTGTTGTTGTTTTTGCTTATTGTCACTGATCCAGAGGCTGCCCCCCCCCCCCCCAGAAATGTGTTAATCTGTGGTAGCTTATTGTCCCTAACTCAGAGCACGACCCCCCGAAGTGATAGACACTGGCTGCGCTGACTGGCCTGGCTTGTATACCAGTAGGAAGCACCGACCTGGTCTCGCAGCGTGCCGAGCGTCATGTAGGGCCGCTGCGGCACGTAGAACAGCTTGCCCTTCGGCGGCTTGGTGAGCGAGCCGCCGAAGATGGGCCACAGCTCGCCCAGCTGCCGGAACATGGACGACTTGCCGCACCCGTTGGGCCCGCACACCAGCACGTTCATGCCGGACCTGCGCCAGTAACAACGCCTTTATTACATTAGTAATGGAGACTATTGTACTGTACGACAGTGTAATCTATATACAAATAAATAAAATTGGAGTGTCTGTTTGTAATATTAAAATAACCGCTTTTTACTATGTGCATTTGGATGTATACACGGTACATATACCAAAACAACATTTTTTACAATTTTTGTCTGTCTGTCTGTTTGTTCCGGCTAATCTCTGAAATGGCTGGACCGATTTTGACGGGACTTTCACTGGCAGATAGCTGATGAAACAAGGAGTGACTTAGGCTACTTTTATTTTAGAAAAACTTTTTTAATAAAACAAACATTTTAAATAAATAAATAAAAATTGATTTATTGGTGAATCAGCTACGCAGGCAACATAATTAAAAATATACATGAGTACTTAATGTGGAAATAAATTAATAAAATAAAATAAAATGTTAGTTTCCCGCCGTGCGTAGCTGCAACCAACAAGGTCTGCTCTCAGCACTAAGTTGGGGCATCCGGGGGATGCCTCAACGCTGGTTTTCAGAGCAAGGCCTTGATGATTTTCAACTTCACTTCTTGCCAAAAAGGGGGTTTACCACGTTTCATAGTAATTGATAGAAGCAGTGTACTGACCGCACTTCGAAGGTCAGCTCCTTGATGAGCAGGTCCCCGTTGGGCGTGACCAGCGGCACGCGCTCGAAGCGGATGAGCCGGTCCTGGTACACCAGCCGCCCCGCGCCCGGCGACAGCTCCCGGGCACCTGCACCAGATCGTATACGTGAGGTATATTTCAAGTCGATTTAAAAAAAAACGAAATAAAAAAAAATAGACAAGCTCGCTGAGTTTCTTGCCGGATGTTCCCAGTTGAGGTCGCGTTCCAATCCGGTAGTAAAGTTAAACAAAATAGGATAAACTACCATTTGTGCTGTGGCCGTATGCTTATACGAAGTAAATGATTTGACTTTGAGTACCAACCACAGATCACGAGAGATATGCCGTGCGGTTCAAAATGTATGGGAACTCGCTGTCTCCGTTTTGTTCCCCACCACTCGCCGCAACACACATGCAATTACATAAAACCAACCAATACGAAGTCTCACACACACACGCGTGCCAATAATTCGGTGCGTGCTGCGTCGTCGCCGCATGCAGCGGCCGTACCACGCGACGCACCAGTTTATTCAAAGTATCGTTAGTCGATCTATCCATTGCCTCGTACATTCACTCAGTAGCGAACATAGGTGGTACTTAAAGAGCCATGTATTTTGTACAAAAATAAAAAAGTCGTTGTGCTACATGAAAACTAAAATAGCATAATAAAGGCATTAAATATTTTTTGATTTGTTGTTTTTAATGATTTTAAAGACTAATAAATAAAATACTTAATACTGGCTGGTGAAATGAGATTCCATCTTTCGCGTAGTTCACTTTGCTGCTAGTATTTTTGCACACAACCACGGAATAACACGGCATTAAAAAAAAAGTTAGAGCTCCGATATCGACGTGCAGTTGCAGTCGACTGACGGCGAAAACTCTATGTTAGCCTAATTTTGGCTAAAGGTGAGCGCAAGCCCACCGCTTTCATAACATATCTCCTCTAATAATATCTGTGGTACCAACCGATACCAGCATGTTAGCACCGGACGATACAAAAAAAAGCGATTCATTCCAACGATACCGTCAGAATACCAAGGTCAGTAGTGGGTTCCTCTTCCCCCATTTGTTTCGATATTAACCAATATTTAAACGATATTAACAGATATTTAAACGATATTAACCAACATTTAAACGATAATATCCAATATTTAAACTATATTAACCAACATTTAAACGATATTAACAAATATTTAAACGATATTAACCAACATTTAAACGATATTAACCGATATTAACCAACATTTAAACGATATTAACCGATATTTGTCAGCTCTATACTCACTATTCCCATCGAGCGTGGTCCTGTCGACCATGGTCCGGGTGTAGTTGCCGCTGTTGACGTCGTCGAGCACGGTGCGAAGCTGCGTGACGCGCGACGTCAGCCCCGCCAGCTTGCTCATCTCGCGCCCGGACAGCACCAGCCGCCCGATGCCCTCCGCCATCTTCACTAGCATACGGCCGTACGTGTAGTAGTGCTGGAACAATCATACAATAACCTATGGGGAAAGAGGACCCACCACTGACCCTCGGCTTGTCAACTTTTTCGATTGTAAACCAAAAAAGTTTGATCGTTAATAAAAGAATCCAACAACACCGAACTCCTCTAAGATGTTAGTCGAGAAACTATCTATCACGAGTGACGGGACCTCAAATAAAATGCAATTCTCCGCGACACTAAGCG
This sequence comes from Pheosia gnoma, assembly GCA_905404115.1. NCBI lineage: Eukaryota > Metazoa > Arthropoda > Insecta > Lepidoptera > Notodontidae > Pheosia > Pheosia gnoma. The sequence continues at coordinate 8,714,007 of FR989899.1, read as the reverse complement.
AATCTAAAAAAGTATTCGACACGTGTTTCGCCTCTAAACGAGACATCCTCAGGGCCGCTGGGGTACGAATGAGAGGTTCTATCAATTAAATCATACAATAATATTAAAAGCTTGGTTTTATTTAGTCTGGGCGCTGTCAGGCCCGGCCCGCGAACTTTCTCTGATATTGAGGTCTGCGAATTTAATTGTATACATACTAGCTGTCCCGGCGTACTTCGTACCGCCTCAGAATCAAATAGATGACAAAATGAATCATCGTTATTATTATTGTTTTAGTTAATTTTCCAATGTACACCCGTAGTTATTCTCACCATCAGGTGAGATCGAGATCAAATACTTGCCTATAATGTAATAATAAAAAAAATATATATATGTTGTAAATCCTTTAAATTTAGTGTTGGATGGGTACCTTAAATCTATCATTTTCTGTGCCGGTGGTGAGTAGATTATGATCTTTAGCGAAGAACGGCCTCGACACTGCGTAGAACCCAACAGTAATTGCGACATCTGTAGAAAAATATATTTTATATTAATAATAGATTATTTTAACTCATCTCATTTTCAACCGCAACTATCACTTGCTAAACGGTGAAGGAAAACATCGCGAGGAAACCTGCATGTCTGAGAGAACCCCTCAAAAGATGTATAAAGTCCGCCAACCCGCACTGGGCCAGCGTGGTGGCCTAATCCCCCTTGCATTGAGGGGAGGCCCGTGACCAACAGTGGGACATTAAAAAGGGCTGGTATTAAAATTATTATTATAAATTATTTGGAAGGTCAAGGCTGGGGTGCTGGATCCTCGGTTAAATGTAATTACCTACCTTAAAATATCTACGGATTCTATATAGATTTTTATTTCAGATTTGATGTGATGACATATGGCACTGAGACGTCTATCAGTTCTATATCTAGGATAATTTTCTTTCTTATAAATGAGGTCCTATCTTTTGAGACGTAGCCGCTTACTATGGGCCTCATGAGAATGCTCAACGTGCAATGGAGAGTTATGCTCGAGGTTTCGCTACGAGATCCATAGACGAACTAGAATAACGGACATAGCTTAAATAAATTAAAGTTGAAGTAGCAGTGGAGGGGGGGGGGGGGGCAACTAGCTCGAAGAACCGATGGCCGTTGGGGCAGAAAAGTCATATCATGGTGACCACGAGCCAGAAGATATAGAGTAGGACAGCCCCCCACAAGGTGGACCGATAATGTCACACGCATCACACAAATATGGTCCCTACCAGGATTCCAACCCGGCACGCTCGGCAAAAAAGCAGCACCATCAACTCCGCTAATCAGGTCGTCATAACGGATGGAAATTTAACTTAAGTGTCCAGTGATCATACTCACATTTAGCTATGATGTTGTCTATGAATCCCATGCCGACGCGGAAGTTGAGGAAGTTCCTCAGATGCCGCGTGAGCTTGTGGAAGCTGGCCAGCAGCGTCAACTGCTCGCGGTGGTTGCCCTGCGACACAATTACCCTCAATTCACACCTTCCATCACTATCAAGCCTGCAACCCATGACGGGGTAGGCAGAGGTGTTCTTACAATTACACATATATTTGCCCAATAGTATTTGGACCCAATGTAATGTAAGCAGTGATAGCCAAACTAGAAGGACGCTCGCCGCGATCATGGTTGCTGTAAAGCAGCCGAAACGTCGGGAACGTAAAAAAATTATATGCACGCGATAAAATTTGTAAAATTAGTTTTATTTCAATTTCCTCACGATGTTACACTTCACCGTGCGAGTGATAATCATTACTAAGAGTTGGACATGAAATCAGAAAATTTCAGAGGTGCGCGCCGAGGTTTAAACCTACACACGTTGTCTCTAAAGCGAGCGTTCTACTATATTGGCTATCACTGTATCCAATTAATAGTTTCGCTCTAAGCCGCCGAAGTGGCCGCGTGCGGAGCGAAGGCGGCCTTAAAATCAATCTGCTAAGGTTCAAATTAATTTTAAAATTTGACGTCTAGAATAACATATTAATTTGATGAAATATTAAACTAAGGTAAGTAAGTAAATATATCAACGTTCAGAAGGTAGTGAATAAGTAACACGATTACCTATTCCAATCCAAAATGGCCACCGTTTATTCAAGACTAATTTGAAAGTTAAATTGATGTACCATCAATGACAAACTCGAGAAAAGTGTGTAACACTCGACAAATAGAACTGAAGTGTGTTCTCAGACGAAGAAATAATGTAGACAGAGTGTCTAGAGAACAGCGCAAAAAAAAATCAGGGATATTTTTGTAGTACACACGAATTGCGTCCTTAAGTACACGAGAATACGTACGCGTTTACTACTCATCACGCGTCACTCCGTCTGTATTACTTCTTTATCTATGACTGTGTCATAAACCTACCTTTGAAATAAAACTAGTTTTTCGGTTTTTATCGCGTTTATTTAATGTTTTTATGTTCCACGGTCCTCCCGAAAATCAAAAAAAATAAACGCGATAAAATCCGAATAAATAATTTTATTTCAATGTATATAGTATTCGCGTAAATAGAAGAAATCAATATATAAACCTACCTGGTAGAAGGCGACTTCCTCCGAGTATGTGATCAGTCTTGAATTGACGTATCTAAATTCACCTTCCAACTTCTGCTCCTGAACCGTCATACGAGCTGGAATATAATGGAACAATCGCAATGAAATGGCAATGGAGTGACAATCGAAAAGGATAACTCGCCTCGAAGAAGTCGCGAGATCAAATCCCACCACCCACCGTTAAATTATAACTAATACCAAACCAAATAACATAAATAAATTAGTTTTAGAATTAATTAAGTAAATATTTTTTTTAAAATATGAAAATTAAAGACATTATTTAAGACAGTACCGTATATAAGGTAACTGAATGAACAACCAAAACATCGAATTACCTGTAGGTCTTCTGAGGTAGGTCAAAAAGACTCCCGACAGTAGTAAGTACGCCATCATGATTCCGGGTGTCTGGAAAAAAATCAATGTTCTATGACAAACAGACTGTAGTCAGTTTTGTTTATGGTTTTAATCGTACTTCTTTGATTATGTTGCATGTGACAACAATTCTGTATTCTACACTCTTACATTAATTCTGCGCATACGCATATCGAAAAGAAAAAATATAATTATTAATTGTTTTTATCTTCAAAGCCGATATCATCCCCACGGTGAATTTCAAACTGAAGGCATCATCTCCTTCACTAGTCTATTGCAAGATTCCTTATAAGTATACTGTACTGACTGTGCCAAAGGAAACATGGCTTCCTTTGGCAGGAAGCTTAAAAGTTATGTTTTTATTTTTGTTAGTATCCAATAAATATGTTTTATTAGTGGGATATTAAATGCTGTCTGCATAAACGTGCACGAGTGAAGAAAATTAAAATTATACCTTGACTTCCCAAGATCTCCGGTATTTTTTTAATTAATTATGCACAGCTTTACTGATAGGGGTTGGGGATTAATAATTTAATTATCATCATCGCCATTATCAGCAGAGGTACTATACTTAAAACAACGATAAAGAAATTAAACTCGACACTGGCGAAGTAGCTCTATTTTGTAGCTGATTGCATAAAAAAGGTGAAGAACCTTCTAGGCAAGTATGCTCCATCGTAGATCTCATCGTCAATTACCATCAGGTGAGATCGAAATCAAATACTTGCCAGATTTGAGCGACGCTTTAATTTGTAACACCTTATACTCACAGAAGCGCCCAAGTTAACGGTAAGTCTGTACAGATAAATGCCGATGTCCAGCATCGGCTTGCTGGTGTTGCTGTAGAGGTCTACCACGGTGTCACAAAACTTTTCGATGTCAGTGGTCAACAGCTGGTCGGCGTTCGATATCCTATTGTCGAGATTCGACACTTGGTAGTATGTGAAACCTCTGCAAAAAGGAAAAGTACGTACAGATACATAATACTTTATAATGCTGGTTCATTCTGAGAAGCAGTCTAAATAAATAGCGAATCTAATAACAACGCACTAAAGTGCAATTCTAGTTGCACATCGCTGCGTAGACGGCGCCCCTCTTTCTATTGCGTTTTCTTGATGTAATTGTTTCTTTCTGACGCGCGGCAACCCATTAAATGTGTCTGCTCAAGCGAGGCCATTCAATGCCCGGTATATGGCCAGAGGTAGGATTTGAATATTTTAGACACAATTTTGATAATAGAGCAACAGCATACATAACAAATGGTAAGCAAGAGTATGATTATGAAGCTCGCTTTTTACAAAGTAACATATTTTTATCACAGAGAGAGACTAGGAAATGTAGGTTCTTCTTTCTTTTGGTATACTTAGACCAACGTAATAATCGACCTACGAAGTTTGCCATACGATTTACACTTCGCTGAATAATCTGAGAATGCAAAATTTTGTACCACCGCATTTTAGGTTGTAAAATTATCTTCACAATCTATTGATAATCCTGGTATTATAGTAAAATAGTAACATATTTTACTTTTATTGATTTCTTATATTTACCCGAATACTACACATTGAAATGAAACTAATCTTATACAGATTTTATTGCGTTTATTTTATACGCAAACGACAACTAAATATGAGGGTACCCCAGTTCTAACATTGACACTAGGACGTCAAACACCTTAGTCCTCCCGTGACCATGGTTGCTGTAAATCAGCTGAAACGTCGGGAACGTAAAAACATAAAATAAACGCGATAAAATCCGTAAAATTAGTTTTATTTCAATATTATAAATTATTATTGTTACACCGTCTATAGGTTACGTTTATATTCGTGTGGTCCGTCTCAACGTGGTGATTAGTTGTTTATACAAATAACCCTACACCCAGTGTTAATGTTAAAGTTCACCTGTGTGAGATGAAATCGAGGCCATTCCGTCAATAGGTCGCTCGACTAGTATGCTAATTGATAGGTTATTGCTCACCGGCGATTATCAAACAGACCACGTTGCGCTTACGCAACGATAACGAGCTTTATTCATAGTCATAATATGACGGTTAGCTGTAAAATTTCTAGTTTTAACCTACATTTATAGTACCTAGGATAAATACCTAGGTACTATAATGAAGGTTAAAATTAGTAATCAGCTTGAGTATGAGCTAAATAATGGGAATGGCTCGCCACACACTCCCACTAGTGATACTCCTGTGAGCCAGGATCCACAGCGGTGGCTAACGAAGTAGTCGAAGTTTGACCCTCGGCAAGTACCCGGGAAAAGCTGTTTGTATTGGAACCCGCATCTTGATCGAAAGGAAAATCCATCCATCCATCCATCCATCAGCCGAAAGATGTTCACTGCTGGACATAGTCCTCACACGATGACTTCCACACATCACGGTCTCCCGCCACTCGCATCCACCGGCTTCCTGCGACGCGTGTGACGTCATCGGTCCACATATTGTGGGGAGCCGTCCTACACTACGTCTTCTGGCTTGTCGTTACGATTATAGAACCTTTCTGCCCCAACGGCCATCGGTTCTTCGAGCTATATGCTCCGCCCCCTGGCACTTCAACTTTGAAATTCTTTGAGCTACGTCTGTTACTTTAATTCGTCTAGAGATCCCTCCATTTTTTATTCTATCCCGTAGCGAAACCCCGAGCATAACTCTCTCCATTGCGCGTGGAGCGACCTTGAGCTTTCTTTGAGGCCCACACACAGGTTTTTTTTTTTATACATTTAAAGGCAAGTATATGATCTCGTTCTCACCTGATGGTATGTGACGATGAGATCTACGATGGAGCATACTTGCCTAGGTAGGAAGGCGGCAGTAGATCGAGACGCTACATTCACTAGGCACACGCAACGGATCTGACCCGCCATCCATGAATGGCAACACCGAACATCATGCCGGAACACGGCTAGGCCGCTTGGCGACATGGCTTTGTTCAGTGGGTGGTGACTAACCACGGCCGAAGCCTACCACCAGTAGAGTTGTCACCTAGTTGGCACCACCCAGGGTCAAGTGTAGGGTATCTCGAGGGTACTTAATTCTCCTACGGACGAAGGTGACTCGACCCCAAAAAAAGTGTGTAAGTGGTCACATCTCAAACAATAGGACCTCCTAATTTATTAGAAAGAAAATTATCCTAGACATAGAATCTGATGGATAATAATAGGTTGTACTGTATTGTTAAATTCATAGAGGCCATCGATTACCTCTGTCCAACCAAAACAAGTGGATCGTCAATGGCCGTCTTATCATTCATCCGCATTAGGAAAATCAATGAGTCAGTTACTTACTTCAGGTATTGTTGATATAGGAACTGCGTCAGATTTGTCCTTAAACGCAGCTTCAGTTCGCCGATACTCCATTTCAGTACATTGTTAACCAGCGATATCTAAAAAAAAACAAATCTAAGTTAGTCCGTACTGTTTCGAACAGCTGATTTGTTTTGTGTGAGTATGCACCAACATTTTTTCAAATGCCAACATCGGTCTTTTAAAAAAAAACAACGTTCGAGATGTCAAAACCAATATGTAGAATGTATTTGGTCATAGAACACAAACTAAATCTTAGATTATCACAACACAAACGTTCGCGCTTATCACACAAAGTTTGTCCCTACCGGGATTCGAACCCGGGTACTTCGGCATGGAAAGCAGGGTCATTACCAACTGCGCTAATCAGGGCGTCAAAAAAGTATTAGATATTTTACAAAATGTACTAACAATCGGCATAGAGATGAAGAATTGTGTCAATAGTTTCCTGAATTCCGGCAGATTCATTGTGATTATAGATCTGAAACAGAATTAATGAAGAAAAATTTGTCGAGCTGATCCCTATATTTTTTTTTTAATTATTCATGTTTTTAATAGAATATACCTACCACAAATAATTTAAATTCTTTGGATAATTAAAATTTACAAATTAAAAATATTATAAAAAAAGCGTATGTATTAAATAAAGAAACAAGACAAGAATGAAATAGTTTTCTATAACAAATTAATTCTGATCTGGACTATCAACACCACCACATCTGTATTCCCTAACCCTATGTCTAATACCCCTTTCCGGGGTAGGCATATTGCAGTTTGCCAATGTTATTTTGTATTTGGTCCTAATGTCAGAGAGTGGTGTGTATTGGGCTGTAGCTTAGTGTAGGGTTGGTGAACTTCATACAGCTTGCAAGACATAGGTACAGGTTTCCTCACAATGTTTTCCTTCACCGGTCAGCAAGTGATAAACAATATTTCAAACGAGATTCACAAATGTAATCTCAAGCCGTAAAGTGTATGCCTGCTGTCAATCTGTTACTAAAGTAAGATTTTAATGAACTTGGCTATTACTGTTTTCAATCGTCAATCTATCAGATCAATTAAGTATAATTTTAAATTCAGAATGAATATTTAAGAAATCATTGATATTGTTGTAGAACCTCGATTTGTACATGTATCTTTTAATTTAACATTATAATGTGTATATACAAATACACATTTAACTTTAATCTATCTAGGTACCTATCCAATGTGCAATGGCGACTATGATTTCATGAAAAGCTCAATGACATACACATATTCAAAATAATACTTTGCATACAATACAAATGAATATTCATCAGGTCCAAGTTAAAAGATAAGTTGTTAGGAATGAGGAATTACAGTAACTATCACTTGAAATAAGTAATATTAAAAAGAATTACTTAAATAAAATTTTAGAACTAAATATATATTGCTTTCAGCAGTTATTATACTTAAAAAACAAAAGCAGCCTCAATCAAATCATACATAGTCTTGAAATATAAATAAAGAAACACCAAAGTGACTTTTAAAAATTATATGATAGCTATATACCTCACCTTTAAAAAAAAAAAATTCGCCCTAGGTAAAATCTTTAATTTTTATGGTACATTTCCTACAGGCCTGTATTGCAAAAATATATTGATAGACTTACCCTTCAATCAATGTAGAATGCTGTATAAGCCATAAGTCGCACATGGATCTTGAGATCAAGGAGATAGCAATTAGTACCATAAAGCTGCTCTCCTTGGACCACAGGCCTGGGACCATGATCTGCCATAGCGCCTTCAGTTCGGAAATAAACCTAGCATCCACCTGAGCTTTAGGCCCCTTTCTGTCCTTCTCTTTGATCATGTATTGAATCTGCTCTTCCGGTGATAAGCGGCCAGGTTTAGCATTTTTATGTTTACTGTAGAAAAAATATACAGCAAAGTAATAAAATTAATTGAAAGGCTTAAAGAATCATTTTTTTTTTAACTTTAAAGTGTGTTAAAAGTTTCAACTGCTTTCTCTCTCACAAATGGATAGACCAATATTGAGACAGTGAGTTTTATTCAATAGCAGGTATTCTTTAAAAACGCCCTTAGTTACTAATATTTGATGGAATTGGTTCAGACTTTTGCATGACAGATATATTGGGGAAGATTTTTTTTTTTAGTTAGCCAACATTCAAAGGAAAGTGTCTTTGATCTAATTATCTATCAAATGCAGATAATATCTTTGCATATAATTGAGACTAAGCTGTGCAATGAGTATTTTTTGAAAAATTAGGGTAGGTATTTATGATACAGTAGCCACAACATTTTAGTTGTGTGTTTTTCGTCTGTTAACAAATCAGGGAAAAACTACTGGACGAATTTTGATGAAAGTAGGCCTATTACCCAGTACAAAATATAGAAATTAATTACTGGTTCCCACAGGATAGGCAATAACTATATCCCAGAAACTTTGTGCTGAAACATGGTGATAACTTAAGCACCTGGTCAATGTAAACAATACTTTTTAACCTGACAAATGGAAGGCATTCTTTCAGAATAGTGATAAACTAAAGTCAACACGTTCCGAGTTGCGGGCAAAGGTTGCGGGCAAAGGACAGGTCTATGATTTATTATGATTATAGTTCATTAGAATTGTCTTTAACACAACTCACCCTGACTTCAGATAATTCTTTATAAACCAAGCACTTAGTGCTGCGGAGGCAGCAAACGCTATTCTAACGTCTGTCCGTGAGGTTACTTTACTAAAATTCGGTGCCATTTGCGATAGTTTCAGCAAGTCTTGTTAGAACATTTGTTTCAAAAGAACAACAAATCTAAAAGTTTCACAAGCACTTGAATCACTATTTCACTGTCTTGATTGCGTTCCTGAGTGCAATTTTCAATAATAATTTTGTTTTATCATAATATTCCACTTAACTTCAATTTCCATCCTTATCAGCCGACGAAGTGAAGCGAATGACGATTTCTTGCCTCCTTTTCGCTCACTGACTGAAGCATAGATAAGAAAGAATAGTGGATGAAGTGACCACTGACTGACAGACGACGTCAGACTTACAAATCTGTCATCTTTGTCCAATGTACACCCTATCACAAAAGTTTGAATGATCGATGTTCATTGATGACTTCAGAATAAATCAAGTATCATCATGTCACATCCATTATTTTATTTATTACTAGCTGTTGCCCGCGACTTCGTCCGCGTGGTATTTAACAAAAACAACCGTTGACAACAGCCTGCTCGCCCATTCTGAGCCCGAGGGACGCATTGCAGGTTGCTATCAAACTTAATCAGGCGCTGCGCTGCAACATTGGTTTTAATATTTTTTCGTGAGATTCTATTTTTTTTTTCTAAAATAAAAGTAGCCTAAATTACTCCTTGTTACATCAGCTATCTGCCAGTGAAAGTCCCGTCAAAATCGGTCCAGCCATTTCAGAGATTAGCCGGAACAAACAGACAGACAGACAGACAGACAGACAGACAGACAGACGACAGACAGACAGACAGACAGACAGACAGACAGACAGACAGACAGACAGACAGACAGACAGACAGACAGACGGACAGACAGACAGACAGACAAAAATTTGTAAAAAATGTTGTTTCGGTATAGGTAACGTGTATACATCCAAATGCACTTAGTAAGAAGCGGTTATTTTAATATTACAAACCGACACTCCATGTTATTGAATGTGTAACTGCTATTAATTACTTGACATTGGCAAAATGCCCGCTAAGTTGTGGGTGAGCCCATATTCATATCCATTTTATTTAATCGCATCTAATTTCGTAAAGAAAGAAGAAGAAGACAAAGACCAATGAGGAAAAAAAACAGTAATAAGCACCCAGTATAAAGTAGCAAATGGTGCAAGCGTTAATCCGACAGTTTCGATGAAATTTTATCATCCGGAGTAGAGTTTTATAATTTCATAGTTGCCTCAGTTACATGTCCTCGTGTAAACCGAGCTAGATAAAGTTCGTACGTACATTTCTCTATGGTGCATACTAATAAGGTATGCTGTCTAGGCCCGCCACTCACTCCTACCACTGCTACTCCTGTAAGCCAGGATCTGCAGTGGTGTCCAATGATGACACCGAGGTTTGACCCTCGGCGAGTCCCGGGTTAAAGTCAATTGTCTTGGAACCCGCACGAATTTAATCGAAAGATAAAAACAGGAGGAGTTGGAAGAAAATTATCCACTTCCCTCCGTTACAAAGCGGGAGACAAAAAAGATCTGGTAGATAAATTTCCACAGAAGCTAGACTATTACAGCTGGACTAAGTCCAGGTGTAAGGCACCATGGAGAGTTTAAATACTAGTTGGCCCTAAACTTGTGAGCTGATTAAACTTGATTCCAGTAATAGGTATGGCAAAAAAAAGCCCTGCTGCTGTCTAGTTACTTTTTGGGGGGCGGGTGTAAGTAATCGTTAGGCCACGCCTCTGGCTTAGTGCACTAATTAGTGCTTTAATTAAGGCGTATATTGGCATTAACATGAACACTAGCGTTAACCCGTGTGAAATAAGAAATGACAAAACCAAATTTCATAATTACTACTTCAGTAATTTATTTATAATAAATCTTCATGGCCATTGAAGGAACATTCTTCAATTCAAATACAAAACACACATTAATTACTTAAATAAAATAATTTACTACAGCCTACTATTTACATAACTTAAAAGCTAATCAGTTCAGTTAGGTGTGAGACTTGATCGTGGGGTAGCTGGTAGCCTAGTCAACCTCTTCGACAGTGGGTCCTGCGCCGGCGGTGTGACCCTGGTGCTGATGGCCGGCACCCGCATCTGCTGCGCCGGCGCCGTGCATCTTGCTCATGAGAGGTGAACAGGCGCGCTGCAGTTCCCGGAGTCGATGTTCGTACTCGTCCTTGTCGGCGAGCGTGTTGTTGTCGAGCCAGAGAAGCGCTTCGTCGCACTCACGCCGCGCCGCATCCTTGTCCTTCGTGCTCAGCTTGTCGCCGGCATCATCCAGCGCCTGCTTCACACCGAAGATGTACGTCTCGAGCTGGTTGCGGGCCGCGACGCGCTGCCGCTGCCGCTCGTCTTCCTCTTTGTAGCGTTCCGCTTCTGACAGCATGCGATCTATCTCGGCCTGCGATAGCCGGCCTCTGTCGTTCTTGATCACGATGTTCGTGCTCCGGCCGGTGCTATTCTCCTTGGCAGACACGTTTAGGATGCCGTTCGCGTCCAGATCGAAGGTTACGTCAATCTTGGGTACACCACGCGGCGCTGGTGGGATGCCTGTTAGGTCGAAGCGGCCGAGCAGGTTGTTGTCTTTGGTCATGGCACGCTCGCCCTCGTACACTTGGATGGTGACGGCCGGCTGGTTGTCCGAGAAGGTAGTGAATGTCTGCGACTGCTTGCATGGAATCTTGGCGTTGCGCTCGACGATCTTGGTCATGATGCCACCAGCCGTCTCGATGCCGAGCGACAGAGGCGCTACGTCCACCAGCAACACGTCCTGGATCTTGCTGTGCTGCTCGCCGCTAAGGATAGCCGCCTGCACCGCAGCGCCGTACGCTACGGCCTCATCCGGGTTGATGGAGAGGTTCAACTTCTTGCCACAGAAGAAATTCTGGAGCATGTTCTGGATCTTGGGGATGCGCGTAGAGCCACCTACGAGCACCACGTCGTGAATTGAGTTCTTGTCCAGCTTAGCATCATTGAGCGCCTTCTCGACGGGCTCGAGCGTGCCGCGGAACAGGTCCGAGTTGAGTTCCTCGAAGCGCGCGCGCGATACCCTCGTGTAGAAGTCAATGCCCTCGTGCAGCGCGTCTATCTCGATGCTGGCTTCAGTGCTTGACGACAATGTGCGTTTAGCGCGCTCGGCTGCCGTGCGCAGGCGGCGCAGAGCGCGTGCGTTGTGCCGGATGTCCTTCTTGTACTTGCGCTTGAACTCGTCGGCTAGGTGGTCAACAAGCCGGTTGTCGAAATCTTCGCCACCGAGGTGCGTGTCACCGGCCGTCGCCTTAACCTCGAATAGCGAGCCCTCGTCGATGGTCAATACCGACACGTCGAAGGTACCACCGCCCAGGTCGAAGATGAGCACGTTGCGCTCGCCCTTCAAGTTCTTGTCCAGTCCGTAAGCGAGCGCGGCGGCGGTGGGCTCGTTAATGATGCGCAGCACGTTCAAGCCGGCGATGGCGCCCGCGTCCTTGGTGGCCTGTCGCTGCGAGTCATTAAAGTACGCCGGCACTGTGATCACTGCATCGCGGACCGCAGACCCTAGATACGCCTCAGCGGTCTCCTTCATCTTCGTCAATACCATGCTGCTGATCTCTTCGGGCGCAAACCGTTTCGCCTCGCCCTTGAACTCCACCTGGATCTTTGGCTTGCCGCAGTCACTGACTACGCGGAACGGCCAGTGCTGCATGTCTTGTTGGATCTTGGGGTCGTCGAACTTGCGGCCAATGAGTCGCTTGGCGTCGAATACTGTGTTGTTGGGGTTCAGGGCTACCTGGTTCTTCGCGGCGTCGCCGATCAGCCGCTCATTGTCTGTGAAGGCGACATACGATGGCGTGGTTCGGTTTCCCTGGTCGTTAGCGATGATCTCCACGTTCCCGTGCTGCCATACTCCAACACATGAGTAGGTGGTGCCCAAATCAATTCCGATGGCTGGCATGTTGCTTGTGAATAATTCAATTTCTTCTTGTATAATAGATAATATTATTCTTCTTCTTTATTATTCTTCTTCCTCTTCTTATTCTGATTCTTGTATATAGATTCTCGAGTAATAATTCGTAAATATAGAACGCTTGTTCTAAGTTTCGACTCCTGTTGCTTCGCTTGTTTACGTTTTCAAATACTGAATGCTTTAGCGCGCTCACCGTACGTTTATATAGTCCCCAGCTCTGACGCCAATAATATTGGAGAATAATCTCGAAGGTACTCGAGGGGCCAATCATATTAATTCTTTGAAAGAATGTTCTTGAAGAAATATTAGTGTCGACCAATCAGAGTAAGTGAAGGAGATAGATATAGTCATAATAGAAAGAGTGGGCAATATAGGGTCATACCAGATGTTAGGAAATTCCCCAAATCTAGGGAGACTTATTACTTGTTCGTCACTGTTTGAAAATCAATGCATTCTGTGTTTAGTGTTTTATGTTTAGGTTTATACTCTCAATAATATTATATTTTTTCATCTTAACTTATATGAAAACTTTTCCGAATTCGGAACAGTATAAGAAAGATGTAAATATTCCCAGTTACTTTGTGTTATGGCTTTTACTTTAAGTTGGCCTTATATTATTAATTCTTATTTGCGATTTATAAAAAAAAGCGAATATTTTAATATTTTATTTTGAATGAAGTAATTAATAACGCTGATAAGTAAATAATGTAATTTTAGTATGTTCCCTACATTACTATTTGATCAATTTTAAAAGAATTGAACATATGCATTTTATCTGAATTTATTTAATTGTAATTAATGTTGTACCTATTGTTAATTTGTAGATGCTTTGAAGAATTATTGCAACATTCTTTGTTTTATATATGGCATAATAAAACATGCTTATTTATTATCTATACAATTATTTACGTGTGAGTTCTAAACAAGTTCTGACTATTGTTGATTTAATTTTCTATTGAGAAAATGTAAATTACCGGTATTTTTACTGGTTGGGTGATTAAGTTTTGTACATTCATTGTCTAGGTACTTAGGTATTTTCTTAGACCAGACTGTAGCCACTCCTTTCAAATATCAGTTTATAAGCTAAGCTTAGGTACTCTAGAAACTGACTCCGATAGCACATTGAGAAATTGTTAGGAAGAAAAAAGGATAATCCTGTAATTTAATAATGAAAGCGAATTAGATAGACCCTCCGCCTGACACACTTTTTAGGGAATATTAATTTAAAAACCTGGTATTACTTTCCAACTTTATCGATTCTAGAACATTCGCTAAACATACTGCTATCTCATACAATTATATTGCTCGCTCTTTCACATCGACTGACAACGCAGCAGATTTTTCTAGAAATATTTATTTATCTTCTATACCTCTCTCCTTCTAACTTATATCGGTATCTCATTTTGTGTAGCATAGAATGTTCTAGAATGGCTAGCCGACAATGTTAAGAAGTTGGTTTATCAAATTTGAATTACGTAGAGTTGGTGGTTTTTAAATTAGTTTGTGTTATAATGCGGGTTGCGGGGCTCGAGTGTGACACTATGGCTATATAAGCCCCTGCGCGGGGGGCGACAGCGACATACCTTTTCTAAGTCTAGTGGTGAGGTTCGCTTTTAACCATGTATTTTAGGGTTACACAGTAGGACCAGTAAGGCCCTTCAAATGTAGGCAAATAATTCGTAAAATAGTTTTAAAAATGTAATTATTATGGTAAAACGTTTATGTAAAGAGGTGGCAAGTCCCGTTAGCACATAAAATGGCGGAGTCATCGCCCGGTTGACGAGCACTGCGTAGATGCTGTAAATATTGAGATAGAACGCTGGGGAGGACGTTTATTTAAGGATAAAATGTAAGGTAAGGTACCATTTTTGTTTTTTTTTATTTGAGATTGGCAAATAATATTTTCCTTTGGTTGTTCCATTTTTAAAATTTGATTATTATGGCGCTGCGTCACAATTTGGCCTTGATTTAAAGTGTGTTCATGAATTTTGTTGTACTAAGCATTTGGTTAAACGTGTTAATTTTAATGTCGGCAGATACCTAATAAGGAATACCACCTATTTTTAACACGATGTTATAATTAAGTGTCTATTATTCGCGTATTTCTATTTATCGGCATATGGTTTTCATTTCATAGATAGGTACCTACGAAATCAAAATGGCGTCAGTATTATGTTAACCTTGAGATCGTTTGTTTAATAATAATGGTTTCTGCTATAGCGCCCATACTATGAACCAAGTAGTCAAAGTTAATTCCTTAAATCTTTTATAAGTAGGGAAGTACTTACGTGTGAACATAGCTATTTATTTTGCCAGCATCTAGGCAAATTAATTTTTCGGCATATTGAAAATTTATATAAACAGCTGTTGCAGAAATGAATGATTATTGCCGATATTTGGCCATTGTTCTTTGTTCTCGTATGCATAAATCAGCACCTACGTTGAAATACAGTGTTAAAAGTTATTCAATTTACACGATAGTTTGGTATACTTTGGTAGACACGTTTTAGTTTTAGCTTGGACTTTTTAGGTAGGCAGCGGGTGCTTAGGTGGATAGGTTTAAGTAGGAAAGCATACTTAATGAAATATTGCTTGCACTTTTTAGGTAGATAGCAACGTATTTTGAAGGATTGCACCCAGGCAAATTACATAACTTCTTACAGGTTTCAGGGCAAGGGCGTGGCTGAGCACCCAGACGTAGGTGAAAAATCAATAGGTACGGTTCGGCCGCTGAGATAATATGCGGTTCAAACATTAATAAAATCTTGATTCCTTTAGTCGTTTCTTGTAATTTGACATATTGATGTATTTTTATGTTTTTTTTTGTTGGTGGTTCTTATATGTAATATCATCATCGTTCGAAAGAAATACCTTAAAATAAGACGTGTCAGGAACGCATTCGCTCGGCGGCTGAACTGTAGGTATCCATTTTGATATTCTTACGCCATATTGCTTGTTCCATCGCGATGTAGTTGTGTATTACAGACTCCACTTTTGATGCTGTATTGATCGTTAGTAATTAGGACTAAAGGTTCACGGTGAAATAAATGATTTGGATAAACACTTCATATGAACAGGCAAATTATGGTTTTAATTACAGACTTGTTATAAGTCTGTGGTTTAATAATAATAAAAGGTATATGTTAACAGAACAAAATACTAGAAACAAAAGGCACTCGTACACGCTCTTAATGATATTGGTAGATGCATAGGACTACTTAGCTAAATGGTTTTTTTATTTTTAATGTTTATAAAACTAGTGCAAATGTTGTCTCAAAATTACCCTGATTATTTCTAGGCACGTATTACTTTGCTATTGGTATAGCTATATTTGCGTTAGGTGATGTAGCTATACACTATTGTCTCTAGTTAGTAGAATAGTTATTATCAAGTAATCTAGTAGGATATTTGTTTTAGCGTTGAGTTTTCCTGTACTTATCTCATCAGGTCATTGGATATGCATTTCAGGGTCACAGAAAACTAAAAGGTACCAATTTATTGCAATCTTTCAGTTCAGAAAATTTCGGACATTATTCGTAATATTTCGATCGCCTACCATCATTATTAACTTGGAAGTCTTGTTGAGGATAAATTATACAGTATTATTCTGGTAATTATAGCTCAATTATAATTTGAAGGCCATGGTATTCATTTATTCAGATTTTTCCTTTCAGAGAATAATAAAGAGTTAAATCATCATTCCGTAAAGGCTAAGAATTTGATTATTTTAATGGTGTTGCTAAGATTATAGATGAAGTATAGTGTGATTAGGATGTTTGATAGTTTCTAGGTTTGTTCTAGAATCACGAGACCGATAGGCAGAACAAAAGATAGGTAGGTACCACCGTTATTGAAATACTGAAATCGTTGTAGATTATTCTTGATTGGTCGAACCATTCTGTTGTAGTAGGGATATTGTTGTAGAATTAATAATTCCACAGAAATTACCGTCACTAGGTACAACCATTGTTCTCGACAATAACAAAAAAGCGACCGTTTCAGGAAGGTGAATAAATAGTGGTAAGTGTAGGTGAAGAGGTTATTTTTACATTGCGTATTTGCATTGCGTTGTATTTGGATTGCATTATGATTGCGGTACCTGCATATGGAACTATCAAAGAATACGATAAAGAGGTAGGTACGTGTTAAGAACGTTAATGAGTGTTTTGTGTAACAACATGGATTTCGTTATAAAATGTGTTGTGTCTGGGTTGGTAGAAGAATGTATATCTGGAAAGTAGTCCCGTACGAAGTAGGTATAAATTTGTAAGGAAATAGGTACTTACTTATTTTATTTTACGGAAAATTTTGGTATTTCAGAACGTCGCACATGCGAAGTGTTATAGGTAAACGATAATTAGTGACAAACTAAGTCTTGATACTTACTGAATTTACGGAAAATATTGGTTTTTTAGAACGTCGCACATGTGAAGTGCTATAGGTTAACGATTATTAGTGACTAACTAAGTCTTGATACTTACTGAATTTACGGAAAATATTGGTATTTTAGAACGTCGCACATGTGAAGTGCTATAGGTTAACGATTATTAGTGACAAACTAAGTCTTGATACTTACTGAATTTACGGAAAATATTGGTTTTTTTGAACGTCGCACATGTGAAGTGCTATACGTTAACGATTATTAGTGACAAACTAAGTCTTGATACTTACTGAATTTACGGAAAATATTGGTATTTTAGAACGTCGCACATGTGAAGTGCTATAGGTTAACGATTATTAGTTACAAACTAAGTCTTGATACTTACTGAATTTACGGAAAATATTGGTATTTCAGAACGTCGCACGGGCGAAGTGTTATAGGTAAACGATTATTAGTGACAAACGTGATTATAAGTTACAAACTAAGTCTTTATACTTACTGAATTTAAGGAAAATATTGGTATTTCAGAACGTCGCACATGTGAAGTGCTGTAGGTTAACGATTATTAGTGACAAACGTGATTATTAGTTACAAACTAAGTCTTGATACTTACTGAATTTACGGAAAATATTAATATTACAGAACGTTGCACATGCGAAGTCCTATAGGTTAACGATTATTATTAGTGACAAACGTGATTATTAGTGACAAACGTGATTATTAGTGACAAACTAAGTCTTGATCCTTATGGAATTTATTATATTGTTTTATAAATGTTAACAGGGTATAAAATATGTTGAGGTACCTATGTAGTTCATATTTCAGGGAACAGTGAGAAATTTTATTGGATGCATAAGTATAGAAATATATAGTTTTCTTGTGAGTTAGTACGTAAATACGATACGAAAATGAATAAATCTCAAATATAATTTGATTTTTTTTTATTTATCATTGAGAGTTTTAGGTTATTTATTTTTTAATAATTTAACGATCGCGTAAAATACGAATATTCTTACAATATTTTATGAAAACACTACTATCAAAGAATGTTTAGGAAGATCTCGAGGAAGACGTTGGTTGAAGTAAAAAGTAGTAAATTACCTAAGAAACAAAGAAAACTGACGAAAACACTAATCACGAAAAAACTGCTAACATTGAGAAATATTTAGAAAAACCATAATAAAGAAAATCTTTCGGTTTCGGTCTATTGATATCAAAAAACTAGTTTATACTTTTGTGAATGTGATTTTGGTTTCAATGCAAGAGAGTAGAAGTTCTTACAGAAGAGGTCATGATTAAGAAGTGTTGTATTGTACTGATAGTATTCAATTTTAATATTTCAAACTTTTACGTGAGTCGTGCCACAGTGGAGAAAGTTGTGACTATATTTAATAGGATCTATACCAACTAAAATACTTCTAAATAGTTTAGGTGATACAAGTGTTAATGCCGCGTATTTATGTTAGGGTTCTCAGTTATAGTGATATAGTGGAAAGTCATGAATTATTGTTTATGTGATGTGCAATCTGTGATAAAGTTAAAGTAAAGTGTTATTTTCTCTGTGTTACTTTCATTAGCAAATTTAATTAAAATATTGCCTCCAATTCACCAGTTTCTTTTGAGATTTATTACAGACTTAAAAATGATTTTAACATCGTAGCAGAAGATGGCCCAAGGCAGGGACGTGTGGAGAAGTTGAGGGTAGACATTTATTAGGCTATAAAATACTTCAAAAATTATAAAGTGGGTAACTGAAATAATCACGAACGACCTACGATAGAAATTATGGAAATAAATCTACATGTGTTCGAAATTTTAGTGCATACAGCGCGTGTTAAGTAAGTAGGGCGACAATTAAGTGTTCAATAAGGCATAAGCTACGTAGCTATTTAATATTTTGGTGCGTTAACTACATTTTTAATATCTTAGGGTGTCGACTACGTGTTTCATAGGGCGTCAACTACATATTGAATATTTTAGGGTGTGAATAAAGATTTGTATATTTTAGGGCGTCAATAAAACCGTGCAAAATAGGGCATCAATTAAGTATTCCTTAGTGCGTAAACTACGAAGGTAATATATGTTTAGTTTAATGCGTGTACTTTTTATTTGATATTATTAAGTTCCGGCTAAGTGTTCTTATTTTAGCATCAACTTTGTGTTTAAAATAGGGTCGTCCCTACGTATTCAGTATTTTAGGGTGTGAACAAATTGTTTAATTAATTTAGGATTTTAGGACATCAAACGAAACGAACAACGAAACGAGTTCAACGACATATTGAATTTTTAGGGTGTCCAAAATGTAGTTATTATATTCGTATTTTATACTTTAGGGATTTAAATACGTATCTAATATTTTAAGGGAATGTGTGTGTTAGGGCGACAACAACATGTGTAATGAATTAGGGTGTCAACTTAGTGTAATATTTTAGGGCTCCAATTGAGTTTTCAACATTGTAGGGTGTGGACACAATTGCGTTTTTTTTTAATTTCAGGGCGTCAATAAAGTATTTAATATTATAGGAATTTCAGATGCGTAAATAACGAATAAATAATATTCATAAGTACGATTGTCAATGACCAAAGAATACATGAATATTTTATAATTAACATATATTTGAAAAGGTCTTCTACAAAATTTTGAATAACAACGTAATGTTTACAGATTTTTAACAAGAAATACAACCAGAGTTGTAACCAAAGTACAGTCATGGACAGTGAATAATTACTTAGTGAATTAAGAGTCACTTTAGATAGAATATTGATTATTAGACACTTCTCACTATCGAAGAGACGACGATAAAAGGAACAATCAATGTTTTAAACGACATGCACAAGTATTATTATTCTCGAATGCTATCTTATAAAAAAAACAAGTATTACAAAAAAATGAGACTAAAACCTCCTTAAGATTTATTGGTACAAGAACCTATTCTAGGTTAAAAATGAGGTATAAGAAAAACCTGAAAGATAAAGTGCCCATTGGTGTATATAGAAAATTAAAGTATAACCAAGAAATATCACCTCAATAGTACGAATATTTTCAAAATTTATCGACTATTGTCATAGTGGATGAGGAAAGTTAATTTAAAAATTAACACTGATTTATAACCTACAAAAATTTAAAGTGAATATAAGCTATTCAATATAGGTGAATATAGCCTGAAACTGTCTGAAAGACAATATACTTAATTGAATACTTAATGTAAATGTTACCGAAGGTAAATCTTAATGGAGAAGAAATAACTTCTGTTACAAAATTTGAAACCTATATTTGATTTTTCGATAATCATAGAGACGATAGAATTTAGTCAAAATATTTTAAAAGTATTGGAATGCAGTACTATTGATACTCTTGTGACAAAAGACTCGAACGCTAACTTAATGAATAGCACGTTACGGAACACACCTAAAAGACTAACCTCTTAAAATCGATTTTATGAAACAAGACCCATCCTAAGGGGGAGAAAATCTGATAGTTATTCAAGTGACAACTAACATATGTTACACGGCATTTACGTCATGAAAATTATGGGAATATTCTGTATATAAGTCCGTATTTTATAGAGTACACAATACATTTTAAATATTTATGTTTTTAGATTATCGCGGAGACGATAAAATTTACATTTAAAATGTTTTGAAAGGAATATAATTACAGTACTATTGTTACTCTTGTGGGAAACGACTGGAACGTTAAGAAAAGCAAGTTACGGAACATACCTAAATGTTATAAAATTTTGATACAACCTCAACGATAATTGCTAAGCAAAATATGAGGAATGAGAAAACGTTGAAAGTTATTCAAGGCTCGTATGAATATCGCAAATTTAAAATAAACTTACGTACGTTACAGCATTATCGTTGAGAATTTATGAGAATATTGTGAGTAGAAGTCCATATTTTATAGAAGACACAAAACAATTATCGCGGGGACGATAAAATTTACATTTAAAATGTTTTAAAAGAAATAGAAAACAGTACTATTGTTACTCTTTTGGCAAATAACAGGAACGCTAAGAAAAGCAAGTTACAAAACATACCATACACATATGACAAAAACCTATGTTATATTTAGGAATGAGAAAATATTGAAAACTATACAAGTGATATATGAATATAGACAATTTCAAATAAAACTTGCGTTCGTTACATATTATTGAATTATAGAATTTATATGAGAATATTTTATTTATAGGTCGACATGGATGAGAAAACAAGATAATTTTAATATAAAGACACAATTACGTAATTTTATTACTCAAGAAACGGATTATGACATTTCAAATGTCCCCAATGTCAAAGAGAACAAAAAAATTGAATTGATGAGACGACGCATTTTTTAAGATACATTTCTTATTTTAAGCAATTTTCTACACATACTTTCAAAGCTATTTTTGTTACTTAACAATCATTCTAGCTAGCTACAATATCTAGTATTGACTCAAAGTTGAATGAAAAGGCTGATATTTTTGGATTATCTAATAGGCTATTTAAAAAAAAAGTTAGAAAGGAATCGGAATAGTCTTAATGGGAATGTTGCAGAACATAACTAAATGATGAAAACCTCCCAAAATGTATTTTTAAATGCAACCATTTCGTAAGTTATAAACTATGAATGAGGAAAAGCTGAAAGTAACTCGAGTGCTAAATTAATATAGATAATTTTAAAACTCAATAAATACCTTGAAACGCGGACAACACAAACGTTACAAGACTGATGAGAATATTCTACATACGGGCCTAAATCCTATAGGTGAGAAAAAACGATTATTTAAATATTGAGACAATGAATGACATACCTATGAAAATAATTTATAACTAAGAAGGTATTTTTGTAACTCAAAAAACTTATTTGAGTCCTACGCAACGATCATCTATAAAAAAAAGACAACAATCCGGGCATTACGATATTAGTGCAAAACCGCACTCCAGCGGCGGCGCTTGATCTATTAGACATTTTATTGACCGCATAATAAGTAAACCATGAAAAAAAATGGATGTTTTAAATTCTATATAAAATTGAATAATGGAATATATGGAAAAACAATGAATACGATGCATTATATATATAAATATATACCAAACGTGACGTCGAACGATATATGTTTTTATGATAATACAAAGAATGATAAGTACAAAGGATTTTAATATATAAAAGAAACAAAAGACATAATGCAGCCGTTCCCGTTCTGACAGCTGTTTTTATTGTGATTACTTGAAGTGACCGGTGATATTGTGTTGATGTACGTACCCGTATAAGTGGTATCGTTAAGGCCACAACAAACGAAGAACCAGATGATATTATGGTTAAGGAATATTACTTATTTTGAAATAATGGAAGAAAGTAGAGCGGCACTTCATCTCAGTGAGGGATCAATCATGTCGAGTCTGGCAAAATCTATTTTTGTAGCACCCTATTTGAACGGAAAAAATTATATCGAATAAATAATAGGTTGAAAAATTGGATGAATTGGATTGCCTTAAATGACATTTTTAATTGACAAGATTTTTTTAAACTCGGATTAAGAAAAAAGGACGTCTATACCTACACTCTATAAATATCTATATGTCTAAAATTACAGCCACTATGAAATAAATACTTATTGTAGTACTTAATGAAAATGCCAATTCCATAGACTATGAAGATTAAGGATAATATTATTGGAGGGAAAGTGATATCTTTAAAATTATTTAATATTAATGACACTGGCATTAGGTATTTTATATTATATATTATTTATAAATATCAATGATAAATAACAGCAAAGTTAAATGAAGGTTTAAATAAAAAAACTTACTTGCGTGAGGTACATACATACCTATTATTTGTGTAAAATGTGTTGATTCTTGTACGATGTAGGTAGTAGGTAGAAAAACGTCTTGTTTTCTATGTAATATATTTATCTATTATGGTTTTAATAAAATATATTTTGATTAATTTTATATTACTATGTAAAATACTTACGGTTTATTTAAAAAAAATATTGCAAATTGGTAATTTTTTATTGGTATTTTTTTTTTACTTGGATATGTTTAAGTATTATTTGGCATTTAAAAATACTAATTTGTTACTACTTACTTTTTGGTCGTTATGTTTATGTGTATTTCATATTTTATACCTATGAGCAGTTACCTGATTTAAATAGAATATAAGCATAATCAATATGCCTACTTTAGTTCACGAATAGATATATAAGAGAACTGGTAGGTTTATATAGAATTAAACACACACACCGTCGTGTCTAGAATACAAACATAATAAACATCAGAATGATCTAAATACACAACCTGCATCAGAATATTATTAAATTACACAATAAATTTAAGGAATTTCATAAACCTGAGCGATCAATACTATATCAATGCATTTACTAAGGAGGGTTATAAGAAACGTAGAGCAAGATGTTTTAATCCAATCGCGATATTTATTTAAGCAGTATATAATAAATTTAGCTAAAACATCGCCCATAAAATTATAGTTTGTTGACATAAGTATTACGGAAACAGATTTAGCTTATAGCAAAAATTGTTAGTCTACTAAATTAAGAGAGTCATTTACAGTAGGTACGTATAGGTTTAACGAATTATTAAGACGAACATAAGAAGCTTGAGTTTAACCAAATTATAAATGCTCGTATCTAAATATAAGAATCCACCTTTGCAGTGGATCACAACATAAAAATGTCCTAGTATATATTACGTAAAATTATAGTACTAACTGTCTTATTATGTAACTTAACACGGTAAATTATTAAAAATATTGCACTGACCTGGATATACGTATATGTGCAAAAAATAACAAAAAAGTATTATTGAATACTTGTTTGTGTTGTGTTAGAAGTACATTTGTACAAGGATTTAAGTATAAACATCGCAAAATGTAATATAGATTTAGCGAGATTTACATAGTGTGTCATATTACATTAATATATTGTGATTAATCATCATTACAGCTTTAGCGCAAATTACAATACGCTTGACATATTACAGTTCTAAAACGTTTTCTATATAAAGCCATGCTAAATACTATCTAGAATGCATATCAAGTAGAATGCCTCGTAAAGTGATATGTGTAAATAAATAGGATGCATTAGTTGGGTCGATTCGTGCATCGGGCTTTGAGTTATCATTACCACTAATGCTAATTGCTTATATTGTAATTAATGCTGAAAATATACTACACATAATATTATTAATAGGTTGTCTGTGAATTAGAAAATGCTGGAATGTTCTGGGGTGTTCGGTATTTTCTTATCATCGTGTTAATGTTGTTGACCAGTCTTGTTTTCGTGTCTTATTGTGTTTATTACGGGTTTTTAGGAGTGTTGTCTTGTGTGCAATTTTTTTTCTAAGAATTTTGAGAGCAAATAATGGATGTAGAGTAGACGCACAGCATAGAGAAGATCCTCCCTTTACACCTTTGTAGATGTTTGGAGCTGACTGTGCTAACTTCAGGAATGAGTTAGTTCGTTTGACTAATGGGCGGTGTTCACAATCTAGCATGACTTGTGTTAATTGCAAAATGAGTTTTGTTTTTTCAAATTTGTATGTGAATAGTGTCTGTTTTCTGCTTACTCTTAGTGGTAGTAGCTGTAGTCATTAATTTGTTGCAAACTATTATGGAGGAAATGTTGTATCGAAAATATTTTTGTAACAATTTAAGATAAGAGACGAAGGATTGAGGTTAAGGGTATATTGAAATAAATTGATTAAAATTAAAAAATGAGAAAGAAATGGAAAAGGAGCAAATTGAATTGTGTTATTGTTGAATGGTGGTCGGATATTGCGCATACTCATAGAACGAACAGTACCTTAAGGTCTGGTGTTGATTGTATAAAATAGCTTAGTGACTTAAGTATATTTGAAACTATGTACAGTTGTATCATACAAAGTTACGTTACATATTTGCAGCTATGTTTTAAAGCCCTGCTTGATCAGTATTATTAAAATGAAAATATACACTATGATAAGTCATGACTCTCAAATTGAGCGAAATCAATCAGGATTAAAACAAACAAACTATGAAATTATAACCTAAATAAAGGATACAGGATATAAAATCTAAGGCACAGGTATTTACAAAATGGCCAATATGGACCTACCAAAGAAGCGTTTAAAGAGACACTAAACGTTGAAGGCAATAAGGTAAATGAATAAGTTATGAACGCAAACTATGAAACAGATAAAGTTATTAAATAAGAGAAAAATAAATCAATAAATATATCAAATGTTATGTTAAAATATGAAACGGGAAGTATTGTGAAACAGCAAACTAGATATTACATAAGTATATCATAACAGTTTATGATTAAGGACCAAGTTATATTAGGTGGACGTTAAAATGAAATGATAAGATTAATAATGGTTACGGGTATAATGAATGATCTTCATAAGATACTTAAGGTTTTAGCTTGTAGTTAAGATAGGTTAATAAGCGTAGAGAGAGAGAGAGAGAGAGAGAGAGAGATGAACACGAACGTTTGAGGAGCACAACTAGGATAACAATATATTTAGCATTATAGACAATCAATTAATTGAAAATATTTGGAGCTTAGTGATCGACTACAATATAAGATCCATTATAAAGAAAACGACAAACAATACTCTAAGGCAATTTAGATCGATTAAATATTTAACTCTGTAAGTTTCCCCATACTGATATTTTTGAAATGGTGCGTTACAAAATTTTAAATCCATTAATCTTCTACATAATTTCAATGTTAGGCTGACCTTGAAGCAGCCGATTAACTGAACATTTAATTTCTCACAAACACATTGATTTACAAAATATTGTGCAAAACGGTAGGAGTGAATCAGCTTGAGGTAATTGCGAAGATGGGTGCTTAGTTGCAATACATAAACCTGAGTTATTAATAGACAATGAACACGATTTCACAACAATTGACAATATTTACGTACGTTCGAATAATACCGCAACGATAGAAGTTTAAGATGAAACTATTCTATAGATTTAAGGAGTATTATACTTGTTTAGGGACATTAAATTATCCTGTAGATATGGGATATACACAATGATACCGGACCTAACTGTAGATATATCATACACTTAAGCAGATATTAAGATGACATTGGTACTTACACATTTTAACTAGATATTTAATCGTAACGACTTGGATAATATTTACTGTAAGTAATAGTAAAGTAAAAGAAGAAATACAACGGTGTTCATAATTTATTTATTAAGTGAACTAAAATAAGAAGTTATTCGGATAATAATATATTGATATAGTATACTGAAGCAATGGATAAAGAAAATGACCAATCCGAAGATAAAACGATAATGCGAACGGAATACTTAGTATTGACACGTTAAAATTAAGGATGACGCAGAATAAGGAAGTAATAAAGATGATGATGAAATATTGTGCAAGAAACGATGATTAACTAGTATAATAATTTTGATGTGATTACATGAACAGGTAGGTAACAAAATCGGTAGGCATCAAGGCCAAATTGTGACTAGTAGGTAATAAGTGAGCGAAAACTTAAAGTGCTGGGACTTTAGGACTTAGGCAGGTTATAGTTTAATCTGAAAAAATAACGGAATATAGAATTAAGAATAGATTACGAGACGATAATTTGGCGATAGTATATTATGGTTTATGTTAGGTAGGTGAATCTTATTCTCGAAATTGTGATTTCTTTTGGTGCCAAACTAGTATAGGTACTTGAATGATACATCCCAATAGTAGGTAATGGTTTAAACATAGGTATCTTTGAGTTGCGAAAGACAGAAGAGGAGAGAGCTGTAAAAACATTAAAGTAATAAATATCAGTATCGAGGTTTAACCAATATTGTAACATTAGAACGGCATAAACGTGAAACTAAAATATATCTACATTACGAATCATAGGAAGGCTATCCTTAAGTGTATAATAAATTACGCAATGAACTAATACAATTCGAAGGTGGAGTAGAAGAAAACTGCAAAATAATTAGTAGTACCGACATTTAGTACGTGGAAACATTTGTGTGTGTATATAAATAGATTGATAATATAAATCGTAGGCAAACGTCTAAAATAATCGCTATATATTGTAGTTAAATAGCTAAGGTTATGAATATCGTTTCACTCTGATATGTTACACTAGTAGATAGTTAAATGCATAATGCATGAGCCGGAGAAGTAGGTTATCTGGGAACGCACACAATTTCAGCGAAGCATTACAATTTACACAAAATGAAGCACCATCCCTACAAACATCTAATGGCACTTGAGATCCCATTGACTTGTCAATGTTTTGGCGGCTCGTGTGACTTTGCTTTTGGCCCATTTCCCTAATTTTTGCAACCAGAGACCAAAGAGCATGAATACTCCACAACATTAGTTTGAATTAAAATACAATTGTTTATCGTCATCGCTTTTAATGGTTACTCCAGCATGGCATTCCAGTCGATAACTGCAATCACGTATATCAGTTTTAACAACACAAGTTGACAATTTGGGTTTGGTTTAATCCGTTTTGAGCATATTTGGCGTTCAAATGTTACTATTTTGGTTTCGTGCTTTTCAAGAGGTCGATGTGATACTTTTGTAAATATTTTAAACGTTTGCTTACCGTTACTAATTCCTACCTACTCTGCTAATTGTAGTCTCTAAATAATTTTAGTATTCATTGTTCGTTTACTTGGGTATTGTGTACTTTCGAGCTTAAGCGCAATTATTTGAAATTAAACTATACATAAGTTTTACTACACCGGATTCGTTGGGCATCTATTTCTTACACTGCACAAGAAAATATAGGACCTATATCTAATATTGTATTGTTGTTATTATAATTTTCAGGAGCTAAAATTAACTGTTACACGTATTTATTTTCACCGCTTGTCCTGCAGACCCCGTAAGGTTCCGTCGTTAAACAACATGGCCGCCCGCCCCATCGACAAAACCATAGGCCAAATAGTCCCATCAAATTCCCGCCTAATAGTGGACGCCGTGAGGATGGACCCTCAATATTCATCAGTATTAGTAACGCCTCCGTAATTTACAGAACATAACTTAAACTCCAAGGTATTACATATTAGATTTTTAATTTTTTTATAATTTTTCATATTCTTACTTAACTCGAAATTCCAACTAACATCATTGGGCACAATGTAAAATCCCTAAATTTGGTTCCAATTCTATTACGTGCTTATCAGCTAACTTATTCCAATGTCCATCGCACGTATTAGGAAGGTCTTACTACGTCTAGACAAACACAACCGAGACAGTTAACGACATACAGTTAACCAGTAGTTTTGTAAAAGGCCGTACCGTTTAAAACATCATAATTTACAGGACAGACATCACTGTGTCAATTATTAGCAGAATGATGTATTTGTTAGAACCGTTTTCGATCTAGTGATGCAACATTAGTTTGAACACAAAGCATGTTAAATTTGATGTCATTTAGATCGTTCTAGAATACGATCCTTCCCACAGGCTGGCCGTAAACCACGAACATGTCCTAAGCAAACCGCTTCGAAATATAACTAACCACACTTGCACATTGCTGTAGCAATATCTCCTGTCTTTTAAAAAACAACCAACCCAACGAGTCGGACTAGATATTAATAATTGCAAACCATGTTTGATTTTCAGATGTTTAAATTATTAAGTTGGCGGCGTCAGGCAGGCTTTTTACCACCGGATCTTAGGCAGCGTTAGTTTCAAATATACTTTGAACGAATAACTCGGGAGGACAGTGAGGCGAAACATTATGATATAGGTATAATTATTTATATACGTTAGTTGAACTATGTATCTCAATAGTATGTATTTAGGACGCATTTTTTATTACCCTTTGACTGATACATGATAATACTCCAGATATGTTTTAAAATGTTATTATTTGTTTCGTTAGGGGAGCAGGAATAACGAAAACGCATGTTTTGTAACAATGCGAGTGATCAGGAAAGTTTGGTACATTAATTATTGATGAGAGGCGATTTGTAGAGTTCCATTAACCATCTCATAGAGACGAACTAGGTATGAAAGGAGCGTTATATATGAACCGGGCGATGGCTTTATTGTTAGATTATATTATCACATTCAGTGTTTGACAACTTACATTAATAAGGCTTTTTAGGTTAGGTACTCTGTTTAGAATTAACTAACTATTATATGTGTATCTATTAATGGCATAGGTGTCACGAAAAGTATTATAAGATATACCCGAATAGGTTTAGCTGTAAGTTTAGGAATATTTATTGGGCCTGTATTGTTTGTTGGTTCCGTAGGTAGGATAGCCCCTGGAGTTAAGAGATAGAAACGGGCCGTAGATTCAGGACGTCCTTATTTAGACTCCATTCACGAATCTGGAAGAAGCCTAATTTGTTGGCAGGCTTCAGTTGAATCTCTCAAATTTACAGGCGTGGCTTTATTATTAAATGTTAGGATTAGGTCATGTTATAAATGGTAGTAATAGGTTATATTTGGTTTAGCTATGTATTATTAGACGTTAAAGATAAAATCTTAGTGTTATTTCAATGATTTCAAAAGTGATTATGGTTGCTATAAAGTTGTTTCGTTTGCGTTTAAGGTAATGAGTAATTTTAAAGTATTGCGTAGGCATATTAGAGCTAGTAGAGTCATTCGCTTCGGATTTCATGCCCTTGAATGCTAATTAGTTCAAAACGTAAAGGAACTCTGAAAAATCATAACTCGTATTCAGAAATTTGTTTAAGTACCTACGTTTAGTGAAAGAAAATATTTTTGTACTAAATTTAATACCTACTTAGGTAATTACAATAATCAAAAATATCTTCACCCTGTTGTATCTGTCCCCGAACTAACAATTATAACTTATTATTATTATCTTTATTTAATCAATGTTAAAAAAATATGATACCTACTCCAAAATGATTTTTTTGTTCTGTAAATCGTTGTAAAATTTATAAATAAATCATTAATAATCAATATATTAATTTTGTTTGTCATTGTGTCAAATTCACTAAATTTACTGTACCTAATTCCAAATACTGTATTTTATAAAGAAATATCTACGTATGCACTATCCACAATAATTGACTATATTTTTTATTTATTAACATATTAACTTCAGTTACCTACTTAGTACTTACATCAATTTAGATTTTTGTTTTCTATTTCAATAATATATATTAATAAACACTTAAATAAGCTATATGTTATTAAAGCAGTGTTCCTAGTCTATGAAATTAATTTACTAACATACGCTATAAAGCGCTTTTTCAATGCACTCATTGTAGATCATCTTTGTACAGGAGTACAATTTGATCTAATATATATCTAGTATTTAATAATATCTTACGTATTATTAAAATATGATTTATCTCTATATATATATGACAGTAACATTAATCATAGGTATCCTGTATCCATTAGCAGGATAAAAAATTAAATCCCTTACAACACTATTTAACATTTAAGTGTCATAAAGAACACACTAGCACCTTGAAAAACTTAACAACTAAAAAAACATAAGTAGATAGGTAAATTAAAAGTTAAGACTTACATAGAAAACCCTACCTTTAACTTCAGACGAAAAAATAATAATTCTAAGTCTATGTCTAAGCCTTCATCAATCTTATGATTATCGGATAGAGTTTAAAATGGTTATCAGAATTTCGTCGCAATTTGATTAAAACGTAATAGTTATTTTTATATTTACCTTTTATTAGGTAGAAACCTATTTAGGTATTTTTTATCTTCACCGAATTCTTTGACTGACATCACTGACATTTTATAGCGACAGTCCTCTTTTCTCACCAAAATATGAAGCTTAGTTAATATAACGTATTTATATGAAGAATTGGTAATTAATTTATAGGCTAAAACGTTGAGTAGGTCTCTTTCCTAGTCCTATATAACTACATTATTTCTTTATTCCATATATGTGTAGTGTGACACGACCGACTGTTATCTCAGGACATTCCTCTGAAATACAACTGAAATTAAGTCTAGCTAGGTCCATGACACGTTAGCGCCATGACTTTTTAAAAATATACCCCATCCATTTTCGGTCTCTATTAAAAATACTCTCTCTCTATAGTAGAGAAAATCATTGTTTGAAACACAACGAATAAGTCTTCTGAGTTTCTTGCCGGTTCTTCTCAGTGGACGGTAGGTTACGAACCGGTGGTAATTTATTTAATAGTAAAATAATACATATTGTTGTTACGTAAATTTAAAACAAAATATGTAACAATCAATTGTAATTGTAAATAATGAAAACCCAATTAAACCTTTCGTAATTTTTTTTTACATTTTTAAAACCTTGTTTGTTTTATTATGAACCGTTTAACTTGGATGGATGGGGTTAGGTGATTAGTAATTGAAATTAAATATTGTTGTCAACATTTTTGGCTTAACATAATGATTTATAATTATCTACTTGTTTAACGATGTTTATGATGAAATAAATAAATGATTCTAAATGCCTACATGATTAAAAATAATAAATGATTTTTTTAACCCACCTGATCTTTTATTTCCCCTTTACCCATGAGATCTACATAACAATTCCACACGATAACACTAGAAAACTATCGTTAGAGACTGTTCTGGATGTTGGATTTTCATGTAGAGCTCATAAAAGTACCCTATACACACAACAAACATACTCCCAAATTTATGGAAGTTTACAATGTATTTTTCATGAGAAAAAAGCTAGAAGATGCTATTGTAAATTGATTCAATCTTATAGGAAAAATGCTATACAACACAAAAAGGTAAGAAATTGAGAACACTCCATATTATAATTAGATTTATCGCCAGATAAATACAGACTATACGGTCCCACACTAAGCAACACTTGTATTATGGGTACCTACAATGGACTGAGGGCGAATTGTACGAGTATAGAGATATTAAACATCCATGACTTGGGTACAAACGGGGTAAAACCAAAACGTTCCAAAAATAGCTTACCTATGAAGAATACAAAATTATTTTATTATTTGATTGATTGACCCCAAATTATTAGATGAGCAATTTACAATGGCATTAAATCAGTATTTATGGGCTAGTGCTTTCTATAAAGGAGTCCATTCTGTGGTAGTTGGATATTACCTAAGAAAGAAGATGGCTGTTATTGGAGTGTGGGTAATGCGTAGGTTATATACGAGATGGCGCTGATGAGTTTAATCCTTTGTGTAGGCTTCTATAAAATAGTGATATATACTGCCACTAGATGGAGTCGTAGAACATGTCATCAACTGACAGATTTTTAATGTAAAACTGCGCCATCTAGTGTAAATACTACGAATTAATGGTTTGAGTATGAGTTAGAAAATCAGAATGGAGAAGTGACTGTCTGTCGGACCATATAATCAATCCTCAACTCCTTACCTTCGTTTTAAGTTCTCAATGCCACCTTAGAGGTCATTGTGAGTCTCAAATTAATGATTATATGCAAGTGAAACGTCAAATTAAACATTTACGAGAACTTTAATTTTACTTTAATTTTTAAATGAGTTTATTTTGTAATAGTACATTTTACTGTCGTAAGAAGGCGCTGTAACACAATATCCTGCAGCTGGGATTTTATGCTACTTTTGTTGCTATAATTTTACGTTTGAAATCTAACTGCGCGAGAAGAGCAGATCAACAATATACACCTATATCTTTCATCGACGTGTATTAGCTATTAACGAGGGCAATGACATGTCCGCTCAACCAGCACACGGAGCTTTTCTGATATTGCCCGTTGTATTGTAAAACAACGCCATCTTTTATGTGGTCTGATAGTCAGTAGTACCAGCCCCTGGCGGAAAAAGTTTGCAACTTTTAAAGAGCTTGCACTGTGGCGCCCACTAGATTTGGAGAGCTATCTGGCGAAATATTGAGCTACGCTGTGATGTATGGAGACTGCACATCTTTATTCAAATGAATCTTTGTTATGCTACCTATACTGATATATCTTATATACATGCATGGATTTCAAATGCTATTTTGTTATTTATTTAACTAGGTGTATCAGAATAAAATAATAAAGGTTATAATTAAATGAAAACACACGTAATAAATGTGTAAAATTATTTATATTGCATTATACTTAATAATTATAAAATTTTCATAACAAGGAATTGCCACGAGTCAACCTTACACAATTGCCACTTAAGAAATACTTATAGCCTAATCTCTTACACTAACTTAATCGACTTAGCGTTACATCACAAATAGAACGAGATACCTTTTTATAATAAGTAACAGCCGAGGACACCCGCAACGCCCCGCTCCGATGCCACCTTCACTCACAAGGAACTTAGGCACCGCCTAACGAATCTCTTGTGACGTTTCAGAACTCGGCCCCATAATAACTAGAATAGGATTCACAAGCAAATACAAAAAAAAAACGATAATTATTATGCTTATAGATATTAAAATCGTATGTAAAGACGATCGAAAAGGTATAGATCAAAAACTTTACAATAAATACTTATTGACAAATCCCGCGACCTATGTTCGGTGCGGAGCGAGGCGTGACTCGGCGAGGTGCGTGCCTTATCTCTTGTTCTTGTTTTTCATGGTGAGCCGCCGCCAGAAGCCGGCCTTCTCGGCAGGCGGCTGTTCCTCGCGGGCCTCCTCGCCGCGCGTCTCACCGCGCAGCATGTCCAGAAACGTCGGGTCGTTCTTCCGAACGTTCTTGTCGATTTTGACAGCTTCAGCGCTCAGTTCCGCCTTCAGCTTCTCGGGGCTCGTGTTCTCGACCTTAAACTCGTTAGGGTCTTCCACGAACGCCTGTTGAAGGTCGCGCATGATCTTTTTCCTTATCGTCTTCTTCATGCTGAGGTGTCTCTCCAGTGTTTTGACGTCGCCGTTGGCGTACGAGCGATAGTCGTCCTTCTTCTTCTTGGTCTTCTTTGTTTTGTCATCGTTGTCGTCGATGCTCTTGGCCTCGTATTGCTGATTGAGGCCGAAGATGTCGCGCAAGTGGGGGATAGCTCGCTCGGACGTCATCGTGGTGTAGGCTTCGATCCGTCCGATGAAGAGAGATCACAGACACCTCATCGTGAGATCTGGAATTGAGAAAAAAAAACAAAGTGAGCTTTTGGGACATTCAAACGAAGTTTTATCTATAACATTGGGGAACATTGTAGAACTGAAATGGAAAGCAATGAAATATCAAGAGATGCAGATATATCTATTTTAAAATTAGAAATAAGTATGTTTTTGTTAATTTTCCGGAGAGTAAAATCGAAAGCACTAAAACGGGTCCGTGCGCCGGGGCAGGCTATTAATGCTATTACCAAGAACACACCAGTCAACATCTCGGGCACACAATGGCGACGAGGAACGGAGGCTGCGTACCGGAACCGTGATGCTGCTACTGGTCACGGTAATAACTTCCCTTTGCACGTTGGGACTTGCGAGGCAAAAAGTTTCTTAAAGATATTTATAGTAAATGTTAATTTTGTTTACCTCTCATCGATATAGCGTGATGATAAGTGAATAAACAAAGCTAAATCTTCCTCAATAGAAAAAGAGAAATAAGGCTTTATTTATTTATTTATTTAAGGATAACCCGCAAGGCTTACACTAATACATAGCTATCAAACACATGTAACCGTATAACATGAATGAATGCAACCTTAATTATGGGCTACCACGGCTTGCAATTAGTTTACCAAACTAATTAAACTTATGAACTAATTATAAATATTTAACAGAGTGTAGGAAGTAGGTAGTTATTAGCTAAGTATAAGTGTAAGGCTTGTAGTATAAGTTTATTTTCTTTTGAAAAGTGTAAGTATTTATGTTCAGTATACGTTCCTCTACGAATACTACTTATATCATCATTAAAGCTAGTCGGAGACGGAGTTGATTTTCCGAGGACAAGCTATTGTGAAGTGTATTTCGCGGAAACTTTGCGTACTGGCGTGTACCAGCATCCGTGGATGCAGACGGTATTGTGTTGAGATTATAATGATGACCGCTTCACTGCGCCGCTGCTGAGCGCCGCTCACTCAGGGCTGTCTGTGTAAGGGTATGTTTTTTTTCTCAGACGAACAAATAATGCAGACGGAATTTCGCGAATAGTCGCGATCAAGATAATGAAGCATGGAAAACCAGAAGAATTTCGCGGGTACTACATAAATAGGCTTTCTTTTTATTAGCAACACCTCGTCTGTATAATTTCTTCATCTATAATATTTATAATTGGACAAATGGTCTATCGTAGACATTTGCTTTAGATAATTGAAAGTCTTAAATACCGTCCGCTAGAGGCGTTGTTCAATTCTCCATTCAAAATGTCTAAAGCCTATAAACTATACAGTTGGCTTACGAATAATCACGCACATGACGTAATGATACTTCGAACGATGATAATGTAGGCAGGGCATTTTCATATCATCATGTCACATTCATTATTTTATTTATAATGTGTATTTATTGAATGCGTTATTGCTATTAATTACTTGACATTGGCAAAATACCCGCTAAGTTGTGGGTGAGGCCATATTCATATCCATTTTATTTCATCGCATTTCATTTCGTAAAGAAAGAAGAAGAATGTAGGCCGGCAGCGCAGCCCTGCGGAACAATGCAGACTGTTTAGCGCCATTTTGTACACTCGCGGGCAGTTCTTAAACGAATTGTTCCGAAAATTTAACACTTTCATCGCTTTCCACACTAATTGTGCCAAAGTTGTTGCTTTTAGCTGAATTGTTTGAGAATACCAGTCGTTCCACTGACATCGCGATAGCCTGATGATTTGAAACTGTGCAGGTATTTAGATAATAATACCAGCCTTTCTAATGTCCCACTGTTGGACACGGGCCTCCCGTCAATGCGAGAGGGATTAGGCTATAGTCCATCACGCTGGCCCAGTGCGGGTTGGCGGACTTTACACGTCTTTCGAGGGGTTCTCTCAGACATGCAGGTTTCACTTCACCACTTGACCGTTTAGCAAGTGATAATCATGGTTGAAAATGAGATTCGCACATGAAAAATCCAGAAATCCCAGAGATGCGAGCCGTGGTTTGAACCTGCGATCCTCGAGCGTTCTACCAACTTGGCTATCACTGCTTGGGTATCATCAGAGTTACTTATAATAATATAACGGAGAAACATTTCACTTGACACTGGCAAAAATAGGACTATTTTGTAGCCGATTGCCAACATAAAAAAGAAGAAGTGCGTAGAAAGGTATGGCATAAATATGAACTGCATTGGAATTTTTAAAAGTTATTATCATTATCATTATTCATGAAAGAACGAGTATAATGATTAAATTCGCAAAATAATTATATAATCTGTGTTCGAAGTAAATATTGATATACTTAGCTGGTCAAAGTGAACTCAGTATAGCCGCTGCCCTTCCTAGCCGGTAGTTCGTCAATACTTCGGCCGTAACAGCTGACATTAACATTGGCTGGGGTCGGCGCACTTTACCTAACTCTAACACACACGAACGTGGGCAGACATCTTGTTTGATGACGTCACGCGCCGGTTACGATATTTCGTGTTTAGTTTTTTTTTTTCGTTTTGTAATTCAAATTACCCAACGCTTCAAGTTGACTTGTTTGGTATACTTAATTGTGTATCTTTGTGCAAACTTACGTGCGGCCAGCATCTTGGGCACGCTACCGCATGGGTCAAATTTTTTACACTTTTTGTAAATATTAAGTGGCTTTTCTACACTTTTTTTAAGCAGGTTTTTAACGTGTCTAATTGGCATATTGGTCAATCTGTGGTATGGTATACTTTTGTGCAAAATCTGCCCGCACCTGAAAATCGACTCTCTCAGGAAAAACTATAATATGCACTTGTAACTTTTCGTTTTCTTTAACACTAGGTACTTACATACTTTAACAAAACATTTTTAGTCCTAGCCCCAAGCCATTCTCATTATATCATCATACCTTCGAGAATAAAAAAAGGATAAAGTAGGATCCACCTTCCTATCCGATCCTAATTATCGGATAAAGAAGATAATTAGTATGGCAATCGTGGTATAAATCAGGACGATTAACCAACACATTATCCGATTTCAGGATCAGATCAGCAGGTGTGGAACTAGTCGAAGGATTTAGTATGCGCGTGCGTTCCTCGCTACGACAAAAAGCAACGTCAAGTTGTTGAACCTATTTGCGGCGGGTAATCGGTCGGTAATCACCGGAAACAACATAAAGCAATATATATAAATATGGTATATGCGTATCTACAACGCACAGCCTAGATCAGTGGACTTAGGGATTAGAAATTTTGAGGATATAATATATTCCTAGAAGTGCGAGGTATTTTAAAAAAATCGATCCCGAGGTGGTGTAATGGGGATAAAAGTATATATGAAGTTTTGTTTGTAAAGTTACTTTCGGGTCGTGACTAGTTTTTAATATTTTTTTTTTATTCAAACAAAGTAGGTATCTTGACATAATTCTCGAAATAGAAAAAAAACACACAATTATTAAGATATTCCCTATAAAAGTTTTGTAAAGGCGAGGAGTGGGGAGAGCTGGGCTGTGCTCTTTCTCTTCCGCACCTGTGCTTGCTTATGGCAGTGACGTCATTTAACACTGCAAAGCACCTGACTTTATCATTTTGCGGTCAATTGCCTACGAACAAAATAAATAAAAATAACCCTCTATACCTAATTAAATAAGTGCTTTGAACAAATCATCATCATTTCGCCAAAGTATTGATATTAATAATTATAATTAATAATAAATATCGCCAGACGAACACACCAACTATACGTTCCTATACTAAGCAACGCTTGTATTATGAGTACCGTACAATGGACTGGGGGCGAACCCAGTATATAATATTATTTATAGAGATATCAAACATCCATGACTTGGGCACAAACATTCGTGCTCGTCACACAAAGTTTGTCCCTACCTGGATTCGAACCCCTCGGCACAGAAAGAAGGGTCATTACAAACTGCGCTAATCAGACCGTCAAATTATATTCCACAAAAAATTACAAACTTTTGTGGCAGTAATTTGGGTTTTGATTATCAAGTTTAATTGCATAATTACATTCGCGGGATGCGTCTGACTTGTAACGTAAACTGCTTCGTTCGGTCTATATGCTATAATTAGTGGGTATATGGTGTGCAATTTGTGTCGAGATAAACATTTATAACACCACATAGATGCCTGGTTCTGTTCTACATGCCCACTAAATAAGTTTTAAATCGCTAATCTTAATTTCATGGGAAACGGCAATCCAGGGCCTAAGTTTGCTAATCGTTTCATAATCGAACAGCAACCGCATAGTAACTGTCACTTTTGACAGATATCACATACAATATCTGTCAAAAGTGACAGTTACTGACAAAAGTGACTTGGGGCCCTGTTATTTTGTAGTCGACGTCATGTCGCTTGAAATTATGTTACTTTATGCGCTTCTTTAAATTGATATAACTTTTTTATTTATTGACTAATTGAAACAAAACAAACATAAAATTTTAAGTGAAGCTTACCAGAATAGCGACCACACCTAAATCGGTTAAGCCGTTTCTGAGATTAGCGCGTACAAACACACAGAAAAACAGGCACATAAACAAACAGAGAAAAATTCAAACAATCATAGTTTTGCATTCTATTGCGTTGATTAAGGCCCCCTAGTTTTTCCCTTATATCTTCTATGCACAGACAGCGAACAGTTACATGTTTATGTATGTATGTCTTATATAATAATAATATAAGACCCATGTCCCACGGGGAGGTCCGTGCTCAACAACTCGGATCTCTCCTCTCTCAATGCGAGGAGGATTAATCCATATCTTGACCACCACCCTGGCCCGTTGCGGGTTGGCTAACTTCAAACGCCTTTCGAAGCTCTCCCAGACATGTACGTTTCCTCGCGAAGTTTGCCTTCACCGTTGAGCAAGTGATAATCATGGTTGAAAATGAGATTCGCACATGCAATCCAAAATCCCAGAGGTGCGAGCCGAGGTTTGAAACTTCGACCTTCATTACCAAGGCGAGCGTTCTACCAACTTGGCTATCACTGCTGTTATTCATGATAGGTACTTGACAATATAATAAGTACTTATTTATTAAAAAATAAAACAGGTAGGTGGTAAAGTTGCACCTTGCGAGAACAGCTTTTGCGGCCTTGCGGGTTTTCACAGAACAAAACAATATCATAAATACTGTATGTGTTTGGACAAGTGGGCCTATAATAATAGTGCAGCTTATTGCCTCAGACGAACTTT
Source organism: Pheosia gnoma (assembly GCA_905404115.1). NCBI lineage: Eukaryota > Metazoa > Arthropoda > Insecta > Lepidoptera > Notodontidae > Pheosia > Pheosia gnoma. The sequence goes on along the minus strand of FR989899.1, from coordinate 8,674,587 downwards.
GTTTAATGTGCTGTTTAAATAAAAATAATACTTATGCGAGAACAAAAGTAACAAAACGATGACGCAAGCGTGGCGGAAGCAGTGTTTGTCAAGGAATAATACGTTTTTCATAATTAAATTTTTACTTATAGAATTTTACTGCATACAAATTAGTTTTATTGTTCGTGTAAGTATACAAATCCAGTCGGATTTTATAAGCAAACATCCGTGCGCAATAGAATATACGAGGGTTGGATGTTTACACATAAAAAATACACCACCCAATTTTTAGCAGGGCAATACCAAATTTGAATTTGTGGAGGTTTAAAGAAAAAAAAAGAAGAAATACGGCTATCGTTAGCTTTATGACATTTTATCGTGGATTAAATATTTTTTTCGGGGCTCCTTTGTTTGAATTTTAAATTAAGAATTTCCAAGATGTACATGTAAAATAATTTATTTTAGCCCGAAGAGTTCGTAACATGTTTTGAATTGTTTGGTCTAGAAAAAAAAGAGTATCATTCATCGTTCGTTCGGTCGTTCCTATGCGAACTTTTGATAGACAGAGCGTTTTTTAATCTAGCTACTCAATTACTATCATATGCGTTTCGAGCAAATCGCTAAAGTCTTCCATAGATAATACAAGCCCTGTAGTATATTTAGATCGTCGTAATGTGTTACTAAGATCACCCCACACTCGTGCATCGCCCCTTATCCTATAATCAGACGTCAACAAGCCTTAAGACTTCAAAACCTTGGATCATGAAACAAATCAGTTGATAGTGACCCTGCTAGCCGTGCTAGGGACAAACTTTGTGTGATGAGCAAGAATGCTTGTACCCAAGTCATGGATGTTTAATATCTATATAAGTAATGTATACTAGGTTCATCCCAGTCCATTGTACGGTACCCATGATACAAGCGTTGCTAAGTGCGGGACCGTATAGTTAGTGTGTTCATCTGGCAATATTTATTAATTTCAATTAATAATTAACAAACAGGCTTAACGTGCGTAAATAAAAAATAGTGGGTCATCTTTATCCTACTTGCTAGATCCTTTCTCTGTGCTACAAAATTGAGACCATGGTTTCATAATAGGTATTCTCTTCCATGACAGTTTGTCACATGATGGCCCAATAGTCCGTCATCCGCAATCTTCCACCAATCCAAAAAATGTTACAAGTCTCAGGCTTAAATACAAAAAGACTATTAAACAGCCAGATATTGCGTAGTATTCATAATTGTTTTTTTTTATTTACACCCCATAAATAACTTTGTGTCGGATGGGTCCACGATTAAATCCGTTGCTATAAAAGGATAATTGAGTATTCGTGTGATATATGCAAATGATGGTTACCCTACTGAATGACGTGCGTCGGCGCTTGCGCACAGGATGTTGCGTATTACGCATTCTAATCTTTTTACTTTCCGTTTATCGGTATAATGGCGTCAAGCTCTAATTGTTTTTATTTTGATTCTCTTTGAATGTATAAATCGTATTGTAGGTAATTGTACTATCATTAAAATTGTTGGGATAAATAATTTGGTATACTGACTGCTTTGCCATACTACTTATAACTACTGAAATAGTAACAATATCGCCAGACGAACATTCCGACTATAATGTATGGCCCTAAACTAAGCAGCGCTTGTATTATTTTGGGTAGAGGTACCTAACATACTGTAGCTGGGGGCGATCCCGATTATATTAATCAATGTATGTACTAAATACCCAGGACTGGGGCACAAACATTCGTACTCCTCACACCTAGTTTTCCCCTACCAGGATCTGAACCCGGGACCCTCGGTACCAAAAGCAGGGACTACGAACTGCGCCTATCACGAAATTTGACATATCCTTAGTAGTAGTAGTTTAATTGGTCCAGTAGGACAGGCAACATATCCTTAGTATGAAATAAAAAGAAACATATAATCAACATAGATTACATTATTGAAATAAAACTATTTTTAACCGACTTCAAAAAGGAGGAGGTTCTCAATTCGGTTGTATTTTTTTTTTGTTTTAAGGATTTTATCGCGTTTAATCCTTAAAAATAGTTTTATTTCAATGTGTAGTATTCGCGTAAATATAAGAAATCAATAAAGATTAGTTAGAACATAATGGAATGGAAGAAATGGTACGTGATGTTGATCTACTCAATCTGTCATGTGCCGCAAGGAGGTTGGCTCAGCATGAACCGAGGGAAACATAGTCAAGTCGGAAAACAAAGCCACACATTGCACGGCAGCCCATACATGAGTTATGAATGCATCCAAATTGCCAGATGGGCCCGTGTCTACTGCCTCATTGAATGATCAACACAAGACTACAATTGGACGAGCGGTGCATTTCTGATGCTGTGACGATTCCCACGCGTAGCCGCGCCGGCTCGCGCGCTGGAGATAGATAATTGGTTACCTAATCGTGTTCATTGAATTGCGCAAGTCAAGGCGCCCGCCGCACCACTCGGGAACGTGTGATCATGATCACAATGCTTCTGTCAAACGCTGATGCCGTCCGATTATACAGAACTTTGACCTTACCACTGTGGATTTATGACCGCTATTTGGTTGCGTGGCAACGCAAACGGACAACGCTTCATACGTCATTTCCATGGCGTTATTATGATGAATTCTTTTCACGCCGTCCGTCATTGCTGAATCTTCAAAATACTATTCGCACTTTGGTAACTCAAATAACGAACGAAAATTCTTGTACGGACTTCAAGATATTGGAACGCTTTTCTGGTGCCTACACGGATATAAAAAAAACTTAACACGAGCAAGTCCCAAAGAGGAAACAGAGGCCCACTCAACTGCATCCGCGTTTTGTCGATGGTATTTAGTCCTAAAGTAATAGGGGGCGAGCGAATTGCTATTTATACTGGGAACATTCCTCATGGACATGGATTTGGGGCCGTAGTCCACCACTCTGACCCAGTGCGAGATAGCGAACTTCACACGTCTGTCAAATTCGTGCAGGTAACGTGACGATGTTTGCCTTCACCATACATTAATTTAGCATTATAAAAATGAGATTCGCTCAAGAAATCTAAAAAAACCCGGAGATGCGAGCCGGGGCTTAAACTTTGTTCGTGAAGGGAGCGTAAACTAACTTGTCGAACCGAATAAGTTCTGAATATAAGTGATTAACCAAGCATAAATCGAGTTTAATAACTGCTAAGTTAGTGCCATTGGTACATCAGATACAAACAAGGTTAGAGATCTTTTTGTTGTATGTTTCAATATCTACAGCGACTTCCTTAATTTCAAAGATTTGGTTAAGATAATTAAGTTATAATGCGGAGTTTTGTCAGAAGTTTCCTCCATGAAGTACAGTCAAGGTAATATTAAATTGTGTTGTAAATAATTGTTTGTGGCTGAAAGGCGTTATGGTGAAGCCTTACTTAACGACGGAGTTAACGTTCCATTGAAGATCTTGGCTTTAGTAATGTTTCGAAAATCAACTATTATTATTTAAATAAATGAGTTTTTGTTTGAAGTAGGACGTTGGTTAATGTTTAGACAGGTTACAATTGTTAAGTAATGCTTGAACTAGGCCTTTGAATACATTTTTACTGTTTGCTTAATGTCCTACTTACTTCTAAACAAGACTTATAACGGTTCAGAAAAAAAAACTGAGGCAACTATATTCTGGCACTTGTCACTTTGACAGTTGACACTTGACACTGACAGTTTATTAGACCAACATTCTTCTTCATTCTTTACGAAATGAAATGCAATTAAATAAAATTAATATAAATATAGCCTCAACCACAGATTAGTGGGTATTTTGCCAATGTCAAGCAATTAATACCAATAACACATTAATAAATAAACATTATAAATAAAATAATGAATGTGACATGAAGATATGAAAATGGCGTGTTCGTTGGGAGATTGTGTTTCTTTGTAGGTTAGTGTCTAAATAGACACTATGTGACGTCAGAATAACAATGTTTCGTTAACTTTATCTCTTTATAATATTAATAGCCGAATTATATGCTTTATTTTGACTGCCTAAGCAGTATACTAGTGTACAATCTTATGCTTATTATTGTTCGTCAATCACGTCTTAGCTCGCAGACATCCTGGCGCTTGGCCTAGTTTCTCTATAATCTGAATCGCAGCTTCCCAAAAATCCGTGTTTTGCATCACCAAAACTAGTCTAAACTTTTATAAGAACTATACAGAAGCCGATCTCTTCGCGAACCGTGAAAATTCAATCGGCTATAAGTACAATATCAAAGTCAAGACTAATCATTTATTTATTATAGGCCTACGGGGGCATTTACAAATTGTCATTTACACTTTTTTTCTTAACTCTACAACCGGATCGGAAAAAGTTTATACATCATCAACGGCAGGATTTTTTTTCCCGAGGACATAATAATATGGCCAGACTAACATACTGCAAAAAAAAAAAAGTTTCATAAAAACTTTAACTAGACGGCCTAAACCAGTGAACTGACACACCACTTTCATACCTACATCACACATCAATAAAATTTATAAATAATGTGTATTTATTAATGTGTTATCGCTATTATTTACTTGACATGACATTGGCAAAATACCCACTATTGTGTGGGTTAGGCCATATTCATATTCATTTTATTCCATCGTATTTCATTTCATAGAGAAAGAAGAAGATAAGAGATATAAACTTTGGAGGACATATTCTTTGAGCACCCTAGAGGTGCAATGAGGATGTTATGGAAATTTGACCACTAAGTAGGTCAAATGGTAGTCATAGTTTGTATGAAGATTTTTTTTTAAATTTACGATTCGGGTTATAGTTTAGTTTTTAATAAAAATTGTGACTTTACAATTCGATCAGACGGTATTAGTATCATGGAATTTTCTGCCTACGTACCTTTTACTCATCTACTTACGTTGTCATTAATAGCTCAAAGTGCCTACAGTCAATATTTTGACAAGAGCAATTCGTTCGTGCTCGCCATGGTGGGTGGCATGTCAGTATTCATGTATTGTACGCCATAATTGCTGGCATTGTATGTAAATCAAGTATTTATTGTATGAAAGATGAAGTAAACATAATACACATAAGAAAAAACTAGTTCTCTTTAATGGAGAATGTTTATATGCCATCAAATATAATAATCTTAAATGTCATAGAACCGAAGAAAACAATTGTTTTTTCATACAAACATTACCCCAACTAAGACTACGAACATTTGTGGGCTCGGTTGCCTTAAGCGCATTTCAAACCCGTGGGATCTCCTGCACTACCACTAGCGCGCTAAGAAACACCCTCAAAGACTCCCATTATTTGTCTCTGTAACTGCTACTCGCAGGTAAATCTGCATTGAGAAGATGTGCATAAGCTTAGACGATTAGGGGACAAATATAGTATCTTGCGGGTCTAAATCAATTTATTCGAAATAGCTAATGACTTCCAAAATTAAACCATCTTTCCGCAATTTATTTTTGGGACTTTTGACAGCGCGTTGGGCGCGACATCTATATTGGAAAGTTATCGAATCAACTTCCAATATCGATTTAAAATAAAACCGCTGATTATTTTTTGCCCCGTGTGGTTAAGGTTCCTATGTAGGTTCAACAGTCAATAGCCATGTGGGACTTGACGAAAGCTAGAATGGATCCCACGTGAAATTCTAAAAACGCCTGTGGGTTGGGGATTTGAACCCTACGTTCTTTTATTTCCAAGGCAACCGTTGAACAATTTAGGTATCCGTTACAAGGTAACGTGAAAAGTCATAGATAATACAATTGTGCCCATGTGTGAGCATAGACACATAGTTTAATTGGCTGTGAGCATGATAATTAAAAAAAAAGTTTTCATTAATATAATATAATCCAAAAATTAGTGTACTTATCTATTTCGTTTTGGCTATGAAAATGTACTTATTATTATAATAATATCACCAGACGAACACACCAACTATACGGTCCCACACTAAGCCACGCTTGTATTATGGGACCATACAGTGGATGGACTCAGTATATAATACTTATCTAGATATTAAACATCCATGACTCAGATACAAACATTCATGCTCATCACACAAAGCTAGTCCCTACCAGGATTCGAACCCGGGACCCTCATCGCAGAAAGCAGGGTAACTACCAACTGCGCTAATCAGGTCGTCGTCGTAAAAAAATATAAAAATATATAAAATTTTGATGACCCGACTAATCGGATCATCAAAATTTCTATAATATATTCAGCGTTCTTTGCGACGCTTACATAATTAATTATTATAGATAAAGTATAATGTAAATGTTATCATTACAATTCTAAGCATTCTAGTTACGTAACATCCATAATCCTTAGATTTCACACGTTGTTACGACGTGGATCTTAGTATATAGGAAACTGTTTATCTCGGCGACATCTCCAGCCGAATTCTTCCTGTGATGGTTGTTGAGATAACTATGTACCGTGGGAAGTGTGTTTCTTTTGTTTATGGCTCGAATTCGTGACGGTTTGTCCTGACTAATTAGATATAGCCAAGATGTGTTCGCCAACTCCGAGGTCTAACAATAAAAGAAAAAAAATAGTTAAACCGAATACGTTTATGTATGAGTATCTACTTAAAATAAATATCTAAACGGAGTTTCTTTTGTGGGAAGCTTGTTTTTTCTTCGACACTTATATTAAATAATATCAGAAATAACAGTATAAACCTACTAACGTAATTAAAAAAGGCAATACTTTTTTTGTCGGAGAAAAAGTGCTTGTAATGCAATCGTAAATCCTATAAATTTGGGGGATCATCTATTTGAGGCAAGATTAAGATTATCACTGAGTTATTAGCTGTAGGTATCACTACGATGTCAGCTGATTCATGTGCTTGAATTTCCGACCAATTAGTCACGACCCCCGTCGATACGAGCTTCGCCAGCGACGCACGCGCATCATTCGATTCGCGAAGACATGATGCGGCTCAGGAAATGATGGAACTTTTTGTCATATTCTTTAAAGAAAACTAGGTATTTTTTGTTGCGTTTGTTCGATCATCGTGGAACTAATTACGCGCCGCGCGCTACTCTGTTTTAGGAAAAACCGAAATCCGGGAAGATTTAAAATATATCTACCTACTTATAAAACTGTGGCAGTGATAGCCCAGTTGGTAGAACGCTTGCCTCGGTAAAGAGGATCGCAGGTTCAAACCCCGGCTCGCATTTAAATAAGTAGTAGCTAAGAAAACGGATTACGTATGGAAGACTGCACATGTTGGATCAATTATCATATTGTATGTACCTATTAGTATGTCATAATGCAATGTCACATTGCGAAATATCAACCAGATGTATCTACAGGATGTTAAAGCTTTTATGGCATTATAATTTATATAATTAATTCTGCAAATAATTATTTCCTGTATATTCATAATCATACCTAAGTATTTGCAGCTTTCAAACAATGCCCAGACTAGAAATATAAGATGTAACAATAATAGTGTTAAAGATATATATATATATTTTTTTATTACGATATAGGCAAGTATTTGATCTCGATCTCACCTGATGGTAAGTGACGATGAGATCTACGATGTAGCATACTTGCCTAGAAGGTACCTGTTCACTCTCGACTTGAAAACACCCAGATTAACAAGGCTAATAGTAAGTTATAAAGATAACATTCGCAATGAAATAAATCAATTATTAGAAAAAAATACACCTTGTACTGAGCGCATGGCGAAAAGCTTCTGGCTCGCTTTGTTTAAAAAACAATGTAACAAATTAACACATAATATATTTTATACATAAACGTGATGCATACAACTAACCGATTCATCGGTTAAAATATTATACACTATTTTGTTATAGCTTATATATATTTAATTAAAAGTAATAATGAACGCGCGCGACTTTTTTCCCATGTTTCCGAAATTTCCACCATGCTTTAATAGTTATTCTGCTATTCGGGACGGAGACAAATTCAAAGATCATAGAAATCGGCCTACCCGTTCTTGAGATATAAATGGTGTAACTAACACGACTTTTTTTATATATATACAAGAACCTTACGATAACAGTCGGGGCATATCGGCCAGACCGCTAGGCATACAACCCGCCTGCCTACAAGGTCTTCCATTCTCCGCTTAATTAGTTTTGAAAATGTACCTAAGTAGATATATAAATTCTAGGTGCGCCCCGCGGTGTTACCCGCGATTAAAAAGTATGAATAACTGAAACAAATCTATCCATCCCACGGGAACCATACATTTTACCGGGATAAAAAGTAGCCTATGTGCTATTCCAGACTATACCAAAGTTCATCCAGATCTGTTCAGCCGTTCTGACGTGATTGAGTAACAAACATCCAGCCATCCATCCAAACTTTCACATTTATAATATTAGTGGGATTAATTCACAACTCATTAATATTTTAATTATTCTCCGTGCTAATCGTGCTCAGTAATAAATTAAAAAATATCAATTAATTTGTTCCAATTACAAAATTAATAATTAACCTAAAACAACAGTCTGGGATACCACCCCTAGCGTCGCAGTGCGGGGGCGCGTGGGGTTAATTCAATAACAATGGCGACCTTATCAATGTAACGCCATTACGAGACATACAAACTAGTTTTAAAACATTGCTTAAAAGCAATTTAAATGTTTTTTTTTTATACATTATAGGCAAGTATTTGATCTCGATCTCACCTGATGGTAAGTGACGATGAGATCTACAATGGAGCATACTTGCCTAGGTAGGAAGGCGGCAGTAGATAGAGACGCTACATTCACTAGGCACATGCAGCGCAACTGATCTGACCCGCCATCCATGAATGGCAGCACCGAACATCATGCCGGAACACGGCTAGGCCGTTTGGCGACATGGCTTTGTTCAGTGGGTGGTGACTAGCCACGGCCGAAGCCTACCACCAGTAGAGTTGTCACCTGGTTGGCACCACCCAGGGTCACGTGTAGGGTATCTCGAGGGTACTTAATTCTCCTACGGACGAAGGTGACTCGACCCCCGTTGTTATCACTTTGTTTTAATATAGTTATAGTTTATTCCAAATTATGTGGACTGATAGAGGAATTGGCCATGTTACGAGAAAATTCTAGTTGTACCCAAGTACTCAATTACCATTTTCAATTACTCGTGTACGATAGCGAATGAAATACAATATAGATATGATTACAATATATTAAAAGTAATTCAAAGCAAAATTCAAGTTTTAGTGGAACTTACATTTTTTGAAATAAAACTAATCTTAAGGATTTTATCGCGGTTTATTTTTTATTTTACGCTCCCGACGTAAAATAAACATCATAAAATCCAGAACCAAGCGTACCATTGCAAGACCTCAAGACACAGTGAGCTCTTTCTGCGTAGATCGGACCGCAAGTAACAACGAAATATGAGGGTACCCCCGTTAAACTATGACACTAGGACGTCAACCACCTCAGTTCTCCCGTGACCATGGTTGCTGCAAAGCAGCCGAAACGTCGGGAACGTAAAATAAAAAATAAACCGCGATAAAATCCTTAAGATTAGTTTTATTTCAATGTGTAGTATTCGCATAAATATAAGAAATCAATTACATTTTTGGCAAAATTTTATCATTTTCAATTTTTTATCGGATACCGTGATTATTCTAGCCTCCCGTTATGGTCTATCTTTTAAAAATAAAACTTCCATATCCTTCCATATGGAAGTGATTTTTTTTGTAATACTCCATGCGCTCATCACAGAATGCAATCTTTATCTTCTTTTTCTTTTTTAGGTTGGCAATCAGCTACAAAATAGTGCCATTTTTGCCGGTGTCCAGTAATTCATGATAATTATTATGGAATTATATGTACCCCTGATGATAACGATGATGTTGATGAAGGTGATGCTGATGAAATGAATCCCCTACCCCTATCAGTAAAGCTGTGGATACTTTACTGAACATTTACCGGACATCGTGGGAAAACTTGGAAAGTCAAGATATACAATTTTATTTCAATGTCCTTCACTCGTGCACGTTTATGAACACACAAGGGTTAGCTAATATCTCATTAATATTACACATTATTTATAAAAAGAAACACATTTTTTTAAAATAAAACCAAATTGACAACTTCACGGTTCAACTTCCCGCCAAAAAGCGGGAAGCTATCAATTGTGCCAATCGAGTCGTATTGCTTTTTATTTATGGTCTCAAAAAAAAAAAATATCAAGAACAACACATTCTTTTTAATATTCGATTCATAGTCTCTATTACGCAACTGTGTTCCAACATCGCTTTACGATCATCATATATATACCGATAAAGCATATAACACGGAACATTATTAATTGATAACTAAAATGAATACCAATGCGCAGAATATTTTATTATGCCGCTCACGTAATGCTCAACACCAAATTAGCGAATTCATTGGCAACCGATCAATCATACGCGGTCGCATTATTTAATGACAACAACAACAGTTGCGTTGCAATGGCGCAGTAATTATGTAATTACTGCAGAATTGTAGGTCTTATCAATGTTTATTAAGAATTATGGGATGATCTTTACTTTTCTATCTGTCCATACATTCAAATAAGCTTTAGTCCATACATTCAAATAAGCTTTAGTCCATACATTTATTTATATAGATTGAAAATAACTTAAATATTTACAAACAGGAAAATAAAAAAAAACTTAAAAATTGTATGACAACAAACTATGTATCAACAAAAAGACCTTGTCCGCGTGGAATGGTGGCAAGAATGCTGGCTGCATTTCCTCGCTGTATAATCAAACTATTTTTTTGAGCGAGGAAAGAGCCAGCCCTCCTGTCAATTAGCTTTACTTGGGTTGTCATTGAATATATTTAGAGAAAAATTGTCGTAGGTGAGTAGCGAAACCCCACATATTTGTGATTTCCGTATGTCTGATTGTTCGTGAATCGCGCGAAATCTACAAGACCGATTTAAATAAAACTTGAAATGATGATAGCTTGTACAAAGATTAACCACTAGGACATTCGGAAAACTTAAGATCCTCTCGAATAGCTAAAATACTTAAGTCCACGTGTACGAAGTAGCAAGCACTGCTAGTCACAAATAAAACACAACATTGTTTGTACATTGGACGTATTGTGTACATGTGATTACGATAATTGTTTTCAAATTGATCTATATACAATCCCTTTGGAGTAGACTTTGAAATAACATGTCTATAAATACAATGTAGGACTGCTGTCAGCATTTATATTTTTTTGCAATTGTCATCATTACATAATAAGCCTCCGGATACCGAGGGGCACTCCGTCATGTCATCGTCGACCTCTCACTTCCTCCGCAGAGGCTTACAAATCACCAACGGCTGACAGCAAGGGCTCAGACATTACTTCGCTAGCTTTCTTTATATGGCGATAAGTAGGCAACCGCTTAACAATTTCCGCGTAGTTTTTGTTACACGGTGAGTTCTTAGTATTTATATAATAATGTATATGATTTCCCCTACGAGGTAAATGTAGGTTATTAAAAGAAATCATTTCTTGTTATTTTTATCATTATTGTTCTAACATGCATTGAAATAAACATTGTTTTTTTAGTTCTGGGTTATTATTTACATGATTTAGTTTAATAATACGGAAGTTTTTACAACAAAATGTTATTTTATTTTGTTTCTACAAGACAATTTAACATTCTCTGAGATTTGCTATACGAGTCGTTGCTCAATTTTAGCTATATAAGTAGGTTAGATGGCTTACAAAACCTGCAGGAGTCGCAGTAGTGGGAGAGGTTACACAAAAACCATATTAATTAGCCTCCTATAGAACATAAAATACAAAAGCTAAACCATATTTCACGTTCATTAACCGCCGGTAACTAAATACATTTTACAAATTAAGTCTAGGTTACATCACCGATATATCTGAGGAACGTCGGGGAATATTTCCATAATATAATCATTAAAAAAAAAAGTCTAAAATAGTTCTAAGACAACTTGGTCTAGTGATTTATCCCGGACATAACATTTCGCTGTCGGTCGTCTATATAGGTACCCTAATTTGGCTGTTCACGAATACTTGTACAAGTACCAGATTTCCGGGACTGAACAGATATTTCTCTGAGTGTACCAGCAGCAGTACTAAGTCTTGTTTTTTAATATTTCTAGTAACAGTTCTACTCATTTTAGCTTACAGGCAAAGTTGAAATTATAAAGTCAATCGTGGTTGTGTGAGATAATACCGACTGAGATAACAATGCCGTTGTTACTTGCCATTGAAAATAATTGAAATAAACAATTGAGTAAATTAGAGAAAATGGAGAGCCCGGGTGCAATGAAAAACGTAAAGTATTACAAGGTCCATCTTGCTTATGAAATTATATTAAGCAGGTTTACCTAGCTGTGCAACTATCTACTTGTTATATATTCTGTGGTTGGGCTCGCGACTTTGTACGCGGACTTTTTGATTCAAATCTTTTTTTTTTCAATAATTTCCTTAAGTTCATTTTCGGATAGACAACTACAGGTTTTTGTCTATGCCCGGGAACCCTTCCTCCCTTTTTCCGGGACATTAATTAGTCGAGTATTTTTTGTAAGCAATTTGATTTCTAATATTCGTCAAAATCCGTCAAAATCCATCAAGTTATGTGTACTGACACGACCAAGTTATACAGGCGTTTTATAAATATGTACCTGTCTATTATAGGTAACTAACTAGCTTATAGGCGAGTACCCCGAACACCTACGTACCATAACGCAGACGGGCGCCATAAAAGCAGCAAAAAAACTTAAAAGCTCGATGATAAATGAATTGTCGAGATCAATACTAACAAATTAGATTCGTGATAGAAAAACAAAGGTAATTTTCTTACATACATTAGTTGTAAAATAATGTAAAATAATAAAAAAATATGATACGTAGGTAAATAACCATTAATTCATACTATGCTTTGGCTTAAATAAGGATAGCGTGCAAATAGCAGTATCCTCGTCTAGGCAGATCGGCAATTACGAAGTGACATGGGTCCGAAAAGGATTTTTTTTTATAAATTCTCTACATATCGGAATTGTCAACTTGTTATTTGCGTTCTGTCCTCGTGTAAATCGAGCATTACCTACTTACGTAATGAAACATTGTGAACTGTAACAGAGCATTTTCTTTTTAGCGGTAAGTTGAACCGAGAATTTGACAATTATGTTTTATGTTCCAAAATATGTGTAATATTAGAGGGATATTAACCTTTGTGTGTCCATAAACATGCACGAGTGAGGGAAATTGGAATAAAATAGCATATATAACGTGACTTTTCAAGTTCTGACAAGATGTCCGGTAAATTTTCAGTAAATTATCCACAGCTTTACTGATAGGGGAGGAGATTCATTTCATCTTCATTATCGACATCATTATCATAAGGGTTACTTATAATTTTAAGACAAATAAAAATAAATATTCGACACTGGCAAAAATGGGACCATTTTGTGGCCGATTTCCAACCAAAAAAGAAGAAGAAGAAGAACAGAGCATTTTGTATCAATATTGAATTAATTATTAATTTGTTTGTAAAGACAAATTTTAAATAAAAACCACAAGATTTGTAAATATTGTAAACACAGATTGTGACGGTATGATCATTTTATGGGTACCTTTGGATTAAAAAAGGACAAAACATAACATTAATTTTAAAGCATATACGTACGACAAGGTAAATAAAAAAGTAAACCTTTTTCGTATAACGTGATTCGAAGGAGGAAAACAAAGTCGCAAGCACGATCTTTTTGTCTCATAATATTTTTTACATTTGACTTTGAATTTAGGTACTTTACCCCGACTGAAAATGTCAAGGTGACGTTGACCTTTAGACCAAGCATGCTTCCGTAACCTAATTTCATTTTGATAATATAACAATCTATGTGAGCCCTTTGAGATAAAAAAATAAATCAGTGGCTATCAAATCGATTTGCTACGAGATTAAATCGATTTATTGTAATCGAATCGAATTACTGAAAAAACAAATGGTAGTAGAGTTAAGTTGAAATGGTTTACTGAGTAGGTCGTATTTCACTTTTAGAAAAATGTTAATTGGAAACTAATAAACAAGTAAAATAATATGTAGGTACTTATTTAGAGAGTGCAAAATAGTAAAGCAAATTTGAAACCGACCTTATTTTGAACCTTATCTACACTCATGTATAAGTCAGCTACTTTTTCGCATTCAATGGGTAAAACATTCATTCCCCAGGCTGGCAATGTAGAACATCGCAATGCGTAATAAAAGCTGAATTGAGCGATTTAGAGCTTTTGCAAAGTTTCACTATTGTACGAGTTGCGGTCTTATTATAATAACAATGGTATGCCCTATCTCATGAGCTTTCTAATTCAACCGCGATAATAATAAAAACTAACTTTATAATAAATAAATAAATAAATACCTAACTACAATTTATTTGACAGATGATCCTAAATGATCCATTCTTAAAAAAAAATAAAAAAAAACCTGAACTCACCTCCACATATAAAAACAAGATTCGTTCCACAATTATTACTCTTTTCCACACAAAATTAATAACTATAGTCCTTACAAAAAACTTTACGACTTAAGTACTATATAAATACTAGCTGACCCGGCAAACGTTGTTTTGCTACATACATTTTTGCTAGGAAATATTTTTATAGTTAAATATTTGCGATTATAAATTGAGATATAAACCATCATATCTTTCAAGTTGGATAAAACTGCACACAGTGTGCAAAATTTTATTTAAATCGGTTTAGTAGTTTAGGAGTCCATAGCGGACAAACACCGTGACACGTACGTAATGTATATATATTAAGATATACACTCCTAGTGATAGCCAGACGGGCGTGGGATCCGGCACAACCTTGTTCAAAGCCACTGGCTATATTTAGATGACATTTTTGGATATAGCTATAATGATGTGGTCATGCCGTCTTTCATGGGTGATCGTTTGTTACAGAATCATTACAGAATAATTAGATTGTTCAATAGAATGGCCTTAGTACATGGTCAGGGTAATTGGGGCAGTATTTGTGATTTCGCCTATTTCTAGATTATAGATATATATTATACATGGAAGATATAGGACAAAAAGTTTTACCTTTATCAACGTAATAGAATCCAAAACAATGATTGATGATGAGGCAACCATCGATGTTTATCTACAGCTCGACCCCTAATGGACATAGCGTAATGATATGTACCCTAGTTTCTTCGCGGTCCAGTAGTTTTACCATGATGCTAAAACAAACGGAACTTGTTTTGGATTCAAAGATGTTCAAATAAATACAAAAAAAAAATTGCAAAAGGGATTGCACAATGTCGTCAATATATAGATATTCAGCTATCCATAACCTATCCAATTGTGAAAACCCCGTTAAAATCGGTATAGTAGTTTTTCAATGGTGCTCTAACAAACGACAAGAATTTTAAAAACAGTTCTTTTGGATTCAGACATGTCCTCATAGTCTATTGCACTTTTTTTTAAATATCCTGATGTACAGATCGCCTAGTTACCACTTTATACGATAGAATATAAAATTTAAAAAGTTAGACCTCGGATGCGAGCTGGGAAATCCTATTTATAGTCCAATTCTAATGTTGCTGTTCGTTCGGATCATGACCTTAAAGCGACCGGTTTGCGACCAATGGCTCCGACTATTAATATTAATGGCGACTCGGATAAATGCGAATAAACACTGACAATTTTTTTGTTATAACCAAAAAAATATTTAAGTTTTAAATTACTTGATGTTAGAAACTGTTGAAAGGGGGAAAAGAGGAAAATATTGTTTATTTGTTGCCAATATAAAAATAAAAGTATCTCATCGTTCATTTTTTTTTCGATGGCAATTGGCTACATAAACTACATTTGCCAGTGTCATGGAAAATGTCTTTATCGTTGTTTTAAGTATAAGAACATAATGATGATGAAATTATCATGTTGGTACTTAGTTCTATCTTTAAAGCTGTGGGATTTTAGTTTTTACATTTGTGATGTCATAATACTCTTAGATAGGTTCAGGAAACGTCTTTGCCAAGGATCTCTCACATCTAAAGGGTAACACCTAATTTCATCCCAAAAACTATGTTGCACTCGGGCCCTGTAGATTGGAATACCTAATTTTATGTAAGTCGTATTCGACTCGTTTGCATATTCTTATAAATCCTGAACGTTAGGCCACTCAACTGATTTTTTAAACAAGTTAGGTATCATTTAGTTTTTATGTACAATGTTAATTATTATTTTTTTAAAGCTCTTTTCATCGTTTAATTAACTTTGATACATTAATCCAGTCTTTCAGTCGTGCAGTCGCACTAATAATTATTTTTTTTAATATTTGATTTGATGTCTAGACTTATCTGAATGTGGGAATAGCAGTGATAGCTAATTTGGTAGAACGCTTGCCTCGGTAACGAGGATCGCAGGTTCATAACCTGGCTCGCACCTCTGGGATTTCTGGATTTCATGTGCGAATCTCATTTTCAACCACGATTATCATTTGCTAAACGGTCACGGAAAACATTGTGAGGAATCCTGCATATCTGAGAGAAACCCTCAAAAGACGTATGAAGTCCGCCAACCCGCACTGGGTCAGCGCGGTGGACTATGACCTAATCTTCCTCGCATTGAGGAGAGGCCCGTGCCCAGCAGTGGGACATTAAAAAGAGCTGGTATTATTTATTATTCTTATTAATACATGTAATGTGTTTTATTTAAAGTGTACTTAAGCGTAGAAAGCGAGTAATAAATATTTATTCGTAGGTAATATGCCCATGTAATCAGTGGAACGTTGAGAAATGTCATGAGATCAAAATAACCATTGTGTTATCTCAGAAACACGTGCGATGACGAATCATCGATTAGGGCTCGTTAGAACGTGATGTTTTCAACGTGAATTAAGAGTTATACATGTACATTACATGTTGGTATGTACTGAGAGGCTGTGTATAAGAGTCAAGGATATTTTGAAATGGCATATCTGTAGGGATGTATCAGAGAGAATAACCAACGAATAATTTGTAGGTGTAAAAAAAATACACCTATGGGGCTTACAGTAGGTTATAAAATAACATCCTGTACTGAGCGCACGGCCAAAAATACTGATCGACTTGTTTAAAAAAAATGAAATATTATTTACACAATTATTTCATACATCAACGTGACCCATATAACTCACTGATTCATCGGTTCAATTATTTTACACTATTTTTTATACCTTATATAATAATAGTAAATAATTCTAGTCTATTAATGTCCTACTATTAGGCATGGGCCTCCCCTTAATGTGAGCGAGATTTGGCCATAGCCACCTCGCTGGCCCAGTGTGGGTTGGTGGACTTCACTCGTCTTTTCGAGGGATTCTCTCAGACATGCAGGTTTCCTCGCGATGTTTTTCTTCACCGTATAGCAAGTGATAACCATGATTGAAAGTTTTGTTGTTTTAACCTACGATCCTCGTTACCGAGGCAAGAGTTTCACCAACTTGGAAATCACTGCTTTACGATACCTACTATCAAAACGATTAATCGATACAAAAAAAATGCAAAAACTTTTTTTATAAACGAGCAGCTGTGAGGAAACTGGTTCCAGCGATGCAAAGGCGCCATTAAGCGATGACGTGGCCACTGACATAATCTGTCCTTCTACTAAGTGAGAAAGACACACAATAACCGATCAACCTCAGGTTGAACAATCAAACTGTAATAGACTTTAAGAGACTCTTATTTTGGTTGAATTTTGCAGTAAGTGCTGGTGCATAAAAGGTTGCTTTATTTAACCTTTACATATTATTTATAAATTGTGCGACTTGAGCTATAAAACGTGATATTTGGAGTGCTTACTACCGGATTATGTTGGCAGAGACAAAATAAATAAACATTTTTTTAACCCTACTACGGCAAAGCCAAAAGGTAGGGTTGTAATTTTATTGTTTAGAACATTGCCAAGAAGTAATTCTGAAGTAGCATTCCAGTTAGAGCACCGATTCGAATACCACTAATCGAATATCACCAATAGTATTCCACTTAGAGCACCCGACGGGTGCGCTAACAATAAAATATTAAAATATGTTTTATAGTATTCCATTTAGCGCACCAACGGTCATAATTCATACAGGGATTTTTATTTGGTAATACCATTATGACCGTTTAAGTAGAAAATAATAAAAATATTTTTTTTCATTATTAGCGCACCCGTCAGATGCTCTGGGTCTAAGTGGAATATTATTGGTGATATTCAAATCTGTGCCCTATCTGGAATTCCATTCTGAACGCTTCGACGCCATTATTGTAATATAAAACACCATATAAGAGACGACTACTGGTAATCCAAGTCTCAGTAAAGTTATATATCGAATAATAAACATACTATAAAACAAGCATTTGTAATTACAAATGACAATTCGTTATGTAAGTTTTTTACATAAGTTTGAAAGCCCGCACTGTTGGCACTGAAAAACGATCAGTTCAAAAATAGAAAAATTTGAACAATAATCTCTGTAGCATCATATTTCTTATCAGAAATCTGTTAGTCTACTTTGATTTATTGTCAAAAACGTGTTTATTTAATTTTTTAATAAAATTAAAATAAAATGATGAAACTAGACTTTCCATGTTCTCCCAAGATGACGTAATTCCAATAAAGTATCTAGAGCATTTCATTTTATCATTAAAAACGTAAAAAATATTCCATAAATAATCGAGTAAAGTAAAACTTTTTTCTGACATCTCATAATTCTTATTTTAATATCGCGTCGTAAACTTTGGTGCAAATTAAAAACTTCCTTATCAATTATATCAAGGACTAAAACAGTCGGATTTTATGCGAGGTGGATGAACCGGTTGACGTCTTTAAAAAATGTGTTTTTAAAAAGAATAAATGTGTTTTTAAAAATAATAAATGTAGTACTGACATTAATAGGTAGGATCTGTAGCACCACTGACGTCCATGATACAAGTACGCTAGACTAATGATATCCTTTAAAATGACAGCTATCTATTATGCCTATTTGAAGCGCCCCCAGCGTGGGGGAAAGGAACTAAATCTGACGTAAAATGCAAATGGCCGTTGTTTTGTTTACATTGTCTCCGTGTTTATAAAGTGATTTTGAAGGTTTAACGCGATTAAACTTGTTTGTTGTGTCGTATTAATATAGTTAATACATAAATAAGTGGTGTTAGTTAATAGGTAAACCATGAAAGAGTGCGTGTTATGCAAAACTCTTTACCAGAAGGGAAGTGGGGTTACATTCCACAAGTAAGTGAATTTACGGCTAATATTCAAGAAATTAAAACTTCTATTGATATTATAGGCACTTAAAAATATGTTACTAATCTTATTTATACGTGATTACAACGCATTTGTCTTTGTATTATCGGTTTTTTATAAACAATAAAATTCAATAGTGCTGTAAAAGTTCCTTGTCGATAAAATTTATCGATATCTTTTCTATCAATATCTTAAATAGATAGAACGTTCAAGAACGTAAAAATCGCCGAAGACAGATTTGTATTATCAAATACATATTATTTTAAAACAATGTTTACTAATTCACAGGTTTCCGACTGACAATAGAAGACTAGAATTATGGCTCAAAAACATTGAAAAGCCTAGTTGGCGTCCGAAAAAATATGATTACATCTGTTCAAAACACTTCTCTGATGACTGTTTTATTAAACATAACTCATGTACTACTTTGATGATTTTTATTTTCTATTAATACCTTACCTACTCCATTGCTTCCCAAACAACATTACATTACCTCATTTCTAATTAAAAAACGATCCTTATTTAAGTAGGATCTAGCTAGTCACACACCACTCTTTAGTCCGGTTTCGGCTTATCCTAAGATTACCTACCCTACCCATGAGCGATTCAGCTAATCATTATTTGCTTCATCTTAGTATTAACCACTCGACTATTTTGGACATTAGCCATTGTTAAAGGAATGGATCATAATTATTTTCATTTTACTGCATGGGTAGGTTTAAGCATAAACATTTTTTTCGATGTATCATATCACTGTCCCATCTCTATTATTAGTTCCATTCCCCCTCACTGCCGCTATCAGCGCCAAAATGGCGAAAATCAAATAGGCACACGATAACCGGGCTTATGATTAGTCCAGCGATGTATACCATAGAGGTCAGTGTGTAGCACGCATGTCCAGACAGAACCTATGTCACAGATTATGTCGCACCGAGTCGCTCTCTCTTCCGTAATTCATACAAGAGAAAGAGACAAAATCAATGTATCTCACACTTTGTTTTGTCACAGCCGGCTGTGCTGCGGGGTCAGTCCTGGACACGGACCTTCCTTCAATGCGTGGGGGACTAAACTAGTTAGGTTAGGTTAGTTATATTTTTAAGTAAATCGCAGCGGTGCGGTGCGTGGTTGGCTGGTTGGTGTTAAAATATAACGATTTAGACCATAAATAAAAAAAAACACTTCCCGTTCAGAGCACAGACAAAGAACAATAACTTTTTTGTTCAAATACTGTAACAGTTGTCGATGGTGTAGCAGCTGTTTCGAGCCCATTTAACAAATTAATGGATATTGACGTCTGTATAACCCGCATAATTTAGATATGAACCCGTTAGTTATATTTCTATAAAGATCTAACAATACGTAATATTTTTGAAATTGAATCAAGATTGTATAACGTTGACCATATTGCGTTCAAAAGCTCAATGAAACATTTCGGTGATCGTTTATTGTTCGCATCACCTTCTTTTACGATCGTCTCACGGAATATAAAAATACAGAGCGTGCTTCAGTCATCACGAGTCACGATCTCTTAGCCTCGCTTCCGTAGTGTTTCGACAACTTGCTTTAGCTTCGAAACTGTTCGATTACATTAGCATAGCATTACAGTATTGAGACAGAGAAAAAGCACAGATAATAAAACAATGAAGTTGATTTTGACGCGCTCATAGATAACCATGTTAGTAATATAAAATAATAATTAATCGTTACCTTGCTTTTCGTTCAAAAAAAAAACATTTTAAATTCGGAATGCCGAATTTAAAATTTGAATTTTAAAAAGTAAGAAAGATGACAGCTCTGTTTACGACAGTTATATTTTTTTTATTCCTTTTCCATTGTATCATTTGATAGGTCCGATAATAACTTGGTTTATTTGTAAATTCTTTATTTCTTTGTTCCTGCCAATAAGTACTATCTAGGTAGTAAGTACTATCTGTATGAATAAGTCCATAAAGTTTTAAAAAGTAGAGGAGGTAAGTGTTCATGGATTACTGAACAAGTGAATGTCAACATTTCGTTCCCTTTTTCAAGGTTAAATATTATTAATTGTGGTAAAAACGAATATTTGAGCAAGCACCTTTGTATTAATGACTGCCGAGATATAGTATTTTAGTATTTTTGATTCATAATCAGATCCTTCCCTAACAAAGAATTGATGGCATATCGATTTATAAAACTTTAAATATACTTATAGCACAAGATCAAAACGCAGTTGTTACATACGACTTGTTTGCATGTCTCCTTTTAAACGTTAAGTACGCCTAAAGCGCAGCAAAGTATCGATTTTAACCGCAACCGCTCAACAAAAACCGCCATTCCAGAATATGATTGATGAACCGGCAATCGTTATAAATAGACGAATTAGTAACAAGTGACTGAAACAAATAATACTTGAAAGCTTAGAATTCGCGTGTACCTGTACGTCCTTAACGTAAATAGCGTGTTCTACACAAATCGTCTTGGTTTTTGTGCTTCAATATGTTGTTTTTTACACTCCGTCTGTAACATCTCTTCGTGTGAGCTTAAAACATTTGCCGCTGCGTTGATGCCTCTACGAACGGCACAACTGGCCACCCAATCTATAGGGTCCCTACCAATTGTGATAATGTAATACATAATAAAAAAAAAATAAAAAAAATGGAAATGACTAGCCAACTAGCCTCTTGACAAGTTGACATGCCAATATATAGGGACCCCTCAAATCGGCTTTGAAGATTGGGTAGCGAGTTGTGGCATTCCTAGAGGCTTGACAGAATACGCCCTAATGGGGCGACACAATATTATTGATAGCATTAACGCCATTTTCTGTCAATTACAACTAATCTGCTTTCAGATAAAAAGTGTATAGTCTCAAATTATTTGGAATCTTTCAAGATAGCTTAACATCGCGCTATAACGACACGAGGCAAGTAGTTATAGTTATTCTTACTGAACCGAATAATGTTCGTTATTCGGTTCGGTTTAAAAATTCATGTTCGGCGCATCTCTAGTTATGACTATCTTCAAGATAGATAATCATATACTTATTTATTATACATACCGATGAAGAAGAACGAAGACTCGCCACACTGGATCTCTTCTAGGCGCGGTAAAACATGGACCTGTCAACAATGACATAGACAATTTAACATTAGGTTTTAATTTAAGAAACAAATTAGAATTTAACATTTAACATTATTAATTTATAGGCAGTTACTGTAAATATATTTTTATAAGATAATTTCTGTTATGGGATCATCTTATACCAGGCCTTTTTTAATGTCCCACTGTTGGGCACGGGCCTCCCCTCATTACGACGGGGATTAGGCCATAGTCCACCACGCTGGCCTTGCGGATCTATGGGATCATAGATAAGTTTTATAAATTGTTTTTATTCTAAATGATTTTGTATAAACGTAACTTCTTACATATCTATACCTCGGATTATTCAAAAACTTTCTTCGTTCATTCCCATATTTGTCTTTTATGCGTTCATATTTTGTAACTGCAGTCCCACGGCTATTTCTATAAATAATCGGGGAATGTGAGAAAGTATCAGCTGTTTATCTCCTATGGGAAAATTTAATTTTTTTTTCTATTTTAATTGTAGCATCATAATGATATAACATCGACATGAACAGAAAACTATCACACGAACTTGTAAATATAATTTGCTAGTAACACTATTGATGACAAAATATAACAAAAGTGGTACTGACAAATACAGATGGAGGTAAAAAGGAAAACAAAGTGTGTTGTAATGCCATTGTAAACTTCTATAAATTTGGGGTTCAATATTCACTGCAAATAATGTAGGCTAAGATCGATTCGGTGATCAACCGCCGCCTATTCAAGAAATCTCTCGAGATCTAGACGACCTTGCGCCGATCAAAGTTCAATATTACCAATTAGTGTTATAAAACCGTCGAGAGCTCTATTATATGGTGCAACGTGATCTCTTTATGCAACTTTTTATTTGTACAAATACACTCAAGATCCAAACTATGTGTTCAAATTTTAGCCGTAATTTCTCAACCGGAGCAGTGAAAGGCGAAGCAAGGCCGGGCACACAATAGACTGAATTATAGCCGATACACATAAGTACGAGCTAACCGACAGACTGACCGGATAGAGGCTTCCATTCATATAAACGAACTCTTTGTTCTCTACACTCCGCATAGAAATGGAAGCTAATCTAGATTTTGTTCGGCGTTTACTGGATACAATCAAAGTTTATTCAATTTGTTGATGTCTTTGTTCGGCTAGAATAGGAAATGAAAGGAGTTGTATCAAATGATGACTGTGTCTCGTATATTTAGATTGTTTCGAGCGAAAATACACTTCCTTAGCCGGACACATTCACTAGAGATCGTAAGCCACAGATAAACAAAGCAAACTAAGTCGACTTGACGTCACAGTGCGGTGGTAACTATGGTAACCGTTTAGCTAAAGCAGTACCACAAGACGAATTAATAGCTTGCAAATACAGAAAAAAAGCAGTGTTAGCCAAGTTGGTAGAACGCTTGCATCGGTAACGAGGATTGCAGGTTCAAACCCCGGCTCGCCCGCAGGCCCGTGCAAAAACAGTGGGATATTAAAAAGGGCTGGTATTATTATTATTTATATATTAAATACAGACACCTTGAACTAGCATTTAACGAGAACTGAATCATGGCTCGAAACTCCAAATCTTACACATCCAACTATTAGAGACCCACAAACCACGGGTATTAGGTTTAATAGTCGAATTGTAGATAATAGCGCATCATTGTGACAGACGCCTTGACCTGAGGCTAATCTGCGGTCTGCCAATCAGTGTCTCGTAATGTTTGATTTCAAAAATAACAAAAGTAACTACCAAGTCAATTAGCGGACAGTAAGTTGATGCAGAAAAGGTCGTATTATCCAGTTATTGAATCAGAATTTTGAGAGCTTTTGCAATTTACAATCCAAGGAAATCGTTTAAATGGTTAGAAAGAGATCATCTGTCCAGTCAGTATTTACATAATACTAGCTGTTCCTAGTGACGGTATGTGTGCAGGAAAAAAAACATACGTTAGCGAGCACTTGTCGAAAGGAATACGAGATACCCAATTTTCGCAGTACCTTGCCTACAAGATTGATAGTGGTGACGGCGTAGTGTCGGTATGACCCCAACTAAAAGTATTCCAATCACTACACTAATTATTTTCATTTATTTGTGTCATCTTAAATCATTCAATAAAATCCAAAACCGTTAACGAATTAAAAGTACCAATAAATGTGGGATTTAATGGTTTTCCGTCAACCCTCCGATATGCATCCGGCTGTTGTGTGTATATCCAATCACTTTGATGTGAAATTAAGGGCAACACCTAAATTTGGTGTGTAATGTTGCCATGTGATGCGGGCGATTTGAAATGGGATGTTTTTTACAATTAAAATAAACTGTTACCTCCTAACCTATATAAATGTTTTACCTCGAAGATTCTGGGCTTAAAATATTGTTGGAACATAAAAACTGTGTGAACTGCAACCTCATGAACTGTGCTATGGGTTTTTATTTTTATATAAACAAATAAGGAACAAATACTAATACCTTCCTGATTGTTAGTTATTCATTATTAACTACAAGTAGGTTTATTGCCTATCCACAAGTAGTACAATTTTCTAAAATTGAGATTCATCTGAATTTCCCTTACTGTAAAAGTAGCTTCGAAAGTGATATAGCAATAAACTCTTCATAGGTACTTAATCAGTTAACGGCAAACATAAAATAAGGTTTACAACATATGGTGAGATAATAAAAGCTGTAATCAACAAAAATATTAAAAGTTAATGTTTATGTATCTTGCCCCTTATATTTATATTTATCTATAAGCAAAGTAATGAATATATCCGGTATTTAGGTACCATATGCCTATAAAATATATATTTATAGTATCTAATAATCGTAGTATACTTTTTTAGTCAAAAACAGCATCACTTTGGTATTTTCTTCCACATATATAAAATAAGCAACACTATGTTAAAATGTATTTCTTTTATCAGTAAATTATTAAAGATAAAAGGTATATAAATAATATAATATTCTTTGATAATTTTTACTCAGCTCGTGGAATAAAAGATAGCATCCAAAGATATCAGTTTCAGCGTATTTTTTGGAAGTCGGATTATAACACCCTGGATTATAACAGCCTGGTTCAATAGGCCCAATGTTACGAACACACCGACCAATAAGCCAGCCGCTTGTACGATGTACGTGTTTACATATTGTCATCTCGTCTCGACTCAACAACTTAGTGAGAGTGCCTCTCATTGTGTCCACCTTACAAAGACAGTCGTGCGCTAGTATTATTTGTCTTGGAACCGGTAATTTTGCCTAATGGTAAGAATTACCGTCTAAACTTCTACCTTCGTCCTACCATCCGTCACGATTCGAAATAAAACATTCTAACTGAAGCTCGTGATCGCGACGCCCTACTTTTTAGATGCCCCAACTAAAATTCTACATCTGTTGCAATGCTTTTTTACTTTTATTTCTACAGCTGTAAGGTCTAAAGTCTCAGTAATGGTGAATTAGAAAAATAGTTTCAAATACAATTATTGTTTTGCATTTGGTTTCCTAAGGGTTTGCTTCTAGGGCCGCTACTTTAAAGTGTATACGGATGGCATTAATAAGTTTGTCTGGCATTGCTGGAGGGCTTTTATGTAACATTTGTAAGTAATTCACAGGTTGTGAACTTTTAGAAAGTAAGGAAGAGAATGGATTCTTAATTAGGTAGTATTTATCGGCTGTGTTCAAGTTGGGTAAAGATTTACAACATCTTATGAAGGAACTATATTTAACAAAAATCAAACTGCATAACAAGATCACAGATCAGACAACGTGGTCTGATCCATGATCTTCTTTGGTAGTGTGATATAATTTTTGGTACTAAAAAGAAACACATAACAAACCAATGATGCAATCATCAAAATGATGACATAATGTGGATTACGAAACAAAGAAAACAAAACAAGACAGCTTGACTTTGAGAAATGTTATCGCGTTTTAAATGAGGAAAGTCGCAGTGGATAAATAAGATGTATCTGATGTACACTAGCATATATGGCCCCATTTAATCTTTGGCTCACGTGTACCCAGGTCGTGCTATAAATAATAACATTTCTGGTATTATGGCTATATGTAAAGACACACGGATGTGGACAATAATCTATGAAACTGCTCTATATACTTTTTTTTTTATTACATTATAGGCAAGTATTTGATCTCGATCTCACCTGATGGTAAGTGACGATGAGATCTACGATGGAGCATACTTGCCTAGGTAGGAAGGCGGCAGTAGATCGAGACGCTACATTCACTAGGCACATGCAGCACAACTGATCTGACCCGCCATCCATGGTTTCTACACTCACTCACTCTATGGTTTTCTCTCTCTCATATTAATTACTTACTATTAATCATATTAATTACTGGATCCCAAGTCGGTGGTAGCCCCCGATAAAATTCGTAAAACTAGATTTGTTTCAATGTGCGGTATTTGTGTAAATATAAGAAAATATGATCATTTAATAATAACAATCACGCACTTTATATGAGGGTTTCGATTTCAAGTTAAAAATATTTACTATAAAATCTTCTTTCTATGAACAACCAGGCAGGTGGATACGGGATTTCGTTCAGGGCCCGGGCAATTCTGTATAAATTAACCTGCCTTACAGATAATTTGTTATAGGTTTTCGAAATATAATTAAGCACATTCGTGATTTTTAAATTATAATTGCAAATGATTCGTATTTTCAATTTGTGACTTTATATGGTCATGTTTAAGAGCGAAGGTTCTATAAATGAATAAGTTTATAATCATGTATAAATTAGAGTTTCTAAACTGAAATGTCTCGAGCTACGTGATGCAGCGAAGTGTGACCACTTTGCAAACTGTTTGTTAATATTATCGAAGTAGGTAGGTAGGTTCACACTTGACCTCATTCAGTTGTACCTACTATATGTGGAAATGTTAATGAATATTCAAAAAAATCATGAAGAAAACGCAATTAAGTTGAAAGTTGAAAAAAGATATTTTAGCCGAAAGTATTATTACATGTTGATAAAGTCTTCTGTATACTTTCCTCTAAATTTATAGACGTGTTATAACTTTATTAAACGTCAAAATATAGTACTTACTAAATTTGGGGGTTTGTTTATTATATTTTTCAAACTTCATTGTTATGCATACTATAAGCAAATAAGACTGGTATAGATAACTTACTTAATGTTTTTTAAGGGAAATTGTTGGTAAGTTAGTAAGTCCGAGGCTTACATATAAATTGAACCTGCGCTTCTTTAGCACTTTTTTAATCATTATGAGAAGTCAGAAGTTTTACCAGACAATAAAAAAAAACATTAATCTCATAAATCACAGTTGTTAATTTTTTGAGAACAAAACTTTTTGTTTAAAATCGATATATAAAAATTCTGACATGATTAAATTTATTTTCAGGAAGCGCTAGTTAGTAAATATATATATTTATATAACCTTTCTGAACCATTCTGTACACAGAAATACATAATACATAAAAGAGGAAGGCAACTATACGAGCTTCCTATATATAATCCCTCCCGTAATCGCCATTGTTTGCAACGATTTAGTATTTTTTTTCTATCACAATAGCGTCGCAGCCTCCATCTTGAGTCGTGTCAAACAAACGTAGCTGCTCATTGAATGGGCTACTCGCGAGAACAACTTCGTATGAACTTTGCCACGCAACTATCAAGGAAAACCAGTTGAGATTAATATCTTCCATTCTTACGAACAGTATCGTGTCCGTGTATTGAAAATGTTTCTTGGAAAATGGCCGATTGTCATCTCGAAAACTTCCCGAAACACAAACAAACTTTATGTCACGTTGTTTATTCGTATTCACCGTACGTCAAGCGCGAGATTATTCGTTATCTAACCGTATACTTTATATTAAACGTTTAGACATACTGTATATGGAGAATTAAACAGCGCCTCTAGCGGATGGTATTCAAAACATTCAATTCACCATACAACATGTCAAAATACGTACCCCTAATTTTTTTTTTATTTTTTTTTATTACATTATAGGCAAGTATTTGATCTCTATCTCACCTGATGGTAAGTGACGATGAGATCTACGATGGAGCATACTTGCCTAGGTAGGAAGGCGGCAGTAGATCGAACCGCTACATTCACTAGGCACATGCAGCGCAGCTGATCTGACCCGCCATCCATGAATGGCAGCACCGAACATCATGCCGGAACACGGCTAGGCCGCTTGGCGACATGGCTTTGTTCAGTGGGTGGTGACTAGCCACGGCCGAAGCCTACCACCAGTAGAGTTGTCACCTGGTTGGCACCACCCAGGGTCACGTGTAGGGTATCTCGAGGGTACTTAATTCTCCTACGGACGAAGGTGACTCGACCCCAAAAATATTATAGATGTGTTATAACTTTATCAAACGTCATATAGTACTGCGCAAAACTCTTGTGCGTTATATGTCATTTGATAAAGTTATAGAACGTCTATAAATTCGGGGTATAGACTATAAAGCTTAGTTTACGAATAATCTCGCCCTTGACGTACGAGTAACTAATAGTTTTGCGCATCACATAGAACATGTTTACCCAGTTTTAATTATCGCTTACACTAATTAAAACTAAAAAAAGTGGATAGACATCTCTCTTTCCCTTTCGTAATAACGTCATACCACTTCTACTTTCAATTACCGAATTTAAAAACAAATTAGGTGATTATTATTTACTTCCCACCCAACCTCGAGATCGGTTCACATTAGCCTTGCAACTTCTATTGTTTGAACCGGTTCCTACGCGGCCAGCGAGTGTGGCGAACTCTGGCTTGTTATATTTCGATACTTAAGAATCGAGTTTTAGGAACTCTAAGCTAACTTTATAATTTATAGAGTGTACTCGAGTGTACTCTAAATACTAATTTACTAACAGTACCCGCGATTCGTACGCGTCTACATTAGTTGATCGGTTATCCGGGGCGAATGGAAGGTTCCATTTCCCGGAATAATAGTGTTAGCTAGATGAAACGTCGGGAACGTAAAAACATAATATACACGCGATAAGTAATCTGTAAGATTAGTTTTATTTAAATGTTACCTAGGTGTGGATAATCCGATAAGTGTATTTTGGGATACATCTTTTTGGTTAGCCCACGGCAACTCATCTATTCCCCGTGATTAAAAGTATCTCGTAGGTAAGAAGCCAATTCTTATCAAAACCCGTCCATCAGTATTCCCGTGATGATTTCTTCGTATGTATAATGATTTTAATATACTTAGGCATGATTCTTTAGGTACGTTTGGTATAAAAATTCGATTCAATATACGTTACATAGAAAATTCGCATGGCTAGTAGAGAAATCGCGAATTGGACACAGAACATTTCATGCATTCAATTTTGGCTTAGACATTTCGTTCGAACACCTAGCGCGGCTCTTTTTTTATGTTTTATTTTTTCTTTAAAATTTTAAATGCGATTGTTACGATAAAATTAAAAATTAGTTCAGGATGTGTTGTTTATGGTTCGGCATATCTGGGTTAACTTTATGTTAATGCCAAAGCATGCCTTAATTAAGGCGTTAAAAAGTACCACATTAAAAAGCTTAGCTTACATTAATGTGTAATGACGTTAGTAAATTAATCTGTTAAACTGTTCACCAAATCTGGGTAGTGACATTACTATGGCACTAAGTCACAGGTGTGGCCGCGCCATTAGGATTTAAATATGGAACTTAATTTTTTCGACGCCAAATTAAAAAAACTTTCTAACTTTTTTATTTATTGTCAAATAAATGAGAAAGATAAAGGAGTTTGTATTGGGAAAATGATTTGTTTGTCTTATTACATAAATTTATGCTTTGAGTGTTAATGTATAATGTTGTTGGAATAATATAATAACCATTAGTGATGTGTTAATTCAAATTATAATAAAATTGTGAAACTTCAAAAAGGTACCTATTCTCAAATAGGGGAGTTTCTGTACGTACCTACCTGTACCTATCATGTTATTCCAGTAAAATAGTAGGTATCGGATTGGATGATCTGAGTAAAGCTTATATGATTTTTCATAGGTACCATAGCTCGTCGTTAACATTAAACAACTGATTTCAAAACTGCATTAAGTATAATAAAACAAATAAGAAGTGTTTTAGAAATGGAAACTAGAATGGAGTGCTCAGCGTAATCCGAAACTGGCGTATCGAGCGCGAGTTACAGAAATCAGAGCGCGGGCGGCGCGTCGCGCGTCACGCTTGGGTTGCCATGTTCATCGCTTGTTCAAATTGTTATTTACATTACTACATTTTTCCAGCATCTCCGCCCGCGAAACCATCGAGAATAAACTACTCAAAAATATAATAATAAAACTCTTTGGTTGCTGTAATGTCATTCTTAATTTTTTTTTATTTGGCTTCAGCAATTGCCATTTTTGCCACTGTCAAGTACTACATATATTTTTTCGTTATTTTAAAGAATATAAGTATTTCTGATGATAATAATGATGTTGATTTTGAAATGAATACTTTACTGAAAAATTTAACGGACATCTTGGAAAAAGTCGTAATGTAAGTAAAAAGTCTAAATACAAAATAAATTATATTTTTGAAAATGTTGTCGCCTATTTGTATTCAATTATTACGTGTCATCTGTCAGATAAGTTGTAGATAAAGTTTGTTAGCAACTGGCATGAAACAGCCCCTATAATAATACTTATCTAATCTAATGCCATAACTCAGATGACTACCGTTTTGCCCCTGGTACAGTTTGGCTGTTTAGTCACGGTGCAATCATAATTTCATATCGGCCGTACGTCCAAAAATCATTAATTGGGGGCATTTTACTAGCGCAATGACAATGGCACCGCGCAAGTTCTGTGAAAGTTAAATTAAAAAATATGTTAAAAAAGTTTACATTTCACAGACAGGGGTAAATAATGTCATTTGGCTATAAGGCCTACATGTTGTACTAGCCAAATTAAAGAAATGCTAAAAAAAGTACTACTTTTTCACTTTCTCTTAAATCCATCGCCAATGAAATACCTAAAGATTCATCAAAATGTATTGTTATTGTGTTTTATTTTTCTAGGGCACCAATTTCAGGTGACCAGTTCTTCATATGAGAAATGGGTCAAAATGTAACGAGGGGTGATTGTGCGTGTCCGATACGAGGTGACAGGCCCCACAGAGCATTAAATAATTATTTAATCTATGGTCGGGAAAAAATGGGCGGGAATTTTGTTCCATCATAATTTTTTTTGTCATATCATAGATAGGTAGATTGCGACTGGTCGAATTAATTAAATTGAATCATTTCTGGCTAGCTTTTGATCGTGACTTTATCTGCGTGGATTTTAATCAGCAGGAATTTTGAATTTTTATCACTAGTTATATAAATAGAGCTCCACCTCCTTACGCATAATTCCTCCCCTGAATTTTCATGCCTTTAAGGTTTCCTAATATAATTAATTATTCTACATTATATATTTAAATGTATTCACAAATAAAATGTTTGAAATAACATACAAATTTAAGCTGAAAAAAAAATAGTAGCCATATAATATGTGGCGATAGAAGTTACGTTTTTTTAGGATTGGAAATACGACACATTTCAAAAGGTTTAGAAAAACTAATTAATGAAGTTATTAATTTAGAAATACCATACTACTACGAATAATAATTACAGTAATCATAAGGAATGTATTCATCGGAATTGTCTCCTATTCCAAGGCATTTATATTCCTCACACGACCTCTTTTATTGGTAACATTAAAATCGAGAGCCCAATTAAGAATCGCCAACGACACCTCGTTAACATAGATTCTTCTTATTGTTCGGAGTTCATCGACGTGGTAAATGCGACCGAACGACTCGAATAGACAAGAATCGAGACGGACAAATAGTAAAAATATCGAGACATTCCCAGGATTCGATCCTGATTCACGGCTAGCGGCTGACTCACCAGTCACTACCTATATCTATACAATATCTAGAGGTGAGTCACCATGCAGCGAGTCACTGGGTTTGCATGTCTCGTTACCGAGGGCGCCCTTGTGGTACTAACAATGCGAGTCGGACGCAAACTGGCGCGTTAGCCCGTTAACTACCCGCCAGCGACTCGGAACCGGTTAGAGCCGAGATACAAGTTTGGTGTATAAATATCGATAACACGTTGCAAGATATCGCGATCTGTGCAACATTATATGTGTGCCGATACAATTTGAAGTTGAAATACCACTTAGTGAAGTCCAGCGGCGCCAGCCACTCGCCATTAGGAAATACAACTGGAATAAAAGCATCCACTTACTGATATTTGTACATATTCTCGTTGTTTGGAAGTATGTTAATTTTTTTTGTTACAGGTAAACTGTTGTGGAATTTGCAATGCAATTGATATCTTTTTTTTAAAGCTTATTCCAAATTCTTAAACTACCTACTATTATGAGCTGCCAGTACCAAGACTGTCAAAACTGGTTGTCAAGAATAAAATTACACAAGCATTTTCATGAATTATCATTTAACATGATGTAGGGCTCATCAGATTGTCAATTTGTCAAGCAAGGTTCTAGGTGTAGGCGATCAAATTGTCTGTTAAACTACAAGAAATTTTATGGTTAGTTTATTTTTATCATAAAAGTAGGCCATTAAATGTTTTTGTCATTCAAGAGACTGTTTTATAGGATAGAACTTAGGTTCCGTAACAAACACTAAGTTAGTAGGTACTTTCATATATGCTAAATATAAAAAAAAATATTGAATTGCAGAACTAAATTACGTTACAATCGAACTTGGCTTAAGATTACATACACAACTTAACTAGTTCTAGGTTATTTTAGAATGTATCTGGAACATAAAACCAGACCAATTAATTGGCGTCGTTGACAAATAAAAAAGAAGTATCGGTCGTCCCAATAAGGAACACAATGACGTATCAAAATTAAATAAAAACAATGATTGCTGTGTGCAGAAATAATTCAAACGGTAATTTAAAATGATATAGGTACAATGTATACACACAATGAGTGCTAAACAGATTCATCCAGGTAACCTTAATTGTATTTTTTAATCTCACACAGATAATAAAAAAGTGTATTTTTTTGGCATCACACGTTTGTGTAAAAAAGTGTCTTAATGAACGAACTGAACTAAGTTATTTGAAAATAGCCTTTCATTATGACATGGTAATTGGAATTACCCATGCAAATTACTGGTATTCAGAGACTTACAAAAATAACTGTCCATAGTAAAATAACATGAAGTGCAAAAAAAAATCAACCAAGCTGATGCAACTAGGAAATAAAAACTAAAACTGAATGCTTTAAACTTACATAACTGCCATCAATAGCTTGATTAATTAACAAAGGTTTAATGTCAAGTCCAATTCGAGGTATGATAAATAAGCAAAGATATTTATAACAATAATATCACAGACAATATAACCTAAAGCGATCTCGCACCGGGTTTGTATAAGGAAAGTGCAGTACGTGGGCGGTGAGGAGTGGGCAGCTTTAAGTTCACCAGTTGTAGATGTGGCCAATTATGTATACACTCCAGTTTATGTTTAAATGGAACTCGATCCTAACGAAGATTTTGTGGGTCTTGGACTTATAGGAATGATTAATAGTCATACTAATGATATAAATGTAAAAAACATAGATGAAATTTTACAAATAAAATATTGAGAACTATTTAAAACTAACTGTGACATTACATAATTAACATTCTGTCCATCCAGTAATCAATATAATTAAATCCAAAACCGAACGCAGCATTGCGAGACCTTATAAGACACTGTGTGCACTTTTTGCGTAGATCGGACCGCAAGCAACAACTAAATATGAGGGTACCCCAGTTCAAACTATAACACTAAGACGTCCTCCCGTGACCATGGTTGCTGTTAAGCAGCCGAAACGTCGGGAACGTAAAAACATAAATCTATATCTACTGCCGCCTTCCTACCTAGGCAAGTATGCTCCATCGTAGATCTCATCGTCACTTACCATCAGGTGAGATCGAGATCAAATACTTGCCTGTACAGTAATAAAAAAAAAAAAAGAATATTCTGTGTCAACATTGAACTGATGAAATACAAGAACTTACCTAATGTTTAGTACTTATGGCTTCATACCTATGTATTGGACGTGCTATTTCTACAAATAAGAATTCATTGTTGTGTACATAAATGTTAAATAAATAAATACTTATCTATTAAATACTTATTTTTAAAACAATGATGATTTGCTTCTTCAATGTGCTGCAACTGCATTTGAAATATTTAAAACACAAGCATCAGATGCGATCGGTGCGTTTGGTATAGCGATGACGAATGGAGACGTGTCATGCAGAAATGAGTGTGCAGTTGTACAAACAAACAGACGAACCGGTACCCATTTGAAGCGATGTTTTTCAACACATTTACGTGTATTTTTGTCGTTTTAATCTTGTAATAATCAAAGCGTTTATCACTCGCTTCTATATTAGGATCAAAAGGATCATTGTAGGGTATTTAGATGTAGCTGTGATACTTTTTTATATTTGGGGAGAAGGCTGTGTCCGGTAGTGAATTTCTTTGGATGGGTGGCCTAGATAACAGACATAGATTTATCTAAGTCAAAATTTATCATCACATGATGTAAGATGAAGATCATCTCTATAACTCTTATCTAGCTGACTGATTTTATCAACGCAATCAAATGTAAATATTGATATGTGGACAATTTCTGCAAACAATTCTAGAGAAAACATAAAAGAAAGATGAAATCGTTTGCACCAATCTGTTAAGCTTCGCAAATATAAGTCGATAATTAAAAAATTGAATCATAAACAAATTACGGACACTGGCAGCATTGTGGCAAATAGCTGCAAACGCCACTAAAAAAGGAGAACAAGAATCATAAACAAGACTAGAATTATTTTGACTGATTTAAAAAACATTAATCGTATAATAACAATATTATTCTTATGCATCCTTTACAAGCAAGGTCCTTAGGATGCACTTAACATTACCACTATTGTTAAAGCCAGTGAATTATGCGTGCATAATATCTACTTCCCGGAATGACATCAAGTTTCTATATGAATACATAAACTTCTTCGAGGGCCTACTGAGTTCTGCAGCGAGTAGATAGTCTATACTTAGGTATCTGACCTCGAGTCGGCCTATAAAAACCTTGATCTGTGTTAGAATGTATAAGTTAGATACTATAAAATATAAAATACAATCCAAGAAGTCCAACCTACCTGACTACTTGGTTTTTTAATGTCAACAACCTACCAAACCAAACTGAGTGCGTAATTTTACATTTCAATTTGCTATTTGAAATCAGTTACGGGATAAGACCGGAATCCTACATTTCACACGCTGCTTTTCTGTTGACCCTGTTTTCTTATAATGTTATTGAAAGGTAAATACTTGAAATTAATCACAATCAGGTATGTACTAATAAAGGAGAAGGAATGCATGATATTTCCACACCGTTGCACGTACCATCACTAGTAGACTCTTATTCTTACGAAATGGTTAAAACAATATATAATGACACAGTTCCTAGACTAGCTCAGGTTATGAAAGACTATAGTATTAATATATATAGTGTTAATCTACGACCAGAACGCTGGCACATATTTTGGCCAACACATCAGCATTGCGATTCAACGTGGCAATTCTGCCAGCGTTCTGGACACCCTGCCGGCCGATGAGGGTGGGGATTAGCTGAGTGTATTTTGAAACCTGTCTAATTTTAATCTTAATTTATTATATATAACTGTAATATACATCTACTAAACATGATGTTTATATACAAAGTTACATTAACGAAACCTTGATTACTTATAAGATGCATATCCACATGAAGACGAACACCAAAAAACAACTGACCATAACACGATTCTTAATGTACTCGCCACGAATAAGTCGCAGAAAAAATGAAACAAAAACATTACCGATATGTTTCGAGGTTTCGCTGATGACGATATTAGTTTCCGACTGATTGCTATTCGTTATTCGTCGCGAATTACCATTCACTAATGTCGGACGGTGTGTCAACGAACTAATTGGCAAACAAAAGACGCGGGCGCTGCTCAGACACGTGTTTACTCACCTTGCAATTTCTTTGGTGCAATTTGTTATTATTTGCAAGCAATTTGGTTATGCAAGGAAGGAACCTCCCCGAGAATAGGATTCCACGTCTAGTGCATCCTAGGCAATCGATAAACTGTTGATTGGCGAATCCTTTCACCACGAGAATCGCATAATTTTTGTTTCCATCGACACGATAGATATTTAAGAAAAATATGCGTTTTGTCTTTAACTTCGTATCTATACTTAGTTTGCATTAGATCCTGCAGCTAT
Source organism: Pheosia gnoma (assembly GCA_905404115.1). NCBI lineage: Eukaryota > Metazoa > Arthropoda > Insecta > Lepidoptera > Notodontidae > Pheosia > Pheosia gnoma. The sequence goes on along the minus strand of FR989899.1, from coordinate 8,638,032 downwards.
TGGGTGTTACTTCATAAATCTAAGTTAAAATACCCATGTTCCATGTTCCGGATGAACCAAATTGTTCTGTTCTAAGCATAATATATCTGGCACATGTTCCAAGTGGCTCTAAATATCTCAAGACACACATTGGTATTCGCATTAATTGTTTAATCAATTGAGAATACTTTAAGATAAATGGATCCGCATAGGACGATACAAAAGAAATATAATTTCAAAGGCCCGAATGTCTGAAATAAAACATCACCATATTTTCCGGTTATGAGCCGTAAATCAAAAGCTATGGGTAAAAGTGTCGCTGTAAAAATGTTTATGTTGATCCAGACAAACAAAAGTATGTAAGTATAATTCAATCAGATGTCTAATGTAAATTTCATTTATGAAAAATTTATGCAGATTAGCTAGTATCTTTTGTTACTTTCATCATTGTTTGACCACATAATACTGAATAAATTTATTGTTATAAACTTGATAAAGGTTAACTCCTAAAGGGGGGTAAGTGTTAGTCAAGTCACAACGTTATTTTTGTGAAGTTATATTTCATATTTTTTTAAACCCATTATCTAACGTAAATTAAGTTATTACGATTCCAAAATATAAAGACACTCGTAGACGCTCGCTGAATATGTTTGCTATTACAAAATAAAAAAAAAATAACAAGCAAGAATACCTAATTAATTATGCAAATTAAAAAATGAAGACACATTAATTGCGTCTGTTTTCACTTGAATCGTGCAAAAAACAAGTTTAGTTTTTTTAATGACTGTGAAAAAGCATAAATTTGACGTCTCTTTTTACAGTTGGTGATGTCACTGCGGGTTTATAAGTTAGGTAAGTATATAAAAATACCTACTTAAGTTTTCCTACGGAGACATCAAGTGTCTACCTAAGCATTAATTTGTGTGGCCGTATCTTAACATGTTGCAGTGCAATATAATTCTTTACTTTTATTGTGACGAATAGAATACGACAATAATGCATAAATGCCTGCATAAATAAAATATTTATGCAGGTAGCATAAATATTTTATTTTACGCAATAAAATTAAAACATTCTCTCTTAAATAAAACAGAATGTATTCAACTCCAGTTATGTTTGTTAATGTCGGTAGGTACTTATTATTAACGATCGAAATATTGTTTCACTCGATCAAAACCACTCAGATTAAAACTGATGAAATACCTAGTTAAAACTAATAATAATAATGCCTTTTCTGAAAATTCACAAATAAGTTATTACGTAAATGATAGAGATACTTATCTGGCCTAAATATTTACAACAATATAGAGCGTAACACTAAGCAGCGCGCCCGGTTTCATTCACATTTCAATCGGTCTAACTAAGCCTTCGCAGCTCTATGCTTTCACATCTAACAAAAGCTTATGTAATTTCAAATAATACTCACAGGAATAAAAATCCAATGTTCTTTTAAGAAAACGTTAAACACAGCACGGGTTTTTTATTATAAAAAAATTGAACTGTTTTTTTTGTTCGGCGCTCTGTGACGGGCGCGAGGACACGCACTCTGCACGAGATTTGTAAGAGGACTGAGGGACGCCCTCTCTAGTGAGCGAGGGAAGCGGGGCTGAGCGCCTCGCCGAATAACGATACTCTAGTCAGTATCACTTGATTTTTACGTACATTGCACGTTAGAATATGAATGGTAGAGATAGTAGCGCTCTACGCCATAATCTTAGATATTGCAGAGCTCTACATCGCATTGGTAGAGATAGGAGGGCTCTATATCGCAATGGTAGAGATAGGAGGGCTCTACATCATAATGGTAGAGATGATAGCGATCTGCAACGTATTGGTAGCGATGGTAGTACTCTATATCATAATGGTAGAGACGGTAGCGTTCTACATAATTATATCCATCTAAAATAAAAAAAGGAAATTCGATCATAACGACAAAAAATACGTCTCAATAAACACATGACCGTCTCACTTGCGTTGTAGTTCGTAGGTCTCGATGGTAAGGTCTTGGATTCCGACCAAGTCTGTGCAAATGATTATAAATAAACTTAAGTAAGAATCCAAGTCAAGAAGCTATGAACATACTTCCTGCGTAATACTTTCAGCGAAAATGGTCTTTCTCAGCTTCCGATGATTGATGACGATGATGAATTTATGTAAGTCCTTGCTTTAACAATCAAAATTCAGACACAAAGTCGGAGGATAGCTTTAAACAAAAAGCAAGCGTTATGGTTGAGCCAGCAATGTACTCAATCATTAAATAACATCGTATCTACAAATCGTGTCGTATCTCTCTGGATACCGGTCAGCTGTAGAAGGTCGCCGACTCGCGTTTCGGAGACGAAGCAGACAGACAGATCCGCGACTGCATCTGGGTGATTGCATCCAAAGCAAAATGCAGACGGCGCATAGACAATAGGACATAGACAAACGTATTTTTTTAATGATCTCCATCTTTTTTTCATATGAAATCCTTCATGGATCCCCATCAGCTTCGGGAGTTGGAGTGCCTGTCTGAAGCTAAAACCCATGGTCTACCACCAGCTTTTGTTGGGGCACCACGGTATCACCCTAGCATATACAAATTTTATGCAATAGACAAATTTTATGCTAAACCAAAACTATACTCAGCTATGTTTTGATTTAGCTTATAATTATGAGTATGCTATGTTCTTTAAAAATTAGAGGTAACGATTCGCAATATTGGAGATAATAAGGATCCAGTTTCTTAAGACTTTTTTTTTAAACTTATGTTTCGAAACCCGTTTGGAGGTAGGTAGGTGTGACGACGTTGTTGTTTCAGAGCCAGGTCAAACAAACTACCTATATTACAAATACATAGGTGGGTACAATATTTACAAGGTGTGCGCTTTTTGGTGGATGTAAGTATAAGTACCTACTTTATTATGTATTTTTTTAAAACAAGAGCTCGGGCGATAATATCATATAGATGAATTGTCGTGAACAACGCTTAACAACCAAGCCGATTTAGTAGTAGTACTCGCGATTTCGCTTGAAAGTACTACACAAATCAGCTTGGTATTTTGTGCCTCAATATGTTAATGTTGTTCGCGACACTCCGTTTCTATTATTGCTTCGCCTAAGAACAAGAACAATAACTTAACTACATCACAACTAAAATGACTTACTACGCTTGTTTCCCAAAGTAAGTTATTCATCTTTGCTTGTAAGTGAGCACATAATGATGCAGAGCACAGGGATTTTCTTTTGCACAATACATGATAAGATGCTATCTATGTAAAAAACTAAATGAGTTTCATGTTACACCGCGAATATCAGGATCCAAAATTCAGTATGGCGTTTTCCCCTCGCATTTAGAGGGAAATAGAATCAGTGAGATTAAATCTAAAATTGGTTTGATACAATCTCACCCTCAGGGTAGGTTTCGTAAGATAGAAAAGGAGGAGGTAATAGGACGCTGAAGCATACCTTCAGCCATACCGACTTACCTACATACTTACTAATTCCTTGTTATTTTACCAACATTTTTCATTGCTATTATGTTGTAGTTCGAAAGATAATATTAATTACTCACATACCCAGTGGCGTAGCTACCGTAGGGCTAGCCCTGAGACAGTGCCCCGGCGCCCCCAAGCTGGACACTTAGTAAGAGTCCTATATGCTACCCAGGTCGACGTCTATACCTTTGCAAAATCTCATTCAAATCCATCCAGTAGTTTTTATGTTAACGCATAAAAACAAACAAACTTTCACATGTATAATTATTATGATTACGAAGTATGATTAACTTAATATTATCTGCTGTGTTGTAGACAATATTTAGTAATAACTAGATATGCTCTATTATGCCCCATAGTAGGCGATGAGGGGCTGAGGATGAAGTAGTTTTGCACCTTTAAAGTATTTAGTTCAATTTAAATAGGGCCCCAATTTCACGTTTTTTTTTTATTACATTATAGGCAAGTATTTGATCTCGATCTCACCTGATGGTAAGTGACGATGAGATCTACGATGGAGCATACTTGCCTAGGTAGCAAGGCGGCAGTAGATAGAGACGCTACATTCACTAGGCACATGCAGCGCAACTGATCTGACCCGCCATCCATGAATGGCAGCACCGAACATCATGCCGGAACACGGCTAGGCCGCTTGGCGACATGGCTTTGTTCAGTGGGTGGTGACTAGCCACGGCCGAAGCCTACCACTAGTAGAGTTGTCACCTGGTTGGCACCACCCAGGGTCACGTGTAGGGTATCTCGAGAGTACTTTATTCTCCTACGGACGAAGGTGACTCGACCCCAAAAACGATTGCCCGGGGCCCTTGGTAACATAGCTACGCCACTGCACATACCTACTATAATAATTGTAATATTATCGGGACACGTGACAGGATACCGACATAGGACGAAATTCATGGTCGCGATTACGTATTATCAGTTCTACCGCAGTTACAACACATGCGTAAATAGAAATACATGAACTAGTAACCCACCTATACGAATTCATTACCTAGTTGCCTTGATAATTTCACGAAACGTTTTATTTATTCTAAGTATATGTATGTATAAAAACCACAGAATCATTACCCTGAATGTAACCTAGATGAATTGAGATGAAACTGTTCGCGCTTTCTATAACTTGGGGGTAATGTCACATCCAGGAATCCCCGCAAATTTAGAGGAGGTTCGTATGTCTAGCATTTGGTTTAGGAATTTTAAGGGTTAAATTATTATTTTATAATTGAAATTGAAATAGAATTGGAACTGCTATAAGAAGGATTTTATCACTAACATTTTCAATAAGAGTTTTATAAATTAATTTAGGTACTACTAAAGTTAACTTACCGCATCTTCGTTGTGTAGGTACAGCACCCGCCAGCAGCGTGGTGACCTTGAGGACGGCAGTCTACCGAAGCTAATGCGAGACAAATGCTTTCGCGACGGGGCGGGCGGCGGCGCGGTGCGGGCGCAGCCGAACCATTTCACACCTGTGACCTGCGTAGTACCTATAGATTACGGGAGATGGTGCTAGTGTTATGTAACTTCTATAATCCCCACAAGGCTCTGTAAATATCAGTAATCACCAAAATTAACCTTAAAAAAAGTCAAATCACCTAGTATATTTTGAGATTTTTTTGCCATATTTTATGTTAACCACTACCTAACCGAGAGATTCCTGGTTCAGTCCCCACTGGGCATTAAACTGTTGTCGTGAGCCCATTCTTAGCATTAGGCGTAGCTTACTCGGAGCGGCTAAGGGCACAGATTAACTAATATTTTCTAACGGGACTACTCATGTCATTAATTATCGCACATTTCTAGTAATATCATAAACAAGGAAACCAAGTAAACTACTTACTAAGGTAGGAAACCGCACTAAACATTTCAAACTTAGCTAAACTCTACTCACGTAGGTCATAAATGTCTCTACCACAGATCACGAGAGATATGCCGTGCGGTTCAAAATGTATGGGAACTCGCTGTCTCCGTTTTGTTCCCCACCACTCGCCACAAAACACATGCAATTATATAAAACCAACCAATACGAAGTCTCACACACACACGCGTGCCAATAATTCGGTGCGTGCTGCGTCGCGCTGCGACGCACCAGTTTATTCAAAGTATCGTTAGACGATCTATCCATTGCCTCGTACATTCACTCAGTAGCGAACATAGGTGGTACTTAAAGAGCCATGTATTTTGTACAAAAATAAAAAAGTCGTGCTACATGAAAACTAAAATAACATAATAAAGGCATTAAATATTTTTTGATTTGTTGTTTTTAATTATTTTAAAGACGAATAAATAAAATACTTAATACTGGCTGGTGAAATGAGATTCCATCTTTCACGTAGTTCACGATGCTGCTAGTATTTTTGCACACAACCACGGAATAACACGGCATTTTGAAAAAAAGTTAGAGCTCCGATACCGACGTGCAGTTGCAGTCGACTGACGGCGAAAACTCTATGTTAGCCTAATTTTGGCTAAATGTGAGCGCAAGCCCACCGCTTTCATAACATATCTCCTCTCATATATCTGTGGTCTCTACCCAACGCCGAAGGGTTTTAATATGCAGTACATACGCAGGGCTAAGTAATCGTCGCCGGCGGCCAAAAATACCTCTAACAAATTGGGTGTGAGGTAATGTATTTTATCACTCGCTCTATTTATGTCTCCCCAGTCATTCGTCTTTGCCCGAGTCCAGCGAGCATCATCCATCATGACATCACTATCTTCACCTACCTACATTTTTTCATGACACCCGACTTTTCGGTCATATCACTCGACACCGGATATCCAGGCCGCTGGCGGACCGAATGTTGACACTGCCAGTTAATATATCACCCTCCCTTAACCACCCAATGCCAATATATCATGTAACTACACCATTTTCAACCTTATTCCACCTAGTTAAGTTAGTTTAAGAAAGCAGTATAAAAATTGTATTCGTTAACTTTGTTTTCTTAAACACCCCCTGGTGTTTAAGAAAACAAAGCGGCACTGTTTTGGGGCGGGCTCCAAGCTGCGTTCAAAATAAACATGAAGGTAAAGGAAATATTGTTTCTTAATAAAACCTCATTTGGGGATGGGCTCGCGCCGATTCGTGGCACGCTCTCGTATATCTGTGGTGGCACGCCATTTGTATCTTGGATTTATTAATAGTTATTATGATCCTTACTAAAAGGATCTAAGTGGATCATAATACCTATTTTTTTTTTAATATTTTGGTGCCAACGAATCGATTAAGAGGTAATAAAGCTACCCATTGATCTAGATATTATTAACATAAAATCTATGGAGCTACCAGAAAAAGACGTGTCAAACTTTTTAAATAAGTAGATACTTTGGTATTTATTTAAAAAAAAAGATTACTAGATAAAACTAGATAATCTTCATACCTTACTTACTATTCACCTGGCACTAATTTATACACACTTTATGTACCTACCAACACGTATGTTAATCCATACAATACGAATACGAAGGTAAGTGTATTATTTGACTACAATTATTCCTATTTACCAAATTAATTCAAAGTCAAAGTCAAAGTCAAATCATTTATTTCGTATAGGCCTACGGGGGCACTTACAAATTGTCATTACATTTTTTCCTTAATACTACAACCGGATCGGAACGCGACCTCAACTGAGAAGATCCGGCAAGAAACTCAGCGGGCTTGTCTTTTTTTTTTATCCATTATATTTACAAAAAAAATAATAATAAAAAGTAAGCTCCAGTGTGTTGCCATGCGAGGCGCACACACGCTACACTTTAACATTATAAATATTGATATTAGAGCGATCAGTCCCAGGCTGCTTTATCATCCAAATAATCCAAGATTCTGTAGTAACCCTTACGACATAAATTACTTTTAACAGTTCTTTTAAACTTACTAATGGGCAAATCTCGGATTCCTTTGGGAAGTTTATTATAGAAGCGTATACATTGCCCCATAAAAGAATTATTTATTCTGTGGAGACGAGTGACATGCACGGATAGTTTGTCCTTATTACGAGTGTTAATAACATGAACATCACTCCTTTTTTCAAAATTATGAATATTTTTCTTAACATACATTAGATTTTCATAAATAAATTGAGACACAACAGTTAGAATATTTATTTCTTTGAATTTATCCTTAAGGGAATCTCTAGGACCCATGCCGTAAATTGCTCGTATTGCCCTTTTCTGCAAGATGAAGATAGTATTAAGATCTGCAGAGCAACCCCAGAGCAAGATGCCATAGGACATAACGCTATGGAAATAACTGAAATAAACAATTCTAGCTGTGTCTATATCCGTTAATAGTCGAATTTTTTTAACAGCATAAGCTGCCGAACTCAGCCTACCAGATAGTTTTTTAATATGTGGACCCCATTGCAATTTAGTATCTATGGTAATACCGAGAAACACTGTTGACTCCACAAGGTCCAAATCAGTTCCATTCAATTGTAAATTGGTTCCAACTTGTCTAACATTTGGTGTTGAGAACTTTACGCATTTAGTTTTCTTCTCATTAAGGAGAAGATTATTTATAGTGAACCAATCAACAACTTTAGCGAGTGCATTGTTCACATCGTCATAATTAACTAACTGTCTCTTGAGTTTAAAAAGCAGTGAAGTGTCATCTGCAAACAATACAATCTCGTGATTATTCCCTACATAGTAAGGCAAGTCATTAATGTATATTAGGAATAAGAATGGCCCTAATATCGAACCCTGTGGAACGCCCATTGACACTAGAGAGCCGGGCGATTTTATACCATTAACATCGACCTTTTGAATCCTATTATTTAAATATGAAGTCAAGAGGTCAAGAGCCTTGTTCCTAATACCGTAGTGGTGCAGTTTCCGGATAAGTATTTCATGATGGACGCAGTCAAAGGCCTTCGACAGGTCACAGAACACACCTAAAGCATCCTGGGAGTTCTCCCAGGCACCATAGATGTTCTTTATTAACTCCACACCCGCGTCTATAGTTGAGCGATTCCTTGTAAAACCGAATTGATTTTTATGAAAAATCTTGTTGTCATATCGACAATACCATGAATGACAACATAATGGCAAGGAAACAGCTCCCGTGGCACACAAGAGCGCTAAATGCCGTATAATATGCCGTACCAACGCCTTGTTATACGAATGTATAAATAAGGCACCATCATAGGACACCTGATATAGTATCGTGAAGTGTGACAGAGAGGTTGAAACATGAGGAGTACGGCGGTGTTCATGGTAGTTGGGGCGGTTTTGGTGAGAACTTTATGTGAATTCTAAGCTTTTCAGAGGAAGTACATACAATGAAAGGCACGACGAAATTACATATCTATTTATGTATAAAATTAAGATTGATTTGCAGTCCAATTGCACTTCAAATTGACGTTTTACAGGTTTTTTTTAACTCTGGCCTCTGGCATGAAGTACTTACCCACGTAAATTTTATGTATTTTTTTTAGGTCCTTGTCCTGGCAACGAGCAATGAAGGTAATTATTACAGTCTTCCTGCGACTAATAATATCTTGATTCAGACCTTTGGTACAGAAATCAGGGTCACTACCGACTGATGTAATCCAGACGTCGAAGTATTACTTTTATGTTTGTTCGCGTTCTCAGTGAATGCCTACCCCGACCCGTGCTTTCTGTGGCACCACCGACATCGACATCGCGAGGAAACCACCAGTACGTCGAGCACGGCGAAGCCCACGGCCGAATCCTTAGAAGATACCTCTAACGAGGTCAAGAAGAAATCGTTCAGGACGCTTGAGAAATGTAAGTATTAAGGTCTCACACTTATTATACTTTTTTGAAATTGAAACAAATTTGATAACTTTATGCTTCAACTTCCCGCCGAAAAGTCCTATTTCCCACCTAGGTCAGTGTTTTTCTCTATGATTATGCTCTACAAGATCCCGCCAAAAAGCTTTTTGGCGCCGCAATAAGGAATGTTAGAACTAACACTCCTTTTGGCGTCAAACTTTGGAACTTTTGGAACCACGTTGGATTTTTTTTCTTCTTAAAAAAATATGACATTTAACATCTTAGGTATTCTGCCAATGTCAAAGTGTACTGTATAACTGATAGCTATTACAATACGATGCTCCATTTATTTCCAGTAATGAGGTGGACTCAGGATGGAGTTCACTGATATTTTTTGATTACCTAAATATACATAATTATATCTACTGTATTTCTGTTACACTTTGGAAATTATTATTCAATATTTTTTTCAGTTATTGGAGAATGGCGTAAGTGAAAATATAATAAAAACTTACATAGGGCAAAAATGTTCCAAGGCAAAATAGTAAAAAAGGTATGCATTTTAAAACCTCGTCGCGTCCTCTATTGGGGGTATTCCAAAGGAAAATAATGTCTCTACTCACTGGCAGATAGCGCTAGTAAATATTTGTCAACGCCATCTATAATTCAAATTTTTAAACTGGGGTTATATTTATTTTATGATTTATAAGTTTTATTCTTCGTGCAGTATATTCGGAGCCGCTTCAAGAAAAGCCTGCAACTGCGACCCCAGCAGCATCAGTGCATAATAAGAACCCTATGGAGGAATTTCTGTCTAATTACATGAAATTTATTTCGTACCTACTTAGTTTTTAAGATTATATTTGTAACACATTTATTTCTTGGTACGTAGGTCTTGAACTTGAGTGAAGTTATAGTGAACAGTCGCTGAAACATAATGTATTTACGTTCACATTTCGGATTTCACAAATAAGTATAACTGCGCATTATTCTGCTTTTCGATTACACAGTCGGTATTAACCCTGCTTTCTGAACCGGATCCTGGGTTCGACTCCCGGTACGGGCACACTGAGTGTTAATACTCCAGTTATTAATGTCTATGTAAGTTATTTGTACATCTTATTTATATGCCGTCTGATATTTAATAATTATATCAATATCAGTTCCTATTTTGGAACATAGTACGAGTTTTGACAGCACCAAATACCGATAATCTTCATCCTAACTGAAAATAAATCCATGTCATTTCTCAGCAGCGCCTCTGGCGGATGAGCGCAACTTTACTGATAACTATATGAAAACATTTCGATCTGTATTTGAATATGTTCCGAACTCATACTGATGGCTCTGATAAGTTTGTCTTAATACTCCCCAGTTTCACCATTCTGGACTGGTTGATTGCTATACTGCGTATTATAAGTAATGGAATAAAACAAATCAATAAATGTAATATATTAATTTTAATCAGACTCATTTTACAACATAAATGAGAACCTCCCACTCGCTGATTCATTATACACCATTAGTATTGTCTTGCAAAATATGAGTTATTTTACTAGCGCTGTACAAGGAACCGCCGCACGCGCCGGCACACAGTGCCGTGATTAACATTAAAAATCTGAGCGTGATTTCAACCTTTATACAAAAACAAAATTGTCGTCAGCGACGCCAAAATAAATAACATGGTGAAATCGCGTCCAAACATGGAATATTTCAAGCCACCGCACGCATTGATATCATACATATTATTATAGAGAAGACTGGAAAAGGAACACACTATAGCACACTATGAACTAACGGTTCTAACTTTTTGGAACAATCCCATGCGCTCACGCAAACTCGCTCACATGTATCCGACGATACTATTGTCTTTACACACACACTGACGCAGTTTACAGCTCATCGTGGTCCTCCTGCAGACAAAATAAATTCAAAATTAGAATGTTGCTCATATATTGGACAGTCTTTGTATATACTCAATTCCTTTTTACAATGGAAGGTTTGTTTTTCGTAACAAATACTACATCGGCAAGAGTAAGCACAATATTCCATGGGGATATTAGTTATATGATAATGTAATATTATATTACATTATCATTTATATATGATCATTTACATACGACGTAGCGGTGGCGAGCTATAGACAACCCTATTCCTAGTCGGCTTTCCTTTTACAAAAATGTACCTTCGCCATTGTGAGGTAGTTCCATAGAGTTATATAAACTATAGATAAATACATAATGTGATATCTCTGAACAAGCTTGTTAATTGAGCCCAATTTAATCTCTAAATTTGGATTGTGACATGTTTTCAAAATCGTCAAGTCCCTTTACAACCTAGCTTTTAGGAATTGAACTAAAACTCATTGACACTCAAATGTACATAAAAATTCATCAACTCACCACAGGCGCTGCTTCATCATCAAGATCCTCGTCATCTTCATCATCATCCGGCTTCTCTGCCTTCTCCTTCTCTCTTTCAGCCTCATCTTGCTCGTTCCTCATCTTCTTTTCACCCTCGAGCCTCTTCTTAAGCCCCTCCCCGCGTTCCTTAGCCGCCTCCACGTCATCAGTGATGAGGATGTTGTCGAAGATGGTGCCAGCCTTGACCTGCCATAAGTCGAGACCGACGGCGCAGATCTCATCACGTTTGTACAAGTTCGCGTCGGGTGTGTACTCAGGGTTGTCGATCTCAGGGTGCACCCACGGGCCCTTGTATGCAGGGTTGTCGATCTGTTGGATAAAATAAAAGTTCAATAACTTTACTAAGTTAAGAACTGTCGCAGCGAATAAGGAATTCGATGCCATGTTCAAAGTCCCACCCAGTCCATAATCGATTTGGTGTTATTATGTGTAATAAGATACCTACAGGTTATAAACATAAATTTGGTTATATCTAAGTATGATTTATACATTTTACCGCGATTATTTGGGACCAAATACAGTCGGCGAAATATGGGTGTTCTGCAGTGCACCGCAGGCTACCCTTTTGGGAATTATAGGCGTGATGATAAAAATAGATTATATACATTGACTCGGTAAGTATCTTCATGGCATGCCACGCCATTTACATATTTATTTAATACATTACATTGTTAGACCTCCTATACAAATTGCCGTAACACGTTCGTAGTAAACGCACAACGCATAGAAGTCAATGTAACATCATTACTAAAATAACGGTAATGTTACCGGTATAGCGCGGGTCAATAAACGCTATGCAAACATTGCGACGACACTATTGTTAGCGCGCATTATAGCTCTGACGTCACTAATGTCAGTCGATTACTGTTGCTTTTATTTTTTTATATGAATTCAAGACATCATTCTATAAAATTAAACGGCAATAAATTATACATTAATCTCAGTAAAATTATTCAATTTAAATCAAATATGAATTTGACTTATTCTCTATGCTGATAGTTTACAACCGACTGCAACAATTTACTTGCGCAAGATAAGCCATTGCACAGAATTTAAATTTTTTGTCTGTGCAATGGTTAACTTGCACAATTAGATGCTAGATTGCATAACGGCTATAAGTGAATAAGATCGTATATAATATTATTTTCAGGCCCTTTGATTTTCATTGACCCTAATAAATATCGCCAAACGAACACACCAACTGCACGGTCCCAATATAAGCAACAGTTGATGGGAAGCATACAATTAATTTGGGGTGATCCTAGCATCCTCCACTGCAGATCAGAGCAGTAACTATGGTTGCGAAGGCGGTGCCGCGGGAAGAAGCTAGTAGATAGATAGATAGATAACTCTTTATTGCACACCGATTTCATAAACATTTATATTATATTTATATTTTCACTAGTAGTCCAATAACTCCAGTTAATTTTTAATTTACCTGCTTAGGTGCCCAGACGCCCTTGTATTCAGGGTTGTCGATCATGGGTGGCTCCCACTCGCCGTCCATCTCATCATCCCAGTCCTCAGGCTTAGTGGCGTCAGGGTCGGGGATGTGCTCAGGCTTTTCCCAGTCCTCAGGCTTCTTGTCTTCTGGGTCAGGGATAGTGGGCTTGTCGTCCCAGTCCTCGGGTTTCTTGGCTTCGGGGTCCTAAAGGCAACATCAATATAAATATACACAGAACACAACAAATGTATAGTTCCAAAATAGGCGACGCAATTTTGGAACTATGTATTATACCGTATAATGGATTCAATAAAAACAGACCAGGAAAAGATTTCGGAAATTTCCCAGGCGGGATTTTGAACCCACATTGACTTTTCACTTAGCGGAAGCTTTCTATGGAAACATTTACAGAAAATCATCATAGGTGCATTAAACAATATATTTGAGAGTAATCTATGAATTCTTTGCAGTCGAGAAATGCATTATATATTCCTTACCTTGATCTTCTTAGGGGGCAGGAAGTCCCAGTCGGCCTCCAAGTCTCCGGACTCCACCTTTTCATTGTCAATGAGGACTTCATAGGTGTTGTCGGGCTTCACCACCAGGGTGTACAGATGGGTGTAGATGTCGTCCTTGCAGCGGATATCCTTCTTGATCAGGTGGTTCTTGCCCTTGTAGCTGAAGATGACGTGGACCTGTAGGCAAGGGAAACGATTGTGAGATTTACATGACGACTTGTGCCATTTAAAGTCGGAAGTCTACTAGAGGCAGCCGCTCTAACATAATGTAACTTTAAAAAAAATATGATAAACATTATTTTAATGAGATATTAATAGTATTAACAGACGGTGTATAATGTTTCGTACCGTATTGTTTGCAGAAATGGTTGGTATGGATTTTATAAAGTTAGATCGTATATTAATACTTTAAAAGGTACGTGGCATACATGTTATTTCTTAATAATTGGCAAAGATAATAATTAGGTTCGTCTGCTAATTGTTTAATGCCAGACAATGTTTATTGCGTGAAATCGGAACCTTGAAATCGAATTAAACAATATCCCGTAGTTAGCGGAGTTGAATAGGACTATTATACAAATCGGTCTAGAGGACTTAAATACTGCAAGTCTAAACTACTACTATGAATATAAAAATGCATTTGTATGTTTGACCGAGTAACACGCGAAAATAACTGGACTGGCAATTTGGCAGGTTGTATGCTACTATTTATCCTAAATATATTCAAGTGGAGAGTCCTGGATAAAACTATGTCTTGTTCTGTATTAAACGCTTGTTTCTCGAAACTAGAAAATAAATGGTCATCATGATGTCAATGACCTTAGCAGTTGACACAACCTGTTATTATAGTGTTGGACCTAATAAAATTAGCAGGTCTAGTCCGACGCACTAAATGTAATCCCCCCATTTCCTGTGCACTTGATGTTTGCACAACTTTAACGAAATACTTGGCAAGCATACTTGTGCAAGCAACAAGTACTTATCAAGCATGTATAGTATATTGATACAATTGGCTTCATTAAATTATTTAATTAAAATTCATAAGAAGAACGTATTGGCAACCTTGATTTTTTAAATAGTCTATCCAAATGATTAATCATCCAATATTTGTTCAGATGTTACATTAGCATTAACAATTGGGTCATTTACTACTATTTCACATGAACTAATTTGGTAAATGATTTTACAAGAAAAAAATTCAATTGAAATTAATTTAATAAGTACAAACTAATTTCTAAAAATAAAAATATTAATCAGGTACCGTAATTGGTTTGATAACGTGACCAACATTAGCTAAATGTTTCGACCACTGATATCTAAATGATAGTAAGTGCCTACTAGTTTAAACATTAGCGGTAAATGCAATGCTAGGTACATACATGTATAAATACCTTTTACAACCACTGTAGGGCCCACATTGATAATAATCTTACACCAATGCTACATTAACACGCCATTATATATGAATACAATCAAATATAATCTTTCAATGTCATACATGAAATTTTAAATACCTATTGTAAGTCTACCTGAATTACCTACCTATAAATAAAAAAAAAATCCAAGCAGAAGTCGAAATGCCATTTTTTTCTGGTGGAATGTTTGTTTGACCATCTAGGGAAAACTACTAGACTGATGTTGACGAAATTTGACATGATGATAGCTTAGTATAGCAGAATTTTTTTTTTCCCGGAAAATTGAAGTGTTTCCTTAGAATAGACAATAGACTATCTCAAATCAACACCGCAGATTTCACTAAAACTTTGATGGGGCCAGGTTATTACAGGAACAAATATATTTTTTCTGGATAACAGTATGGTTTCCCGGGGCAGCCAAAAAACTAAAATCCACGCGTATGAGGTCGTATAAGTATTGCAAGTGCAATAAAAATAAATATAATCGAATATTAGTATAGATGGTACAACGATTCTACCACGGTAATGTAATGGTTATTAATGGGATAATATATAAGTTGCATCAGTAAGTTATGTAGGTACCTACCTATTCAATTAAAAAAACCGGTTTTAATACTTGCGTCATTTAAATTGTATGTTACCTAACTTTCGCATAACATAATCAGGTGACCATTTTTAAGTTGATAAAAACA
Organism: Pheosia gnoma; assembly: GCA_905404115.1. Lineage (NCBI taxonomy): Eukaryota > Metazoa > Arthropoda > Insecta > Lepidoptera > Notodontidae > Pheosia > Pheosia gnoma. The sequence continues at coordinate 8,622,325 of FR989899.1, read as the reverse complement.
TAACTTGTTTTATAATTGCATTGAATTTTCCTAGAAATTTAGCAATGAGAATGTAAACCAGTGTTGCCAGATTGGGTATTTTTTTCGCAATTCTGGGTAAAAATTTTGGCTCTGGAGAAATTTTGGAGAAATGAAATTCTTGAAGAAATATTTGGAGAAAAAAAAAATACCATGGAGAATTTTGGGTACTTTTTAGTTCTCATTATTTTCACTATGCTATAGCTAGCTAGCTATGTCATACCCGTCATACCCATGCAGTGGGGATGCGTAAAGTAAAAAAAAAAAAAAGGTCATTCAGCTGTTTCAGTTTGGAAATTAGAACAGTATTTCAAGGAAAAAATAAGAAAAATTTACCGATATTATCTACTTTTTGCCTTTGGGTAAAACTCGAGCAAATTGTATCATTTTGGAGAAAAATAATTTCAAATTTGGGTAGAAATAGAAAATCACATCTGGCAACACTGATGTAAACCATTATCGGTACCTAGTACCTACTTCATTAAGAATGAATCTTTCATAATTTAATTTACCTATTAGAATCGGAATGTAAGCAGTTACAGTAGGTACTTATGAATCTTCAGTTATATCATTAAATTGTGTTAAGATAAGATTCTACCTGCTATTCAGAATGCCAGTCGCTATGGGGAAAGAAACTACATGATTATTCTTTATAACAGGATGTTATACATTTTGTATGTATTTGTATGCCGATGGTAGTTGACATTGTTAGGAGAACAATGTTGTTTGGGATAACAATACAGTACCTGTCTCAAAACAAATCAGTTTATAACAATTTAATATCCAAATTCTCCATTATCTTACCTTCTTAGTACCGGGACCGCAGATGTCAGGGCCAAACATAATCTCGTAGGGGGTCTCTCCGTGCATGTCCTTCTGTTCCAGTTTACAGTCGAACACTTTGAGGTAGCCACCACCGCAGTCAATATCCTGCTCATGTTTCACGGAGAACTGCACCACCAGGGGTTTGCCAGCATTGCCGAATGGCTTGAACTTCTTCGACAGGGCGTAGAACCGCGCATCCTCAGAGGTCTTCAGACCTGTGTGTACCAAGGTAACAGATATGTATAGGAGGCTGCTAAAGCTTTTAACAATATGAGTAATACATCCTTTGAGGTTTTCAGACCTGCACCAGGATAACAGATATGAATAACAGGTGTATGTCATGATATGCGTGGTGTAAGGCCGGTACCGGCAGTTCGCGCCATGAGTAATTGAGTACTCAAGTAATAAGTTCAATGCCCTCTCAATTTAATAGTTTGTGTTCTAGTAGAAGATAAATATGTTCATCAAAAAAGTAGGCATCAGAAACATACAATCTGAGTTTTCAATACATCTAGTAAATGAGTATCATTAATTATAAGTCTATGACTAGAATGTAAACGTTGAAAATGTGAGTGGATTAGAAAGGGAAATCGAGCCGCCTACCTTTATCCTCCTCCAAATCGTTGTAGAACTTTCCTGCAGTCAGCTTGAACTTGCCAAATTCTTTGCCGGGGTGTTCACTGTACACCCATTCGGATTCCCACGAGTCTGAAACCAAGAATGTATCATTAAATACCCAAAATAAACCGGCCAATCGATATTCGACAGCACACGCGGCAAGCCGGCGCGGCTCAAAACACGGTATTTTAAATAAAAACTTGAAGCTTACCATCGGGGAATGTTTCCTCGAAGAACACATCACAGTTTATTGAAGAAATAACCAGTAAACTGGCAATAGCTAGTAATAAAGACTTCATTTTTTTGATTCACAATAACCACCTCCGTCGGCGAAAGACTGGCCACGAATAACTCCCAAGTTTTGCCGAATTCGCTATTATTACATCGACCGGTTCGTAAGCTTCAACTATCTGTTTTCTCACTCAGTTGAAGGAACATACCCCAAGCGCGAAAGAGATAGTAAATAACGTCAATTTATTGGAGTATGTCAAAACGAGATAGAGTTAGTACACATGTCCGTATGTGTGACAGAAATAACGATAAGAACCTTGGCGTTCCGCGTAAAATTACGACAGACAGATGGAATGCTGCTATTGGTGGAACAACAACAAATAGGAATTGAACACACTACACGAAATTAATGAATCTATCGGCGGGAACATTTAAATAAGTATAGTATTTTAGAAAAAAAAATCATTTTTTTTGAAATCATGCCTTTGAATCCAAGATATTTCTTAACACTGATAGTATATCCTTTTTTATCTTGAGCTTATAAGGTATTTTAATCCTATTAACCTATTAAATATTAAATGAGATTATATTTTCGATAATCGAGAATCTTCATTCATTTATTGATAACGTACGCACCAATCACTACTGCACATGGCACAAGAGCGAGATGCAAATAGAAACAATCACTCGGAAGAAAGAGACAAAGTGGTATGTTTATACGTGGAATATTTTATTGTCGTGGACTTATTGCATTAGTTGATACTTTCAATAGGTACTATATACTTATATATTTTAATTTATTTTAAAAACATGTGTAAAATGGATAAAACAAATACTTTTGCTTTCATTTTAATTTTATTACACAATATATATTAACTTATGTAGGTAGGTATCTACAGCAATAAGAAATGAAATTACACCATGACGATGTTGATATTAGTAGGTACATATCTATATACTACTTATCATTAGTATTTAAACTCTCCGTGGTGCCTTACACCTGGAATTAGTCCAGCTGTAAGAGTCTTACTTCTGTGGACATTTGTCTACCAGATCTTTTTGTCTCCCGCTTTGCAATGGAGGGAAGTGGATAATTTTTTTCCAACTCCTCCTATTTATCTTTCGATTAATTTCGTGCGGGTTCCAAGACAATTAACTTTATCCCGGGACTCGCCGAGGGTCAAACCTCGGTGTCTTCATTGGACACCACTGTAGATCCTGGTTTACAGGAGTAGCAGTGGTGGGAGTGTGTGGCGGGCCTAGTCCCATACTACTTATCATTTTGAGATCAATTTCTATCAAGCTGCGATGCCTTGTTTATTTTTCTCATATTCAATCCATAGAGTTTGTTTCTAGCGCAACCAAGGCCAAGAAAAGGTTACTAGGGTTGCCTATGAGACCTATGACGATACGACCTATGAGTCATAATCACCGTAGTCACATCTCCTTATCAATAAGTAACTATGACACAACAGCTTGTTGGTCAGCGTAGACCGGCCTAGATTGGAGTAGGTACACCGTATGCCCCCTGTATAAGTATAAGGTAAACTGGCAGGACCGTTTCCCATCTGGAATCTGGACAATTTCGAAAATAATATTTTCGTAGTTTGCCGGGGTTTACTGGGACCGCCCCCAGCGCATTGTATGGTAACTGTTTGGGACCATACCAATAGTATGTCCGTCTAGCGATATTTATAAATAAAAAGCAGCAATCGCATCTATTTTATTTCTAACTCCTATTATCTCTCAATTAATTTCATTGTGGATCCTGTACCTATAGTTATTGTAGAGAACTCGCCGAGGATCAAACCTCGACGTTTTCTTTGGTGACTGCTCTGGATCCTGGCTTACTACAGAAGTTACGTAGTGGGTGTGTGTAGTCTTCCTGACCGAATTTCCGTCACGGCGGTCAATCTCAACGGAGACTACAACTATCTCACCTGATGGTAAGTGACGATGAGATCTACGATGGAGCATACTTGCCTAGGTAGGAAGGCGGCAGTAGATCGAGACGCTACATTCACTAGGCACATGCAACGCAACTGATCTGACCCGCCATCCATGAATGGCAACACCGAACATCATGCCGGAACACGGCTAGGCCGCTTGGCGACATGGCTTTGTTCAGTGGGTGGTGACTAACCACGGCCGAAGCCTACCACTAGTAGAGTTGTCACCTAGTTGGCACCACCCAGGGTCACGTGTAGGGTATCTCGAGGGTACTTAATTCTCCTACGGACGAAGGTGACTTGACCCAGTAGTAGGTTTATTAATTAATACACGTGGTACAACATAATTCGTGTACACCAACCAATGTGGAAACAAAACGACGTTTATCGCTTTCAATAGCTTTATAATCAGCTGGCGATATATAAAAACGTGTGTCAATAATATGTAAATTAAAACAAATTTACTTTTTTTTAAACAATATCGGAGCTGTTGCTAATTAAGCGTTTGCACAGTCGCGAGGTTGGCCTTCGCTACCATACATACGGCCTTCAAATTAAATAGGTCCTTTATTAGGTATATTATGCATATAAGTTTTTATTATACCTCATACATTTTTAGTATTATTTGTTTAAACGATACGGTACTAGAAGGCGGGGTCGAATAGATTCAATGATACTGGCAACAACGCTATTATTTTTGACAGTTCCAGTTTTTAAATGGTTCAGCTACATCTGAGTTAACGTTGGTTTTAATTTTAATGGCAATACACGCCTGAAGGTACTAAACATTGCCATGTTAAATGCTTGCCAAAAGCTCATGTTTAAGATCATTAATAAATTAATGTGTTAAACTGTTGCCCACATCTGCTTAGTGGCGCTAATTAGGGTACTAAGCAACAGGATCCGGATCGTCTCAGTTGAGGTTGCGTTCCGATCCTGTTGTGGAGTTAAGAAAAAAAATGTTAATAGCAATTTGTAGGCCCCGTAGGCCTATACGTAATAAATGATTTGACTTTGACTTGACAGGCGTAGCCGAACCATTACGAAAATGTAGCCCACATATATTCCCTCACCTACAGTATATGCTCAAAATATAAATTTTGGGTTACAAAAAAAAATACAACTTTGTTTCTCGACTCAGTCTGTGACCGAGTAGAACTTTATTAGAATATAAAGTCATATACTAAAGTGAAAAGTCCTCTTTGAAATCATAATCGTCCTTTTTCGTGTATGTAGTAAGAGTTACGTTCTCCAAAACTTCAGATAAGTTGACAGCTTGCTTATCGTCCTTCGATTTTTTCTTTTTATCCTTTTTAAACTGCATTTTCCTTAGTTTATTCTGTTTAGTATTGCCTTCCAGAAGCATTTCTGGGTCAACCTTTTTGCGTTCGTTACCTTTGCTGCCTTTATCTAATTTCGACCGTATGCTTAAGGTTTTAGGGAGTAAACTTGCGTCTTCCCCATCTACTTGCATGTCGTCGTCTAGGGCGGCTTTAACGGGTCCTGTGCTTGAAATCTGTGAAAAAAAAAATTGGGGAATATTACATAATCATACATCTATGTGATAGATATAGGATCACCGATATAGAATATATAAAAAAAACTGTTGGCATAAAAGATATAACAAAAATATGACATATTTTTATGACTACTTATAGGACCTAGATCTATGTCATGGATATATGATCATGTAATATCCACGTTAAAGTTAGCCCACACTTGCGTAAATTACGCTGCGCAATGTGAATAACACAAGACGACATAATAAACAAAAACTTAAAACTCAGTTATTCAAATCTATATCTTATTTCAAGGTACTATATTTATCTACCCAAGAACTAGTGTCTGATAATAGAAATCACCATCACAGAATCAGTTATTGCAATGTTAACCTAAGCACTAGGGTAATAAAGTTCAACTCACCTTAATACCCTCGGCGCCTGTGTCGTGCGCGGCCAGCTCATCCATGGCCTCTGTCTCCATAGCCTCGAACGCGTTGATGTCGAACTCCTGCGCAAGTGACGTTACGATCTTTGCGTTCACGTGGATATCCGCTTCCAGAGTCTCGGGCGGTACTGTGAAGTATCGCACCTGTGAAAATTGAGCCGCAAATTTATAGACGTTTTAATTGATTTACAATGGTTTCACAAAGCATTTTTTGCGCAGCGATACTTTGTTATGGCATGGTTAATGGACGCTTTTTATTTGTTTAAATTTAGGCTGTTTTTCATATAAGTTAAACCAGTAACTTTTTGCCGTGTACCTAGTTCTTTGTGGTGCATTTACGATGCCACATTATATTTCGAGTCTATAACAAAATACCAGTGTAAATAATAAATATCATGGTTCTGGACACCAAGTTGGAATTTTCAGGCGATCTTTTCATTAATTATACGCATTTTTTTTCAGTATTTTTAAATTGATTTTGCCATGACATCAAAATAGAAGTCTATAGTAACGTGATTTATAATTCAATAATACATCATTACTAATTTAGACCTTTAAATTTAACTGCAATGTAAATTAAAACGCGCTACGGTCGAGCGTGCTCGCCACTCGCACGAGTCGGATATCGCGCGGGGCGTTGTTTTGCGATCGCGTGTTTTACGATACATTGCGTGCACAAAAATAACAACATTTGTAACCCGTGACTTTGGATATGATTTCTATAATTTTAATTACGTGTACCTTTAACATATCCAATGTTTTCGTCACTGTCTTACACCCTGAATAGTGTTGCCAACCCCAAATATTTATTGAATTTATTATTTATTAAATATTACCTTGCCAGTGTTCCAGTCGTTCAGGAGTATTCTAGCGGCTGCCTCCTGGTCGGCCACACCTCCCTTCTTGAACCTGCCCATACGAGACGCTACGTGCGCGAAGAATTCCTATAACAATAAGAAACCATTTGATTATCGATCAAATAGTTTGGTTTATAATTGGAAAAGTTGGCAAGCCGAGGGTCAGTGGTGGGTTCCTCTTTCCCCATTTGTTTAACAAGAAACCTGTCAAATGACAACCTGCTAGCGTTGTCGATAGGGTTGTTGCCCTGCTTTCTGCGCCGAGAGTCCCGGGTTCGAATCATGGTAGGGACAAACTGTGATGAGCACGAATGTTTGTACCCAAGTCATGGATGTTTAAAATCTATATAAGTAATATATACTGGGTTGGCCCCCAGTCCATTTTCAGGTACCCGTAATACAAGCTTCGCTTAGTGTGGGAACATATAGTTGGTGTGTTCGTCTGGCGATATTTATTTATTTATGCAATGAAATATTATTTTATAACTGCCAACTGCGCTAATCAGGCCGTCAAAAAGCTAGTATAGTTAGTTGTTGAGATAATAAAATTTATTTGGTGAACCAGATTCACTGCTCCCCAGTGTAGTGTGCGCAAGTGACGTGTGTATAGTACATTCAAAGTAATTCTCTCACCTGTGGCGTACTAAACTCGGGTATACAGTATAAATCGATGAGTGTCTGTTTGTTGGCCCTCTGTAGTATGGCGGTGGCGGGCGTGACGGGGTCTTTGAGGCTGGCGACCCTGAGGGCGTTCTTCAGCGCGACCGACGAGTCACTCTCCGAACCCGCATGGAACACAATACCGGGGCTGTCGAGAATCTTGATCTTCGAGTCGAGCTGAACTGTTTGCATTTGTCTGAAAAAAAATATTGAATAGGGTTTTTTTGGCATCACTTGCTTGTGTCATGTTTTATCATCAAGTAATCTATGAAATCGTGAAAACCAATAATATTGATATTGACTTAAAAGGGCTGTACCCAGGGCCGTAAATCAAATAATACAAAAAGATAACAATTATCAAGAATTATTCGACACTGGCAAAAATGGCACTACATATTTTGTAGCTGATTGCCAACCTAAAAAAATAAAGAAGAAGATACTAAACATGCTCAGGTTAATTTAAACTAGAAAACCATCTAGGCATTTATGCATGGATGGAAACACTTACTTGGTAACACCGGGAGTGCTGCCAACATTACAAGCCCGAGACCTGTTCAGACTGTTGATAATAGAACTCTTTCCGACATTAGGCAGGCCGACCACTCCCACCGTGATGGATGTCTTGATACCTTTATTGCGGCAGTAGTTGCCCAGCAAGCCCATAACGAGTTCGGCGCCCACGCACGCGGAACCTGGAAACATATAAGACAAATTTAAGAGTCTGCCTGTGCTAATTTCTGTTTTTTTTTCATCTACATCTCAATATCTATGTGAGCAAACAGTGAGATATTTGGACGCATGAAACTTGAACTCATACCAATAAGATAAGAACAAGATCACTTATTTTCTAACACAATTTAGGTAAGATCTCGGAAACCATTAGATATTTTTAATTTTTTTTTGGGGTTTTGTGAATTATGGTGAGTAAGCTTTTATTTATTGGTATTGTGGTCTTATAAATTAAAATTTGATTCAGCGCTTCAATCTTAACGCTCAAGCACTCTTCCTGTGATTCTATATTTCATGTTATGTTTATTACTCTCGCCCAACGATGCCTAAGTGGGGTCTTAAAGACTACTATAGACTTTGTATGAAAGATATTTTTTATCACATCCTCAATCACCATTGTAAGTAATCAGCTAAAATATCTATGGTAATATATCTAATTCTAATCTCACCTTTCATCTGTTTCTCCTTGACAATATGTTTCATTTTCCTTGTGCCCAAGTTATGCTGCTGGTCCTGTGTGGAAGCCTTGAAAGGCACCGCTGGAGCTGTCCGACGCAGGTACTTGAGCCACGCCTCCAAATTACCCCGAGGAACCAGGTCAGCCTTGTTGAGGACTAGTACGAGGCGCTTTCCAGCCTCGCGGACGGCTTCCTCTACTTGGGTACAACGGGTACCTGTAAATAAAAAATAAGAGCTTAGAACATTCCAAATGTCAACCAGAATTATTCTTTGAGATTTTTAAAGACTGCATATTTTGTCAATCTTATTCCAAACAGTGTATAGTGAGATCTATAACCTTACTACAAGAAACGAAAATAGATGGCGCTTAATATCGCATAATCTCCACACAATTCTGAAAAGCTCAGCATTTTCCAGAAACCAGTACATACATAAAATACCCCAACAAAGTTTTCAGGGCACATTGGCCTTCTCTGCTAGGCATAACATAGATGCAATAAGTATATACTGACCGAACAACGAGTCGTGAACCCGCGGAAGTTAGCGCCACTTGCCGCTAACTTCCACGGGTTCATGACTCGTTCGTAGTGTAACATAACAGTCGAAAAGATTCCTCTCATATTTACACGAAGATTAGTTTTATTTCAAGATTCCTCTCACCTAATGGGTCCCTAGCATCAACCACCTCGAGAATAACTTCAGCTTCTGAAATGACTTTCTTGAACTCCCTGTAGTATGTCTTGAGAGAGTTCTCCTGTTTCCTGTCTTTTCCAAACTCTACATTGTCTGATGTGGTATCATTGCCTTTGAACACATCATGGACCTTGCCCCTGGCTTCTGCATTGGCTACCTAACAGAATAAATTACATGGAATTATTATATATATTTCAACAAGAACATTTCTCTTACAAATCAATACTAACCAAAGTGTTCATGTTAGTATTGGTATTCTTCTTTTCTTCCATTTTCTTCTGTTTCTCCAACTTGGCTAACTCCTTCTTCTTCTGTCTCTCTTCTTCCTTGTGTTTCTTAACAGCCTCCACCTCTTTCAAAATGTCATCTTTGAAAGGACAGATGTTCGGTATTTGAATTGGCTTAGGTTTTTTTGACTTTGGATTCTTTTTTGCCTCTTTCTTTGTTTTTTTCTTGTGGTCCCTTACTTTTTTTTCTATTTTGTAGCGAAGGCGTGCTGGCTGACGCTTGGATGGCTTATCTATAATGATAAATAATTATTACAATTTAGTTTTGTTGTTACTGTTGAATTGTTATTTGTAATTGAAATGAGAATTATGAATTTCACATTTCTTTATATGTTCTGAATTAAAATTGCTTTTCACTGGGCTGTATTTGTGTAAATATATATAAAGAAAACTGATTTTAAGCATTTTATCATGTTTATTTAGTTTTGTTGGTTTCCGACGTTTCAACTAGGGATCCAGTAATTAATATAATTAAATCCAAAACTAAGCACACCATTGCAAGACTTCAAGACACTGTGAGCACTTTCTGCATAGATCGGACCGCAAACAACGACCAAATATGAGGGTAACCCAGTCTAACTATGACACTAGGATGTCTAACACCACAGTCATCCCGAGACCATGGTTGCTGTAAAGCAGCCAACACGTCGGGAATGTAAAAAACATAAAATAAACGCGATAAAATCTTTAAAATTAGTTTTATTTAAATGTGTAGCATTGGCGTAATATATATAAATTCAACATTCGAGTAATGCTTCAGAGAAACAGGTTAGTTTTACGAAAAACCACAGATGTATCTTTGATAAGTTTAAGATCCTACCTGTGTGCCCGGTCGAACCAGCACAGGCGGACCCAGCACACAGGACAAGGTATCAGGTCATTTTCAATAATTATTCTAGGAATATAACTTATGTTTATGATACCTTCCATGTATTTCAAATACAAATCATAATTCTCTTATATTAAGTGGTGTAGGACTTACTCAATTTAAACTTAGCCATGGTGCCTAAATATTCATTCACCTAATGTTAGAATTTATACTTGTTACTTGCGTTTATAAAATAATAGTCTATACTTAGAATTCCTGAAATTGAATTCCTAACCTATGCAACCACACTTTACTCTTCACATAACTGTCATACAGACAGTAAAGACAGTTCCAGTTCATAAGTTAGACAGGCGTGATGATGACAGTAAATTGTAACAATATTTTTAGCATGAATCTAGTTGTACTTCTTTTTAACTAGGGGAAACTTGTATACTTGTTCTTTGTCCTTTATGTTTATGATTATAACCATGCTACCAATAATATCTATGTCGGTTTTGTGCACAGAACAGTTTTGTGAACGGTCTGGAACGTTTGTGTGACGAGCAAGAACAAATGTCATTCCGGACTTTATGGCGGGAAGTTGAACCATGAAAATGTCAATTTAGTGTTGTTTTCTGACAATTGTGTTTCTTTGATATACATGTATAATTTTAGTGAGATATCTATACTAATATTATAAATGTGAAAGTTTGGATGGATGGATGGATGGATGTTTGTTACTCTTTCACGCCCGAACGGCTGAACGGATCTGGATGAAATTTGGCACAGAGATAGATTATAGTCTGGAATAACACATAGGTACTTTTTATCCCGGTAAAATGTATGGTTCCCGTGGGATAGATGTTTTAATTTTTCATACTTTTTATCGCGGGTAACACCGCCGGGCGCATCTAGTTTGTTTATAAACGTGCACGGGTGAAGGAAATAAAAATAAAATAGCTTGACATTTCGAGTTTTCCTAAGATGTTGGTTAATGTTTAGTAAAGTATCCACAGTTTTACTGATAGAGGTAGGTTATACATTTCATCATCATCGTCATCAACATCATTAATATTATCAAGGTATATATTACTCGACACTGGCAAAAATGGCACTATTTTGTAGCCGATTGCCAACATAAAAAAAGAAGATGAAGACTTGTCAGATGGCGCTAGTGAACTTTTTATTTAGCGGGAAAGATAGTCTGGTAAATGGTAACCAACAAATAGATAGGGTAAAAAGTTGTTGAAGGATAAACACAGAGTACCTTGTATATAAATAAATAGTCAAGTGAAAATTAACTGATAGTAAAGGTTATAAATCTTATTCTAAATTGACAAATTGTATTTGTTGGTTAGGATGGCTCTTATTCTTGGAGGTAGGTGGGTAGAGTATCGAGTTATTTGTTTTTCCTTACGTCTATGATTTTTTCCTTCGAGGTGGGCAGTAGGTACCTAATGAGTACTATCGTATGAGGTACCTGCTGTAACTAACACCCAACTAAAGTTAGATAATTTATTAGTCCTATTGTAAGTAGTACTAAGTGTGACGCATGTAAACAGTAGTGTTAGGTAAGTAGTATTTTCTACCTAAAAACTAACAGCCTTGTATTTTCGGTCGGATCAACCACCAAGATGTTTTCGATGATAGGTAAGTAGGTAGGTAGATAGACTTATCTATATACCTACATCATAAGTAAAACACTTCTGTAAGACTTGTCTTACAACTCTTGCCTCCTACTTACAACTTGTAAGTAGGAGGTAGACCATACGTACCTTCATTATTAATAATAATGATTTTATATGCAGGGAAGTCTTAGGTATAAAATATTGATATTTAATTAATGCAATCCTTATTAGACTTCTGCTCCAAATTGGTAAACACAAAACGTTTCGCAAACAAAACACGTCGTCGTTCATTCATCGCTGGATTCATGGTGAATGAGTTTCCTTGTGGGGTTATGGTTATGTGAGGCGGTTGGCGTCGCCACATGACGGGCTTTGTTCGCAGCAGCTGCGCTCCTTGCGAAACGGTCGCCTGTACCTGAACAGGTAGGTAACAGAAGCAACAGGTCATTTCTCCGGGCGAGGGGAGCGCGGCTACTAACCGGCCGTCTGCCCCCGAGACAGTCGCGCTCCGTACTCCGCGGTAACGACACGCCGCAAGCCGCCGCCGCGTGCTCCACAAATCGCGATACATTTCGATTACATCGCGCGAGTTATGTGCGCGAACGCATGCGATAACCCTCTTGTCGGCAGCCACTCGTGACGTTGACGGTGCAAATGTCTCCTAGTCTAGAAGGGATCATGTTCAACAGGAACGCGAACCTGTCGGCGCGGCGGCCGCTCTTGGCCGAGCCGCAAAAGCCTCTAATGGTCCCACCACGCGCACCTCCCCGCGACACCGGCCCGCATAGGCCTATGCCCGCGCCGAGGAACGTGCCCACAGACTATTCCTACCGACCAGATTACTGGAAACCTTCGAACGTCGACCTCGAGAGGCGATTACAGGAGGCACGGGCCCGCGAGAAAGTTGGATACTTTCAAGATAAAGTTACGCCTCCCGATCTAAGTTTGGACCGCAGGGAAGCAGAAGTAGTATTTAGATTCGACCCTGAGGAGTCGAACGAGTATTTATCGAGTCAGTACCGTGCCCCGACGGTGCATTATGCAAAGCCCCCAATTCCTGCAAATGGGTTCGCTACCCGTGTGCCTGAGAGAGACGGGCCCTTCGTTTTTGGTGTGCACGGCCCGAGTCAATTCCCGCTCTCTCGACGTGATGACGAAGATTATGATTACTCCGAAGTAGCTGAAGATAATAACCGCACTGTTATGCGTGACGATGTGTCTGAAGACTTAAATTGCTGTGATAAAGTGAACGAGTGGGCTGTGAGGGACAAAAAGAGCAGACGGACTTTAAATCGAATGTTTCAGATAAAGGATAGACGGAAGGTGAAAGGTGGAAAGAAGGAGAAGATAAAGTGTGTGTTGGTGGGTGATGGAGCTGTAGGAAAGAGTTCGCTTATAGCAGCGTACGCACAGGACACATTCCGGGAAGAATATCAACCTACAGCATACGACACATTCAATGGTAAGCCACTAATATCACACCACAGCCATCTTTTCTTACTTCAATATAACGGAATTATCAAAATAGGGAGACAGATACAATAATGTATGTCAGAATCGTCAAATAATGCATAGCATTCCAGACAAGCTTGGTATCTTTAGAAAAGTAACTCGCGTGACTTATCAAACGACCCTGGTTTGTGAAGATAATTAGTGATTACGACTCGTTTATCGTTTTGTCAAACGACTCTATCGTTAGTTATATGATAGGTACACTTACTTAATGTATTCTGTTATTACTGGCGCCTTAAATAATTTCTACAAGATAAAAATTAACCAACAAACACGAAAATTATCGTTTTTTACATATTTGTGTTCGTTTTAACTGTTGTTTAAACAATTCAAGTCAAATAATCTGAAATGTAAAATGATGTCAGAAGTAGATCTGCGAGGCTGGGACGTTGTTAAGTAAGACATGTTGAAGAAAAAAATAAGAAAGTAAGTTTTATTCGAAGCCTCCAGTCCCAGCGCCGACTCTAAAAGGTTTAAATACAAATAAAGGAGTTTCTGTTACTCCAGGAGTTCTATTTACAACTGAGCCAGAAACTAGATGACTTTGTAAGTAAAATATACATTTTTAAACAATATTAGTTATTATATTATGACGATTTGATTAGCGCAGTTGGTAGAGACCCTGCTTTCTGTGCCGAGGGTCCCGGGTTCAAATCCTTCGCTAGTAACACAGCTGGCTGTGACAAGAAAGTGTGAGGTAAATCGTTTTTGCCTCTTCAAACTGTGATGAGCACGAATTATTGCACTCTAGTCATTGATGTTTAATATCTATAAGTATTATATAGGTACCTAATGGATTTGCCCCCACTGCCTTGTACGGTCCTTACCCATAATGCAAGCATTGGTTAGTGTGGGACCGTAGATTTAGTTGGTGTGTACGTCTGAAGATAATAATTAATTAAAAATTACCCAGGAACTATTGAACCTTGTCAAACAGCATACTAATAAATTAAGAAACTATGTAGGTAGTTCGTGTTAGTTATCTTAACTGGATCTGAAGTTTTTCACTTCTTCGCTCTGTTTAACTGGTTGAATTCAGACTGTTGCGTGTTCAGTTAAGACTTACCTACCTTCTATCTAAGTATCTAGGTGGGTAGGTAGGTACTACATAAATTGTACAAAATATCAGATAAAACATATTCGCTTGCTGGAGTTTTTTTAAAGCTATGCCAATTCTACTCGTCAGCATAGATGATCACAATGGAAATTACATCATGATCATAAACATCGTCTTTCCGTAAAATTACGTAGCCGTACCGACCTCTTTTAATTCTGAAAAAAGGGAGGGTTCCTTCGAGAGATAGTTAAAAAACTAAAGTTCGCACGTACTAAGTCGCGGGTACACCTAGGGCAACTATCTACAATACTTTTTATGGCCTATTGCATACATAGGTACGTACATAAATGTATGTATGATTTCATACACAGCGGGAGTCAATGACACGTCCAGACATTTTCTGTGTTGGCTTATCAACAAAAGAAACTTGTTTGTAACATACGTAGCAATAATACAGGTCGGTTTCTTATTTAAAATTCTTGTTACGCTTTCTCATTTCAATTTATAACTGGCATTCAGAATCATTTTTATATTACATAATTTAAATGGTAACATTGTTATTTTTTGTAGACCTTATGGGAAAGTTGCGGGTGAGTCAGTTTTAGGTCAAACTTTTGTCGAAGATTTATCATCATTAAAAAGATAAATATTGAAGTTAAAAAATGAAATAAGTCGTTAGGCAGCCCTTTTTGATTTTTCTTTACCACCAATTCCTACTTATAGTGATAACAGTAGGAAATTCCCCAAATAATACCTGTGATGGATATTTTTGTCCTTTAATGAATTAACTTTTATCTCTTGTTATGTGATAACATTAAGGTGTTACAGTGTAGGTATGTGCGTAGGTATATTAAAGTAAATATAATGTCACTCACTGGCTGAGCGAGATATCTTTAGCGAGATGGTAGTTTTGGTCAACTTTAATTTTATTTAAGTTCTAATACCTACTTATACTTATATATATTTAGTTAACTTTTCGATAGATACCAAATACCTGTGTAGGTAACGATGTGGTGCTATTCGTATTTTCCTAAAGCTAAATAGTAAATTCTAATTAATTATTAGATACAACAACCACGCACTCCAGTCCGTTTAAAAAAAAATGTATTTTCTTTCGTTCGAACTTTGAATTGAATAAAAACAATAAAAGTGGTTATTTAAACCGTTTCGCCTCGGTGTGCATTCGGCCTTGCAAACGCATCACAAGATAACATATCAAGCGAAACATAACTTTTCTGTGAACTGAAAATGCATCCTTGGATGTCTTGATAAAATTATGATTAACTGAAGAACAATATATTTATAACAGATAATGGTGGAATATCTACCAAATCTTGACTTCGCTGTAATCCTGTCATATACCAGTTGTACTAATATTTGTAATATTAACATAAATTACAAGAGCACTACCTACGTAAAATAAAAATCTAAAATGACCGCCAAATAAAAAGCGTTCCATTTTTGCCAATTTTACCATAATGATATAAATAATAACAACATTAGCCACTAAACTAGAAGGTACGAACAGTTTAAAAAAAATAGCACGCAGGGACAGAACGTGACTGAAGGAAACATCGGGTAACTTTTTTTTTCAATGATTTCCGACTTTTGCAACAAATAATCCATTCATCTTCCTTCCACTATGGTTAGTTTCAAAGATTCCTATCACGCACGGACATAGAATGACAATAGAATAATATTACCCAAAAGGTAAAAACCGAAGAATTCTCACCATACCAGCACGTAATGTAGGGCCATTGAACCTGTTTAATATGTAGTTACTATGTATTACCGAAACCAATTAATGTTACACCGGCTTTGAGATTCGAATGCAAAGTGGAACAATGACAGACGCTCATTGATCAAATGAATGAACCAAGTCCAGCTAAACCATAGATCTAGTATCTTATTAAAATTATAAGTATAATATTATCCTACATTATTTTAAAAATAATACTTTAGGTAGTTGATCTTAGACTAAAAAAATGCCTTGTCTACCGTAGTTAAATCTAAGACTCTTTGATATTGATGTAAATAGTACCTACCTCATGTGTCCATAATATTATGATAGCAGAAAAATGAAGTGATAACATTGTCGCAAGAGCTTATCATGAAACTGCAATTCTTACCAACATTTATATTCTATGAACTACTTACTTATTGGGATATGTATAATTTACTTTTCTTTTAGAGTATACCGACCTAACAATTGAATTTCCTCTTCTCAGAGGAACCAACGATCCGAATCGGTGGTAGCCGACATGAATAAAAGAAAATTACTTTGATTTATTACGTAACTAGCTGCGCCCGGCGGTGTTACCCGCGATAAAAGGTATGAAAAATTTAAACATCTATCCCACGGGAACCATACATTTTACCGGGATAAAAAGCCGGTGTGCTATTCCAGACTATAATCTATCTCCGTGCCAAATTTCATCCAGATCCGTTCAGCCGTTCGGGCGTGAAAGAGTAACAAACATCCATTCATCTATCCATCCATCCATCCATCCAAACTTTCACATTTTTAATATTAGTATAGATTAAAAGTTGATGTAACTAAACCACAAACTTCATAAATGGGTAGACCTGTCAATTAACATCATAGGTCGAACAGTGGTGTCGCTGTCATATGGAAAGCTTGCAAAACGTTAAAGCCAATAGATCTCCGAAGAGAACGTTCAACCTATTTCATAACGCAAAATTGCCTACTGTTTTGAGTTCATCGACGTTTTATGCCTTTACTCATTCAGGTAGTCCTTCTTATAGTCTTCAATGAACAACATGCGTGTAATTTCTCAATACTTAAGCCCATAATGGCGTGACAAAACGAAGCCAAGTGCCAGCTAGATCTTCCGCGTTCGCAACACAATAAGCACATAAAAACATTGCCTATGCTAAACACACGAGTTATAACTTATAATGATCGCTTCCTGGCAACACTGGGAAGGTATGTCTGCATGTTAATGGAAAGTGTCAAGACAATGTGCTTTCCCCGGCTTCTGTGTTTGCATGCGAATGTGTTGGACATAAAGTACTTTAGTGCTGAGTTAATGCAAAGACTAATAAACTTAAAAGAGTTTGTCGCTTAGGCTCCAGGCTACGTATACTTACTCATTTACGATTTCACAGATCTTTAAATGAATAATTAAGAAGGTAAGTATGTGTTTTGATTCAGGAATACCTAAAGAAAGTATTATTGTGTAACTGCTGTGGGCATTTCTAATTTGTCGTTCCCGAGAATTAATTGATGTTTATGAGTATGATAAGTGATACGAATTGAGTCATTACATGGCCATATTCATTATATAGAGCAGATTATGATGCAGAGCTTATCTTACTTACTTCACTCCTTTGGGAACTTCAGGGCGTTTGGCACTCGGATTTTAGGTACCACGTCCACATGGATAGATTATAGATTCGTTTATATTCAACGGTGCTTTCTATTTATTTTTTAAATCAAATAAGTGCACATACGCTCTTACCCTGTTTTCTGATACCTACTTCATTATTATTTATTATTCATACCTAGCTCATATAAAATAACGGTTATAAAAAAATAGCATGTAATATCGTAATATTGCTGGTACGTGCCGCGGCAATAAGTTTCATACATTCCAATTTCAAAATTAAACTTACAACACACACGTACGGCAAATACTGTAACGTAGTAATGCTTACTGCTGCTAATATTATGTTATAGTTGCCCACATAAACTCTGACCGATCGATCGATCTACCTTCCCTACGTAACTAATGTAATAATATCTGTATTAGAGCTCAAGGATCTTTGTCAGTGCATTTTATAGAAATAATAATATAAATAAGGCCATCACTAGATGCCATAAACAATGTGATATTCCAAAACATGGTATCTACCATACCATACCACCTGTTAGGCTACAACTATACATGTTTGTATAAAGTAATGTATAGGAAAAGAAAGAGAACAAACACGGGAGCTATGCAAATATTAGTTCCGATAAATTCCGCACGTGGCCGACTCAAAAAAATCCGCTTTGATTCAGTTTTAATCAAACTCTGTTGCGTTTTTCCGCGTATTTTGATACGTGATTGCAGTGCAAGTTTACAACACTAGTGCTCGACAAAAAGCCGTAATAAAAATCGAAACTTTTCACAATGTTTATTCGTTGTAGTTACGTTCGTTGCGACAGCCCGTCCTATATTCTTTCGATAAACTTTCGAACAGGGAGAGACGTGTTGCAATCAATTCGGGTCACAAATTAACATTACAGACTATCTGTTTTTCAGTATACACTTGTTCCACTAATCCAGTTATGCTGTGTGTAATAATAACACTGTTTGAGTGGTGTTGTAAAATAGAAGTAATCTTTTTTTAATAGTGAGATCATTTAATACGATCTTTTATTTTATATCTTGGTGAGATGTTATTAGTTCTTCTACCTAGATTTATCTAAGACAGCCGGCCCTAGGATTTCGCCGCAATGATCCTTCGTCCTTAATTTTACTCGAAACATACACTCTGCTATTTCAAAGATTAATTAAAAACTGTATCATCCGCCTATTACCGGAACACCTTCCGAATATAACAGGACGTAAATGTACATGAGTAATAGATATGAATTTATGATCTGACTAATATGCTATCAATCCTTATCACACTAGCAATTGTTCAAAACCTCAAAGTACCTTAGTACGCCCTTTGAGTCATAAGAAAACCACGTGATGATGGATGTATATATGTATGTATGTATATAATATATTCGCCATTTAGCATTTAATAACCAAGGTGTATGGACCAGGAAAATATGGTCAAACTTTGTGAGATTTGCTTCCTACTAGGAACAGAATATTCACGAATAAACATCTCACCAGCAATAATAGCCTTTAGCAAACATTACACAGGTAATTATCTGTCTATATTCAATCTATTGTTTGTAAATCCGTTATCTTAACCGAGGTAGCAGCTACAATATGGAGTGCTCAAGTTACAAGGTCAAGGAGAGACGAAAGTGTTGACAGCCTGAAAAAAAGTTGATGGCTGTTTATTTTTTTTTAATTATGATGAGCAAGCAGCAATACTAAATAAAGGGTTAAATGGTGAGGTGTATAGATTTTCGAGATAAAAATAGCAATGAATTCATCTTTCCATATTTAAAGAACGTATTCTCAAATGTGAAAACACTTTTGTAGAGTATTCGTCTTTACGTAGCTATTTAAAGGAAGGAAATGAAACATCGTTCTTCGTAAAATGATTCATGACGTTGACAGTAATGAGCGTCAAGGTTTTGTGATATTTTTCTTTTTTAAGAAGCTTGCGTTAGGTAAATAATGCTACAGTTATCCAGTAAGCTCATAAACAAAAAAAAAACAAGAAAGTTGTGCGAACGTCACGTCAAAATCCAATAACCGTATAAGGTAAAACTATTACAATGTTGATGGGGCGCTGATTTAAATAGTTTCTTTAGCGAGCCATATATGTATTATTACCTGAGATCTTTGGGACACCCAGGTAGTAATGCACCATGCGTGGGATCCCTTACACAGTATCGTGTTTTATAAAACGCCTTTATATCGTTCGATTAAAACTACACAGAGCCTAGGTCCAGGTGACATTAAAAACATAAAGATAGATCTACAACCCTGCCAGCTGTACTTGGCAGCTGTTCCAACTCTTTGTGCGTTCACCTTCTACGAAAAGTAAAAAAAAAAAAAAACCTCCGAGTGATTACCTTTTAGAATAGGCGCCCAGTACCTCCGAGACGTACCTTCATACCATAGTTTTTTTTTTACGACGGAGCCATTATGGCCGGCACATTTGATGTTAAAAAAAGTTCAGACAAAATTGTAAGTAACGCATCAGACTGGGAATGTTAATTATTGTACCGTTTTGTAAGTTATCGATGTAATAGACGTTTAAGTACGTATATAAACAACTTTGGGTAATATTTTAAATCTTAGTCAAGACGTCTTCTTTTTAATAGAGGTAAGTAATTATAAAAAAATAATAGGTTGATATGACTGGTTAACAAACTAAACCATATTTACGTATTAGTATTTCCTCATTTTAAACTGTGTTAAACATTTACACATAAATTAGCGATGTAATTTATCAGTTCAGTGTACACAATGGTTTGATTTCGGACTAAGATCATTTGCATTAATCATCTAAACGTTATTATGTTAAAAATCTTTGACAGCTTAATGGCTCTGGAGCCATGTTCTGAACTAGATATTATAGATGCGTCATCAGAGCCGGAAATAATATGTTTACTACAAAGAAATGATGGTGATGTATAGATACATCATTTAAAATGTAGCAGGCCATTAATCAGGTATTTTGGTTGCATCATTATTAAATTACGATAGAAAGTTAAAAAAATATAAATCTAAGACAACAAACTAAACGTGGACTCTGGAACGTACGAAGAGCTGTTCAAGTTTCGATATTAAATCTCATAATAATAATCTAAAGAATACTTAATCGAGATATAAATAAGTAGGGAAGTGCCGTTAACTCAACGATTTTTTTTACTAGCCTGGATTATACGTAACGAGTAAACGGGTGAGACAGTGCACTCGACCCAGTAAACAAAGTATGTACATGTTACTGCATAGCACTGGCTCGCTATTTACTTATTACTTGTAATCTAGGCATAAGAACCCGCAAATTATGAAACATTATATGATGCTGGTGATAGACGGTGAAGTAATCCTAATTATTAATAGAGGTCGTAACAAAGATTAAAAATTAATATTGCAATAGATGGCACGGGTCCAGCTTGATTCAAATGCGTCATCGTGCCTTTAATTGTTGGGCGGAATAATATCGACGTTGTCTGAGTCTGACTGGCCGAATTTAAACAAATACAAGTAGTCTAATAAAAAAAGTATGTTAAGCTTATAAAAAAAACTAGTTTTAAAATTGGACCATAATTTTTAAATCATATCAATTGGAACTATTTTTAACATATTTCAATATTTGTAATTTTAAATACTTATGTTTAAAATAGTTCCAATTTTGAAACACCGAATAGTAACGGAATGCGGTAATGCTGTAAGTAACGCAAGACGAAGTGCCGATCCGCTCCGTTCCACGCATAATTCGTAATGAAACGTTACTGCAAACTATTCCGTTGCAATAATGATAACATTTCTCTTTTGTAACTAAATCTTCGTTTGGCGTCAGTAGTGTAGACTTACGGATACTTCAAAGTTTCTGCTTACTTATGTTTTAAAGATTTATTAATTGGCGTTAACGGTTACATTGTCAGTCATGTTTACCAAACCATTTAAAATTTTGATATCAGTTCACAATGCAGAACTTGCACGTTCAATTTAAGTTCCTACGTTCCTAGGTATACATTGCTTTCCTATTTAAATAGAGAAGGCGGTACTTTTATTGATATCAACAACTAAATTATCTATATTGGTATCAGTGCTGCCAATGCTAGGGCAATTATTGATCTTTCTTTCTTTCTTAAACAGCCGTTTAAAAAAACCATTGGGAACACTGATCGATATCATTTTTATTTCTGCATATTGCCATATTTCCCAATTTTTAACGGTCATTTACATTAAACCAAGATGAACATATCTATTTCTGATCAAATTCCATATGTCTAGGAATCGTAGGCTTGTACGAATTCGATTGTTAGTATCTTCAAGCTAAATCCACAACATATATTAAAAGTTCTAGACGGGTAGCCATTTAGCTGCCACAACAATTTATTTGTTATCCAAAAACAATTTATTATTGACGACGCTGACAGGCATAATGTTTCACAAATGTTATCGCGCCTTCGATAAATGGCAGTTAAATTGCCTACTTTCACGTATCTCGGTTATAATTACTAAGCATTTCTTTTCCGATCGAGTGAAAGTCCGATTCGCTTCTGTGAACAGATTAATTTTGATTTCGATCACATCGTTCGGATGTGCAGGAGTCGGACATATATTATGGGGTCACAGATGCCCGGTACAATGAAATGGAGTAACTCTTAACCTATAAGTAAAGCAATTTTTCAATGTAGTTACACATATATAGCAATGTAATTTGTTTACCAACATAAACATATAACACTAATAACAAGATAACACATAGTTATATTTTAAAATAATACACTTTATTTCACATTAAATTGATAAGTAATACCAATCTCTTACGTATAATATTTACTTTATATTGATTGCGCGTTTACTTCCTGCATGTGACCATATGCCAATTTTAATTCTGAAAACATATTACTGTATTGTAAGATTATATTATTACGATCTTGATAACGGAACTCAAAGTACAGAATATATGGTAAGTAATCAGATACAATAATAAAATATCCAATAAATTTTATGTTGTGTCATAACGTAATGTAGTATGTAACTGTTAATAAATATACTTTTGGTGAAATTATCTTCTGACGCGGGATATATGCTATCGCAATTAAATTATATAAGGTGGAACAAAAATAGTGTAAAATATTTTAACCGATTAATCAGTAAGTTAAATGGATCACGTTGATGGATAACTCAAGAATTACTCGACACTGGCAAAAATGCCACTATTTTGTAGCTGATAACCAACCAAGAAAAAAAGAAGAAAGAAAATACGATTGGACAATATGGAATTACGCGCTCACATTCCACATCTATATAAAATAGGAACGGCATTCCGAACGGGTGGTAAATCAGTATCATAATATTTTTGTAACTTGACGATTCATAAGTACTGTACAATAATGGTCTACGTGAATAAAAAATATTCTGATTCTGATTCTGAAACATAAGACATAATACAAATAACTCTATACTCGGAAGTATGGTAATGTTTCTTACGACCTTCTTCGATCGGCTATGTCTATCATACTCCAGCATAAATCTGTTGCGTAACTATGCGGGCCGGAGTCCCGTTATCTATAATGCAATGCACACTTTTAATGTAAGCACCCACATTGTATTTCATATTGCAGTACAAGTTAAGCCGGCTTACAACAGTACTGTACCTACTTATATCGGGCTTAACGTTCGTAACGTTGTAAGTTTCGGTTTGATGTTTGTTCGTTTCGTGACCGATTCTCATTTAGAAAAGATTATTCTGTAAACGAAGGAATAGACGAGCATGCTTTAGTATTTTTAGGTGTTATTTTAAAAGAGCGGGCGCATTATAGGTCCTTGAGGAATGCCTATTAGAATTAAGATAAAATGGAGAACAAATACCTATTATTTAAATTGAGTAAAAGACTAAGCAAATGTAGATAATAAATGGAATAACGCAAGAAAAATCTGGAAACTGTTTGGTGCAAAGACAATATGATGAACATTATGATTAGAGCAAGTTATAACTACTAAATAAACATTTACAACATATTTTAAGGGCCATATTCTCGAGCCGATTCTTACATGCAATGGAAGCGTCCGAGGCATTGAATATCACGGGGCAGGCAAACCAGTTTCATTGAACACGTGCATCTACG
This sequence comes from Pheosia gnoma, assembly GCA_905404115.1. NCBI lineage: Eukaryota > Metazoa > Arthropoda > Insecta > Lepidoptera > Notodontidae > Pheosia > Pheosia gnoma. The sequence goes on along the minus strand of FR989899.1, from coordinate 8,598,599 downwards.
ACTGATGGTCCGATGTGCCGATGGGCGAGCAGTCGGCACCGTTCCTGACTGCCAAGTCATTAACTGTGTTAAACACCACTATATGGGCATAGATTTAGATGTAAAATTAGTATTATTTCAATGTGTACTATTGTCTATTCGCGTAAATATAATCAGTATGCTTATTACTTAATTTGAGATCTGTATGCTCTGGCATCTTTTATAATGGGTACCTACTTTGATTTGGCGCAAGAAAGTCGAATACATAAATTATTTACCTAGGTATACCCTCAACCAATTTTATTGTATTTGTTGTCACAACATTTATATCAGCCGAATTATTTAAAATAGTCCAAAAAACTCATCATGTGGTACTAGAGCCCGAGTTCTAATTTGGTCCAGACGATCAATCGCGGTTTATTGCCGCAATGAGTAGTGTGGCCCCATTAATAGGTCAACTTGCTTAATGTGGGGTCCCGCGGTCAACAAGTTATCTAATAAGCGGGGAATTCGCTACAATTGGTGTTGTTATTTAGGCAGAGTAGGTACTCTACCATAAATGTAATGCAGATAATGAGATAACCCAAATTAGTCATTGACGTGATGAAGTTTGCGAGTCAAATCTTTATATTATCTGTATAGACCTTTCAAATAGGGTAGCTTTGACAGTGCAATGGTTCCCTAAAGTCAAAAGAACCTACATCTAGCATTAGATTATCTTATATATCAACACCCATGCCATTAAAACTTTTTTTACTTTCATGATTAAGTATTCCGAATTCCCAGATTTTTAATCGATTTTTTTTACGTGCACGGTCGTCGACATGGTTGTGTTGTGAAACGCCCAATGAGACTCGATCTGATTGAATACGATTCGGGATTGTTTCTGTTTGCATACAATGAGCCTTACTATCTCTTTTGTGAATCTCGTTATGCATTAAAACCTTTTAGATTGGGGTGTGTTGAACAAAAAAAATTTACACAAGCCTAATTGAGTCGTATTTATGCAACGGGTGTTTGGTTTTGATTTAAGATTCACTTACTAATAAGGTGTGCCAATATGGATCTTATTAATAAATGCCCTCGTGTTTTCCTATTATATACTTTATTCTTGTGTTCTTGATGAGTTATTTCAGTTTCTAGATGCATCATATTATAGTATTTATAGTACCGATATTAATGTATGTAGTCCTGCCTGTATGGTATTTTATCTGTAGCTATGTAATCTTTCATCTGATCCAATAACTGTTATATGCCCGTAACATTCCACTTGCCTCGGTAAGAAATGTTCTGTCAAGACAAGCGAACCATAAATTATGCATTGCTAGATCATAGTCTCTAGCAGGGCTAGTACGCGAAGAAAATTGTGTCACGGATCAAGTTGTACTGAGTACACTGTAGCGACCTCTTTAATCTCGCCACAAGATACATAGATGGCGCTGCAGACGGACATTCAGAACAAATGATGATTCCCCATACAATCCTGAAACGTGCTTTAAGAGTTTTCGGAGAACTTAATATACATACAATATCCCGACAGTAACCGATCGAGCTCGGCTGCCCCGCCAGGCATACTACTCGCCTGGCTGGAAGATTTTCCCTTTTCCGATAAAATGGTGACCCCGACGTTTCGCTAAAACGCTTTCTAAATTCATGGAATATATTACGACAAACTCTATATAAAACTCACTTTTTAAGTTGTGACAGCCGGGCGTGGTAGGCCTGCACGAATGACACAGAACAGTTGCATATCTGGGTAATTTGGAATTGTATAGTTGCAAGCAGTCCGTAGGGTCGTCGGGAATGCATATTGCAACAAGGAACAATTGAGTTTCAGATGCAAGTCCGACGAAGCTTGTAATTACTTAGCCAGTAGCTGTCGAGCGACGGAAAAGGGTTATTAGTGAAGGGAACAATATGTTTTGTGCGCACTTCCATAAATTCCTCACGTCACGAGTAGGTAGGTATACTTATTAGTATTTATAGTTCGCGACATATGATATGGCTCGTTATCACCTACAAAGGTCTAAACGAAAGGGTGATACAAATCTATTATCTTGTCTTTTGATGTTATACTCCATAGTTAGCCGAAACTTACTACCTAACACATATAGGCTTAAACTGAAACCGTTACAATATCATTATCCTCAAGCTGTTGTATGTCGTATTTCATTCAAATTTTTGACTTTATTTTCTCTACAAAGTAATATAATTTACGTCATCAATCCATGAACCAGAGACGAGAGAACGACAAATTGTTAATTGTTCGTGCCATTGTAAGTAGTCATAATTAGATATCTTACCTTAAACTATTTCAAGTTGTATTTCATCCGGATTATAGACGTCATTTGCTCAACAATGTAATATAATTTACGTCTTCAAACCAAGAACCAGAGACGAGAGAACGACAAATTGTTCGTGCCGTTAGCAGTACCAGATAGCTTTAATAAACATTCAAGCTTTGGTAACTAAAGGAGTGTTTCTAAAACATGATGAATATCTCATGCGGACAGATATATGAATGGCGATGCGACAAGTCGAAAGCGCCGGTGGTGTATAAATATTCGTACCATATATGAATCACACTTCACGAGGAGTCCATAAATAAAGTACACGCTGCTTACGTCACGTTTTATAATAGAAAATAACCCCGAATGACCAAAATATGCGCGTGAATTGCAATCGACAATCAATTTTTTTTTTCATATTTTAATATGGCGGCAGCTGTTCGACAAATAAAAGAATATGTCCTGACAGTAAAGCTCTCTGTACAAAAACACAAATGACAAGACGTGAAATAAAATTATTATAATACAAGTTTTGATGAATCCTTAAGAGCGAAAGTATTTTAAACCGTATTTTATTCAAATCAAAACTGGAATTTGATTAAAAACATCCAAGTGCAAAAACAAGCTGATAGAATGTGCGCCGTCAATTAATTTCATACTTTACTTAACTCGGATTAAAGTTCATTCTTCCAATCATTATCTCAAGTGTAAGGAAACCTAATGATCATAAGACACTATATTAGTTATCCAAAAAAATATGGGAAAGCGAATAATTTTCTATATAGTGACTACATTCGGTCACAACTGTGCCAATAATAAAAACATTGATACGGACCACGCCTTTACGTGTAAAAAGATATGAATGAATTACTTTCTGCATCGATCATCGATGAAAATAATCAATGAAAAATAAATTGATCGATCGATAAATCTGCATCGAGTACTTACATCGGGATGCATTACTGCCTTATAAATGCGTTTATTATGACCTTATCGTGTTGTATCAAAGCTGATTTTACTGTGATGTGATGGTAAATGGTAAATTGTGGTGGGTTAACAGTTAGCCTGACTGACGTGACGGGTACCGCCTGTGGGTACCGCACTCATTTTCATTATGGACCCGGCGCGGGCGCAAGCGTGATGCATTCCTGCGTCCGCACCAATAGGCGGGCGTCTAATGCTTCCATTGTTCGACGTTGGATTGGATATAAAATAATGCGCCACTTATTACGAAACCATCATCAATTATAAAACCTTGACCTTTTAATGTCATTGCTGGGATTGGGTGCCCTCTCCTTAATGCGACTGGAATTTAGCCCAATTTTTTCGAAAATTTACAAGTTCTCCTCATTTAAGTCTATCAATTTTACTGACTTCTAACTGATGAATAATTACGCCTTATATTCTCGTCCACAAATAAATGTGAGTAGTTACTTATAGCTGGTAGTTTTGACTCATTACTAACACAGTGCCAATTTGGTAATAAAAATAACCAAACAAAAACTCTTTGGCGCCAACTCCCGGCGCAATGGATGTAACAAAAGAAAATTGTTAGCCGTTATTAATAGGCTTAACATTTTGCAAGGGGACTTAACATTGCTTTTCGAAACAACAAGTAATATACCTGCGCTAAGTTTTTAGTAAGTAAGTAAGCGATTACTTAGGTACTAAAGAATGGATACTTACATAGTTACATAGAAATAAATGAATAAATTGTGTGGTCCCAAACAAACAAAGTACTATTAGGTAGACAGGAATAATCGACTACATCTGACAGATTAGAAAAAATATTGTTTCCTTCCTTAGACGGGAATCGAACCCACCCCGTGCAATGAGCTGAGTGAGACCCCTACGGTTTAAATCACTAAACCAAGGTGAAGACTGAAGGAATCCATATCATATTACAATTCGATCTAAAAATATCCACGTATGTTTTTCTTACTAATGCTCGATTTACACGAGGACAGTATATACTCAAGTAACAATTAGACAATGTGTCTATTCCCGACACTGGTTATTAGATTTCTAACTGCCGAGCTGAGCTTAATGTAAATTGACGATTCAAATTTAGACTCTCCAAAAAAAATCTGGACTACATTAAAAACCGCAAAACTTACTATGCAGTGCACCTCTGCTCAGTGATTGTAACCGGCATTGACAGCTGACAGTATCTGTTGACATCATTTGAGAGGACTAAACTTATTATCCAATGCACCACAAAAAATACATGCTTCCGTGTTTTGGTTAATCAGAAAAAAAACTTGTCACCTGTCATCTGTCTACAAGTATCTATGTAAGCTGTATATTTTTATTCGTAGATGTATGCTCAGTCTGTGTAACATACATGTTCAATAGGGTTGCCGATTTTATACAGCGTACTGTACACTGACATTTGAATTGTTTCTTTGATGTATAATATGTAATATTAGTGAGATATTAGCCATTGTGTGTTCATAAATGTGCATAAGTGAAGGTAACTAAAATTAAATACATAGTATAAATTGACTTTTCAATAGGGGGTAGGAGATTCATTTCATTATCATCAGGCGTACTTACGTATGAATAATCGACTCTGGCAAAATGGTTCTATTTTGTAGCCGATTACCAACCTAAAAAAGAAGAAACCTCGTAGAGATTAGTCCAGTAGTTTACCATGATGATGGAATAAACCAGATTTCTTAAAACACAAGTTTTGGATTCTAAAACCGCTTTTTTTAATTTAAAAACACCGAACAGTAGTTTGCATGTGTGCGTTCCAAGTTCCACTGTGACTTTTACGTTCATAAACAAATATTGGCGTTAGATTTTGTTTAACATTTGCAATATGATACCGCTTCTAGAATGAACATTTACAAGGACCTATCAATAGCGAATTGGCTTATCAGTATAGTTATTACCGCGATAACTACTCCAGCGGGTCGGTTGTGTGATCGCGTAATCATCTGTTTCATTCACGTTATCTGATAACAAGATATGATATAGAAACGTTTTGGAAGCGTGCTCTGACTAAATTTAGCAGCAGTTTGCGAACCGTGCAATAATTATAACAAATTGGTAGATGGGATGTAGAGATACTTATGGTCATATTTTTTCTTTTCTTATTTTTGCATCTTAGTGAATTCATCGGACATGAGCATAGATAATCACTCCAAGAGACTAAACAATTGAATGATAGCAGTCGTCATTTTCATCATTTCATGTCACCATCCATTTTTTATTTAAAATGTGTATTTATTGAATTTGATACCGCTATTAAATACTTGACATTGGCAAAATACCCACTAAGTGGTGGGCGAGGGCATATTCATATCCATTCTATTTTATCGCCTTTCATTTCTTCTTCTTCTTCTTTCTTTACGAAATAAGATGCGATGAAATAAAATGGATATGAATATGGCTTCACCCGCAACTTAGCGGGTATTTTGCCAATGTCAAGTAATTAATAGCAATATAACATTAAATAAATACACATTATAAATAAAATAATGGATGTGACATGATGATATTATGAAAATGGCGTCTCCGATAAAGATATAACAGCGTGTTTGATACGCATCATTGAACATCGCTAAAACGTCACGCGCTTGGTGGATAGTAAGTCTAATTATTACATGTCAAGGAAGGACGTTTAACAAGGTAGGACATGTCATAGTATGGTCTACCGGTCGCCGGAACATATTGATCTGTCAATCTCAGCCTCGTCAATTGACCTGTCAGCAAGTGACAGGTTGGTGAGGCAATAAGTGGAATGGTTTCATATTTTGAATCTGTTCAAATGAAAACTAAAACAACTTACTGCTCATCACAAATCATGACCTAGGAATATCGTCTTTGTTCAGTTGGTAATCAAGATTTCCTCACATATATTTTATTTGTAGCGACATCTTCAACCGCGCCACAAGCACACAGACGTCATTCAGAACAATTGCCAATTGTCCATACAATCCTGAAACGCGCTATGAGAGTTTTCGGAGCACGTAACATATATACAAGATTCCGACAATAATTGTTGGGGCATAGCGGCCGCCCTGCCAGGCATACTACCCGCCTGGCTGGAAGATCTTCCCTTTTCCGCTAAATATAGTGCCAGCAACGTTTTATATTTGATAAATATTATTATTTACTTTTTTAAGCGGACAAAGTCACGGACAAATTGCCACCTAGTTAAAATAATACAAGAAAAACCCGACTTCATAATTGCGTTACTAGAAAATAGGAACACTTTGTAAATTACATTTTTATGTTCATCATCAGACTAATAGCATTATTAGCTTAATTAGAAGATTACCTACATTCCTAGCAATTACAAAATTTAATTGTCTCAGTCGATCTATTCTAGTTTTCGAGGCACGTATCGTGAACAAAAATATCCACATTTATTTTGGCAACATTTAATATTCATCCTGAGTTATGGATCTCTCCCTTATAGAGGTACCTACATACATTGGCTGGACATACGTGACGCGGTTTAATAATGCATCGTTCATCATTGTATTTATAATACGTAATTAGTTTTTGTTTTTAATAAGCCATGTACCCACTTTGGACCCAAACATTGCGAACACGAATATCGATCATGAATGTTTGGGTCAAATTTATGGTCGCAAACTGTTTTTTATCAAAATGCCGATCTAGGCTGTAGAGACACGATCAAGTTAGAGTATTAATTTATTATCTTGTAGCAGCGATAGCCAGGTTGGTAGAGCCTTGGAAACTAGGGTCCGAGTTTCATACCCCGGCTCGCACCTCTGGCATTTCTGGATTTCATGTTTGCATAACGTTTTCAACCATGATTATCTCTCTACATAGCTCGTGTCTCGAAGAGCACGTAAAGCTGTCGGTCCTGCGCCTGATCTCTCTCCGCTCATGTCGGATTGCCAATGGAGAGTGAGAGAAGAAAGAGTGTACCTGTACCTCGCACACACTTGTGCCCTACAATATCTACTGTTTACTGTTACTGTTGGCTAGTCTAAGTTGAAGTTTGCCACAGCAGTCACTGAAATTAGGAGGTCATTGACATGTCAGGAGGACTTATTACTAATGTTTGAATATAGATAGATAGAGAGAGATAATATGGTTAACAAGGACGGCGTGAGTTATCTCCATTGGGCCCGTGGTTACTCATTGCAACTGCAATGACAATATTTTATTGAAAACTATTTATAACTCGGCGCCATGCCTTTCCGTTGTGTTGACGTGATCTTGAAATGTCGTCCGTAATGGATACTGACTTGTAAGGTATAACATTTGTCTTTATTAGCTTAAAATTTCGCGTATCGGGTTTCGAGTTCTATTACTGGATATGTGTATTATAAACTTTTTTTTTAATTATTGCCGTCTGGCAATGAGCATAGCTCCCAAACTTAACAACACTTGTACGAGTACTGTGGGTACCGTACAATGGATTGGTGGCGATCCCAGTATATAATTACTTAAAAATATATCAAACGTCCACGATTCGCGTATAAACTTATATTCGTGCATAAAACAAAATGTTTGTCCCAACCACGATTCGTACCCGGGACCCTCGGTAAAGAAAGCAGGGTCAGGCATAAATAATATGAAAAGATATAAATCTGAAACTGGTTTCAAAAAGCACATAACCGTGCAAATTTATAATCGAGTAAACGCGACTGAATCTCATTACAGCCACGCTAGTTGTGTAACGATTTGTATTTATCTGATTGTCGGTGGATGAGTGTTACAGGAGAACGTTCTCTGTAATATAATTTGTAAGTCTGCGAAAACTTTCTATAAATTTAGGTTCACTAACTACGAATAAACCGTTTGATAAGAATAGAGACATAATATATGCTGGCTATAGTGCATGAATTAATGGTCTTAAAAAAACATCTCATGGATATTTTAAATATAAGAAAGTACTTACTTACTTGTTCTCTATGGTTTTACGCTCATTACATAAACTTACAAAAATATATAATGAATAAGCATCTGTAGGTTTTCTTAGATACCTACGTAATTATAATAAAATCCCCCATAGGACAATCCTTAAATATCAGTTCCGAAATACTTCCTAAATACCCATAAAATACTACACAGTAAAAGACTCGCATTTTGTAAAAAAAAACATGTAAAACGAATAACTACAACGATACCTTTAATTTCATATATAAGGTAAACAATCTTATCCATATTGATAAAACAATTATAGTATGACTATTTCATTCCAGACAACCCATATTTGGTTGAACTCGCGGCTGTACTTAGATAAGTGTTACAGGCTAGAATGTGTGAACCGATATGGGCACAAATGACTGCCCTGTGGATGCTGCGGGTGCAGGGAGACTTCGCACGCCGCCAAGCTCTTTCATCGGGCTTGGCGCAAAGTATTAAGAAAGAGCGAGACAATCGAATTTAAGAGTCTGGCCGATCACTAACCGACCTAACTATGTGAGCTATGCGCACAGAGTACTTAAGTCGGTTAGGTCGGGTAGGTCGGTCGGTTTAGTCGTGTATCAAGTCGGTTGGTTGGTCACCTGGTAAGAACACCGATTCCGACCAAGGATGATACGTGAGGCTATTGAAATTAAAAAAACATCCTAATTTCAATAGGGCAGATAGCTGGGTGCTACCACCGACATGGGATCCAGTAATTAATATTATAAAATCCAAATCCAAGCGCACCTTTGCTTGCGCAACAAGACCTCACGACACTGTGAGCACTTTCTGCGTACATCGTACAGCAAACAACAACTAAATATGAGGGTAGCCCAGTTCAAATTATGACACCATAGGACTTCAAACACCTCAACGTGACCATGGTTGTTATAAAGCCGCCGAACGTCGAGAACGTTAAAACATAAAATTAACGTGATAAATCCGTAAAATTAATTTTATTTCAATATAAAGATGATATTTGCTTTAATTAGGGGTGTAATGATAAACTCTCCAATTAGACATGTTTTTTATCGTCACTCACTGAGAAAAATGACTATCATGATTACGAATAATTTATAAGGTATTCTGCAACTTTTATCCGTATTCCTGTTAAAAACGGACCAAGAGTAGTTACGGACACTTTGTGCGTAAATAATAACAATTTAACATGAATTGGCTTCACCAATAAACATCAGTCAACTTCACGATATTACGAAGTGCCGTGCACTAAAGTTTTGTTGTGACGCGTAACGACTCAAAGTCATGACGAGCTCGCGGAACATGGCAACAAATCAGGCTGGGAACGATAAAGAGTGCTGCATAGTTGTGTTTGTCCTAATAAATTATCGTGACCGGCTCTCTGAATACTTGTAACAATAATTACGAGAAATCGTTATAGGTCTGATAAAGATTGTAGAAGTAATGGTAAGTTATAATTATTTGAACTATGACTTGGTGTGAACATCACAGTAATAAATGGTAATTTCCTAATAACACGCAGTGAATCTTGTGAATATTGTTCGCTTATGTCATGGTAGTTTTATAGAACTTCCTCACATTTTATCATTATAGACTCCCTAAAATTGAATGACCTATCCTATACTTTGTTGGTATTGTAAGGATAAATATGAACTCTTCTACCTTTAAATCACCAGTACTGTCATGTCAAATCTGAATGCTTTCTTGATATATTAAGGGGGAAGCGCAAGGTCAGGGCGCGAAATTCAAAATATCAATGGTTTTTATTTTTTTACGAAAAATTTGGACATCTTTACGATGTAATTTAGTTTTTTGCGTTATCAGCATTCTGCTTAATACATCGAGACATCCAAAGCAGAATGCTGATATCGCAAAAAACTAAATTACATCGTAAAGATGTCCAAATTTTTCGTAAAAATATAAAAACCATTGACATTTTGAATTTCGCACCCTGACCTTGCGCTTCCACCTTAACGGTATTTTACCGTCCTCTTTTAGGGATATTCCTGATAGTTTAGGCTGTTTTACTGAAAAATCATTGAAAATTCCTGATTCGAAGTTATAACAGGGTATCCAGAAAGTTCTGATCTTGTTACAACTTCAAATCAGGTGTTTCTGATAGTCCTGTTATTCTGGAAATTAAAAATCACTCAGGGTCAATTCAGACTGGGCGGAAAATTGCTAGAGTATTTTTTTTCACTTCTATTAAACTCTTATAAACCCTATCCCAATTCCGATCGAGTTATCCTTAATATAACAGTTTAAAGATACTCGAGCAGTTTTCCACCAAGTCTGAATAGACTGAGTCATCCCAGACAGTCAAGTATGTGTACTAGTTCATGCAACTAAGCAACTTTATGGCAATTGGCAACATTGGTTTCTATGGGAAAATTGTTTAGTTACATAAATATTCAATTACACGAGTCTTGGATGACAAAATCAACAACCTGTAATAAACAAAATATAATGTAAGCCAGTATTACTAGAACAACTTAAAACAGCTTAGATAATATACTTAGCCTAACCTATCGGAATATCTAAAAGGGACATTAAATTATACACAATAAGGCATAAATTTACCTGACACACAATAAAATGCAATATTGCCCTATAAACCAGTAGGCAAGTACAATTAAATATATTAAATCTGTAAAGGGGTTTTATGGAGATACGAAAAAGAAAAGAGATCAATAAAATAATATAAAATACCAATTTTATTCATTTAAATATTTTCACACACCAGGACAATTAAGACAGGAACAGTATAATTTAGTTACTAAATCACTAGTTACATTGTAAACCTAGGTAGGCACAATAGGCATACGTATTATACCATTATTACAACTGAAAACTTCTATCAGCATGCAAAATGGGGTGTTTCCATGTATCGGGGCCTTTCGAGCTAGAACGATTAAACGGTAAACGCGAACACACAAGTTTAATCATTAATAAAGATATACAACGTCTATAAATTTGGACATAAGACTACTAGAATTTGTTTCAGTGACGCTGATTGGCGATCGAATTGTGTGTGTAAACTGTAAAATGCAAATTTTAGCTTAAAGCCATACGTCATACGATTCTTGCGGGTACTGTGCCCTTGTGGCATGAAATATCTTAAATGCTACGTCCACTGCCCTCGTCGAGGAGCGAAATTAGTACGAAACATGTTCACACACTGCTTATACTTTCGTGATGTTATCAACAGTGTCACCGCAGTATATTGCAAGTGATTGAAAAGTTACCCCGAGGTTTGAGAGTTTGTTGCGACGCTCAGGAAGCATGGGCCGGACTTCGGTGTCGGTGGCCGTGTGCATTACAAATCCACCGCGGAATTCAGTTCGAGAAGGCTTCCAAGCATCCTTCCTCCGTACCGGTGGAATGTTTATGATGTAAGGCAGTGGAAGAAGATACACATACACTTCATTATTTTCTGAAACCAAATACAGATATTTAATAAAGAACACATCAAGTTTCGAGGATGCGCTAGTGGTTTTCTTGGTTTACGTTCAAATTTATAAAAAAAATGCCTATTTACCATGACATTACAAAGCACTGTTATTCTGATAGGTGCTGAAATGAATTAATTTTTCAGAAGAAACGTTCTTTGTAATCCTGACATTATGAGGGTCATGTTGTAATTGCCTTTTATTTACATTGTTATATTCTAGATCCATATTTATTTATTGTGTATGTAAATTAGTATTGTTTTATATTTGCATATGAAACGCTAGAAAATATGTTTGACATTTCATTGTAATTATCCTAATGGTGGTGGCATCTAGGTTATTGTTTTTCTTTACAATTCATGCAAATAATTAACCTACCTCTGTACTAAATTTCATTCAAATCCTTTCAGCCATTCCTGTGTGAGTCTCAAACTTTCAAATGAACACACTTTCACATTTATAGTATAGTAGTATGATTAGTTAAGTACTCACCATTAATGGTGCCGAATTGATATAATGACTTGGATTTTTTTTATTGTAACATCTGTGGTTGCACTTGCTTTAGCGATATCATTTTTATTACATTTTTATATTATACACTGGTAATATTTGTCACACCAGCAGTATTATCAGAGTACTTATAATATCTTATAATCCTCCAGTGGAAGGGTGAATCTGGAAGAAGATTACAATATTGAAAATCTTTTAAAGTAATCCATTAATGTTCCCTTTTCATAATAGACTAGCAAAGACAGGAACATACTGTAATGTTCCAGTATCTCTTCACATCTCGCCATGGCTCTGGGTCTGTACTTTCTAATATTGTATGGTTCTCTTCACTTACTGTTGAGTCACCTAAAAATATTTAAGAAATTAAGTACATAAAATATACACACTGTGAAATAAGAAAAGTAGACTAAGGTGTTTAATTTAGCTGATTAACTAGGATTTTAATTAAATGTGATTAGAATGTTTTCTTTGAGGATAATAAAGGTACCTACTTAATAAGAAAAAATAATTTGGAAGAAAAGTACTCTGATCTGCCTTTGTACCTAAATCATAATCTATAAATTGGTTAATTTACCTATATGAATAAAAAAGCAGTAGGTAGGTACCCTAAGTGTATGTTATCAACATAGTCTGGAGTGTCTTCACTACAACAGAAAACATATTATTTTTGAAAAAAAAATCTGCATACTTGTCTGTCATCCCACATCTCAACCAATAACTGACAATAAAAAAAATCTTAGCTCTTATTCTAATATGATGGTAAATAGTGTTTCTAAATTGCAGTATAATATACATGGAGAATATAAAGAACAGAAACTGGAGTGATAATACCTACTATAATTATTGAAAGTATTCAAAATGATAATCCTTTTTTTCATTGCCAAGCCCTTTTGATTGATAACTATGTATCTTTAAACTACTTATCAATAAAACCCACATAAACATTCAATCATTAGATTTTGCATGATGATGCTCTAACAAATACAAACATCCAGAATGTAGTCTACTACCTTAAGCTGTTTGTTTTATAGGTACAATGTAAAGGTAAAAGAGAAAAATCTATGGAATTATAACTGAAGTACCTAATTATGTAATATATACACACACAGATATCCCAATTTCGAATGCCGACACCACAACAAGACATGCAAACAGGCACCAAATTGAAACACAACACAACACAAGCACTTGTAGTTTTCTTACCTGCGAATATGTTGACGTACTCCAGTAACTCCCATTCACAGAAAAAATCAGAAGTATACCGATCCATACTTTTTAATATAATGAAGAAAAAATTGGAGATTTTAATATTCTTCTCCTATCTTTACGAAATCAAATGTGTGATCATAATATTTAAATTGTATAGCGTAAAATAATGTTGCCATACTCAGTTTTTTTTTACCACAACTGAGTGGGAATTAAAAATGTTTTTGTCATAACTTAGAAAAATAAATAATACAGAAGGAGCGTCGCAAATACATACTGATGGCTAAATAGCAAGCCGGTTTGTGCATTACATTTTTTTTCATTAACACATCGTAATTCTGACATCATATAATGATTACAAATGTCCTAGAGAAGCGCAGGTTCAAAGCTTAGTAACCCTTTCTGAATCATCTGATACAATGTAAGAGTTTTTCGTCCGGTTCACACGACAGATTTGATATACATATAAGTAATAATAATATTACTAGACGAACACCAACTATACGGTCCCTCACTAAGCAACGCTAGTATTTTGGGTACCGTGCAATGGAGTGACAAAGAAACGAAAATATTTGTGTAAATATTACACTTAATGCCTATGATAATATTTGAGAAATCATTTATTTGGGGTCGAGTCACCTTCGTCCGTAGGAGAATTAAGTACCCTCGAGATACCCTACACGTGACCCTGGGTGGTGCTAACCAGGTGACAACTCTACAGGTGGTAGGCTTCGGCCGTGGCTAGTCACCACCCACTGAACAAAGCCATGTCGCCAAGCGGCCTAGCCGTGTTCCGGCATGATGTTCGGTGCTGCCATTCATGGATGGCGGGTCAGATCAGTTGCGCTGCATGTGCCTAGTGAATGTAGCGTCTCTATCTACTGCCGCCTTCCTACCTAGGCAAGTATGCTCCATCGTAGATCTCATCGTCACTTACCATCAGGTGAGATCGAGATCAAATACTTGCCTATAATGTAATAAAAAAAAAAAAAAAAAAAATGTTGAATGTGATTCTTCTTTATGGTCTGTCTGTGTTTGGATTAGTTATTCATGTAGAATAAACTTGAGAACGATATATTATTTCTCATGATTTTGTGATTTGTTTTAGATCTTAATATTTCCAACGATCTCATCTCAAAACTTGCTAAATATCCCTGTTTCTTAAAATAATTTGCTCTATGGCAACACTTCAATGGACATTTCTTTTCACCAAAGAGAACTATACCAAAATTCCTTCGTGCCTGTCATGAGAATTTGTTATGAAATCATAATATTCTAAATTGTTATGTTTTCCCAACTAGTAATAATTCCGGAATTGCGAAAGTGTAATGATAATGATAAACCGTTCGTAAAATCAAGACAGAAATGATGATTGTCTTGTGAGAAAGATATTAATTGCTTGACAAGGCATCGGGCGATCATGATATTTTTTTATGAGGAGCAAATGATATTCCGCGTAAATAATATGTTTTATTCATGCGCAGTCATCATATTTTCTTATAATTTACTAATTCATTCATGGTTCAAACATATAAATTGTACTGCTTACAGCGTTATCAAAACAACATTTCAAATTGTTGTGAATGTTTGTATAAAACGTCATGACAGTACCAATAAATCAGTATTACGTAATTTTAAGTTGAAATGTTAAAGAATCATAAACTCCAATCATTACGTTCACGTTAACTAGTAGTTGTAAAACGTAAATCGAACCCGACGGAACGACATGTCAACAAGTTCATGCTAAATTTACGGTTGTCTAAATTAGATATCATGCTTCATATTTATATTTTATGAAGTACGGGAGTCATTTTTCTCAGTGCTCTCGTAGTTTCAAACTAAGCGGGCAACTCTCTCCGTCACTGTTTATTACATGTAGAAGTAATTCACACTCTCTTGTGTGTGACTCATACTAAACATATAAGTGTTGGTAGCAACCTTGATTGACAAAAGTAATTAAGTTTTTCAATTGACGCACACACTAAGAATAGTCGTTAAATGATACTGCCATTGTTATTTGAATAGAACCTTATTTTTTTATACAGCTGTGACGTCATACCCATAGCTGACTTGCAAAAAAATATAATGTACCTCCTCACAGCAATTCGAAATAAGACAATTACTTATGTATGACACGTGATTTAGTAGCTCTTGAACTGGTTAAGTGATCACTAAATACGTATAAGTACCTGATAAATAAATATCGCCAGACAAACACATTAAAACAAATTAACTCAAATGTGCCTTGACTTATTAGTTCAAAGGGATATACTTATTGGAAGCTCAACAATAAACTGTTTTATCGCATTTCGCGACGCCAAAGAAGTAAAGTCTACATTATTTTATGCCCTACATGGTGCTGGCGTCGTAGGTGGTACTTAGCTGAGTTATTGCACAGATGTGGAGTACGATTCTGATGCACGACGAATGATTCAAACGTGTTTCTGGACACAGCCTTTTATAACCAACCCTTTGTTCGAGACGGGTAAGTATTTTGTTTTTCTTCTTTTTGTTGAGGATATCTGGAACCATAAAGTTGATGTATTCGTCTAGCGACCTTTTTAAAAAACTAACTCACCCGACAGACGTTGTCCTGCACAATCCCATAGACATTTTCCTGACATGTTTTTGAGTTTTTCTTTCTCTACAAACCTGATTCGGGCCTAAAACGAACATAGACCAATCGGTTCGGCCTTTCTAAAAAATAAATTTAAATTTATTTTTTGTTTTTATAGAAATATAATAAAATAGTCCAAGCGCTTCGCGCACTAGACGTACTAATTCGATCGTCGCGACCGTTTTCGCCCAGAGTTCGATGCTCGTTCACGTTCAAACTAAGTTGTTGCGTATCATGCAACGTAACAAATATGTCCGAAAGTGCGTAAATGGCTTATGGCTATACGGATGTATGTAGTTATTGTAAGTAAACCTTGTACGAATTGTAATAGGCATGTAATTAATTAAGAATTTATAATTAATCGGAAGTGCTCACTGAACCGTTAAAGGTTACCTAGTTAAAGAAAAATGTACTCGGGTACCCGTTACAACGTTCGTTATGTAGGTACCTACTGTGCGTGATGTCATTGAATATTTCGTTATGTGCGGATTGTTAAAACGAGAAAGGTGCATTGAATCATAATCCAGATTGCAGATATGTCGTTCTCCACATAAATGCCTATCGAATTTATAGACGTGTGTATAGACTATATCAAACGTCACATAGTATTGCGCAAAGCAAACCTCTTGTGCGCAGTAATATGTGACGTTTGATAAAGTCATACAACTTCTATAAATTTTGTGGTATTTTGATGATGTTATAGGTAGGTACGTTCAGTACGTACGTTTATTATCAGGGAAAATACCTGTGGGATAATAAAAAAAATACATTTAAAATTGCAATTGCCGTAAGTGCATAACAAGAAAATTTTTTTAAAAAAAAACACCGATTTTCATCCAAATATCTTGGTAATATAAACTACAACAAAACCGTACTGAGATCCGTTTGTATGTTAAGAGCTACTGTTTGTATGGAAATACACAGTGTCAAAATTAACTAGCGCCGTCTTTTCGTTTTGTCGATGGATAGAAGTACTTTTCAGATATTTCAGTAACAAATACACACAGACAAACACTTACTAGGATGTCCTCTCAATAAATATAATAGCCAAGATTATATCAATAAATATTTTTTTAAATAATAAGTAGGCGTAGGTACAATACATATAACGAAGCCAGCTAACAGTTTTTATTTTATTTTTTTCCTAATGGCCTCCTGTCCATTGAGCTCTCTTCTACTAAGCTTTTAAATTTTATAAAACATGCATCTGCAAAATATCAATGAATGTATGAATGAATACTGGCCACTGACCTATATAAATGAAGTTTATCGATGCCTGATGACCTATGTTTAATTAGGTTCATATCTAATTACCAACCAACGTCTGATTTAATACAGATTGTCATTGATAAGTACATATAATTTAGGTATTTAGATAAATCGTGCGTTGCTCTACATTTATAAAGAAAACAATATACGTAATGGTAGACAATCTATGTTACTTGCCAATATTATTTTGCTAAAATATCTACATGATCGATACCTATTTATGTCATAATTTTTACACTAAATGAAAAGTTTGTTTATCTACAACCTATTTGTTAGTAAATTGTTGAAAACTATTGATATCTGTAAGTACTAATAAATGAGTACCCAGTGGTAATAGCCCATTCGAGTTTTGGTGGACAGACTGTAGGTATACATACATATTCAAAATTACCTAACAAAAGGGAAGATCTTCCAGCTAGGCGGTAGGTATGGCTAGCGGGGCGGCGCGGCTATGCTCCAACGGTTATTGTCGGGATCTTGTATATATGTAACGTGCTCCGAAAACTGTCATAGCGTGATTCAGGATTGTATTGAGAATTGTCTATTGTTTTGAATGCGTCTACAGCACTATCTGTGTAGCTTGTGGCGAGGTTGAAGAGGTCGCTATAGTACAAAAGCAAGAAAACCATGTGCATGTCCCATATACTGGCTCTGTTTCATATATGTAAGTAATATATACAATAAGATACTTATAAGAAATGGATTGATCAAAGCATTACACAGTAGGTATGTATATCAGTGCATACGATAATATTAAGGTCACTAGATTGCTTCTTAATGATTCACATCGGCAGCATGCTGTGGGAGGGAATGATAAATTTAAATTCTTTTGTGAACGAACATAAACAAATAAAAACTGCATCCGTTTTTTAAGAGAGAGAAATTCCAATGTGTTTCGTAATCGTGGCAAGGCAGTGCTCTCGCCAAGTGAAGCGGTACATTCAAGACCGTAGCCAAGAATTAACATCGGGGGGAGGGGGGGGGGGGGGCTCAGCTCTGGACCAAAACATTAAAGACGTAGGTGCCTGCCTATGTATTAAACAATGGGCTGTCTCAAGTGATTTCAGGGATGGGGGGGGGGGGGGGTTCTCAATTGCCCTAGCAATTAAGTTAGGCCCTCTATTAAACACTAAATAAAACAAAAAGCCTAAGGAGATGTAATGATTATCATAACTTTAATCCGTTCAGAAAAACAAACATATTCTCATTCTCATAGAACTAAACGATCTAAATAAAACACGTATCACTTACTTTTATAATTATTTCCACTAAGGTGGTCTTATTGCATTGTAATATAACACAAAAAGCGAAGCGATAAAACTGGGAAACGTAAACAATTAAGGAATTCTTCCATTAATGTCAATCAAACGTTCCCGAGACCTAGTTCCAATTCGTCCGTAACAGGGAACCGTAAACCGCTGAGTAGTCAGTCAGTTTTCTTGTGAAAAATAGAACATCATGAAAACGTAGCTCTAATGTTTCTAAAGAGTATGTAATCTAACTTACTCACATATAATAACTTGGCAGTGTGTACATTTAATATTTTTTAAAGATAAATACTCGTTGTGGACATTGATACTGATGCCAAATTCGCCACATTTTTTACTGACTGTCTGTTCGTGCATCACTGAAAAACGGGTTTTCTAAAACTTGGCATGATGATAGCCTAAGAAGCTAAAATAAGTTAAGATAGCATATAAATAGATAGACAAATAAATAATAAGTCAATATTGCCACCAACACCAACTATACGGTCCCACACTAAGCAACTCGCATTATGGGTACCGTACAATGGACTGGGGGGCGGACCCAGTGTATATTACTTCTATAGATATTAAACATCAATGACTCAGGTACAAACATTCGTTTTTTTTTTTTTTATTACATTATAGGCAAGTATTTGATCTCAATCTCACCTGATGGTAAGTGACGATGAGATCTATGATGGAGCATACTTGCCTAGGTAGGAAGGCGGCAGTAGATCGAGACGCAACTGATCTGACCCGCCATCCATGAATGGCAACACCGAACATCATGCCGGAACACGGCTAGGCCGCTTGGCGACATGGCTTTGTTCAGTGGGTGGTGACTAGCCACGGCCGAAGCCTACCACCAGTAGAGTTGTCACCTGGTTGGCACCACCCAGGGTCACGTGTAGGGTATCTCGAGGGTACTTAATTCTCCTACGGACGAAGGTGACTCGACCCCAAAAAACCCCCGCTCATCGCACAAAATTTGCCCCTACCAGGATTCGAAGCCGGGACCCTCAGCACAGAAGAGTCCCTACCAACTGCGCTAATCAGCGATAAAACTCTTAATTGTTCCACCAGAGTACAAATAGAAAAGAGCACTCAATGAAATTGTCACAATGGCCTTATCACTAATAATAATCTCTATCAGGCAACCTTTATGTATATATTTCACACTATTATTGTTAGACTTTAATAAGCTGTCCGTCACGAGTGCATGGCTGGAAACGGGTGAGAAAATTCAACAACTTCAGGCATGTTTACGATACCGAGGGCAAACAGATGACACATTACGACAGTCTTGTAAACAATATCAATTCACTTATAACAAAAGTTGAGTTGTTTGGACAATGAGACGACGGTCACGTGAGAATGATGGAATTGTATAGGTAACGTATTGTGAATAAGTTATTGATCCAGAATCAATGAACGTGTTTTTATGCTTGCTCTTAGCTAGCACGAGATAACCTTTGGTTTGTACACCTATTGCCAGTGTTGCCAGTGATGACATATGGTACCGAGTCATGGTCGCTTACTATAGGCGTCATAAGAAGGCTCAATGTCGCTCAACGCGCAATGGAGAGAGCTATGCTCGGGGTTTCGCTACGCGATAGAATCAGAAATGAGGAGATCCGTAGGCGAACTTAGAGTAACCGACATAGCTCAAAGAATTTCAAAGTCGAAGTGGCACTGGGCGGGGCACATAGCTCGCAGAACCGATGGCCGTTGGGGCAGAAAGGTTCTAGAATGGCGACCAAGAACCGGAAGACGTAGTTTAGGACGGCCCCCCACAAGTAAGACCCATGATATCACACGCGTAGCAGGCAGCCCGTGGATGCGAGTGGCGGAGGACCGTGATGTGTGAAAATCATTGGGGGAGGCCTATGTCCAGCAGTGGAAGTCTTTCGGCTGATAAATAGATAGATGTAGACCTATAGATAGACCACAATAAAATAGAGAGGAAGTATAAGTATCCCACAAATTACGAATAAGTATGTAGACAACTATAAAACTTGGCAGTGTTACTATAAAATGATTCGTGTTATAAGCTATCACCGTGCCAAGTTTCAACAAAATCCATCTGATAGTTTTCCCGTGGTGCGCGAACAAAAAGACAAAAGATCCAAAATTTGATTCTTCCTCATAGTTTTGAAAATAATGTCTCATACGATTATTATTTCAATAATATTCAATGTTTACTTACTCACAACCAAGTTAGTACAGACTTATTATGCGGTAGACGATGATTCAACTCTTTTTAAATCATTGTCTTCGTTTCGCGACCAAACAGTGGTGCTATGCTATAACAACAATCTCATATCTCACGACTAAATTCTCGGGTAAAATGTGAAATTTGTATTGAAATTTTGCAATTCATTGTTGGACTCACGCGTGAGATACATATAATATTGTCGTTACAGAACAACACTACAGTTCGAGAAATTTAGGCACATACGTAATTATAGTAGTTGCTCGTGTTTGCTTTTGCGATAAAATAACTATCTACTTGTTTTAATTTTGCCCTTGATCTTTTGCTAAATTCACCTTTCGTCAATAAATTGGGGCATTCAGCTCGTATTATAAGTTAATATGACCCACCAATTTACATACAAAATGAGATAAATATCATAAAACAATGTCTTAATTAGGTACGGTACCTTTTATTATTGCTTTATTACTTACCCTTTGTTATTTTCAAAAGCACATCAACCCTATTAAACCGATGGCAGATCTCGATAATAAAACCGATGTATCGATAATTTGGAATGCTTTATTTTCATCTCGATAATCGCTTTCTTGTAATCCGAAGTCTGCAGAAACGAAAGGACAATTTAAAGACCTTGCGGTTTCTCGAACATGGCGCATTGAACCGTTATCGTTGAATATTTTATTGAAGCATTTATTCCAGAATATGTAGGTAGCCTACCTACCTATAACTGTTACAAATGTGTCGTTCCTTGGCGACAATGTAGGTAGGTAGTTAGCGTAGTCTTTGTAATCATGATTTATAAGGTTTGGTACATTATTTCGTCTTCTATCTCCGCGACCCGACAACCTCAACTAACAGTTGCCTACATGATCCATTTAATAGGTAGGTTGGTACATCCTAATTTGTTTTAGTAGCCCTTTAAAATGAACTGTTTTAGAATGCTTTTAGTTATAATTTATTTTCGTCCTGCTCAAACTAAAACCATCGTAGGCGGCAAATTACTGGCATATCCAGGGCGTTGGCACTAAGTCCAGGTGTTAATGGGTTTTTATTGTGTGTACTGGACACAATTTAACGGTATCCCATCGTCGGCAGTCGTTAAGCCGACCACGATAAAAACCACACAATAACCTTCGTCCTTATTAACAGCGAGTTCGTCCGCCGCAGCTTTCATAAAAGCTTGCACAGATTGTTTGGTCTTACTATCTTCTTAATTTTAGAGCTTTCGTTGGTAGAGTGTGTTATATCTGTCTTTTTCTTCCTCTATTTCCTTCTATGATTGTTTTGATCAGTGTGTCGTGACTCGTGTAATATCAAATGCTCGTTTTTCGATTCTCTATGGAGACTAGCAGGCTGTCCTTTTCCTACTCTGTCCAACACTTCTCGTTTGCCACTAATGTCTAGATTATCCTTTTCAGTTATCTCCAGCATTACATCACGCCTCCTTTAATTCCCTTTCTCTTTTTGTAACTACACATAATCTTTAAACGTAAAATTGTATACTCCAGATGATCTTTTTAATAAACAGTTACGTCTGTAGATTTCGAATATCAATGTTGGATTATGAATTTTGTATATCGATTTGTCTTAACTCTAAACGATGTATCGAGTAATTCGTTTCACGACGCTGTTGAGGTTTGTATCAAGTATCCTAGGTACCTACTTACTTGATAAATGGAGTTTAATTCGTCAGTGAAAATGTATGCGTTGCCAACGCAAACCACTGAGATATAACATATAGAAACCATGAAAATGCTATGACACATTCTGTTTTCAATTTATCCATTCGCTCGGTACGCTACAGATAATTTATTTCAGCTTCCAACAGCTCAAAGTAAGCTGTTGGAAGCATAACTCGTCGGTTGGAAGTCTTTACTTAAGACTGAAGTGAATTTAGTCCATATTCGGGTTAATTGGATACAATAAAATAAATGTGAGTAGGATAAATTGAAAGACGCCACTTTGATTTAACTGAGATTTTTCAAATGGAATAATCGTTGCTATCCTTACCTGTTTATTATTTAATTAAAAAACGCAGAAAAAATAATATAGTTTATCGGTAGGTCTGCCATAATTTCTGACAAAAACGATCTATCCCTAACTGTTAAATAGGTCAATGCATTGGATCTTTGTCCATATTGTTTGGAAAGGTCACAATGGCGCCACCTAGACAAGGTTATTGGGGTCGGCAAACTGTGTCAAATGACGGGTAAAGATCGACGCAGTTGCAGGAATGACATACATAATTCGATTTATGTTTTAGGCACATGTTAGCAATAAACCTCCAGTGGCTAAGATAATAAGTATAGTTTAGCCAACGAAGCCAAACAACCGATTGTTTACGGAAATGTTATTTATTGTTTTGTGTACCCGTGGCATGGACGTTAATTACCTGTGTATATCGTTGTCAAGTGCCCAACATATAGGGCTAGATAATATTTAAAAGAAGAATTGTTTTCACTAGATATAATTTTAGCGCCGTAATGGCCACACAAATGACAGGGCGCCATCATTGCCGCGCTGCGGCTTAAAAAAGAAAACGATAGTAAAAATAAGCCTGCAGATTTAAAATAAGAACAAAATGACATAACTAGTGTAGGTAGGTACATGAGGATCGTGACGCACGGTCACGTCTACACCGGCCTATGCCATGAGCCAGCCAGTGACTCACTCGAGACACTGGACTTTGAGCGTGCAGCCTGCCTGTTACGCTCTCGATTTCAGTTTTTTTTTCCTATTTCATTGTGACCTCCTTTTTATTGAAAACTGTACTTTTATGTGGACCTAATTGCGATTTTGTTTGTTATTCGTGCGATACATAATATCTTTTTCCATTAGGAGTACCCAAGTATTTCATGTAAAACTTGTAGTCAACGACTATGTTTGCACTGGCCAGAGCAGTACAATGACAGACAATAAATCTGCATTAGTGGCAATTTTTTTTTGTAGAAGTAACAACTAGTGTACTAAATATCCGTAATGTGACTTTATTGCCAGGCAATAATAGCTAGTGGCTGACATTTTTGGAAAGGGTAGCAATCGGGTAGTAAGGAGGCTTCGCCACTAAATTATAAAAAAAACGTATTGAATTAAGTGCCTATTATTTATATGTGTAACAATTGCAAATAATAAATTTGAAAATAGAACGCCGACCGCTGCGCTGGTAATATACAGGTTTCCGAACAAAAGCCAGGATGTTCGGCAGGCGCGCACAGTACCTCGTGCTTACCGCGTGTATCCGGGCCGAGGTGCTGCGGATCGAGTGACGGACAGTGTAGCCAGTGGACAAATAAAAACTCTCCAACCGTTTCAATAACTGTTTTTTAAACAAAGAAAAGCAAAGTTATTACACTCAATTATTTTACTGGTTGTAATGCAGGAATGGACCCCCTTTCGCTACCAGTGTTTACTGAAGGTTCACATTGCATTGCATATAAGGTTTCTTATACAGAAAAATAATACGGGCATGATACAATAATATGCTACTCCTGGTATTCTCTTTCAGTGACAGCTAGGTCACGTGATTGGCCCAAGACTACGCCTCCGACCAATGAGCGGTGTTCATTCTATTAAAGATTGCTATTTATGGCAGCACTAATTGTGACGTAGTCTTTGGCCTTCGTCGAAAAATAATACATGGCGTAGCATATTATTATACCATGTCTATAAATAAATTAAGCCCATGGTAACAAAACACTAAAATCCAGTCTGTTACCTAACTTTACGTTTGCTAAGACGGCCTGCTGTGTTCACACTGACATTTTAATATAATCTTTGAATTACACAATGATACATACATGCAATCGGAAAGTTCCTACAATAAAAGAGGTATATACGTTTAATTTATATTACTGGAAAAGTAAAACAGTTGGGAAACTAGAATAAATCACTAAATACATTACTTCACGGTTTCCTCCTCCTCCTTTTGATTACATATTGTAAATTATTTACAATATGTAATATAATATGTATATGTAATATGTAAGTACATATTTACAATATGTAATCAAAAGGAGGCAGGACGTGTTTGGGGATTCAAAAACAGGGAGTCAATTACCCCCCTCCCCCAAATACCGCCTTCTTTTTAGGTTGGCAATTAGCTACAAAATAGTGGCATTACTGAAAATTTACCGGAAATCTTGGTAGAACTTAAATAGTCAAGTTATACTATTTTATTTCAAAATCCTTCACTCAAGTATGTCTAATGTTACACAATATTTATCAAAGAAGCACATTTTGTTGGAAAATAAAACAGAATTGACAACTTCACGGTTCAACTTCCCGCCGAAAAACTTATGTAATACTTAAGAGTGTAACATGTAATAGGACTGTCTATGATCGGATCTTCTACAAACCATCATATGTTATTTTTGCTCATTATTGTTTCCTTTTATTTCCAGTTGTGGTGGACGTGGACGACAGGCCGGTCTGCGTGGAAATCTGTGATACTGCTGGGCAGGTAAGCATTGCGAATTATCTAGCCATAAACAGTTTTCAAAACTTGACAAGATGTCTTGTTATCAGTTTTTAACACGTCTTATGTCTAAGGGGTATCATCCAGAGGCTCAAGAAACAGAAATCCCTAACCAATTTTGAATTAATTTTCTTTTTTTCTTACGTATTTTAATTTAGTTTTTTTGTCGTATGTTCTTTTTCCGATAGGGTTCCTTTCATGTACTTATTTTGAACCTATCTATACTTATAATAGACCCCACCGTTTATACGTAACACACACCTACGTCTATTGTAGTTTGTAGAGTCACAAAAAAATATTCCATCTGTCCCATGCTCACCACCTGCTCTAGCGCCATCTTTGCACAACAAAAAGCATAATTCACCTCCCACATTTATATTAAAAAAAATGCACGTGCGCTAATCTGTGGACCAAACGCCGACCCATGTCAGTGCGATTATTCGATTTAAATCCGCCTATGATCAATGCGACAATTCTTATTGAGCTAGGTCTCGGTCGGTATTTATAACGTGAGAGTTCGATATTTGCACCCATTGAAACATAAACTCATAATCTTATATTACAAAATAAAAATAAAACGATAAAACGAAAAACAAAACTCCTTGTTTGTTACACCTTTTGGGTGAGATCTCGGAAATCCTATGATATTTTTAGATGATTTTGGCAATAATAGGGGTAGATTTTTTTACAAATATTAACAATACAATTTGATTCAGTACTGCAATCCAGCGCACAAGAATTCCTTCCTTCACTGTGTATAACATGCAATAGTAATTCATGCGATCCCTATTTAATTCGTTTGCGCTGCGCTCCACAGGTGGGGTTCCACAGCACCGGATCTGTCTTTTTTTTCATTGACAATAATTGCCAATCTGGTGCGATTCCCACAGATTCCCTACCTATATACACAATGCAGAAAAACATAAAGAAGATTCGGTCCGTACAAAAACATGCTCATAGAATTGTCATAACGATTCTTAGTTCAGGCGCTGCTAGAACGGTTTTGGCAAGTATAAATAAATAAACTTGGCATTAATAAACGAATGCCAATAGATTGATTATGTGATTTATCGTACATGATGACTAAGCATGCCACCATTGCGTTTTATTACCAACAAAATACTTATAATGGGTATTTTCGGCTAACAAACACAAGTCGATTCGATAGAAAGGGAACGAAACGTGCCTGACTGGCCTAGGCAGGCTTCTTTTGCTATAACCATGGTATAATAATATGCTACGCCAAGTATTCTCTTGCGGTGATGGCTTAAGTCTACGTAATAATCAGTGCTGCAATTAATTGTCATCTTCAATAGAATTAACACCGCTCATTGGTCGATGACGTAGTCTAAGTCCAATCATGTGACTTACCTGTCACTGGACTAGAATACCTGTTGTAGCATATTTTGGCAAAGTAAGATCGTTCCTCGAGGCTAAGTTCATATTGGGACCTCCTCTCCCCGAGTTATATTTCTCTCATTCACCTGCAGGTTCAGGACAATACCATGCTCGCATTGTGTCCGTATCCGATTCACGTGTCATTGTCGGCACACTGTACCGATCATAATGGATTCCATCATGTGTGCGTTTCACACGACGGGTTTTTTATGTCTTCATTGAAATAGTGCTACCTATGAACTAAATACGCTGCGTCGTTCCGCGAACTAACATCGTTATTTATGTTTGAAGAAAGTGGATTTATTGTTAACTAGCTGTTGCCCGCGACTTCGTCCGCGTGGTATTTAACAAAGACAACCGTTGACAACAGCCTGCTCGCCCATTCTGAGCCCGCGGCACGCATTGCAGGTTGTTGCTATCATAATTAATTCAGGCGCTGCGCTGCAACATTGGTTTTAATTTTTTTTCGTGAGATCCTATTTTTTTTTCTAAAATAAATGTAGCCTAAGTTACTCCTTGTTACATCAGCTATCTGCCAGTGAAAGTCCCGTCAAAATCGGTCCAGCCATTTCAGAGATTAGCCGGAACAAACAGACAGACAGACAGACAGACAGACAGACAGACAGACAGACAGACGGACAGACAGACAGACAAAAATTGTAAAAAATGTTGTTTCGGTATAGGTAACGTGTATACATCCAAATGCACTTAGTAAAAAGCGGTTATTTTAATATTACAAACAGACACTCCAATTTTATTTATATGTATAGATAAATCTTTTGGCAGTGAATGATACATTTTGGTTTTGAAAGTAGGAACTTATGTAGTGTAGGTGTGTAGCGTTTTGTGATTCGCTTGATACTTGTGATATAACTGACAGTGTGAACGGCGCCATTGCCCAAGCTGTTCTTCCAACTGCTTGATAAAAACAATAGCTACAAGTAACTTTCAATCGCACGCAACATATTACCTTACCAGAGATTACAAAAAAAACAATCTTCTAGTGCCATCGTGAGCTCCTTAGTAAAAAAAAATAAAAAAAAAACAAAACCTACCAATTTCGTATTCTAGCCCATTGTTCAATTCAGACTAGACCGAGCTAATCTATGGAAAGTGACGTAGCAAATATCAAAGCGAATTTTGAGAACCTTCAAATAATGGTCTCATTTTAAATTAACAAAGCAAAGTTCACCAAGGTTAAATGTCGTCCCTAATTAACTTATTACACGAGTCATCGTACCTACTCAGACAAAAGGAACCTTTTTCTGAGCACTTATTACCTACGTAATGGACGTAGGAGTTTAATAGGTATTAGTAGGAATCTAAGCCTAAGGTTTTAGTGACGCGACCACTGTTTAAGATGGCTTCTAACATTTTACATACTTACCGACTCCTAGATTATTATGAATGAAATAAGCTTTAGATTATATACACTCTCTGCGTTTCTTATTCATAGCATTCGTTTCATAGCTTGTATTATGATAATTATATATCACAGAAATACATTTTTTAGAAAATAAAACAAAAAATATTAACTTCACTGCTCAACTTCCCGCCAAAAAGTCTCGTCAAGTTACTTAAAACCTAATTTATATTTAGGTATAATGCTTCTGCTACAACTGCGCCGACAAAAATATACAAATTTGAATGTGGACTAACGCGTTAGCGACATTAGGCGCTGGTGTAGCCCGGACGTAAAATGCTAAACTACAATAAAGTCATTGCAAATAAAAAAAATAAAATACTTTATTTATTTGCAAAGACGAGCATCCATTCATAAAATAAAATAAAAACAAAATTAGCAACACGACCAATCCCATTATAATTATCTGCTCAAAATTTACATTAACAATAGATACCGCTATAATATTTCATCTCTCGCTATTGTTGTAAGCGAACATTTTGTAGATAATTATTATCCTTATATCCGGCGCGTAGGAGCTGACAAATGAATTATACCTGACGATGAAAGTGAAATGGTCTCACGTACGATACATTTCTTTGTTTGTTACCTACATACATCCATAAGAAATTAAAGAAACCACACTCTAGGGCATATGTGAAAACATAAGTACCATACAATGGAGCAAGTTATTTATTATCTGTGCTAGTACCTATGTTTTTGGCGCGATACTGTTTCTTAATGGTGAGAAGTTGTTTATTCTCCAACGAATGTGTTTCTTTGGACTGTAATGTTTATTGTTCGTGAAATATTTTGACGATTAGGTAATATGCACGAGTGTAGGATATTGACTTTTCTAGTAAATCCAACGAATACAGGATTTCATTACATCATCAGAAACAACACACTGGCAGGAGTAGCTCAATTTTGTAGCCGATTCCCGACGCAAAAAGAAAAAGAACAATGCAACTTTGATAAATATGTTTGAAATTAGGGTCTTCATTTCGAAAAAAACACAAGTGGGCTGGGACTGAACCTACACGTCATATAATTACATATCTTTCGAAATACTAGCGCCAAATGCAGTATCGATTGGCAATGGAGTGAGATTCCCATCACATAGTAATCATACGATCAAAAGCGTGTAACCATAAACTTTATATTTATAAGGCTACATCTCATTGTATATGAAGGGTGGTTGCGCAACCAGCGGTTAGGCAACCAAAAATAGCGGTTCATTGTCGGTTGCCGATGGTTACTTTCACCCATAGCAACATTGTTAGCGCACGCTCTCTTAATCATATAGGTGCCTATTTTGATTGTAAGGTTTTATTATTATTGTGTATCTCATTGATGTTTCACTTGGTTGGAAAATAAGTAGGTACATTACTTATATCTACGTACTTCAAGGTAGACAATTAGAATAATTATGCTACGTTTGTTTTGAGGTAAATTTACCTACCTGCCTGTTTTTATCAATGATATTTTATTAATAAACTGGTTATGCGTGCGCTATCAAACTAATTAGCTGCTGAGTGAAATGAATGCGATCAACAGTCAATGAACTTTTTATTTAATTTAGTTACTTACCTTCACATTATTATGAAGATAATTGGCACCAAAAGGTACCTATACAATTTAAAATCGCCCAATTTTCTGTAGGTACTTACTTTCTTCCTCTGTAATAGGTTGGTCTAAAAATCATCTTACTTAAAATGACATGGACTTCTAAAACCGCTATACTTAACCTAAGTATGTCCAAAGGCTAAGTAGTAGCGAGGTATCTTTGCTCTAGTGCTAGTTTGGGTTGCGTGTACGTAGTGTACAAACGATAGTACGATAGCACTTTGAGATCATGAGTACCTAATACAAATAATAAGCTTGCTTATGTTTCCGTTTCCGTGTTCCAGGACTCGATGTCCGAGCTCCGCGAGCTCTGCTACCCTGGCACGGACGTGCTGATGCTGTGCTTCTCCGTGGTGCGGCCGGAGACGTTCCGCTCGGTCGCCGAGAGGTGGACCCGAGCGATCGCGAATGTCAACGCGCCGCTCCTACTGGTTGGCACGCAGAGCGATCTCACCAACGACCCTAGGGTGCTACAAGCTTTAAAGGTGAGGACATTATGATGACCTGCACGGTCGAAATCGATATCGGAAACGGAATCGAAAACTTCCGAGCTGGATTACCGCAATCGCTATTAAAATTTCCGCATTTGATTATTTTCGATGTATCTTGTTGACATTCCCAAATCATTTTTTCAAAAAGTTTCCGTCGGAAATCTCGTCGGGAGCGACATTAACATCGGAAAGTTACAAATCCGTTTCCGAATGATTTAAAATAACCCTGCTGATTAGCGCAGTTGGTAGTGAGCCTGCTTTCTGCGCTGAGTGCGCCGAATATAACGTTAAAACTAGGTAGGTACACTAAATAAAAAAGGTAGGTAATTAATACGTCAGCAATTTCCATATAAGTCCACAGAACTCGACTCAAGAGTCTATTGTTTGCTCATTACCTCACTAGTTATCTTTAAAGATAGGTACTTACCTACGAACGTGTATTTACTGTACGTGACACGTGTATAAGTGAATCTACCTTCGTCAGTGGCATTTACGTAATTGTGGCGTTTGTCAACAATTCTTGTGAATATTGTTTGAATCGTGGGTACTTTCCTATAAAGCCGCGTGTTCAAACCATGTTTTATATATACACTAGCCAAGAATAGGTAATTACATATATGTATATATATGTATATATATATATAATCTACACAAAAAACAGTAGAAATGATGATTGTACCCTGCCCCTCTTTATCCGCTCGGGAGAAAATGTGAGATGTTTTTGTGCAGTACATATTTACAGCAAAACACGGGAGACACGTCATTCCTTTAGTAGCTCTATACTTGGTAGTTTTTGTTACTTATAACCTGGCAACTTTATACGGATTCCTCTTTTCAGACTCGAGGCGAATACGTAGTCTCAGAAGCGGAGGCGAAGGCTTTGGCAACTAAAATCAACGCAGTCTACATCGAGACTTCAGCCAAAACCAGAAAACAGCTAAAAGACGCTTTTGACGCCGCCATTTTAGCGGGGCTGCCAGTTATACAGAGCAAACGACCGTTTTGGAAGAAACTATTTTGTTTCTGTTAGTATATTTTGGTAGAAATTGACTATTTTCTGAATATGTATTGATAAATTGATGTGTACAGTGTATATTTTGAATAGAATATGAATATAATGAACCTAACAATGGATGGCCAAAATACTGGACCATCATTTTCTATTATAGGTAACATGTTGAATGTATATCTCAAAAAGAGACTAAACTTTATAAATTATAGACTAAAGCTGTTGAAAATATTTTACCAACTTAAATTTTTCCGAGCTTCAGATTAAAAAAAAACTTTAAATATAGTATTTTCAGAGTTTATCAAGCTACCTAAGTATATTAAAACAATGTGAATAAACTATTAAAACTTTATGTGTGTGCGAAAATATTTTCTGATCATGGTCAAATTAAAACCGTTATATTCATTCAACGGCAGCAAGTAACCCGATCTCTTGATGAGAACTATATTACGACTCCCCTATAGTCGACCCCTATACAAAAAAGAAACATATTTTCAGTATAGGTAATAATACCTATCAGGTAATATCACAGCGTTAAGGACCATTTTACGCTGCACGAAATCGCTAACGTCCCCGATTGTCAATCAAAGAATTAAATTTACATTTCGTAGGTTAAAGACTATACCACCGGTTTAAGACGTGCCTTGTAGAGTTATTACTATAATTTTGGGGGCAATTATTGCGTAGACTTAAATCGTAGGTACCTAAGAAATTTTGTATTAGGAAAATTCTGGTACGGGACTGAAATAAACTACTTACATACTTATTAGTTGAAGCACTAGGTGCACTATGAAATTATCTACGTTCAGCAGCAAGAACTGCAGCAAGCTATATCAGCTGCATCTATAACTATATATTTAAATGGTACTTTTTAGTTCCCGTGAGTGAAATAAGTAATTCACTTGCTAAGTGTGGACTGTGTCCTTTATGTATAAAGAGTAAGTAGGTAGGTACTTAAAATACATAAGCAGCTTTTTTACAGCTTCATTGTGTGAAACTGCAAGGCTTCACAATTGCCGTGACCTACATTATTGATCGATGTGTAGTAGGTCAATCAGTATACATGCTGATTCAAAAAGGGTAAACTAACCCTTAAATCTGTGCTTGTTTAGCTCATTCGTAATCATTATTTGAAGTCTTGACAAGTCACATAATGACTACAAATACGCTAAGAAGGCGCAGGCTCAAATATAAGTATACCCGTTGTGAATCACCATGTATATTTAAAAGTGGAGAGTGCGATAATGCTATCTACATGAAGGTCACCCAAAGAGCATGTAACATCCTAAACAATTCTACTACAACCATTGCTTAGTAATAAAATACATACATACTTAGTTAATTTCAAGACATAATTACTATGTATAAGTAGCCCTACTACTGAAAATATTAATCATGGCTGAGGAGTTCTGTCCAAATAAAATAAATTTCTATCTTTAAAAAGACAAAACCATGGAGAAGGTAAAACACAGCTAAGATAAATTTAATTTCGTTTATCTAGTTTTACTTTTACGTATTAAACCAACTACATAGTTTATAGTTTAACTTAAGATATTTTGTTGTCATAGGTGTATATAATATGAATAGCTATTACAATGTTGTTTTGATACTCAACACGAACTGATATCTAATTATATTTTATCATAAAGAATGCGTGTTTTATTTTTATTGTTTTTTCTTTTTTTATCGAGCTGACCCGACCAAAGACATCTTGGACCCGACAGACATTGTCCCGTCCATATCCCGCCCTTAGAAAAAAGTACTTTCAGTTTTGCCCGAATCCAAGTTCCCATACAGCTTTTTATTTTTTCTTTCTCTGCATAGTTACCTTACCTTGATTCGGACTTACGAACATAAAAACAAATTTCCAAATCGGTCGAGCTGTTCTCAAGTGATGCGCTTACCAACCAAGTTACCTCATTTCATTTACATAGATACCTATCTCTAGTATAAAAAAAATGTTGGATAGAGAAGCGAAAGTATGCTATTTCCTATTAGGCCCGTAAGGGGCAAATTACATTATCATTTATCTATGTCATAGATCTATTTATATGATAATGAAATTTAAGTATATTGTCCTGATAATTAGGTATGTACATACCTACATACTCAAGAAATAAATTAGGTACTCAACGAAGATAACACAGTCATATTAGTAGGTATTTATTTCTTCCCCATTGAGTAGATTGCTTGTTGTCGGGTAATTGAACAGTAAAGTTGTCAATTTTGTTTTATTTTTCAAAAAATGTGTTCGTTTGATATGTAATGTACAGTGGAATATTAATCATTGTGTGTTCATAAACGTCCACAAGTAAAGGAAATATACACTTGTGAAAAATTTGGATTTTGTTTCACTGGTATTAACTGTATTAGCTGGCTAGGTCAGGGCGTGGAATTAAAAATTTCTATAGTTTTAAATTTTTCGACATTGGCATTGTGCATTTGATGCATCGATCTATTAAGAATGCTTAAAAAAAAGAAAAAAATCTCTCAAGCGACCAATGATTCTAAAAACCGCTATATATTTATATTTTAGGGTGTTGTTTTATTTGAAATTAATTTTGAAGCACACATTTAACATTTAAAAGATAAATAAATACATTAAGAATAGGCCGTAGTTGCAACAAAAAAAAATATTTCGTAAAAAAAATAAAAACCATCAAAATTTTGAATATCGCTCACTGACCTAGCGCTTTCACCTTATTGTTATATTTGCCAATGTCCCATTACTTTAAATTTTCGGTTCAGCTGAAGTTTCACTGGCAAACTATTCAAGATGGTGTAGCCATTTTTTTTGCTGGCCTGTCCTGACAATGTCATGTCATATCAACAAATTTGCGTACACTCAGTCGCAGTCGCGGCAAAATTTACGTTTGTAGTGTTGGGGATACTAAGGTTAATTTTATTCAATAAAGTCATGGCTGAAGAGGAGAATTACGACGAAGTTGATATATCAGACATAATAGACGATACGGAGCATTATCTCGCCTCGGAGCCGCAAAATACAGAGACAACTGACCCTGAAAATATAAACAAGATACAAGATTCTGAAATTTTAAACTCTGACGAGCAGGTACCTGAGGAAAAGAAGCCTGTGAATCATAACAAGGCTGAAGTTATTCGTTCAACGAGGTTGCCAATGGCGAGGATAAAGAATATAATGAAAATGGACCCTGACGTTAGTGTGGTATCTGGCGATGCTGTATTTCTAGTTACTAAGGCCACAGTAAGTGAATATTTTGTAAGTTTGATAAAAACTAACCTTAGATAAAGGGAAGTTTAGAGATTCGTGTGAAGTTTAGAGAAAAGGTAGGGGGTTGGGTATGTTTGGTGGTAGGTGCTAGTTACTAAAATAATTGTATTACTATTTGATCATATTTTTATGTGCAGCATTGTTATGTGAATTCATGTATGCTTGTTTTCTTTATTTCAGGAATTATTTTTAGAAACTATAGCAAAGGAAACACATGCCTACACAGCAACAAATAAAAGAAAAATTATAGCAAAAAAAGATTTGGATCTGGTCATCAATAAAGTGGATTGTTTGTGTTTTCTAGAAGGTGCCATGGACTTCTGATAACATAATGATTGTAAATATATTTGATATTCTATATCTAGATAAGTTTTTCTTATAAAAGAACAAACAAGCTTTGCTGAATAGTAAATGTTGCATTCACTGTCTTTTTTGTTCATAATTTGGTACAGAAAGCTGCAAATTCCCCAAAAGATGTGTTAAGATAGGCTCCCCACGTTATATTGGGACCTGATGCCATCAGGGAAATTTCCCCTGCTCAACTATTCAGGAAATATAAGGGTGACTTGGTATTATTATTAATATATATTTTTTTTTGTCAGAGTGGTCATTTTCACTTTATTGCATTGTATTGATCTTCTAAAAATAATTCAACAAAATAACACTATCCTCAATTACATTGAGATACATCTATTATTAAATTTTTGTCTATTTTTTAAAACAAAGTCATTCATCTAAATAAATGGTAGTTAGTATGTCTTTCACAGAAATGATAATGTACAACTGAAAATTCTGCATCACACGTGTTACAGCATCACTTAAATGTTGTTTTCACACAGATTTACTCTTCTAACGGGCTTGATAATTGATGTACAAGTAGCCAAATGAAAAGGTTCATCAGTTTTCAATTTAATTCATTTAACGTTATCAAGCACATATTACCATATGAAACTGAACAGAGAAAGTTATATTCTTCTGCATCATAATAATATTCCAATTTAATAAAATCAAATTTGTTTATTTATTTGCCTTTTTTAATAGTTTAACCTGCCAATTATAGTCTAATAAAAACATAGTGATAACCGAAAACCGTCTACAGGAAATCTGTCTATGGTCAAAACAAAACACATAACATTAAAGAAAATGGTAGTACTGTTTCTCACACTGGAATGTTGGCATTGCAGTTCTTAAACTCTTGCAGGCAAAAGTCGACTTTAAGGTGGTGTACATTTGCATTCTGCGACTGCACATAAAACAAGCTGACAAAGAGGGAGTTGGTCCCTTTCTAAAAGGCCTTCACACTCAGCATTTTTTTCTAGTTATACCTAATAGTGGTAAAGAAAAACGGACCTTAAAAAATGAAAATGTTGAATCCCTATTATTGCCCAAAAAAACCCTTTTCAACCTGTTAGAAGGTACCAAATCTGTGGAATTCCATGCATAACTTATTATTCTTTCATTGCCGATACATAAAATGACTTGTTTTCTATACACATTTTATTGTATTAGCCGGGGCCCCTGCGCGTGTTTTGTCGAATCATTCAATTAAACAAATAATTTCGATAAAACAGATAATTGTACCCTGCGTCTTTACCCGCGCGGGGCAAATGTTGAAATGTTTTTTGTGTAGGGTGTAGAGAAAAACATGCGCTAGAGACTGCTGTATTTTATTATTTCTATGAACATTAATTATTATGATAGACAGAGGTAAATAGATTATGTCTGTAACGTAAAAACTCTTTTGTACTATTTAAAATGTACATAATATTAATAATAAAAAAATAGAACTGCTAGAATATAAAACTAAAATCAAGAGATTAAACCAGTTGTAACCAAATATTGGTGTGAACAAAGAAATGATTCACAAAGTCACGTAAATCTGGCTGCAAACAAAAATTATGTAAAGAATAATAAAAAAATAATTAAACACATCAGGAACATTATTTCCGCTTCATTCGTAACTCAATCATACGCACTAAGTATTATTTAAGCTGTATTATTAAAACCCACCAATCGTGTAGCTTTATTTCTGCGCTACGGGAAAATGGAGCGTTATAATTGGCCGATTCACTTTTGCTCATAGGTTGACTGCCTAAAACGGGCTATTGTCTCGTAATAAGATACTTATCGATCCAGTCATAGTGAAGCAAGTAAATTAAAATATTCTTATACAAACACACCAATACCGAATGCACAGAATCACGTACATAGTGCTGACCGTGTTCAACAATCACTACATAGCTCTTCATCGGTCACCTATCATTAACACGCTCTCATTACCTATTTTTAACCGACTTCAAAAAGGAGGAGGTTCTCAATTGGGTAATTTTTTTTAAGGGCACATTGTGTGTGTGAACATTAGCTGGCGGACTGGATTGGCTTTGATTAGTATATATCTTAAGATCGATCGATCGATTGAAAGTCGTGGGTAGTATAATAGACACGTTTGGTTGGAACCATACAAACAGGAATAGAACCTATCAATTTGGTATGTCATCTCAAGGAAGTGATTACTTATATTACTTTTCCTGCTTTACTAGTCCATCGTCAACATATTATTAATTACTAAAATTGATCACACTCATTCAGCACAGATTCTTATCACTTCATAATATTTACAAAATGTACAAGATTTCCATTCTACGTCGAGATGAGTCAATTTAATTTTGCACTCTGAACTTTTACTATTTTTTTTAATCCACATCGTCCTACGTTCATACGACGAATACACTGATACCATTGCAGGCTATGATATTATTATGACGTAAATATACCTCAAGTATAAGGCCGTGTGTAGACAGCGACAAGAAAAAACAGCCATGTACACACCGGTTGTAGATGACAATGATCATCCTTATGTATTCATCGCACTCCGCACTCTACACTGAATACTTATATATATATACATACTATATACGTATATATATATACTACTAAAGCTATATACATTTACAACTTTGTTGACGAGCGGTTTCAAAACATACATTTTGTCATCGTCATTTACATATTTGATTCATGATTCGATTTTATTGAATATACGCAGTCAGTCATAATAATTAAAGTTACACAATAATCTGTATGTACAAAAGTAATCATAGCCTGCAGTGTTACCAGAGAAAATATTTATTTAAACTATATTCTTCTTATTGTTGGCAGCTCTATGGTACAGATAATTTATTCTACTTGAAATGGCAGGTTTGCCGCTATTCTCGGTTTTTTCTTTTTCATCGGCCGCGATGCCTGGTTCTGTTGGGTCGTCTGTGAAACAATTTTGGATCGTATTAGGTATGACGTATTGTTATATGAAAGTAATCAAGCAAAAATGGAATCAAATATGTCCTAAAATAAAAGTAGCCTAAGTTACTCCTTGTTACATCAGCTATCTGCCAGTGAAAGTCCCGTCAAAATCGGTCCAGCCATTTCAGAGATTAGCCGGAACAGACAGACAAAAATTGTAAAAAAAAATGTTTTGGTATATGTACCGTGTATACACACAAACAGACACTTCAATTTTATTTATTTGTATATATGTATATAAACAACACATTCCCGATCAATATTCGTGTACTCTGCTCACCGATGTGATTGTTGGCTGTGGCTTCGGCAGTACAGTCTTAGGCGCCGCCAGCTCGCCCGTGTCTCTTCTGAGCGTCGCACCACCGGGTTGGCTGACTCGCCTGTCGGCACACAAGGCATTAAAATAATTTCTTACTTTATAATACTATAGAGCAGCCTTTCCCAAAGTGGGCGATCGCGCCCCCTTGTGGGGCTGCAGGCCTAAAGGGGGGCAGTCAGAGACCCAGAAAAAAAATGGGGGCGTTGTGTAGAGGCTTACAATAATAAATTTAATTTGAAGTTATAGTGGTTTTTAAGTAGGTGAAAAAATGGGGGCGCTAAAAAATAATTCATTCTCAAAGTGGGCAGTAGACAAAATATGTTTGGGAGCCCCTGCTATAGAGTATTTAATACTTTTACAATAAGCATTTTGTGCAAACGAATATTAATAGAACTAGGACATATAACATGCCGGTTCTACCCGGAATTTAAGTGCGTGCGCACTAAATAACATTTTAGTTTGAGCAGTATAACTACAAAGCCATAGTAAGCCGTTGCGCTCGAGCTAAGTATTGCCACGCCATAATGATCTTAAGGTGGGTAGGTATTTTCTATAGCAATAATAATATATTAGGTACCGTTGGCTAGTTTGTACTTGGAGTGGAACAAACGGATTGTTTGGCATGTCCGCGTTGTTTTGACCTTGGTTCGGAACCTGTTGGGTTGGGTTCGTGGGTTTAACATTCTGAAACATACATAATAAATTCACATATTTAATTACAATTCTGAGGGGCTTTGACAGCATCAAATAACCATAGTGTTCTCGAATCTTTTTATACGCTTAGTGTTATCATATCATACCATAGAAAATAATAAAACTTCGTAATAACATGCCATCGCCATACCATTGTATTAGCAAACATTAGGCCCGGTTTCCACTAAAGCGGAGAGAAGATGTGTGGAATAGACCAAACAGATTGTAAAAATCCTCCGCTCGTTACTTCTGATTGGTCTATTCTGGACTTCTTTCTCTCCGATTTGGTGTAAACCGGGCCTAATGCTATAAGCCAGCCAGCGGCCGTCGTTCAGCTGATGGATGGCTATAAATGTTTACCTGTGTCTTGTTCTGAACCCAACTGGGTTCCAATGACACATTGCCACTAACAGTCGGCAAGTGCTTCGGGAAGTTCTGAGCTGGTTCGTATCTGTTCGGCTGGTTGTATTGGTGGCGTATGTTCGGCTCCTGGTTGCGGTGGCCGTAGCTGTGGTTTCGCTGGAAGTGGGGGTTCTGGAATTGAGGGAACGGGATCTGGCTGGGACCGGGGCCTTGGAATGGCTGCCCGAAGGTCGGGTACGGGGGGATGGGTTGTTGGTTCTGTAAGACAGATATTTTTTTATATAAAACTTTGACGATTTGATTAGCCCAGTGGGTAGTGACCCTGCTTTCTGTGGTGAGGGAGGGTGGTGTGATGGGCACGAATATTTGTACCCCAGTCATGGATGCTTCATATCTATACAGAGTGTAGGTGGCTTCGCAACGAAAACTGATACCATGGATTCAACACATGATTCTGTTCTGAACCCCACAAAGCTGAAATTTTCCGGTCGATCTTTTCAAGAATTCCACACATTTTTTTCAGTCTTTTAAAATTCATTTTATCATGAAATCATAATAAAAGTATCTCAACGTGATTATAAATAAAAAAAACATAATTACTAATTTAGACCTAAAACTGCAATGTAAATTAAAACTTGATACGCTCGAACGCGGTCGTCACTAGCACGAGTCCGGCATCGCGCGGGGCGTTGTTGTGATCGCGTTGT
The DNA here is from genome assembly GCA_905404115.1 of Pheosia gnoma. Lineage (NCBI taxonomy): Eukaryota > Metazoa > Arthropoda > Insecta > Lepidoptera > Notodontidae > Pheosia > Pheosia gnoma. The sequence continues at coordinate 8,558,913 of FR989899.1, read as the reverse complement.
TTGCGATACATTGCGCGCTCAAAAATTACAATATTTGTAACCCATGACTTTCGACATAAACGATTTCTATAATTCAATTTTAGGCATTAAGTGTGACCTTCGCCCAAAGTTTTCGATATCATCCCCCTCATACCATAAGTATAAGTATTAAATATGGGGATCGCCCCCAATCTATTGTACGGTACTCATCATACAAGCGTTATTTAGTATTGGGCCGTACATTTGGTGTGTTCGTCGGGCGATATCATTATTATTTGTTTTAATTGTAAGAAAGATGGGTTTTTATTATGTGGCTACTACGTATTAACGTATTCGTGTTGCTTATATGATGACATTCAATTAACAAATACGCTCGCTCAGAAAAAAAAAACATGTAAGTAATGAAAAAAAAAAACGAGTCTAGACATGATGATGACCATGTATCGAAACCAAACTTATGACCGCGCATCTATAATCTACATGTACTTTCGTAACTCTTTCGTTAATCCTATGAATGTGTATTATTTCTATGATAACATATTGTGGTACTGAGTATGTTTGCGCGTGATCATCGTCTGCACTCCACACACTCAAGTACCTGATAGTGTTGTCATTTAAAAAAACATCGAATTATATAGCGACCGACCCGTCGGAACACTCGCAATGCCTGGAAATATCATTTTACACATTAAATTAGCAGTGATAGTCAAGTTGGTAGAACGCTTGCCTCGGTAACGAGGATTGCAGGTTCAAACGCCGGCTCGCACCTCTGGCATTTTATGTGCGAATCTCATTTTCAACCACGATTATCACTTGCTAAACGGTGAAGGAAACCACCGCGAGGACAACTGCATGTCTGAGAGAACCCCTCGAAAGACGTGTGAAGTCCGCCAACCCGCACTGGGCCAGCGTGGTGGACTATGGCCTAATCCCCCTCGCACTGAGGGTAGGCCCGTGCCCAGCAGTGGGACATTAAAAAGGGCTGGAATTATATATATATATATATATCCCATCCAAAAACCCACAAGATACACCGAGCAATACAACGCAGGAGGCGACCGGCAGGCAGGCAATTATTCAGCGGCCGGTACCACATGTACGCTTAGTGCTATTTACCTTGTAAGCGTTATTCGACCACTCAGCTGGGTACGCCTGCTGCGGCGCTCGGGCGGTGTTGTTGATTGGCGCAGATTCTTTACGCCAATTCTGTTGCTGCATTCTAAAATAGTTAACGCTTATTTAAATATCCAGCAAACAAATAAATAACCTCCATTAGAAACTGTGAAATATCGTTTGCAAACTGTCAATTTTAATGGTACTGGTATTGAATTTTGCAAGCATATATATTCCCTAGTTTTTAACATAAATGCGGGCTTATCAGACCCGGGCTATACAAAACGAATTGATCGACGAAAATGAAGCATATAGCATATTTGATATAGTAGACATTGGAATAAAACTTATTTCACAGATTTTAACGCGTTTATTTTATGTTTTTACGTTCCCGACGACGTTTCGGCTGTTTTACAGCAACCACGGTCACGGGAGGAAAATAAACGCGATAAAATCTGCAAAACAATTATTATGTCAATGTGTAGTATTCGCGTAAATATAAGAAATCAATGTGATATAGTATATTTAAATATGGTAATAACGGACAAGCAACAGATAAAATATTAAGAACAAATCTGATAGGCAACGATAATCTGATTGTATGTATTCTACATGCGTAGAGCCGCTATTATTGCTTATTTTATGTGATGCGACTATTTTTGTCGATTACCTTTGACGCAATTTGACGAGCGACAATGATAGACAAAAATTGACTTTAGCAAGCACCTTGAGTTAGCCAACACTATGTCAAGAAAAGTATCAAGCTATCGATGTAAAGTAAAAAATTGTAAAAAATATAGTACTCCCGCAGGTCGATTCAGAACTTTTCGATAAGAAAGTACCCAAATCGATTGATTAGAAAAACTAGTCGTATTTATCGTTAAAAAAAATTAATAACATAATCGATTGTTCGATACGACTACGAAACCGAATGATTCGATTCGACCACTCGTTAGGTTTACAGGGTACATTCATAGATTAAATATAATGCAGTCCTATCTTATTTGATCCACGGTACATTTTATAAAACAAGTTGCAATTAAATCGATACAGGACTAGTCGTAAGGTGCTGAATCGTGTGGCAGGTCTGGCTTACCCAGTGAACAACTTCCAAAACGGGTGTATTAGTGGAGTGCTTGTGTAATAAAATTATTTACATTAATAAGGTTAAAATTCTGAACACTTGCCGACAACGTGTCGGTAATAATATATATGTTCAGTAATATATATACCTATATAAATATAAATTTATATATAAATTATATACTTATATAATTATCATATATCGCAGCCTCAGAACGATATCTCAACTCAAAATTAGGCTTCAAAATTATGGTTTTAATGTTGTATCCAGTGAATATTAAAACAAAGGCGTTTTTATGATATAAAAAGCTTATTATATTTCCGTCTCTTTTACACCGGTACTTTTCGTCCTCCCCGTTCAGTTAGAAAGATCTTTGATTGCGATTTCCCAAAAAAAAAAATATTTTTGAGTTGAGATATAGTTATCCCCCCCCGTTACCCCTATCGTTCTGAGGGTGCCGTATATATAATTTGTTAAAAAGAAAAAAACTTAGCCTGTCTACTTACCTTTGTGGGGGTGGTATTTGAGCGTTAGCCTCCCCTTTTAGCCGCCAATTGTGAGCTTGATCCGGTGAATTCTAAACAGAAGTTAAGAGTGAAAGAGAAGCAGTTATGAGATAGTCAGACGAAGCAATAATACAGCCGGAGTTGCGCAAACACCATACCGTATACGCAATTATAAACACTCATGGAAGTTTGGATCGTATTGCCTATTGCCAAGTGTTAAAGTTGCGTATCTTGTCGACGACTGTTAAACGTACAGTATTAGGGGCATATTTCATTATCCTAATACATGGCTTGATTCAGAAAAGGTACACTACGATTGGAACTTGCGCTTCTTAGTGCATTAGTAATCTGTCAAAATTACGATATGTCAAATTGAATAAAAAAAATACGCCTGTCAAAATGACAATTGTAATCTTCTTCTTTTTTTACGAAATGAGATGCGATGAACTAAAATGGATATATAAATGGCCTCACCCGCAACGGGTATTTTGCCAATGTCAAGGTAATTAATACCAATAAAACATTCAATAAATAAATACACATTATAAATAAAATAATGGATGTGACATGATGATATGAAAATATGTAATATTTTGTGAGTAAAATTTCGTACCAAAAGCTGACATCGAAATTGTGACGTCACTAATCCGCTAAAGATGCGCAGGATCAAATGGTAGCGGTGAAGATCATAAATATGTTAATCAATAATGTAACTATACATTGAAATAAAACCAATTTGTGCATGTATATTATGTTTTTACGTTCCCGACGTTTCGGCTGCTTTACATCAACCATGGTCACGGGAAAGCATAATATACACGCGGTAAAATTCGTTTTATTTCAATGTGAAGTATTCGCGTATATAAAAGAAATTAATAATGTAACTATAGTTAACATAGATTCATAATAATATTATTTGTTCTACCTTATTCTTCTTTGAGTCCGAATCGCTGCCGCTTATATTCAATAAACTTTTAAGTAGATGTGTACCGTTGTCCTGTTTAAACAGAATATTATTGAATAGTCCCTTATCATAAAGCTTATAGGAAAATTGGTATCCGCTCGACTAAATGGCGATTTAGAATCTATACTAATATTATAAAACGAAATGGCGATTCAGAAGCTATACTAATATTATAAAACGAAATGGCGATTCAGAATCTATACTAATATTATAAAACGAAATGGCGATTCAGAAGCTATACTAATATTATAAAACGAAATGGCGATTCAGAAGCTATACTAATATTATAAAACGAAATGGCGATTCAGAATCTACACTAATATTATAAAACGAAATGGCGATTCAGAACATACCTGCGGTGAAGCGTGGTTCGCTACGGCATTACTAGTGTTGCGCATTTCCGGCGACTTACAATCGCCCGGTGGGCTAGAAAGAATATTCCATTGTGACTTCCGCACAAAGAATAAAACAAAAAAATACAATCGAATTGAGAACCTCCTCCTTTTTTTTGAAGTCGGTAAACAGAACCGAAGTTTATTCGCAGTATTGATAGAATCGAGAAGAAAATCGATTGCTTGTAACGTTTGAGCAACTTAGGCTGCGTATAGACGCTACAGAATTCCTTACTACTTGTATAAAGCCTTTTTATTATAAAAAAACAGTGGCTAAACACAGGCGTAATAAAAGTTTTTATAGATAGAACATATAAAATAGTTCAAACTTTTATCACTGTTTCATTTCCACGCGATCGAAGTGAAAAGCAGAGTGTATAACTCGTTTATAAAATAGGCGACTTTATGCACTTGTTAAATCGCATTTTTTTATCACTCATAATATTTATTGAATTAAAATTTACAATTACAGTTAAACGAAATACGAAAATAAAAATAACTTAAAAATAGTATGACAACAAACTATGTATCAAAAAGATCTTGTCCGCGTGGAATGATGGCAAGAATGCTGGCTGCATTGCCTCGCTGTATAATGAAACTAATTGTTTGAGCAAGGAAAGAGCCCTTCATATTTGTTTATTTTTTGCCTTCAAGAAAATCTTTCTCAAATTTTATAAATCATTGTTTTTATCATCCTGCAAGTGTATCCAGTAGTGGAGTGACACAGGCTGTATAAAGAAGAAGATATCATTAGGGAGCGTTCAAGTATTACGTAACGAATTTGGGGGGAGGGGGGGTCTTCTGAAACTTTACGATGCGTTACAGGGGCTGGAGGGGGGTTTGAACTACGCGTTACGTAACATTGTTTTAACCCTTCAGAACGGTTGCGTAGAGATTTTACGTTTTACCAGGGGGGAGGGGGGGGGGGGGTAAAGAAAACGTTACGGCGCGTTACATGGGGGGAGCGGGGGGGGTCAAAATACTCCAAAAATTGCGTTTTACTGGTAAAAATTTTTACTGGTGGTAGGCTTCGGCCGTGGCTAGTCACCACCCACTGAACAAAGCCATGTCGCCAAGCGGCCTAGCCGTGTTCCGGCATGATGTTCGGTGCTGCCATTCATGGATGGCGGGTCAGATCAGCTGCGCTGCATGTGCCTAGTGAATGTAGCGTCTCTTATCTACTGCCGCCTTCCTACCTAGGCAAGTATGCTCCATCGTAGATCTCATCGTCACTTACCATCAGGTGAGATCGAGATCAAATACTTGCCTATAATGTAATAAAAAAAAAAAAAAAAAAAAAGTTACGTAATACTTGAACGCTCCCTTACCTGTAGCTGGCGAACGCGGAGTGATGTCCGTCCTCCCTGCGCAGTATGTTGGGCGTGTGCGGCAGCAGGAAGCTGTCCGGCGGCGGCGCAGTGCTGGCCGCGTTGCGCAGCTTGCGCCCGTACGATATGTTCAACATGTTGGTGGGCAGCATCCTACCACAGTGACGACACATTTTATGTATCTATATAAAATAATAAAATCACCAGACGAACACACCAACTGCACGGTCCCACACTAAGCAATGCTTATATTACGGATACCATACATTCACCATGTGGAGGAGGATTCACCATGTGGTTTTAGTGGGTATACCGGCCGCCGCCGGGGAGTCCTACATACCCCTCTCGTCCCCCCGGGGCATGAGGGGATGCGTAACGCATTTCCACATGTAAAAAAAAAAAAAAAGGGTGATCCCGGTAAATTAATATTTATTTACAACCAAGATGGTAGAATTTTCGCCTCGGAATCAAGGGTCGCGGTTTTTGCAACACGTGCGAATCTCATTTTTTGACCATGATTATCGCTTACTAAACTGTGAAAGAAAACATCATGAGAAAATCTGAAGCATGTCTGTGAGCACCCCTCGAAAGACGTGTGTAGTCCGCCAAGCAGCACTGGGCCAGGGTGGATGACTATGGCCTAATCACTCTCGCATTGCGGTCGTGCCCATCAGTGGGACCTTAAAAATGAGCTAATATTATTATTATAAACTAGCTGTTACCCGCGACTTCGTCCGCGTGGTGTTTAACAAAAAGCGGTCGAAGTCGCGGGTAACAGCTAGTCTAAAATAAAAGTAGCCTAAGGTACTCCTTGTTACATCAGCTATCTGACAGTGAAAGTCCCGTCAAAATCGGTCCAGCCATTTCAGAGATTAGCCGGAACAAACAGACAGACAGACAGACAAAAATTAAAAAAAAAAATGTTTTGGTATAGTTACCGTGTATACATCCAAATGCACTTAGTATAAAGCGGTTATTTTAATATTACAAACAGACACTCCAATTTTATTTATCTGTATTTATAGATGTATTGATTGTGCGTGAACCACTGACCTGTAAAAGCGTGGTTCATCGAAGAGTTCCTCGGTGACGGCCCCGGGGAAGGGCTGGTCGAACATGACCTGGTAGGTGGGCTCCGCGTTCAGCTTGTCCGACAGCCGGACGGTGTTGGAGTTGGCGGGCCGGTACACCGCCGTCACCGTGCCTTGCGACCCGACTGGGACCGTGATGTTGTTGGCCACGCAGACCACGCGGTCGTACAGCTTGTAGTCCGCTTTGGGGTCCGGCTGGATGTTGCCCGAGTGGAGTTCAGACTGTCGGTGAAAAAAAAAGACTATTATTGCTACTTCTGTAACACGTAATATTATATTTGTACCTTAATGAGTGTATCCAGCTCCACGATACAGACAATGTCTAGTTTGGAGCTCCCCAATACTTTGATGTTACTGGGTAATAAACTATTCTTATTCTTAACTAGTTATATAAGATTATCGTATGATTCCTGAGATTCGCATTCATTCGCGTGGCGAAGCGAATGTTGCTACAGCAAAAACGCAATTAATAATTTTACTAAAAGGAAAATATATCTGCTTTATAATCGGATATGCGTGCACACACAATAATTAATCTTGTATTATAGCCGAGTTTAGGATGAATAATAATATAAACCCTTACCCCCCCAATTTATAGACGTTTTATAACTTTATCAAACGTCATATAGTACTGCGCAAGGCAAAACTCTTGTGCGCAGTTCTATGTGACGGGGATTTGGGGGTAAATGTATCAAATAAATCAATTTCAATAGTGTTTATTATTAAGCTTATCAGGGCGATACGATTGGCAAGCGACATTCAAATCCACAAATATCTGTGTGTGTGTGACGTATATTTGCATTCACGATGTCTAAAAATCGACATTAATTAAATCACTAATCTCAGCACAAATCTACAAGTCAGTTGGACACAATTGAGCAGGGCCCCATGTCTGCTAACACAATCGATTCATAATAGAACAGCAACGGCATAGTAACTGTCACTTTTGACGGATATCCCATACAATATCTGTCAAAAGTGACAGTTACTATGCCTTTGCTGTTCGATTATGAATCGATTGTGGTAGCAGACTTGGGGCCCCGGTGTATTGACCTTGTAGAGCAGGTCCCAGCGCACTTGCAGCGTGACGGTGTTGTCGGTGGCGCTCAGCTCGCTCAGCTCGCTCAGCTCGCTCAGCTGGCGGTCGAGCGAGCGAGCGAGCGCCTTCATCTCCTCCGGCTCCAGCGCCTCCGAGCCGCACTCGCGCCGCGCCGCGCCGCTGTGCGGCTGGCTCTTCACCCACTGAGCTACCTCTTGATGCTTATTTTGACTAAAATAACAATTAAGAAGGAATATTTTACAATGTTCTGAAAAACCCTAGTCACAGCTTAATTGACAGATAGCCCACACAAATTCTTACAAATAATTTGCGGATAGGGTTTATTATCATATTGTAAAACTGGCCCTTTGGTGGTCTGGATGGATTCGGCATTTTTTTATGTACGTAATAGTCCGGAGTCAGGTTTTTAGGAGAATATAAATTGAAAAAGATTTTCGGAGTATTGGAAAATAAATTTGGGCAGGACAACCGGTCAGCTAGTTGTATAATATAAAAATAAACCAATTTGTCAAGCTTCAAAATATTTTCACTGAAGACCTTTTATGGCTTTAAATAGTCTGTTTGGGATTTATAAGAAACACTTATTTGATTATATATTTTATATTTGAAGTAATTAAAGTAAATCACATAATCAAGTCACACGTACATATTTGAACAGGAGTAGCCAGAGAGCAACCACAGACCAACAATACTTTTAAATGTTCACAGAACAATACTTATTTTTAATTTCTGGTTCTTTAGTATGATTACTAAACATAGTCAACATTTAATAACGCCTTGTTTTTCCATAAAGGACACATTAAAGGTTATTTTCGCTTGGCAGTAGCTCTTAAATTATTAGCGACGGAAACATTTCTCACCCAATCTCATTAGGGAACAGATCGCTCTCGAAGAACACATCTCTTCCCAGCGAGTGCGCTAAGCTGTCGAATAGCTCGGGATACTGGCGAGCGTACGCCTTCACCAGGTCGACACACCGCTCCGAGTACAGCCACGAGTTCGTGACTGTGCACCGGCGGGTGTAGCCCGACACTTCTTGATTCTGGATGGAGGGAGCGCGCAATGAATACCATACACATAGTAAGACACACTTTTGTACTACGCGTCTGGATGAAGAATGGGTTTGAGTATATCAAGCAAGCCTGTGCAGTCACCATACTTCGTATTATAAATAAATAATGAAAGGGGATATTATTTTTGAAAAATTTGTCTGTTTGTGTGTCATGAAAAATGCTAGATAGGTTTTGATGAAACTTGGCGTAGTTATAGCTTATACCGGGGTCAACATTTAGTATACATTTTATGGCAGATGGAAAATAAATAACGGCTATATCAAAATACGCGTTATCCATGAGTTAAATTTCTGATGAATTAATTAGCGTTTTTGATCATCTTTATAACCTACCGATGGACCCTTCAAATTATTTCACACTTTTTTAATCTTTAAAAAAAAATCTATTAAATTTGAAACAATACTCGGCTCAGCACTATTATTGTTTACACCACATTTCTATACATCTAAAACAATTAATAAAATCGGAGTGTCTGTTTGTAATATTAAAATAACCGCATTTTACTAATTGCATTTGGATGTATACATGGTACATATACCAAAACAACATTTTTTTTTAATTTTTTGTCTGTCTATCTGTCTGTTTGTTTGTTCCGGCTAATCTCTGAAATCTTCTAAGTCGTGACGCTCTTTTCAGAGCGGTCGTGGTCGTCATGTTTTGGTTTTGGGACTGGTGTTGCTTGCCTCACGAAGTCTCGCCATCTCTCCCTATTGGATGCCATCCTGGTGTATTTATGCAGGGGGCCACCAATGGCAGACTTAATCTGGTCGGTCCATCGCATGGGCGACCTTCCACGTGGTCTGGTGCCTTCCACTCTGCCTTGTATAACTAACCGCTCTATGGAGTCATTTTCTCGCCTTGAGACGTGTCCAAAGAAATTAAGGATGCGAGTCTGTACAAGCGTGGATAAACGCTGTCTGATGCCGAGTTCTTGGAGCACAGATATATTGGTGCGAAACTCAGTCCAGGATATTCCAAGTAACCTTCTCCAGCACAATCTCTGAAATGGCTGGACCGATTTTGACGGGACTTTCACTGGCAGATAGTTGATGTAACAAGGAGTAACTTAGGCTGCTTCTATTTTAGACTAGCTGTTACCCGCGACTTCATCCGCTTTTTGTTAAATACCACGCGGACGAAGTCGCGGGTAACAGCTAGTATTATAATAATTACATACCTTTTTGTTGAACTTCAAATTGAGTCCAATGTTCGTTTTGCTCATGGTCTCAGTGGGCATGTCGTGGCGCTCGCCGGGGATGACCAGCACGGTGCCCGTGATGCGGGACAGCATCTGCGCTGATATGCCTATAAACAAGCACTCATATCAATCTTTGCCGTGTATCAATTTCTTCCCAGAACATGATTACCATAGCAGTGATAGCCAAGTTGGTAGAATGCTTGGCTCGGTAACGAGAATCGCAGGTTCAAACCCCGGCTCGCACCTCTGGGATTTCTGGATTTCATGTGCGAACTTCATTTTCAACCACGATTATCACTGAGGAAACCTGCATGTCTTAGAGAACCCCTCGGAAGATGTGTGAAGTCCGCCAACCCACACTGGGCCAGCGTGGTGGACTATGGCCTAATCCCCCACGCATTGAGGGGAGGCCCGTGCCCAACAGTGTGACATTAAAAAAAGGAGTGAATGAAATAATATACTGTAATTTTATACTTAGTTAGTACTTTTTGTTTTTTCGACCTGCTGCTAAAGTCTGATTAGCCGTTCCTACATTGTTCTCACATACCTATGACAATGTACTACTCAAAAATGTAAAAGATCATTTAAAAAAAAAGAGCAACCATGGAGTTTCTCGCCCGTTCTTCTCCATAGGAACGGCACTCCGAACGGGTGGTAAAGCAGTAGCAAAATATTTTTGTAACTTTTGACGATTCATAAGTACTGTACATAATGGTGTACGTGAATAAAAAAATATTGTGATGGTGATGTGTTACCGCAGGCGGCGGCGGCGTGGTTGGCGCTGCGGTAGGTGCTGGGCGCGGCGGCGGCGGCGGCGGCGGGCTGCGCGCGCTCGCGCACGCGCACGCGCACGCGCCCGCTGCGGATCGACTCCGTGTCCACCACCTGCGCACACCCATGCTAGCACAGTGCGGAGAGCCGGACTCGGACTCCGCACACTGGATGACACATCCCAACTATCCTTATCAGAAGGACTAGGAAATTAAGAAAACTTTATTTTTAATTTATACAAAAAGTAAAATTTGCATCAACTGGTTTTTTTTTGTATACATTATAGGCAAGTATTTGATCTAGATCTCACCTGATGGTAAGTGACGATGAGATCTACGATGGAGCATACTTGCCTAGGTAGGAAGGCGGCAGTAGATCGAGACGCTACACTCACTAGGCACATGCAGCGCAACTGATCTGACCCGCCATCCATGAATGGCAACACCGAACATCATGCCGGAACACGGCTAGGTCGCCTGGCGAAATGGCTTTGTTCAGTGGGTGGTGACTAGCCACGGCCGAAGCCTACCGCCAGTAGAGTTGTCACCTGGTTGACACCACCCAGGGTCACGTGTAAGGTATCTCGAGGGTACTTAATTCTCCTACGGACGAAGGTGATTCGGCCCCATGATGGTATCCTAGTTACGATGTATAATCATTCAAGTCATTCATCAATCAAGCAGTCAATCATTCATGTCGTCAAGTCCTCTCCGTCTAATGATATGAACCCCAACTCAATGGGTGTATCTTCCACACATCACGGCTACTACGGCCTCTGCAACTGACAGCTACCTGTTTCCTGCGATGCGTGTAATATCATCGCACCACCTTGTGGGGGCCGTCCTACACTAAGTCTTCTAGCTCGTGGTCACCATTATAGAACCTTTCTGCCCCGACGGCTATCAGTTCTAAGACCTATATACTCGTCTACTGTCACTTCAACTTTGATTTTTTTTGTAGCTATGTTGGTAACTCCAGTTCGTTTTACAAACTAGAGTCCTCATTTTTGATTCTATTGCGAAGCGAAACCCCAACCGACCGATCTTGAGCTCTCTTGTGAGGCTCATAGTAACCGACCACATCTCAATGGGGCATGCCTTCACTGCAGTTGTACCGTTTTTTATTATTATGTAAATGTTGTGACTCACGGTGGCTCGGCTGGCGTAGTGCGGGCCGGGCGTGAGCAGGAACACGCGGTCGCCGGGCGGGAAGGCGGCGCGCGCGCAGCTGCTCCGCCCCGCGCCGCCCACGCCCCCCGCCCCGCCCACGCCCCCCGCCCCGCCCACGACCCCCGCCGCGCGCGCCTCGCGCACCACCGCCTGCGCCGCGTACCCGCACGCCACGCTGCACCACACCGGCTCCTCCACCATTTGCACCTTCTCGTGCATCAGGTACTTGTAGCCTGTGCGGCACAATGTTACATACTAAAGGGCTGCTTGAACTAGTAAATTTTGTTTTATTAAAAAAAAACTCGATAAATAATAATTGCTTCGTCCGCGTAGAAAAGTAGAACATTCTAATAATCCACAGAATAACATTTTCCATACAAACTTTGACACCCCTTTTTAGCGACTTAAGGAATCTAATTTCAAAAAAGTCCTTTCTTAGCAAATACCCTCGGTATTTGCTAAGTCCAGAGGAAACCGCGTGCCAAATTTCAAGTCCCTAGGTCTCATGGTTTCAGAAGTTTCGTGATGAGCGAGTCAGTCGACGGATTTATTTACATATACATATAATAAAAATATATATAAGAATAGATTGGTGGAATATTAGCCATTGTGTGTTCATAAATGTGCACAAGTGAAAAAACTTAAAATGAAATGGTATAACTCAAGGAACTGAACTTTTCAAGTTCACCCAAAATGTCCGGTAAATTATCAGTAAAATATCCATAACTCTACTGATGGAGTAGGGGATTCATTTCAACATCACCATTATCAGGGCTACATATAATTTTATAACAAGCAACAAAAATTCTCGACACTGGCAAGTAGCTCTATTTTGTAGCCGATTGGCAACCTAAAAAAGAAAAAGAAAGTGGATACTTAAAGTATGGTCATGCCAAAGAAGACTCACAGCCATACCTCACGATCGCGAACTAGCTCACAATCTCTCAAAATGTACGCAAATATACACGAACGGATATATCAATAGATAGATCACTGCGGTACCTCGAGAGCTATATTATGGCCGTCTCCGTCTGAAATTATAAGTCGTTTTATTTTTGTAAATATCAACCACCTTTCGCCTTACCTTTCAAATTGACAGCATGAATTATAATCTTCACTTCACCTAACTCAATGCCGAGACGATTCATATTGCTAGAAAACAAAAAAATATTTATTAAAAAATAAGCATTACTAATCGTACATCTATGACACAACTTGAAACGCACTTACTGTTCGACAATAGTGGACTTTTCGGCTATCCATTGCTTGTGGAGATTGCCGAAGTTGGCTTCGGTGGTATAACTTGGTACTCCATTCACGTTGTTGTTCTCTTTGTCCACATGATGGAGTCGCATCTTCTCATTGGACACCGATATTACCCTGTAACAAATATTAATATTGGGAATAGGGTAAAGTAATATGCTAAGATAGACAAAAAAAAACGATCGCCAGACAACCAGGGCCCCAATTCTGCTAACACAATCGATTCATAATCGAACAGCAACCGCATAGTAACTGTCACTTTTGACAGATATCCCATACAATATCTGTCAAAAGTGACAGTTGCTATGTTAGTTGCTGTTGAATAGCAATCGCGGTTTTTGGAACATATCTATATTTTTCTGTGTATTTCAGTAAAAAAAACACTTTACAGAATACATTTTTATAAACAGTTATAAAATATGTCATATAATTATAATATAAAGTGATTTTTGTCATTTGACAAGTTGTCACAGGTCAAATGTCTATCAGGAGCCCCACATAACCGTCCTTGCTCCCCGGGCTTGGGCGGTATGCGTAAATGCATTTCCCAGCGGAAACAAAAAAAAAAAAGGTCAAATGTCTATCATTAGTTCCGTGGATACACACAAACAGCTATCACTACAATCAGCGAAAAATCAAATAGGCACAAAACGACGATGTCCATCGCCAGTCCAGCAGTAGTTACAGGTCAGTGAAGCCTAACTATTGTACTTACTTGGCGCTGGTCAGATGCGGCCAGCCCACCCATATGACCTTGCCGAGCAGGTCTTGCGCCACCTTCTCGAGCGACTCCTCGGCTTCTTCCCTCACCAGCTCCACTATCATGTTCTCGTTGCGCGACGGCTGGTCGAACACCTTCACTTTGCATTTCTTTATACTCGTCTGTGAGATAAATAAGGCGAACATCAATAACCCCCAATACGACCGAACGGGCTGTATCATGAAGCTATTACGAAGTACTATCCCACTAATATTATAAATATGAAAGTTTTGATGGATGGATGGATGTTTGTTACTCAATTACGCCAGAACGGCTGAACGCACCTGGATGAAATTTGGCACAGAGATAGATTATAGTCTGGAATAGCACATAGGCTACTTTTTATCCCGGTAAAATGTATGGTTCCCGTGGGATAGGTTTGTTTTAATTTTTCAAAGCAAAGAATCGACATAATTTACAGAAAAGGACATATTTTTTAATCGCGGGTAACACTGCGGGGCGTAGCTAGTGTTTCAAATAAGAACTTGTGTTAATTAATTAATACCTCGTCAACCCACGAAAACTGATTTTGTGACGGTCACTTTGGGAATCCCTGGTCTACCATGTAAAACCAAGATTCAATAACTCACCTTATATTTCAAATGCCTCATGGTAGGGAACCCGGGGAACAGCATGTCCCGCTGCGCATTCGGCAGCATGCCCTTCTTCAGCTGATCTGGCGGCACCTCCAACTCCTGGCGCCACACCGCCTGCTCCACGGCGTGGCACTCCGATATCGGGGGGAAGTGGTCGGGCGCGAGAGCTACACCTGTTGACATTATAATGCTGCATCCACATTGTTGGCTCACATCCAGGATTGTAATATATAATGTTAGGGCACATATTCATATTAGGACTGTTATTTCTTATATACAAACATAATTAAATATATATATATATACCTATGCTTAAGCATACCTTGACTTTGCGCAGTCCAGTTGTAGACCAACATGGGGCCATGAGAGTTGCGTTTTTTCTCTTCCTCTGTTAGTCTCTGGTAGCACGGCTCCATGGCTGATAATAAATTGACCTACAAGAGAATGTAACGTATATTTTTTGCGGTCGCCTTACGCCATTGACAAAGTCGTTTTATTTGCAAATTTGTTCGAATTATTTCATCGTCCTCGCATATAGTCTATGAACTTGGGTGACGTGCTTGAATCTCGATTATCGCTAGTCCTCGATCAAATACATACACATCCGTGCATCGATTAGCACAGTTGGTAGTTACCCTCTCTGCGCCGAGGGTCCCAGGTTCGAATTTTAGTTTTAAACATTGTGTAATAAGCACGATTTTTTGTACCTGAATTACGGTCGTTAAAATCTATACATAGGATTATAAACTGAGATCATCGCCTCCAGTTCATTGTACGGCACCCATTATAGATGCGTTGCTTAGTTTTGGACAGTACAGCGACTCAAATATGACCTTTCACGTAGCGTTATGGTAAAGTAAGCGTATACCATCTCGCTCACACCACAGACCTCAAATATGTGAATAACAGTGACAGCATGCTTCTTGACGGCGTGACGATTACATTAGAAGTTCCTGCTTATCCTACAGTTATAAAAATAATAGCCCTTTTTAATACCCCTGTTGGGCTCGGGCCTCCCATCAATACGAGGGAGATTACGGCATAGTCCACCATGCTGGCCCAGTGCGGATTGTCGGACACACGTCTTCCGAAGGATTCTCTCAGAAATGCATGTTTCCTCGCGTGTTTTCTTTCACCGTTTACGTGAAGTGATAATCACCGTTAAAAATGAGATACGCACATGAAATCCAAAAATTCCAAACGTGCGATACGGGGATTAAACCTGCTACCCTAGTTGCCAAGCGAGCGTTCTACCACTTGGCTATATCACTGCGTATTACCCTACAATTAGTATGTTCGTATTATTAAAAGGTACCACCTCATATAGTTTGGTTCTGCTCACCTCATCAATGAACGGTATGAGTACAACGGCCTCCCAGTCGTTCCTCTTGCCGTTGAGGTCGGTCTCGAAGTGCACCGGGTAGTAGTGCACGATGGGCGAGTCCTCGTCCGTCATCAGGTCGTGGAAGGGCGCCGGCAGGAGGTTCTTACTCGCCGCCGGTAACACCGCCAGCAGCTGCCAGAATTCACAAATAACATAACTGAATAAACTTAGAACGTTATTTAAGAAACCTTTGATGTGATCACTCTAAATAAAGGCGGGTCTTCTGCGCATGTATTCCATATAAATTATGAAATAAAATGTTTTTTTGTGTATGTGTTTTTGATTAATGTTTCGAGAACCGTTCAGCAGGAGACCTGATTTACGCTACGGTCACATCTGTGACTGAGTGTAGTCATTAGTGCCTTAATAGTTACTAAACAGACGTGGCCACTAGTTTAACACATTAATTTACTAATGAAGGTAGATATTAAGCTATAAGAACAAAACTACATTAATGTAGCTAAGCGTTTAACGTAGTAATTTTTAATGCCTTAATTAAGGCGTATATTGGTTTAAATTTAATACTAACGTTGACCCAGATGTGGCCACAGCATCAGATTAATAAATAAAAGAATAGAAACAAATTATTAAAAAAAAAATTGTTAGAAATGTTGGACATGTCTTCAGACCAATAAGCTTGGACGTGGCATCAAAAGGCGTACCTCTCTGCCAAAAGAATTGCCCATATGCCCATAACATGTATAAACAGCTAGTTCTCTGTCGAATGCCGCCATTTTGAATGCCCCCACAAGAATTGTCAGAACAGATATATTAAAGGTGTCAGGCGCAGATGGCGCCATTTGGTAAATACGCATTACCTGCTCAAAAGGTTTAAAGGGGTCTCCCAGTTCGAACTCAATGTTGAGGTCCTTGAAGCCCTTGATGTCGGAGATGTAGGGCGCGTAGTGGTGCGGGTAGTACCAGCACCACGACGGACAGCCCTTGTAGTAGTACCACAGGTTCCACTGTATCGCGCGCACGTAGCCCTCGGCCTGGTCGGCTAGCACCTCTCTATGACATCAAAGTTGTTGCTGAGTAATGTATCCTCTATTTTACTGACAGAGTTTATTAGTCCTAGTCTAAGGATTAGGGCTGCATAGAATCTTCCATATTTTAAACTATATAGGTGATTCAGAAAGGATATACTAAGACTTGATCTTGCGCTCCTTTAACGTCATGTAACGTCAAAATTTTCGATATGATTTTTTTAATAAATGTTGTTTCAAAAAAACGAAAATTGAGATTTTTATGAACATTTTTTATATTGATATTATATAAGAAATTGAATAATTGTTTACGAATTGTAATAAAAGATACTTACTCTGTTACCTTAGAATAATCAAGCTTATTCATATAATAATCTTTTTTATGTAAAATAAACTCCATTTCCATATTGGCTTCCTCTGCAAAGAAAAAACGTTTAAATTCAATGTAGCCGGCGAGATACAGTACTCATAATACAAGCGTTGCTAAGTTTGGGACCATAAAGTCGGTTTGTTAGTCCGACTATATTTTTTCTTTATTAATTCGTGCATATTTGAACAGATAAGGTAGTTACATTTTGTTCAGGCTACTAGAATTATGATACCTACATTAACATTATCCTACTAGAATGTGTATTTTTAAACAAGCTATATAAATAAATATTACAGCAGTGAGAGACCAAGTTGGTAGAACGCTTGCCTCGGTAACGAGGATCGCAGGTTCAAACCCCGGCTCGCACCTCCGGGATTTCTGGATTTCATGTGCGAATCTCATTTTCAACCACGATTATCACTTGCTAAACGGTGAAGGAAAACATCGCGAGGAAACATGCATGTCTGAGAGAACCCCTCAAAAGACGTGTGAAGTGCGCCAACCCGCACTCGGCCAGTGTGGTGGACTATGGCCTAATCCCCCTCTCATTGAGGGGAGGCCCGTGTCCAACAGTGGGACATTAAAAGGGCTGGTATTATTATAATATAAATATTTATAGAGCACATACCATCACTGGTCTCTTCATATTCCTCATCATTATCATCCTCAACGAACTGCAAATGAAACGACACCTTATTACATGGACTACCATGCATACAATACACATACTTATGTATATATACGGCAAGGATTAAAATACCATGTCATGAGTAGCGTTGATGAGAGCTTGGAGTTCGTCGTCCGGTTTGTTGGCTTTTATTTCTTCTATGTCCACGTTGAATGTGTCGTCATTGTTTGGTTTGTACTGCGAATATTAAAATGTAGGAATCTTAGTTAAAGTATAACATAGTTCTGCCCAAAAATGTAATGGATCTTTTTAAAAAGAGCAACCATGGAGTTTCTTGCCCGTTCTACTCCATAGGAACAGGATTCCGAACGGGTGGTTGAGAAGTAGCTTAGTATTTTTTCTATATAATATTTTTTTTACTTTACTAATGGTTTACTTTTAATAAAAAATATTCTGATTCTGAAAGTAATCGCGGTAAAATCTAATCTAATCCCACTAATATTATAAATGTGAAAGTTTGGATGGATGGATGTTTGTTACTCAATCACGCCAGAACGGCTGAACATATCTGGATGAAATTTGGCACAGAGATAGATTATAGTCTGGAATAGCACATAGGCTACTTTTTATCCCGGTCAAATGTATGGTTACCATGGGATAGATTAATATGGTAGCATAAATACTTTTTAATCGCGGGTAACACCGCGGTGTGCAGCTAGTCTAAAATAAAATCTAAAATTGCTCTTCCCTCAACCGGATTGCACACACAATACAACAATGTAGTGATCATAGTCACTTTACATACGTGTGCCAAGTATCGATTCAATAATCACCATGCGCACGCGCAACACATACCTCTCTCCGCTCGTTAGCGTTGGGCCGCCTGCCAGTCTTGGCTTCGAAATATTTCAGATCCGCGTACGTGTCCTGAAACTTCTCCTTGTCTATCTTGGCTAGCTCCTGCAAGAATGTCTCGAATCTGCCCAAGTGTAAGTTGCCGGCCTCATTGATGTAGCCTATAAAAGTAACCTCTGTATCAGTTTTGCAGTCATTCGATTCCGTCAATCAGGACATGTAACGGCGTTATGGTAGGGGTTGTATGGCGCTCGTATACAAGTTGATTCCAAAGGATATACTCAGCTTTCAACCTGAGTTTCCTAAGCGCAGTTTTAATCATTATGCAAAGTCAGAATTTGGTATGTCAATAATTTTTTTTTTTTTATTACTGAGTCGTCACTGGTCACCCCTCCCGTACCATGGTTGCTGTAGAGCACCCGAAACGTCGGGAACGCAAAAACCTTAAATAAACGCGATACAATTCGTAGAATAAGTTTTATTTCAATGTGTAGTATTCGCGTAGATATAAGAAATCAATACTTTTATATTCTCTTCATAATTTATATTTGTGTCCTACATATTGTGTAAACAAAGGTGTAAATAAAAAACAAAATCTAAGCGTAATGGCACGCGGAAATGTTTCCTGCACTATAGCATCAATACATATTTGGCACTGCTTCAAACTATGAACGAATTGCATTCTAATATTACTTGTTTCTATGAGCATACAAATTGAAATACGTATCACATACAAGGCTGTACGCAGGGGGTGGGGCACCGGTGGTTCACCCCCCCCCCCCCCCTCCTTAGACAACCCACCATATTATACACACGAACAGTACCTCCCCAAGTGAATTCCTGGCTACGGCCTTGACCACATACTTGACCTTATAAAACTATAATGCATGAACAACATACCTACTAAACGTAAATACATCTTATGAATAGAAAAAGTTAAAATTGATAGAAATAGGCAATACTTGGCGGAAATCCAACTTTTTTCTTTAATTATCGATCAAGCTTGTTTGGTTTATAATTGGAAAAGTTGACAAGCCGAGGGTCAGTGGTGGGTATTCCTCTTCCCCCATTTGTTTAGAAAAAGTTAAATTATTTTAAAAATTCAAAT
Organism: Pheosia gnoma; assembly: GCA_905404115.1. Taxonomy (NCBI): domain Eukaryota; kingdom Metazoa; phylum Arthropoda; class Insecta; order Lepidoptera; family Notodontidae; genus Pheosia; species Pheosia gnoma. Next base: position 8,539,235 of record FR989899.1, on the reverse strand, counting down.
AATAATTGGATAACTCACCATCTAACGTAGGTAGCACGGTCATATAAGTCTTGTATAAGAGCGGTAACGCATCATTATTGATATGCATGTTGGGCAAATTCGGTATAAAGTCATTGCCCACTAGGAACCCCATTAGCACCCAGTCATCGACTATCTTCTCAATGTCATATTGGAACGGTAAGTTGTCCTTAATCTCTATAAACTCTTGCTCTAAATACTCTCTAAGTAACGATAAATGTAGAAGGTAGAAGTTTGTTTCCTCGGGGCTGGTCGCGCGTTGCGTTGTTTTACCGAATTTCACCTGCGAAAGGGAATTTACAACACTATCACGCCTGTCGTACCCGAAGGGGTACGCAGAGGTACAATGCAGTGATCCTGCAGCTTTATGTAATAGCGGAAGAGATTACTGCCACTAGACCGGGCACACTTCTCCTCAACACGAGAGGGATTCCGGCACGCTGGCCCAGTGCGGGTTGGAGAACTTCACACGGCATTCAAAATACGAGCACTTTCCCTCACGAAGTTTGCCTTCAACACTGATGTTATCTCAAGTGTAGCGTTAGTAGTGGGACGATGGATACTTATCATAAGGTTATTTAAATCTATAATAATAAGAGAACTGCTGAATTTTTTTGGTGGGAAATTGATATGATTGCCATGTTCCTTTGAATAACAGTGTGTAAAATAAGCTTATATCGTATAGATTAACAATACACAGTGACGAAACATGGCGTTCAGTTTGTCCCGAGAAGTTTATAACAATGTTTCAAGAAAGTATCTATCACACAATACTGGTTGAGTGAAGTTAATAATAATAATGTCCCAAATCAAGCAACGCTCGTAATATGAGTACCGCTCAATAGACTGGGAGCGATCCCAGTATATAATACTTATATTAAACATCCACGACTCGGGTACACACATTCGTGGTCATCAAACAGTTTACCCTTATCAGGAATCGAGCGCGAGACCCTTGGCACGGGAAGCAGAGTCACTAGCACCGGGCGGCACTTTGCCGTGGGCGACATTTCACAGGTGGCAGTTAGAGTAAAAAAGTTTTTTTCAGTGTTTTTTTATACTTAATAGCGAAAATAAGAGGGCGGCAAATTTGAAATCCGCACCGGGTGCTAATGACCTATGCTACGCCACTGAGTATGGAGCCAGCCTACCTCCTCTCTCAACAGTGCGAAGTGCGGCTCGTGCGTGCACATGCCCAGCATGATGAGATCCGCGTCGAGCCCGTACAGGCAGTGGCGCGTGTTGGGGTCGTAGTCCGGCTGGGAGCGCGCCCAGCGGATGTAGTCCATTATCTTGTGCTCGCCTTCGCCCGGCGTCTGGAGAACATGTTTAAACTTTACATTTTTGATGGGAAAACTAATGTACACTGACCCCGAAATGTATAGAAATTTCCTATTATGATATCGTCAAACAGTCGGTACAATGGGGCGGCGACAACATAACATTCGCAACGACAGATCTCAGTATATCTCAGTATATACTAACCTTCAAATTTATAGACGTGTTATAACTTTATCAAACGTCATATAGTACTGCACACAAGAGTATTGCTTTGCGTAGTACTATATGACGTTTGATAAAGTTATAGTACGTCTATAAATTTGGGGGTAAATTATAATCAATAACGTAAAATTATAAACTTGAATAAAGTTCAAAGTCTCACCTCGTGTCCCGACAAAACTACTTTAACTTTAGCCCACAACGGGTCCGTGGACATCTTGTGCTTCACGAAGTACTTGAGCTGCTCGTGCAGGCGCGCCATGAACACCGTGCCGGGCGTGATGCAGTTGCTGTCGAAGCGCTTCTCAGTCGGAAGCACTTCGCCTGGTTGAAATGATGTGTGAATGTGGTGATCACTGTCGGGACACACGTAGATGCCCTCGCGCCTGCGTACGGGCGCGGGGGGAGGTAATGGGTGCTGTCCCCCCCCTTACTCGACTGAAGTACTTTATTTTAATCGAGTTCAAAATGTTGATATTGTCTCCTTTTATTTAAGACAGATAAATGGAGCAATATTCACATGTAAATTAAGTCCCTAATGCAAATGTATAACAACCACATTTTCTGTAAGATTAGTAAAATCACTAAAAAAAGCTATGACAAAATCTAACCCTTAAGGAGTTTTAGTGGTATTCTTATTGGAACATGCCCGAAAACATTTGGTTTGTTACCTTTCTCTAATGCTGTCTCCTCTAATTTTTCAGCTTCCCTTGCTGATCTGAATCTAAACAATAGACATAATGTTTGCAATTGGTGTAATATAAACAGATGTGAAATTGGGGCAATGTTTTACATAGAAGAGATGTGGGCAGGTGAGAAATTAGTTCATTGAAATACGCATGCTCAGCGCAACCACCAGTTTGTTGAACTTGGCTGACACACTGCCATCTGTTCCTGAACCAATTAAACAAAAATTTTGAGCGAATATGCAGAAAATTATAGATATATTTCAGTATCATGATGATTATAATTAGACTCAAACATATAATGCTTTATGGTCAAAGACTGTGGCATTCTTTAAATTGCGAGTAAGAAAATTATAATATCATACCTTCGGCCTCTTTGCTGGTTCATTTTCGCTCTCGGGGCAACACCATCAATAGCCATAAAGAACAGTTTCTTAGGCTTTATAATTTGAAACAAAACACTGAGGTAATGGAATACATCCTGAAATATCTTCTCTTCGGTGATTCTGAAGTGTGGGTTGCTGTCGTCCGGGTGAGAGCAGTTGTGTATAATACCATTCATGTCTAAATACATGTTGTCAAAGTCTGGTATCTGAAAAAAAAGGTTTAATTGAATGAATAAGTCACCATGATCTCTAATAGTGGGAAATGGTAACAGCATGCCCAAGATATAGTATATCCTGAAGTACACAAAAACAACATTCTTCTATTAAAGGTATAGTTCAATAGTGTGGTTCATCACAGTATTATCCAAACCAGGATATGTTTAAAAAATATGATTTCCAAAAAAAAATCTACGGAGTCAAAATCACTAAATCAAGCTTGTCGTCAAAAGTGAATGCAGTGAAAGGTGGCCTTTACCCAACCAACTTGTGGCAATCATGAGGCGACTTAGAAACTAATAATCATAATGATACAGGCGTGCAAACGATATATCTTTGCCTAATTAGCAAACATTTCACCTACTTATGAAAATTTTGTGTTTTTTTTTCTTCATACCTGATATTGCTTCACCAATTCGTTGAGGCAAGGGTACCTCTCGCTAGTGTACCTAAAGAACTTGGGTACTCCCATCCTGATTGATTGTTTTGTTAGGATTTGCTTGACGTTTGTTGTGCAGTTGCTCCAGGCTGGTACTTATAACCTATTTCAATGTTAAGTATTATGTTACACAACGGTGTTTTAAACTGGTTTCTGAAGCTGTCGGATTATTTGTTTAGATTTTTTAAATGATATTTGTGAAAAATTATCTTCCTGCAACCTACATCGCGGAACGGGAATTTTTTAGTTGTTTTTAGTGATGCTCTAAACTGAAAAAAAAAACAGGCTGACGACATATCGATAGTATCGTTTCTTGAACAAATCAAAACTCGACTAAATTATCATTTTTATAATAATATTATTAACAACCAATAATAAGATAAAACTGGTAAAGTTAACCTTCTGGCCCCCTCGCCATACCTGGGTTTCGTGTTCTTATTTTATTTCATATAAATTGTTGTTTCATATTGTGTGACAGAAATGTATATTTCATTTGTCTGTGAATCGGCTACATGTTTTTTGATCGGCTTACATACTGCACCTCTAATTAGTGTGAACGTCACTGGTCCTTGTCTGTGATTGATTGTATTGATATCTGAATCTGACAGACATCTATCAATATTGGGTCACATATAGTAAATATTAAATGCCCGAATTTTGCAAAATAAGCTATAATTAAATTTTATTATTTGGTCCGTTTGAACGAAATCATTAAAGGAACCCAATAAATTTTTTTGAGTAATAAATGAATCAATATTGTATAGCTATTGGCGAGATTTTATAAAAGAAAATGGAAGGTGACGAAATTGGTAATGACATAGTGAGATTGGACGGCGGATTCCTTATGGATGATGAGAATAACGTGCGATGTGAATATATTGTTAATTCGGATGATGTGTTAGGTAAGAACTTAAATAGAATACACATACACCTTTCCATATACATTTTACTTGCTTATTTTTCTTCGTAATTCTTTATTTTGCAGATGATGAAAATAGTTCAGATGGTATGAAAAATGCCCCACTAAGAGAACAGGATAGATTTCTACCAATAGCAAATATTGCTAAGATCATGAAGAGAGCTGTACCCGACAATGGGAAGGTAGAAGCATTTTAAATCAAGTATCATAGTATGTATGTAGTAGTCTCTTCTTCGTAGTATATGGTATTAGGTCAACCAGTATAGTTGGTTATTGGACCAATGAGACATTAAAGGGCTTTATTAGTGACCATAATGTAATGTTACAATTTTTTTTTTCGTTATTTGCAGATAGCAAAAGACGCAAGAGAATGTGTGCAAGAATGCATATCAGAGTTCATTTCATTTGTGACGAGTGAAGCGAGTGAACGGTGTCAAGCAGAGAAAAGGAAAACAATCAATGGTGAAGATGTTCTGTATGCTCTGAACACACTAGGATTTGATAATTATGTGGAGCCTATAAGCTTATACCTAAAGAAATACAGGGAAATTGTATTAGCTCCCGTAAGTATCAAGAGATTCAAATCAAAATGCAGAAGGCAGATTTTAAGATCTACTTAAGTCCTTATTTTTTTTGTCTCCTTTCAGGTCACTGTAAACAAAACAGGCAAAACTATAGTTTTATATGATGGTATGTATATTTTTTTTTGTGTGTTTTCAAGTGTGCATGGCCATATGTAAAACTATAGAGAATGTTGTAAGATGCTTTTAAGAGTTGAGGCTGATTTTGGTGGAAATTCAAACTGTTGCATAAGATTTTTGAAAAAATAATTTCCCTAGTCAGGAGTTTATAGGACGTTGAAGTAGAGGAAAGTCCCTAGGATAGAGAATCCGTTAATGCATAGAATAAAAACAACAGACTGGATTATTGCATCATCTGATAATATCTATAAAGATCAATTTCTGGGAAGTAATGACATATGTCAAACCAAAGAAAAGCAACTTTTGTTTTTTTTTTTCCCTAATGGCCTTTTTCCCTTGAGTCAGGCTCAACGCGATTCTGCCAATGTTGACGTAGTGGCGAAGACACGATGGAGATTGCTTGATCGGTTTTACTTTTGCTTATTAGTTCTTGTTGACTTTCTTTGTAACATCCACACCATTTTGACATTCAACTTTTATTATCAGAGATGGAAAGAAAAGATGTTTATCAATGTTTATGTTGTTTTAAGTCTAGTACACAATAAGGCGGGTCACATCAATAACAAAATAGGAATGTATGACTGGCCTTGTATTATTCATACAACATTTTTTCTTACAGAAAACTATACATCTGGTGATCCAGTTGAAAATGAAAGTGAAGGACACTCGGACTCTGCAGTGCTCTATGCATATCCTTAGGTTATCAAGAACCCTATTCAATGTCTAGTAATGGAGATACTTTTATGAAACGTAAAGGATTTTTTTGGATCAAAATGAAATTATTAGTTTGCAGTACAGGAGCAAAGAAAAAAATCTTTTACAATGGAACTTGTTTTGTTTTCAAAATAATTTCCGAAATGTACAAATATTTTAGTGAATGCATGTATAAACAGGTTGCATTATATTTATTACTAAATTTAAGATGTAAGTGAAAAATATATTTATTTTAAAATGTGTGAAGTAGAATTTGATCATGTGGGTACAGTACATTGGACTAGAGGCAAAGCAAGTAAATCCCAAACCAGGGCAAATTAACGAAAACATCAGTTTTGAAATTTGCTTTGGTCGGGATTGAACCTGCGGCCGGGTGCAGTGAGCTGAGCAGCCCATGCTCAAAACACTGGGTCATGAGATCGTCAGTTATTTAGTAAGATAAATTATATTAGGTACTTGTAATAAATTATGTAAAATAGTTATTATTTTCTTATCAGTCTTACCACCAAACATCCTAGCGACTACTTTTATGGTCTCCCACATAGATAAAAAAAGGGTCTTTTCCGTCATTTTTTCCTCCACTAATTATTCTGTTGCATGGTTCAGCTTGGGCTTGGGGCGCTGCATTTAAGGGTTTAGGGTTCCGTAGACCTTGACACTGGCAAAGTAAATACCTATGGTGATGCCAAATACGAAAACTCGTCAAGTTCTTAGTAACAGGCTCCACACCTTCCCTTTAATCTAATATCTGTATTCTAATTACGTTTCTCTTTTATACTTTAACACTGGAAAAATCACCGAAGATCTATAATGCCATTTATTTGTTCTGTGTGCACGCTTGCACGAGCAAGAGAAAAAGTATCTCTAACTAGTCTGTGAAAAGTAAGGAGTATTATTGTTCTGTGGTGAAGAGAAACTTGTACTCTACGGTCCTATACAAATTACAAAGTACTTGTTTTGTTTATATTATCTGTGTGCACGGTCTGTGCCTTGTGGCGAGAGATAAACAAACAAAACTATAAATTGGTTATTTGGGGCCAGCCCTAATACTTGAAAATCAAAATTACTACGAATAAATTGTAAATTGTACCTTAATTAAAAAGCGATAAAAAATCGTAGCAACGATTTCAGTAGGTACTTAACATAAAATAACTTGTTTCAAACTTGTCAAGATTTGATGCAAAATCATGGAAAACGACGAAATTGGGAATGATTTTAGAATAGACAATGGTTTCCTCGTGGATGAGGAGAATAATATACGCTGCGAGTATGTCGTTAACTCTGATGATGTGTTAGGTAAGCTACTCATTGTATTTGACGTCATATAATAAGTACCTTGTTGATTCTTGAATATAGGGCCACCCATTCTTGAGTTACAAATGGTGTAACTAACTAACTACTAATTTCTACTACTAACTATTAGCCAGAACCATGGTTCTGGAGAAGAATAATTACCTTTAATAAGAATAACAAATGAAGTAAAGCAAATTTGAAAAAAAATACATTGATAGACATATATACAAAACACATGGATAGACATAGTAGACATATTGTTTTTATATAAATTTACATTACATATATTTGAATGTTTTTTTAGATGATGAGAATTCTGATTCTGGCTGCAAAAATGCACCATTAAGAGAACAGGATAGGTTCCTACCAATAGCAAATATTGCTAAGATTATGAAGAGAGCTATTCCCGAAAATGGAAAGGTAAAATTGTGTTTTGTAGATAATGGTCAATGTGCATCCTAGGGGCACTGCAACTGTCCCAGGATGCCCTATAACAGATTATGTATCTTGCATTATATTCCCTGCAATAATTTCACCTAATGTAATTTGCAGATAGCCAAAGATGCAAGAGAATGTGTGCAAGAATGTATATCTGAATTCATTTCTTTCGTGACGAGCGAAGCCAGTGAACGATGTCAAGTGGAAAAGAGAAAGACCATAAATGGTGAAGATGTGTTATATGCATTGAACACACTTGGTTTTGATAATTACATAGAACCATTGAAGTTATACCTGAAGAAGTACAGGGAGATTGTGTTGTCTCCTGTAAGTTTAAATTTGTAGTAATTTGGGTTTTTTTTATAACACAAATAAAACAGAACTATTGATAGATTTACTTGCCTAGCTATTATTTTTTACATACTGGCCTTTTTGTTTGATGGTTGGATTTGCTATAGAGGAAATAGACATTAGAATAACTACAAAGTTTCCCTTTATGCGACATGTTCATTCAAACGCGATAGAAAAAAAAATCACCCGCGAAAACGTGTTTTGTCTTAACCCGTTTTTTTTAATGAAAATTCATTCGAGCGCGATCTTCTGCGGTAGACTCGCTACCGATCGCGCTTTCGCGTTTCCCTTGTCTATGTCTACCTACAGGCGCGTTCTTTTCCGCGCGAACGCCGATTCATGCAGAGCGTTCGTTAAAGGCACCTTATGTCTGTGACATCTTACAGCTTTTGTGCATGATGAATATTGATGAAGCTAACATTATTATTTCCCAGGTTACAGTGAATAAAATGAACAAAACAATACTTTTATACGGAGGTAAGGAGAATATAAAGATTGAAACCGAATGAAATGTGAACCACATGCAATGCGTAAATATATTTTTTCCTTTATAGAAGATGGTCCGACAATTGTTCCTGTCGAAAACGAAAATGAAACACCTTCGGAATCCGCTGTATTGTATGCATATTCCAAAGTAATCGATGATTATACTATAGAATAAAAATAAAATTAACATTTCAAAGTGTTAAGCTCAATTTTGAAATGAAAAAATGAAATGACAAAAAATAAGGATTAAGTTAGATTTTCTACTAAAGAATAAAGTTGCATTGAAATTGTTGCTGTTAGAAATATATTTTTATTTACCATTACGTGTTTTATTGATTTCTTATATTTACGCGAATACTACACATTGAAATAAAAATAAATTTTACGGATTGTATCGCGTTTTTTTTATGTTTTTACATTCCCGACGTTTCGGCTTCTTTACACCAACCTTGGTCACGGGAGAATTGGGGGGGGGGAGGGAACGTAAAAACGTAAATTAAACGCGATAAAATCCGTAAAATTAATTTAATTCAATTACGTGTTTTATTGATTACGGAATTACTGTGAAACATTAATAAAATATTCTAGCGAAAGGATATGTTTATGGCTAAAAATAAAACGACTGTTATACAAAAAAGCTATAATTAGATAATTTCATTACAATTACAAATTGGACGGAATTTAATTTAATAATCACGAGCGCGGTGGACTATGGTCTAAAAACCGTACTTATTGTGCCTGGTATAATGGTTACAGGCCCCTATTACATTGGGACCAAAATACCACCGACAAAATGTGACTGCACTGGAGTACACCTCTGCCCATCCATTCCGGGATTACAGGCGTGATGGTGTATTATTATTATTACTTTAATCTATTGTTAAATTATACACACACTATATTACTCTCTAAACTTATCCACCATATATCCAGGCATCGGTATTAAGTATAAGAACTTATTGAAGACCATAATGCCAACAGAGAAAGCGAAAGATACACCCAAATTGAACTCCAAATTGAAGTCGCCGGATAGATAGATATCTCCATTGAAAGTCTTTGAAGCAAACCTCTCTGTGAGGAAGGCCTTACCACTGGCGTAGCGACAGTTCGAGTTTGAATTCGCATTGAGGTTAGACGTGGTTTGTATAAGGTTCGTTATCGATGTGCAGTTTTCTGTGTCGCTGTACGGGAGGATGTTGAATGTGGGCTGTTTGAACACGTTCCTGTGTAGGAATATCGATGCGTAACGCGTGTGCGTGACGTATGTTACGTAGTGAAGCCACTCTTCGAAGCCTTTGTAGGATCTGTAAGAATTAATGTAAACTTAAAAGGTGCTCTATCTTGCGGAAAATATAGTTGAAATTGGCCGCAGTAAAGAACTTCTGAAATGGATCAGTCGGCAATTACATCCACCCCCCCCCCCCCGTTTTTTTTCCTTTTTTTGTGTCGCGCTTGTAGTCTACACGGATTTAATGGATTACTGAAACGAGCAATTAGTCGTACGTAAGTTAAGATATTGGTTCAAGGCGTTACCCATACTCATAAGGCAAACGCAATATTTTTAAAATTACTCATCTGTCGTAGGTATTAATAAAATACAGGAAGGTTTCTAGCCAAAAATCACCACACTTGCTGTTCGTTCCATGATGTGTCCATTTTATATATATTTTAGCATTTAAAAACTAAAGGAATTTTCACACCAGGTTGACCTATCATAGCTAAGTACAATCTCGATAGGAGCTTTTAACATATACTCATTTTATTACTTTACGCATTTTATCGCGTTTATTATTAGTTTTTTACGTTCCCGAAGTTTCGGCTGGTTTACAGTTACCATGGTCACAGGAGCACTGAGGTGGTTGACGTCCAAATGTCATAGTATAAACCTAGGTTCCTAGATTTTATCTCGAATGTGTATTACCTGAGCACTCCGCTAGCAAGCATCACGTAGATACAGGTGATGTAAACGTTCACAATGGCGGCGATAAGTCCGTTCTTTACAAACATCATCACAGCCATCGCTTGCTGCTCCGCGTAAACATAGCACGACCACAGCACCAGCCCGAAGTACAGGAAATCCATGCTTTCTGATAGGTCCGATAATATTCTGAAAGGGGAGTTTCCTTCTCAGTTGGCCTAGCTTTATGGGTAGATAATTTTTTCTTCTTTGGAAGGATTTTAAAGCGTCAACGTTCGGAGGTGACGTCATTAAATTAGCTTATAACGTTCAAGGGTCGATCAGGGTTACTACCCACAAAAAAAAGGAATAGAAGTACCGAGGATTTAAGAAATAAGTATTTATATGACATTACCAAGTAATTATAACGTCCTAGTTTAATAGCCTAAGCTATTTTTCTTACACAAATAAAACTTACGGATAAATAATAGCAGCGGAGGCGAGCGTGCTCAGAAACGAGAATGGCAACGAGACTAAGTTCCAGGATAAAAGCAGGCTGGCCCCGCTGTACAGCCCCTCCTGCGCCTCCTGGTAGTAACGGGTTCGATATGGACCATCTGAAAGATTAATAATCAGATTATAACTCTGAAATTGTATGTTAGTATCTTCCAGTGGCGAAGAATACATTTTTGTATAAGGGAAGCTGGCTAGTGTAATAATTATACCTGTAATGTGACTTGTATTATTTGCCAATAATAGACACTAATGGGTGCCATTTTTCGATAGGGAAGCCGGAGGGAATTCTTTTGCATGGAGTCTTCGCCACTGGTATCTCGCTTATTCTAGCTTAGCAATTTCTAGCTTAAGTACATTATTACGTAAAGGATACTTACATAAGCATATTGTGTTCATGATACTGATAAAGTATGTTCCCACCATGGCGTTAAATATTAATCCGCTTTTCGTTATAAATGCTCTCTGGTAGTCCTGTAAAAATAAACAAGTTTTTAATTGAGCCTGATTAATTTATGTTGGATAATTAACATATGTTACAAATCATACTTGAGCTTCGTTGTAAAATATCCATAGTATGAGAAAATAAATTGGCAAGCTGAACAGTCTCATAAACATCTGCTTCATGCCGTTTTTCTTCAAATTAAATATAGAAGCCAGCATTCTCCTGAAAAATGATTGATGATGTATAATTTTATATGAATGAATCACAAGTATCAGGTGTATGTAGGTACGAAGAAATAAATCTAGTTACATAAAAGTAGAAATAAGGCCAAAGATACCACTTACAAATTTAAACATAGTTTTATGCAGACTGAGCTTAAGTGTACAATGAAGTCTGTCCACACTGACCTAAGAATAAATAAAGAATAGAGACAGATTGAAACGTAAACTCCGTAAAATAAAAGAATGTAGTGTACTGAAACTAAAATGAGTTTAACCAAATGGGGGAAGAAGAACCCACCACTGGCCCTCGACTTGTCAATCTTTTGTAATTGGAAAAGTTGTCAAGCCGAGGGTCAGTGGTGGGTTCCTCTTCCCCCATTTGTTTAACAATGGATTTCCGTCAAGTATCGCCTAGTTCTATCAAAATGAATTTGTAAATATCTTACAAATACAGCATCCAGATGACATGAACCCCGCTCGGCTTCCCATAGTTCAGCTGTATCTTGTTAGGGTTGATGATACGGTTGTTCTCGTGAAGGTTTCCTTGCATGATCCCTTGCCCTTCCAGCTTGAACTTCTCCACCAACGCAGCGATCTGGTGGTTGGACTCTATGAAACGTTCCCGGGACCTTCGGTCTACGGTTGATAGACATACTGCGGGAAAATGTTACGATAAATTTTAAGACGAAAACAGACATTCCAAGCATAGAGAAGTGTTAAGTTTGTAAGTCTATTATTTTATCTGTATGTTAGATTTAAGGTATGGGCCTTAGTTGCCTGAATAAAATGGGTTTCGGAATATTATTTTTGAAGACAAACCAAATTAAACAATTTGTGTTGACATCCTTATGAGCTATGTAGGTTCCTCACGACACTTGTTTGCCACTAAATCCAACCCTAATAGGGCTTGACCTATGACCTAAACATCACCTGTGTTTCTTGATACTCACAATAGTACATCAGGGGATTTTCCAACTGCGGGCAAGGGAATCCTATGCTTCCGAAGTAATCCAGCAAGTTCCTCGTGGGCCCCGCGTACACCACGTCCCCTAGACAGAGGTACACCACACGATCCAGGAATGGGAATACGTCTGAAACATCGTCCACATATAGAGCAGGTTGTCCTGCGCGTGTTTTTCTTAACACCCTACACAAAAGAATATTAACGTTTTCCCCCGCGCAAGTAAAGAGAGGCAGGGAAAATCATCTGTTGTATCGAAATAAAATGTTTTGTGTATGTGTTTTGGTTAATGTCTGAAAAAACACGCGCAAGAGTTATATAAACGAGATTATTCGGTCATTAGGCAGCTAGTCTTACAGACTGTAATGCTATGTGTGTCAAGTAAAATTTTATTTTGCGTTTTTTTCGTCTTGGCAAAGTAGGGGTTTTAACAAGAACTCCATCTGCTATAGCCCAAGAAGGAAGTAAAAAGTTATCGTAAGCTCTCTTACACAGACAGACGTGTTAAATATTGATACATACAAAATCATCCACAGTACACTGACCCACTGAAATTATGAAACACACACAAGTGAAACCGTTGACATATATAAACACAATAGTTTTAAAACATCTGTGCCAACAGATTTGAATAAAAGTTTACTGAAAGTAGGAACAAGTGGTGCGGTGTACCTGCTCTGAACTGGATTGTTGGAAGCTACGGTGATTATCATAACAATAGGACTTTATATTATGTCGTTGAATTGTCGGCGCATTCAGTTGTATAGTACCTACAGAGGTAATATTTAGTGCATGTATGTTTCATTTATATTATGTAATCTTAGAAACTACTCAGAAAGTATGCACCACGGTAGACAATCTGGAGCTATAACATTAAGGAACTGTTCCTCGTGCCTTCATTAATATAACCACGTGGATTGTACCATATTAGGGTCCGTTTTTTATAGCCCTCTGTGCTCTACAAAGGCCGCCTTAACATCACCACGAGCTCCTATCTTGGCCTATTTGTGGCCATGTTTTACCAGCAGAAGTGTCATCGTCACCTTGGCGAAAGCTATCATGGCGGCTCTGACCGTCTGAATAACATATGTTTGTAGTAAGTATATACTTATAAGTCCACGTTTTCTAGGTTCTAAGGTCCTATTAACAAAATATGTTTTAATGGCGTTGTAGCCAGCAGTTTTATGTAGAAAATATTAAATAATTAATTTCTGACCTGATCTCGGCTTCTCCATTGTGAGAATGATGGCGGTGCCGTACTTCTTTGCTGCGTTCGAGAGAATTGATATCACAAGATACGTGTTGAGAGGGTCCAAGTCCCAGGTCGGTTCGTCAAGTAGCAAAATAACTGTGGAATCATAATGAACCTTAGTTGTAGGTACACCTATAACTCACTCCACTTTCAACGTTAAATATATACCAATAGGGTGTAGTACTACATACTTGGATCTCGAATGAGTTGTAAACCGATGACTAATCTTCTGTATTCGCTTTTCGTTAGGTTTGTGACTGATTTGTGTGCAACCTGTAAACATATAAAACATGTTTTCTAAACGAAAAAAAAACCCCACAATAGTAATATACCTTTTCATATATTGATTTCTTCCTTCCTTCTTCTTCCTTCCTTATCATATATTTACGCGAATACTACACATTGAAATGCACATTTTTTTCCGGATTTTATCGCGTTTATTTTATGTTCCCAACGTTTCGGCTGCTTTACAGCAACCATGGTCACGGGAGAACTAGGCTTTGACGTCCTAGTGTCATAGTTTGAACTGGGGTACCCTCATATTTGGTTGTTGCTTGCGGTACGATCTATGCAAGTAACCTTTTTAATCAAATATACCTTACAATAGTAGGTACCTACCTTATATAATAAGATTAAGTAAGCGTATAGTATCAGTTAACCGATAACCCTGGAGTTGTATAAATACTTACATTTGATAATGCTAGATCCGCCATAACCTGTTTCACTTTTGAAGACTTCAGGTATCCGGAAATCTACAAATTAATACAAGTCTTGTATGTAATACACATAAGTAACATATCTGTAAGTACAAGTCTTCATGATGTGCGCATATGAAATTGGGTAAAACTAGACCCGTTATTTATAGACGGTTTTTTATTGATATTTTTTATTTGCAATATGATGTTCATGTGATAGAAGTATTGTTATTTTTGAACTTAGTGGTATCTCGTGTTAAAACAAAACCAGTAATGATTACTATTGACCTATTATTTTCAAGTATCAGTCGGTAAATTGATCTTGTCTCCAAAATAATGCATCTCTATTAGAGTAACCAAATTACCTTTGTAAGCGACAATGCCAGGGTCTGCTGCACACTCAGGCCGGGCAGGAGTCTCGCGCTGTGTCGTACAAGTGCACAGGTGCCGTTGAACTGATCGACCTCGAGAGGCACCCCCTCTAGTAGAATGTGGCCTTTGCAGGGCACACGACGAGCGATCACGTCGAGGAGGGCTCGTTTACCGCTCCCTAGAAATATATATGTATATATACTTGGGTACAGTGAGCGTCAATGTGTACACTGGAGTTTTGGAGTATTTTCAATTAAGCAATAGCGAGAGGAGCGAGAAGTTATTTGAATTTGTCTTGCAGGTATACTCATTTAGAAAAGTGCAAAATAAACTTGTACATTAGAAGTTTGGCAACTGCTTTCGTTAGATAACGAGTTACCTCGGGATGAAATATGGATATATATATATATATATTCCAATGCTATATATATATATATATATATATATATATATATATATATATATATAGACGATCTGATTACCTCAGTGGGTAGTGACCCTGCTTTCTGTGCTACGGGTTCCGGGTTTGAATCCTGGTAGGGACAAGCTTTGTGTGGTGAGCATAAATGTTTGTACCCGAGTCATGGATGTTTATTATCTGTATAAGTATTAGATACAATATTCACCCTTTGAGCCCAGTATAGCGGTGACCTCTCCGCTGTGAGTGTTGAACGACACATCCTTGAGAATGACGCCCGTCTTCACTCCCCCGGTCAAACGCTGGAAGAAGCTACCCGGCTCCACCTAAGATAACATCTTTTTATATCAATCTCTCTCTTTAGCATTTCTTATTAGGTGTATTATAAAATATGGATTCATAAACATTAAATTTGCCGTAAGCTATTACAATTGAATTTGCCCATTTAAAAGACTTCAACGAGTTTATAATTTCAGTAACATAATAAAAAATGGAATGGTCGAAATTTTGTGAATTAAATAGTTTTATATGTTACTTAATCATATTTTACTGAATTGATGGGCAGGTAGGTACTAGGTCTGTGATTTTACATTAAACGTATAGTAGGTATCCCCCACGGGAATTGCAGGAGACCGATGAAACTATGCTTACTCTATAGCTTTTTTAAGATCTGTTAAAAAGTATATTAAAAAAAAAAATGGAACTCTTAATCGCCAAACTGCGTACACAGTTTTGAGGCGTAAATTTTCTACGAGAGATATATATTAAGTAAATGATGTCTTAACAAAATCAGGTCATATATTTAATAAAAAAAAATCATAATATACTAACTCAGGATCGCATATAGGAAAGTAATATCTAAGTAACTAGTCTAAATAAAGACCGCAAGTGTGATTATTTGTTAATAAAAAAAATAATTTTAGTTAAACCTTAGTAAATGCACGATCTATCTTGACGATAACAATAATGTTATCAACTCACCTGTCCAGAATGGAAAACATTGCACAACTCCAAAGTATAATCGCTCCCGATCATATTCAACTAAAAAAATATACTTAAAATCGCAAAATATTGTTAAAAAACATAAACAGTTACATTTCAGAGCGACGCAGGTTTCGCGTTGATAGCAAACAGTGAACTAACTTAACTGCGATTAACTTCAAAGTTTACGACACAGTTAGCAACGTTGCCCAACTTATTTGTTGCTAACTTCGTTCTGCACACTGTACTGGATTTTGAGAACATGATGCTGTTGAGGTAATGTGAACTTTGTCTGCCTTTGATAAGGTTTATAATCATTGTATTGTTGATCTTAAGGGGATATTCCTTTTAAAGTTCAGGGTATCAAATGATTTTGTATCCTTTAGGGGCTCTGAAGTAGGTATGCTGTTGTAGTACTAGGCTATACAGGTTGATTCAGAAAGGGTATACTTACATATAAAGCATACTGTATACTGATGTCAGCTCATTACACATTACATTTCATGACACACACATACGCACACAGAGACATTATTTATGGGGCAAAGGCATTTTGGACTTTATAAAAGATACAACATACAAAATTCATTCCTCGTCTTAGTTGCATGAAAGGTTCAGACCACTACATTTAAAAGCTCTTCCCCTTAACGACGAAAGCCTCATTTTTCCACATATTTTCTATGCTCTGTTGCCGCACTTATTCACCATGAACCTCAGAAGGCCTAAGCACTGTTGCCTTCACTCTCGCACTCTCCACAAAACCTGATGCAAAAGCGAGACACCCACGCAATACTACCTTCTTTATGTTGATGCATTCCAATGATTAGTGGTCTCGCTCTTTTCAAAGGAATCAAACGAGGTTGAACAGAGAAGGGGATAGCAGCGCAGTGTCACTGACTCAGTACGGCTATGCGCAGTCGTAGAGCCGCCGGAGTGGCCTTACCGCACTCAAAATATTAACTGCGAACTCAAGTTTTCGAAACGAACGAATTCAAACGATAAATAAACACTGAAATATAAATTGAAAATTGTATGGAATTTTTAATTTTGTGGTTTTAGTGTAGTTTTCGATTTGTGGGTTAGTGTTCAGTGTGTTTGTACCGTGTACCGTCGTTTGGAGTCCCGTTGGCTGGTGTTAGCGGGTAAGCTGAATGAATGTTGATTCCATAAACCAATCTATAAACGTATCAATATCATACAATGTTGCTGACAACAATTTTGATCCTAATCCGAGCATGTGTTTCACAAAACACAATGATCCCACTTCATTGTTGATGTGAAATGGACATTATGCATCAAATTGCATGTTCTACCTTCAATATTGTAACAATGATAGTCACTGCTAACAATTGTTTTAATGTATCACGTATGATCATAAACATCCAGGGAAATAAATAAAGGTATTTTCATATTTCAATATCCGTACGTATCTAGTAACGATACCTAAATTCAACATGTTTTTTTTATTCCCACAGACGCTTAAATTGAAGCCTAATAAACTGTGCTCAAGTATGTTTTTTAAATGGTAGACCAGAGATTTATTAGGCTTAACTATTAGCGTAGGTACGTCGTGTGATGTCTTATTATTTTGACAAGTCTGTGTTTATTCCTGACTGTATATTTCCTGAGATAAGTAGGTACTGGTACTATAATACTAAAATACAACCTTCGTAGGTCAAAATTTTTCATTCTATATAATGAATTTAACTTTGACGGCCTGATTAGCGCAGTTGGTAGTGACCCTGCTTTCTGTGCCCGGGCTCGAAATCTGGTAGGGACAAACTTTGTGTGATGGGCATGAAAGTCTTTACCCAAGTCATGGATATTTAATATCTATATAGGTAAATATATGGGTTCGCCCCCAGTCCATTGTACGGTACCCATAATACAAGCGTCGGGGGACCGTATAGTTGGTGTGGTCGTCTGGCGATATTTATTATTTATAAATTGATTTGTAGTCATTAGACTTATGAGAACACACAAAACAATCTAGTAAAAGCAGCTTAACCTTAACTGACACGAACATACATGTTATAATCAACGATATGTACGTGCTCAAATATTCTCTGCGAGTGCATGTAGGTATATTAAGATACCTACACTTAAATATGTCAGCACCGAATTCAATGTAAAACCTCTTGTCTATAGTTCTAAAAACCGATCACGTCTATGGAAAGTGAGGCTGAAATAAACACTTTCCATGTAGGAGAGGCACTACATATTTGTTTTAACACTCTCATAAACACCTCTTTGTAGCGGTTACAAATATATTTAGTTAAATGTGGCAAATACTCAGATTTTTTTGTGAGCAGTACAGCTGTGCACGGTTTAATTATATAAGGCTTCCTAGTTTCAGTGCGAAACTTTTAAAACCGCTTCAATTCATTTCTGGAGATGTCACAGACGGTACATACAATGATGTCAAAATGAAAGCGCGGCGAGGTTGTAAAACAAGTGAAAATCTACTGCCTCTATCGTAGACGGAATTGAAATGAATCAGTTAATTCTAACAAATAGTGCCGACCACAGAACGGTGAGTTAGTTCACAATAAGGTCATCTCAAGATCTCAATGAAGCGTTAAAGTTGCTTAGTTGCTTAGTTGGATTACTTATCTCGAATCGATCATCCCGAGCGGGGCATTGCTAAATGTTTCGTAAAAGTTAACTCGGTCCGATAGCCAACTCTGTTTTCTAAACCCACTAATGGGAAGTGAAAGAAAGAAATGGTTATCGTGGAGTTTGGTAATATGTGAGGTTTTTACTGCGTTCCTTTTTTTCTGTATAACTAATGAGGCGAAGCACTTAGTAGTTTTAAAAAAACAATAAAGTGAGGAATAAATCCTCTTTCATAAGTTTTTTTAAACACTGCAGGTTCTTTTTTTAATTTTAACGATGTATTTGGTTTGTAGATGAGTCGCCGATTTAGTTATATCCGGGAATCGCATTTGTTAATGTTGAGATCATGATTATGACTGGCCGCAAGTGTGTTACGCATGCTTAAGTAAGGTTTCCAAGGTGCCTTTAAACCAGGGGTTCCCAAACTTATTTTGTCTACTGCCCACTTTGAAAATGAATTATTTGTTATTTTTTCCCCTACTTAAAAACCACTATAACTTCAAATTAAATTAATTATTGTAAGCCTTTACACAACGCCCACATTTTTTTTCTGGATATCTAACCGCCCCCCCTTTAGGCTTGCAGTGCCCACAAGGGGGCATTATCGCCCACTTTGGGAAAGGCTGCTTTAAACAATCTGATAGTAGGGACTTTGGGAATCATGCAAACCGCCAGACGGATTCTCATTCGCGTCCACTTTTTTATACCCATCCAAATTTTTTGGTCCATTTTGATAACCTTGGTTCTTTGAAATTTCAAGCTCAGGTATTTCGCTCGAGTCTAAATGTTACAACTAATAAATTTCAGTATCGAAATGGACGTTTAGGAAGAGCTTCTTGAACGATGCTTCTAAATGAAAGATTTCATGCTAATTCAATTTTCGTCATACATCGAGTATGTTAATGGACAACATAAATTGGTCAATAAAAAATATGTTGGAGTGGTTGCATCAAAAACAGAGCATATCCAAGTTACGTTCACATGAAATAGCGTTAGCGATGTGCACATCGTGCGGCAATCCTTCGCGAAGATTTCAGAATCAATAGATTGGATGATAAAGACAGCTAAATTATATGATGGAGAAACCAGTCTGCCGATATTTCAACTTAACCCGATATTTTCTGGTCAAAAAGTGTCGAATAGCAACCATTTTGTGATCAACCCGTTGGCTACGGATCGTAATTAATACTTATGGGTCAAATTCCATTTTACTAAAAACAGGGGTAGGCTATTGGGGTAAACCTTTGCTATGACCAAAGGAACTAAGTATATCCAAGAAGACTGATATGAGATAGTCTCATCAATATTAAGACTTACAACAGACTTTTGCAAATCTAAATCCTAAAATCTGTGTGAGTCAACATAAATTCGCAAAACAATGGAAGATGTGAACGAACTCGATCCTGGGTAGGTACGTGTGAGTCATGCTCTTGGAAGCTGACGGACCGGTGCGAGGTGTCATGTCTTCGGAATACTGACCTTTCCATTAATTCTTATCGCGTTTGCTTACTTAATGTAACATATCATCTCGTGATTGCATACTCTACATAAGAATGTCATGTTCCTGACGATATCCTGTACCGAGGGTTCCGGGTTCGACAGTAGGGGCAAACTTTGCGTGATGAGCGTAAGTGTTTGTCCCGAGTCATATAAATGACTATTTCTTTCATTCATCACGGTTTTCTGTCTTTCTCTTGATCAGTCTTAGTACAATGTTATGTACCTACCTACTGTCTATTATATTTTTATTTAATAAACCTACTCACTTTTTAAGTACTTATCTACGTATTATATCTATTTATTATACAAGGTATGCGCAATTGGGTGACCAGTATTTTGTATTTCTATTTTAACTGGTGAATGTGGAGGAGTAGGCTTTGGCTGAAAATCAGCGCTGGAGGAGTTCTTTTCTCCAATAACTCACGCTGAGCCAAACGCCTTTCGGGAAAGGCCACACCGAGGTCAACTTTTTTCTCTAAATATCTACATGTGTCGAAAACATTTCATTACAATTCATCCCCCCCCCCCCCTCCCCCTGCCTAAGGATTTGTGTGTAGGTACTAATGATACAGAATGAATAAACCTTAAAATGACAATTGGAAGATAAATAATTATGCCTAGAGTCTGAGGTAAAACATAAATTTTACAGATTTATATTTCGTAAGATGTTTAAAATCAACAACACTGGTTTGAATTGAATACCTAAATAGGGTTTCCGGTAATTGAACCCAAATTCTTTTGTAACGTGGATGTCCTTTATAACTTTGATTTTCGACCCAGCCGAATACCCAAACAAGAATTAAAATTCTAAAAGGCTTCGCTGAAGTGAATACGGATGTCGCTTGAGTAACAGGAAAAGTATTTGTGAATCATTTAACTTTTAAGTTCTATTTCGTAAATAGCAAGCCCTCCATATATTTTTCAAGTCTCTCTTTCAAAAGGATAAGGTTGACCTATGAAAAGATAACAATAATTTATTTTTATATGAATTAAGCAATCAAGGGGAGATGGGGGACTATTTGAATACATTTTCGTGCCAGGAGAAGACTCAAAACAGATATATGTATAATAAATTTTAATGTCGCACTGCCACAGCCCTTTTTAATGTCCCACTGCTAGGCACGGGCCTTCCCTCAATGCGAGGGGGATTAGGCCATTGTCCAACACGCTGGCCCAGTGCGGATTGGACAAGACAGACACGTATAGAGAAGGTAAAAGCTATGTTAAAAAGAACACGTTTTTAAACGAGCTGACCTTTAAGTGTTAGTTAATTAGTTAAATTCATATTTAGTTCTAATTCTTCGGTCTGTTTGCAACATCTTGAGTTAAAGCCCAATTAAATCTATTCTGTCCAGCACCGGACCGTGACTTCCTTCATTTCTTATAGTTGTAGCTGAAGTACGACATCGTTGCTTTCGAACAACAGCGGGTGTTAAACGCTTGTTTTTCAGCAAAAATAAGGTTCGGTTCAGACCCAGTTACTAATTCGGTAACAGTTGAAAATCAACAAGACACATGACTGCCGCACGCCTCTCGGCCGCGTCGCGCCGCTTTGAACCGCGATTTTATTTCCATCTACTAATTTCAGCTGTACCCTTCAAAGTGAGTAAAGTTGACTTAAATTTTTTATCGAATTAGTCGCTGTGCCGTCGCGCCGCTCCGTCGATGTGAGTTGACCCTAAGCGCATAAAAACGATCGTGTTGGAAAACAATGTTGTTAATTATGTTCCCTTTTTTGCTGAACACCTGGTAGATACTCGTATAAGAAGTCTGGTTGAACAATACTTGGCATTTTCTTTTAAATTGAGCAGAAATAATCTCTCCATATATTTTTTATTGCTTTCTTAACATCCAAGAAGGGGGTCCATGTATTTTATTGCTGAAAATAGCAAAGCAGGCATCGAATAGCTTAAAACTTATCTAAACACAAGGCAGACTAAAATATTGTAAAACTAGCTGCGTCCCGCGGTGTTACCCGCGATTAAAAAGTATGTCCTTTTCTGTAAATCATGTCGATCCTTTGCTCTATGAATAAATTAAAACAAATCTATCCCACGGGAACCATACATTTTACTGGGATAAAAAGTCTATGTGCTATTCCAGACTATAATCTATCTCTGTGCCAAATTTCATCCAGATCCGTTTAGTTAGACGTTCTGTCGTGATTGAGTAACAAACATCCATCCATCCAAACACATTTATAATAACACATCACATTTATAATATTAGTGGGATATAGTGGGTTGCTAAATAAATGTACTACATTATGCACTCGTACTAAGGCTTATGTATTTGCGCTATCAGTTTGCTGAAATAACTAGGTCGTTTGCGTTGTATTAGGGTAAATAATGGCTGCAGGGTAATTAATGCTACAGCCTACAACACATGTGTGCGGAGCCGTGTTTGAGCAATGAACTCGGCTGCCCCAGATATGTTATCTAATGTAACGAAGGCTGTACTGGCAGGTGTGTGCAGAAAGTCTTTAGCCATCTAAATAGCCGTGCCCGGTCGGTCTGGGCACGGCTATTTAGATGGCGTTGCCTCTTGAACACGGATCGGGTAAATGCCAAACGCTGACCAGGGCCCCAAGTCTGCTAACAGAATCGATTCATAATCGAACAGCAACCGTATAGTAACTGTCACTTTGACAGATATCCCATTCAATATCTGTCAAAAGTGACAGTGTACTATGCGGTTGCTGTTCGATTATGAATCGATTGTGTTAGCAGACTTGGGACCCAGATGAACTACCCAGAGTGGCTTATCACGGTTCTGCTTTAACATCAATAGTAATATATTGATGTCTTATATATACGCGAATACGTCATATTTAAATAAAAGTTATTCGAAACGCCGTGAATGTAGAAAAATAAAATAAACGCGATAAAATCTTTAAAATTAGTTTCATTTCAACCAATATTCATATATAGTATCTATAACAGCCCAATCACACCGAAGAGCGCTCAGCGTTGCGTTGCGTTCTACGTTCCGCGTTCTTTGAAATGTATGTTATTATGATCGTCAGCTGTTTGCGTAAGCACAACGATAGATTAATATTTTCGCAACTGAGTTCGCACTTGACTTAGAGAGCCTTAAGCCCTACGATCAGAACTACAAAGCTGCGTATTATTTAATAAATAAATAAATAACGCCGACGAACACACCCACTTACGGTACTTACTATACGGTTACTATACGGTCCCACACTTAGCAACGCTTGTATTATGGACACCGTACAATGGACTGGGAGCGAACTCAGTATAACATACTTATATAGATACTTAACATCCATGACTTGAGTACAAAAATTCGTGCTCATCACGCAAAGTTTGTCCCTATCAGGATTCGAACCCGGGACCCTCGGCACAGAAAGCAAGGTTGCTACCAACTGCGCTAATCAGGCCGTCAGGTATTTTACGTTTCGTTCATACCAGAAGCTACCACCGTCCGTCTAAAACCTGTGGTCCGTTTAGCCACTTACAGTGACATTGCCCACATCAGCCATCGCGTTACGTAAACCCCAATGCATTTAGCGATTTGTAAACCATCATTCGCAATCGCCGCGCGCTACAACACGTCGATTTGTTTACAAAACTGCGCTAGCGCAGCTATTTGCTATGTCTAGCGTTTCCTTTCGATTTCTCAAACATTGTGGTCGCGGATGAGACATTTAAACTGCATTTTACGACGTCGTGTTATTTCATAACGGAACTCTATAAGAAGATAGAGGCAATATGAAATCACTGAAACCCACACACACATACTCACACATACTCACACACTAGATATCGAGTTTTCACGACATACACTTTCAAAATATTTGTATCAGAGCCTGGCACCTAAAATATGGGTTGCCCTAATTAGGGTGCCAGACAAACAGTGTATGGCACCCAAATTAGGGCAACCCATATTTTAACCCATGTTTCAGTTCTATGAAGTAGACACAACTATTAGGCAGGTAGGTATACTTATTTGCAACAGACTTTGGGATATTATGTAAATAGGTATAGCTATAAACAAAGTGGAATGGCCGAACTGTGTTGAGAATTTGGATTTTCTATCTAAAGCCCTATTTGCATCATTATATTGGTGTAATAATACAATTTTACTGATCCAATCGTGAAGTAAAGATTACAATTAGTGGGAAGGTGAATTATTTCTCGTAATTTTGCGAATTTGACCTGTCGACGAGCGACGACGCTGCCGTGAAGACAGAATGACGAAGTGAAGTCAATGCCCTCTTAGCTTGCTTCTTATCTTAGTTCATATTGTACTGGCATATCAACGTTTGTGTTTTGTTGTAATGCATAAATTA
Organism: Pheosia gnoma; assembly: GCA_905404115.1. Classification (NCBI taxonomy): domain Eukaryota; kingdom Metazoa; phylum Arthropoda; class Insecta; order Lepidoptera; family Notodontidae; genus Pheosia; species Pheosia gnoma. The sequence goes on along the minus strand of FR989899.1, from coordinate 8,514,902 downwards.
ACACGTAAATGTGCTTGGTTCTACAAATATAAACAATGAATGATACTGTAGAAAATGAGATTTGAAATCTCAAGCATCTTTTTCAACCATATCATCATAGTTATCCAATAAATCAGCCTGGGATTATTTATTTCTACAAACGAATAACATACTTAAGTAAAACTAAAATAATAACAGAAAACTAAACTAAATTAAAATCTTCCTACGGGTTGCCACCCGATCTTAAAGGAAGGTAGGTAGGTAGGTGGCTGGAATACAGCGTAGCATTTTCTTTCTGAATAGCCAAGCTGATCCGCTAGCAAAAAATTCTGCCAGCTCATCAATCTCCTGAGGCCTCCATAACTATGAGCGAAATTTCTTTCGCCATACCAAGCGCCTCAAAAGCCCATAACAGAGCCCCTGGATTTCCACAACAAAAAACACAAGACCCAAAGCTGCGAGCACCCTTATATTATTGACGGCCTGATTAGCGCAGTTGGTAGTGACCCTGCTTTCTGCGCCGAGGGACTCAGGTTCGAATCCTGGTAGGGACAAACTTTGTGTGATCAGCACGAAAGTTTGTACCCGAGTCATGGATGTCTATTATCTATATAAGTCTTATATTGTGGGCTCGCCCCCGGTACATTGTCGGTACCCATAATACAAGCGTTGCTTAGTTGGGAACCGAATAGTAGGTGTGTTCGTCTGGCGATATTATTATTTATTATTATTATTTTTGTTAGTAAACGTGTAATCCATTATTTAGTATCCGTTATGCGAAAACCGATCAATAAAATGTGATGTGAATAACACGACTTAATGACGCAACCATGCATCATCCCACGCATCAGATGCCAAGATCATTACTAATCAACGTGTGTAAGATTCAAAATTAGATTGTATTTTGATTTATTGTACAATATATAACATTGATCATGGGCTCAATTCTGCTAATTTACAAACGCTTCAGTGGAATGTCGACAGCGTGTCGATTGAATGATTTTAGACATTTGGTGGTCTACTAGTTTTTCAAGACCAGCGGCTTTCCACTGACCAGCCATTCAACTGCCATTGAAATATTTCGTATTCTGTTCTTCAGTCGCGTATCAATAAAATGTAGCTAAATAATGGTGTTCTACTCGTTATCTGACGTTTCTAGCAGTCGACACAAACCATTGACACTGAAATGAGACTCCATCGAGACGACATTCAAGTTTTAGCAGAATAGCCAATCTGTCACAGTCGTAATGGAACTTCAATAGTATGTTGCTGGAATGGCAATCGTATGTCATTTTATTTAAATTAGCAGAATATGGCCCCAGATTAGATGCATTCTTTAGTAGGCTATACTGTTGTGGGATGTTTTTGTCAAGTATGAAACATAGCTTATGAACAATATCTCCATCAGTTAACTATTGAGATCATAAACTTGATAATTTTATCGATTATGTAACTAATGCCGATGAGTAGAAAGTTACAGTAACTTTCTTACATCGTCAAGATAAATCTTTATGGATCGGAGCTCTAAATATCGAAATTACACACAAATCATCATAAATATAAGATATCACAAGGTCTTTGTTACAAAAAATAAGTAACCAACAATGGGGTTGCACAAGCGCACCATTGAATGTGACGGTTCGCCTTCACGCATATCGGAAGTATAGAACATATTATCGTCATCGAAATGTGGTGGAAACGCATAGGAAAATATGTACAAGTTTTCGTGCTTATCACACAAAGTTTGTCCCTACCAGGATTCAAACCAATTGCGCTAATCAGAACGTCAATATTACCATACTTCCATGTATAGAAGACAGATATGTAGCCGTTTATGTACCACTGTTTGGATACATAATCTAATGTTGTAAAATTATTATTCTCATACAACAGGTAAAAGGGGCCGATATGAATGACGTCACCCATCCACATCCGTCCACCTCTCGTAATGTGATGCAAACATTATTTGAAAACGGAACAAGTTTCACGGTTCATTTGTCATTTTAAAAAAAAACGTAAACAAAGACACGGAATTTTAATATGTGCGTGGATAGAGACTTGATGTTTTAGTTAAATGATTCGAGGTTCCTGCCCCGTGCTCTTCACACAAAGTTTGCCCCTACTGGTTCGAAACGGTAGGGGCAAACTGTGGGATGTGCCCGAATATTTTATACCCGAGTCGTGGATTTTTAATGTCTCTATGTTTAAGTACTTGTAGGCTGGTATCCCCGAAAGTCCATTGTACGGTACCCATAATACTTAGTTGCTTAGTTTGAGACCGTACAGTTGATGTGTTCGTCAGGTGTAATTATTATTGTTCTATATCATTGCATACCTTATTTCAAAATGGCGTGAACGGACTAAAAATAAATTAAGTTCTAATATTATTGAATTTCGAAATTTTAAGTTTGCGTATTTGGCTTCAATTTCAATGACATCTATCATTTGAAACCCAGTCTGAATTACTAGAACTAAACATGGTCGATTTATAGTTGGTACGGTTATAACTAAACTAAAATTAATAGGTGCTCACCTATGTTTAGTTCTTTAGTTTTTTTCTAAGAGTATTTAATTAAAAACTCTAAGACAAATGAGTAAGGATCTTTAACTTTTAAATTTCTCGTTGCATTCCTATAACATTTTACACCATCGAACTCACTTGCGTACACAAAAAAGCTCTTATTGTAATTCGCATAAAGTAAATAAAACAGTAATCCAAACAATTTACATATAATAAAACGGGATATATAGCGGGAACTGTCAAATAATAAGCCGTTCTCACAATTTACAAGGTCCATCGTGTAACGACATCACTGCCTTCATTTGTTTAAGGCAATGCTACATTATAAGATGTGCTAACTCATTTCTCGCTTAGCTACGGTATACTGTTATTTCACGGTGTGTTTTAAAAACAGATGCACCGAATTGCGCAGTTTTCAAAGAATTTAATTTGTGATTATTGTAAATGGTGCTTACTTACTTTCTCTATAAGAGCCATTTTAATATCTCACTCACTGTGTACGGGCTCTTCTGAATGCGTGGGAGTTCCAGCGATAGTTCAAGCTGTACCCGGATTCACAACCTTATGACAATGCTCTCTATCGACCAATAACAACTTGCATTATGAAAATCACCAGTGGTCAAGTCATACCTTTCGGCTGCGTATTCGTATCGAATCTTCGGTTCGGTTATTAAGAATGTTTCTAAAATATATCTACGACTCAAAAGAAATCTGTCCAACTGTGCTGTAAAATTCGATGAAAGGAATATAGATTAAAAAACAAATAATGTATATTTGTTTTTTGTTGCTGTTGTTTATTTGTTGACTTGAGAACCTCCCCCTATTTTTTGGTTGGTTAACAAATACACATAGCCATAACAATGCACTGCTCAAAAATGTAACGATCTTTTTAAAAAGAGCAACCATAGAGTTTTTTGCCCGTTCTTGTCCACAGGAACGGCATTCCGAACGGGTGGTAAAGCTGTAGCTTAGCATTTTGTAACTATTTTCGCGATTCATAAGTACTGTACTTAATGGTTTACATGAATGAAAAATATTCTGATTCCGAATAATAATAGTTGCATCTTCAAATAAGTTTACTTGCTTAGCTTTCCATGGAGTAGAGGCTAACCTTTGACGCTAACAAATTTTCGCACGTTTGTATTTGAGTAACAATGGGCCGTAAAGTCGGTTAAGTAATTCGATACCATTTATAAATGTTACTGTTACCTTACTTGCGTCTTGTTTGATGACCTCAGCAGTCAGTCATTGATGACTGAAGTAGGTAGACCTCAATAACCTGGCTTGGAGACAAATGTATTACCAACGTCCGCCCAAAAGCCCTGCCCTCTATCTCTCTCTCTATACGGTCGGATCGACAACCCAACGGAGAAAGAAAGAGAGCAACAGGTTTATAAGGAAATATGAGATACAAGACCACTGCCTCTTGATTTCGTCTTTCTCTGTTGGCGTGCTGGCCTGACTTTTTAGAAGCCCTATAAGGACCAGTCGGTCGTCCGTCACATCCAATGTCGGGTCGGTACCAAAATATATAATTAAAATTGATTGAATAAAAATAAGACAGAAACTTATCGGTCAATAAAGGTATTGATTTCTTACTTCAATGGTCAATGAAGAATTAATTTTAAAGTAAAACATCTCATTGTTCATCAATTAATATTAATGTGTAGGTAATCTTTGCGCAAGAAGAACCAGCCCGTAACTATAGATTGATATCACCGTATTTTTTTGTTTTTAAATAGGTACAATTAATATAATTTATAGCGTTTTTCGCAACACAGGATAGATTCCTAGCTGCGGCTGCGCAAGAGTGCCGCGAATGGAACGGGCGCCATTGTTCTACATTTTTATCGGAACAACCATCCAACGTGGATTAGTGTCGATGCCGAAGCAATTCAAGTCGGTTTTCGCTTTAACATATTTTTTGAGATATGAGCCGTTATTAGTATCGCGATACGCAACGCAGTACTGCAGTACTATAGTACTGTAGTTTATACTATCTGCGTACTCGTCTGGACCACAATCGTTGCGTATCGCGATACTAACCTAAGATATGGTAATAGTAGAAACTTTCGTTCAAAATCAACCACAAAATTATCGAACAGTTATCAAAAATAGTGTAAAATATTTTAAGATGTTAGCGAGTAGGTCATATCACGATCATGCATAAATGTTAAATTAAAAAAAAAACTCGTCCTATAGTTAAAAAGTTATCTGAAGTTATAAATTATGTACCTACTTACGCATATATGTTATACCTTACATAGTAGGCAATATTGACTATTCGTGGTCTTGCAATTTCGCAAGACCTAAGACTAAAGCGCAAGTCTTGCAGTTGCGATATTCTTGCATTTTACTCTTGGTCTTGCGAATGCATGACCAAGACCAAGACTTTATAAAAATAAAGAAAACTAGCCCACTCGTAGAGTAGAACACAACTTTTGTCATTTTCAACATAAAACAGTTATTAACTGCATTTTTATCTCACGAATTGAGTCGCTTTACAAACGTCTAACAGTAAAATTAAAACGGTATTTACTTAACCGATAGGACACTTTAATTGTTTTGAAGTTGCAAATAACATGATGTTTTAATTCGTTATTAAATTAATCCAGAGTTTGCGGCGCTCCATTGTAACCCAAATTAATATTTTGTGTCGTTTTTGATACAATTGGCCATCCTAAAAGAATATTTTTTTTTTGTTTTTGAAATATCATGAAAAAACAACTGAAGCATACACTGTCGTTATGATAGTTTTGGGGTTTAAGCTGCATGAGGGCAAGCTGCAGCGCGGGATATAAAAACACGTTCGTTTATCAATTCACAAAAAAATAACACCTTTTTATCTATAAATGTTGTGTTTCACAAATGTGCTGACAAACCCTATCCAAGACTTATTTGTCAAAATTTGAAAATGTACGCTTACCGTAGTTCTGGGCGAAACATATTTACATTTTGCTATGGACTCTAATAAAATATGAATTGTTGTACAGAATATGCAACCTCATCAAACTGGTCAAGGCCTCCCGTTATACGCTTATTATAAGGAATGTATAGTAGTACATGCTACCGTTAACTCTCATTAGATCTACTTGTTAGATCATTTGGAGAGGAAATTATTACTCGAACATTAGATAAAGAGGTGCCTTATTCTATAATATGTTGTGCTCCATTTATATTTGTACAACCAAAATAAAATAAAAATATGCATTCTTTGTTTTAACCGAATTTAGTCGATAAAAGCAAAACAAAGTTGAAACTTTCTAACTAAAGTTTTGCCATGGTTTCGCTGACAAAAAAAAGAGCTTAGTTATTTTTTAAACATTTCTAGGTTTTTTAATAGGTCAATAAAATAAAGTTTCAACTTTTTTTTGCTTAACATTCATTATCATTTAAATATTACGATTGCGTACTTAAAACTATATTGTTGGTTAGTAAAATAAATTAAATTAAAGTTTTGTTAAATAGAAATCTCACAAAGGTAAAGTACTCAGGTATTTTTTATTACTGCGGAATTAAAGTTACAGTTTAGTCGTTTTTACTGTATTCAAGTAAATTAATTGCCGTAGCAAGTAATTGCCGTAATGACCTCAACCCTGGAGTTATGTAAGAAGGAAGATAGAAGTTGGCTAACTTAAAACTGCTACAAATATTTGTATCGTAACCCAAAACCTATAGATAAACAATTTCTATTGAGCGTACTTTTTTTTGCAATAAGTATTCCTATTGTATTAATTATATGACCTCTGTATGTATAAAACAGATAACATTGGATGCGACTTGAAATTTTAATAAGTTATGATGACTATTATAGTGAGTTACCTCTTGTAATGACATTGTCTTAGGTCATGTTGCTTAATGGTACGTTGAAATGATACCAATGATTATTGGAAAATAAACTTTAGTTTTAGTTTGTTGATCGCAAATATTCGAGTTATGGTATTTCATTACTTTTTTCATTTGATGTGACTGGCATCCAAAAGCCTTACAAAAAAAAACAATGAGTCTACCAGTATTTAACCTGTAGCTGTATACTTAAAAATAATGGTACAATTCGCTATTTGAACATTTCTGAACGTAACAAAAATTTCATAAGTACCTAATAAAAAAATCGATAATATTTTTACTAGATGATTTACATGGGATGTTTGTCAATATGAAATGTCAAGGTTTCCAATCAATAATAATTTATCAGTTACGACCGAGACGAAAGCTCGAACGCCATAAGATGGCAGTTTTAATTAAATATGATCACTTGCGGTCAGATAAAAATTGGAACTATAATATTATGAATGATTGAGAAGCTCTTTTCATAATCTAGTGATCCCTGCCAGTCCCCGGGTCCTCGAACTCGCCGAGAATGTTCGTTGGATATCGCAATTCTTAGCAAGCATGATTTATAGAAATAACATTTTTAATCAGCATATTGCGTTAAAAAATAAATTTAGTTCTTTGGTAAGCGTATTACTTTAAATAACTAGAACGAGTTGCCATTTTTTTATATAGCTACATTTTTGATTATTTTTTTAAATAAGTCATTTAGGGAAAGAAAAATGTTAAAATTGTCCGGGAGATCGGAATAAAACTGTGAGTGCTTTTTTCCATGGGAATTTGGACAGGACAACGTCTGTCGGGTCAGCTAGTATCCAATAATACAGGCAGTATCACCCATTATGATTAACGAAACAAATTGAAAAACAATCGAACATCTATGCCTCGACTTTTTTTAAATGTCGAACGCTAATCTCGTCTCCGCGCACATTTGTAACGAGGTTGTGATTTCACCTTAGACTCTTCGTATTTCCGATTAATTGGTACCTCGGCGATCGTTCCGGGCGCTTTCTTCGGTTGCATCAAGGTTACTTTGGTCTCACCGGGCGCTTAGCTCGGCGGTTCTTGCGTTTGTCTTGCGAGGCTGATGGAGACGCGTCGCGTCGCGTCCCCCTTTCGACTTTCGAACGTGTCACATGAGGCAGTACGTTTCGTTATCTTTGCCCTCGGACGAAGCAATAAAAGAGACGGCAGTATCGCGAACAACATATTTTATTTTTATATTATTTATTTATTAATTTCATTCTACTTCTACCTACCGGTAATTTCGTTTTGATTTTACTGTGATTAAAATATGTGCATAATTCGTGTCCACTATACAAATCGGTTGGTTTCAGTTTTAAATAATATGTTGTTAGCGACACTCCGTCTGTTCTATTTCTTCGTCCGAGTCTTTGCCTAGCATTTAGGCGGGAATTATGTTCCAAAAAAGTTGAACAGTTTTATAGGAATCGCTGCTTACTTATATTTATAGCGATCATTTTTTACAAAGCTTCAGCGTCTAGAAACTTAATTACTTAAACATTTATTATTTAACAGCTACCAATAAATATTGATGGTAATTTCGAAACTACGGAAAAAGTGGTAAGTTGCAAAACAAAAGTGGGTAAGTCTATTGAAGAACTATATTCGGTGGAGAGAAAGCTCTACAAGCACGAATGTCCAAGGAAAAATGTCAATGCCATAAAATATGAGAAATCCTTCATTAAAAAATCAAAACTGGTTTAAGTTTATTGATCAACAAATAAACCCATAATAAATCAAATGGTCAGATTAAATGACAGATTAAAAAGTATGCCTTAATTAAGTACAGTAATCAAGGAAGCATGGTTCTCCTTGCTTGAGTCCAGGCAAACAATTCTTTATCACATTTGTAAACATTATGTGAAGTCACAATTGCGATATGTAAACTAAAAAAAAGCTTCCAACAAAATGACAATCGTGATTTTTTGGCAGCATTTTTTTTTTCTAAATCATATTGAAATTGTGACTAAAATGCGCTATAGAAGCGTAGGTTTAAATAGTAGATATAGCCTTCCTGTACCACGCTGTATACCTAGCTGTCAAGACGCCAGTTGAAAGTCACGGTTGAGTGGTAACATGTCACTTAGAACTGTTGTAACTGTATCGGATCACCGTCGCAGTCCATATGGCATGCAAACTGTGTGGTATCGCACTGTCAACTTGAGCGATTACTGTTTAGTAAAGATACCCGAGTATTAGCTATTAGTGTTTATGAAAACTGTTGTTGCGAACTACTCTAGCGAAGTAAGTTCGTGTGCATACCGTTTGAATGGATACAGAGTTTTACATAGGGCTTTTAATAATTGGATTTCAGATTGAAATAAAACTAATCTTTAGGATTTTATCGCGGATATTACACATTGAAATAAAACTAATCCTAAAGATTAGTTTTATTTCAATGTGTAGTATTCGCGTATAAGCGATAAGAAATCAATAAATTGGATTTCAGGTTATTTAGGTGTTTTTCGAATCGTTGTTAGGGGTATTTTTTTAGGAGTAGATAACCCTGCCGGACGGTAACAGGGCCCCATGTCTGCTAACACAATGGATTCATAATCGAACAGCAATGGCATAGTAACTGTCACTTTTGAAAGATATTGTATGGTATATGATGGCTAGTATTATATATAAAAAAGTGGTTTAAAATCTTGATGCAAGGAACTTGATGCTTTGAAGTTAAGCATAAAAACCAGCAATGTATTACATCCCTGGCCATTGCTGTGTTATATATTGCCATTCATCACGTGCATTGTTTCTTATTGAGCTATTTCAAATAAATCTTCATCTTCATTTTCTTCGGCCTCCACATCATCGGTAAAACTAAAAATGCCTAACCGGCTGGCCGCATTTCCCCGCCGAGTAATCATACATCTTTTATGCAGCTATGAAAAGCTTAAACCTCGACCCGACTCAATTATGTTCACACTAAAACTAATTTAAAAGTGGGGTAATCAAAACAATGACAGTCGGCCGCTCAAAGCTAACATCTCGGTTACCGTAACATAACGGATGGAGTTAACCTTTCCGCCGTGAGCGAGATGAATCTGATTTCGGTGGAACATTAGAAATTGGACCATATTTAATTGTGGCCCTGACAATTTTTTCACTGGATGTTTCTTTCATTATAAGTACGATAAATAGATCTAAAATATGTTTATGTGTACATATTAAGGGAATACTTAGTGCTATATAGCCTTTGAGTACCTTGTCCGGGGTTATAACTGGTAAATACATTGATATAGGGAACTTAAACATTGGTGAAACGGGTTACATTATGTGGTGTGAGAGGGACGGACGACACTTGATACCGAAACGGTAAAATTGTTTCGAAATGTATTAAATAATAAGAGATTCTAACATTAGAGAAAAAAAAAGAAATTCTAACGGGTTAATAAACTGAGAAATGATATCATGTACTTTTTTTTTACAAAAAAATCCTGCGCTATGTGCTCTTAAAACAGGTAAGTTTGTTACCCTATTTCGGTTAGCCCCAATCGTACATTTCATTCAATCATCGCCTGTAGAAAAATAATAAATATACGTTTACAGACTTTTCCTTGTTTTTGGAAACAAAATGTGTGCTTACCGGCTTTAAGAGTACCCACCTAACTGTAGTAGATGTCTTTAAATTATCATAACCGCATTATTATAATAAAACTGTAATGCACGAAGGTCTCCATTTGCGTAGCATGCGCGGCTAGCGCAGTAAACATTACAATGGCCGAGACAATTATAATGTAAGATTACAAAACCGGTATTACAGAATCAACGCAATTATAGCGAGTAAAAAGGGAATAAATGCATATTTCACAATCACATTTAGTTGGTATACTGTTCGTCTACGTAGATGCAATACCAAATTAAGGGTGTACGATAAGTCTTAGACGTCATTATAGTATGTTTTTTATGTTGGGTGCAAATTACCAATCATAATTTGTCGATTGCCAATAGACAAGACAGGATTTGGATTGTTGTTTGCACAAATTGCAATATTTCCAGGGGGTGTATTAAGATCCCTTTTTTCTAGGCAATTCGATTCCCGCCCAGTTGACTGCCCGAAAATAGGAATCAGTAGTACGCCTCCTGCACGCTGTTATATCCTGTCATTTGTTTAGTCAGAGTCAATATCCCTGCACAATCTTTGCTAGAGGAAACGTACACACTCACAGCCAGACAAACCGTTCCACGAAGCTAATATGCGTCGCCATTATCACATACGTTCGGTATCCCACGGGGTTTTTGTAACAGCACAACAGCAAATTGCTTTATCCGCCATCTTTTTACGATTTTACGATTCGCACCTGATGTCGAACCGATACTTATACCGATACTACCGGATGACCGTTGAGGTTGCCGCGATTGGAACGTTAGATTGCACGAAGCCTCTTGAAACAAACATTTTATTGCTGTAATAATAATAAACACAAGGTTTTAAATGTAATTGTTTTGCTAAGCAGGCCATTTTCTAAAGCGTTAGGTCTAACATGAATAGAATACCTTCAGTCTTTCATATGAAAGACAGAAGGTATTATATTTTTAGCGGAAAAGGGAAGATCTTCCAGCCAGGCGGGTGGTATGCCTGGCGGGGCGGCCGCTATGCCCCGACAGTTATTGTCGGGATCTTGTATATATGCTACTTGCTCCGAAAACTCTTATAGCGCGATTCAGGATTGTGACGTCAATTGTCTTTGTTCTGAATGCGTCTGCAGTGCCATCTGCGTAGCTTGTGGTGCGGTTGAAGTAGTCGCTACATATTAATTGCTTTTTATTTGGGGCCCCGTCACTCGTGAAATACAGTTTCTCGACTAACACCTTAGAGGAGTTAGGTTTTGCTGGCTTCTTTAATTAACGATCAAACTTGTTTGATTTATAATTTGAAAAGTTGACAAGCCGAGGTTCAGTGGCGGGTTCTTCTTCCCCCATTTGTTGTGCTGTTCTTGCCTATGTAAGTATCAATTTTTGTAGCACATTATTTTCTTAAATAAGATATAAAATCTAAAGAGACATAAAAGCTAAAGAGCAAAGAACGAAGCTAACGGCTGTGAGCTTAAAGCCAGTTACCATAATAGGAAACCAACTTAACTGGTATTGAAACTTCTAACTAGAACACATTCGTCCAACTATGAATCATTGCTTATTAAAAGTATCTCGAGACAAGACAGACATCTAGTAAGTAAGTAGTATATATTTGAGACGGTAAGACGTGCGAAAGAGATTGCTATCTCGGTTGATTGTTACGCTGATGTCTCTCTCACGAGGGTACGCGCGGTCAAGGTAACTGTGTCATCAACGAATGATTAACCCTAGTGGTTAATAGATCGTTTAGCCGTTTTATGAATATTGTTCTTGAGTTTAGTTTATGAACAACTGGCTGCGCCCCGCGATTAAAAAATATGTCCTTTTTACCGGATAAAAAAGCCTATATGCTATTCCAGACTATAATCTATCTCTGTGCCAAATTTCATCGAGATCCGTTCAGCCGTTCTGGCGTGATTGAGTAACAAACATCCATCCGTCCAAACTTTCACATTTATAATATTAGTGGGATAGCGGGATTCCATTGAACGCTTGCTAAATTTCTCCGCGTAAGTTTTGATTCACGGAGGATTATGTACTGAGCGCATGGGCAAACGCTACTGGGTCGCCTAGTTATTTTTTTTTATACACCAACATGATCCATTTAACTGATACATTTGTAAAAATATTTGACAATATTTTTTTATACCTTATTTATAACAAGATAAAGATCTTAAATAATTTGAGTACATGAAAATTAAAAATTAAAACCACGCGTCGAATAGCGGGTACCGCTGGTTATAAATAAATATGTAAGTATACCTACTTGTTTATTTTTGTGCAAGAAACAAGAATAATGCAACTACCTGTTCGTGAATCATTCCATGAATTAATTTATAAACATTTTTGTCCTTGCGATTTATGCTTGCATATTACGATAAATATGCAAACGAGAGTAATAAAATATTCTAATGTTTGGGTATATTGCCTAACAAGTAGGTGTATGAGTATAGGAATGACTTCTGGAGCAATATTAATCCAAACCAATGTACAATACTGAACGTACATATATATGTCACAATGACATTTCTCTTTTCTTTTTACTACTTTTTTTACTTGTATCTGTGCTGGCCATCAATGATGGAGCGTAAAGTTACCGTGTAATTTTACTATATATTTTTTATCCTATTACAGTCCATTGCTTATTATGTTGGTATTTTTATTGCCTTGTACCTAACATAAATGGTCCTTGAAGAAAAGGCACAATAATAAATAGTAAAGTTTTTTTTCAAAAATCCAACCATAAGATGGCTGCTGTAACAAGACACTCACGACGCGCCCGTGGAAGTTAGCCACGCACGGTGCTATATCGCAGTGCAAGCAGTCGTGGGAGCGTCTTCATCCTGTGCTATCTCACAGGGCAGCACAACAACAAAATAAACTGCGGCAGCTATTGTGTCGCCATCACAGGACGGGCATCTATATTGTCCCGCCGTGTACGCATCAAAACCGTCGTGGCTATACATCGGCGTCGTTATTTTATTCTATGAAAATTGAATAGTGTTGTGTACTAATTAAATAAAACCAAGTGTAAACACAAAATACAAAATATGGCCCAAGAAGAATTGCGGCGCAATGTCGCTGCACGTGGGCAATGTAAGTCTACAATAACCAAGTTAGAGAAGTACTTGGCTGATGGTCCCGACCCCTCTGATCGAGAGTTGATTGCGGTTAAAAAAGATCGCCTCATCAAGGCATTTTCCGACTATTCGAGGTTGAATATTGAGGTTAAGCTGTCTGACCCATTGGACAAAGACGAATTTGATAGCATAGAGGATAGATACTGTGTGATGCTTGCCCACTTTAATAAAATATTATCATGCTCCAACTCAGAGCATAGCAAAAAAGACCATTTTCAACGGTTGCCAAACATTAAATTGAACATTTTTAGCGGAAACACAAGTGAGTATTATCCCTTTATAAATATGTTTCATTCTGTGGTTCATGAAAACAACCAGTTATCACAATGTGATAAATTATACTATTTAAACTCATATTTAGAAGGTGAGGCACTGGACATTATAAAACAGTTACCTCTAATTAGTTCTAGTTATGAAACCGCATTGAATCTTCTTAAGCAAAGGTATGATAACCAGGCCAGAATTATCACACATCATATAAATGAGATTTTGGATATTCCACAAGTAAATAGGTGCACAAGTGCATCTATACGCAATTTATTAAATATAGTTAACCAGCACATAGGTGCATTAAAAAATTTAGAGCAACCCACTGATACTTGGGGTACATTATTATTGTGTATTTTACAAAGGAAACTTGATCAGTATACAGTGCGCTCATTTTATTTAGAAAGAGATGATGGCAATGTTATGCCTGACTTGGAATCGTTTTTAACATTTTTAGAGAAAAAAGCGTCAGCACTTGAGACACTTTCACCTTCTCCGATTGCTCAGCATGAAAAAAATAGACGAGCATATGCCTGCAACATTGCTCATGTTGACAAGGCTGTAGAATGTAAGTATTGTAATTTGCAATCACATAGATTATTTTGTTGCCCAAAATTTAAGCTAGATAACTATAATGAAAGGATTAAATTCATTAAGAAGAATAATTGTTGTACTATATGTCTCAATAGTCATCTTGGAAAGTGCAAGTATAATTTTAAGTGTGCAGTTTGTAAGGCAAACCATAACACATTATTGCATAATCCAGAACAACAATTGATAAATAATGATGACAGTGACTTATCATTACAAGGTTTTACAAATAGTCCCAAAGTAGGCTTATTCTGTAATACTTCCAATGAAGTTTTACTGCCCACTGTCATGGTAAGGTTAAAAAATAAAAATAACCAATTTATTAAGGCCAGAGCATTACTGGACTCTGGAAGTCAGGTTTCGTTTGTTTCCTCTCAATTGACTGACCAGATCAACTGCGAGAGAAGCCCTGAGAATAACATTATAATGGGTATATGTAATGGTAGTAATAAAATAAAAGAAAATGTTCAGTTTACAGTTTATTCATGCATTAATAATTATAAAATAAAGGTTAAGTGTTGTGTGGTTGAAAATATTACTGAAGATATGCCACAATTTCCAATTTCCAGAAAAAATCTAGTTTTACCAAAAAATATTAAATTAGCTGATGAGCAGTTTGATGTGCAAGCACCTATATCCATCTTACTTGGATGTGATGTATTTTTCCAGACTATACTTCAGCATTCGCGGTCGCTTAGCTGCACCACTGGCGATGTTCCAGGTCCATTTTTAATTAACACACAATTTGGTTGCATTATAGCAGGGTTAGTCCCAACACAACCAATACCTAATAAGGTAAGTTGTTTGTCAATTGTAAACAACAAAGTATGCAAATTTAATTCGAATCTTGATCAGGATGAGGTCAACAATAATTTAAGGCAGTTTTGGGAGTTGGAGAAGGTACCTGAAATTTACCCAGAATCACTTTCACAAAATGACCTTGCTGAAGAAGTGTTTCAGAATTCAGTGACATTAGAATCTAATAGATTTCAGGTGGCTTTACCCACAAAACAGCCCTTAACTGAGCTATATCTGGGTGATTCATTTAACCCTGCTTTACAGCGTTTTTATAACCTAGAAAAAAGATTAATAAAAGATAGTGAGCTTTATAAAAGATATAGAGAGTTTATTAAAGAATATATAGACTTAGGGCATTCAGAGTATTATGATATTTCTAAATATAATTTGAATAAAGCAGTTTACTTTTTACCACATCATCCAGTATTTAATGAAAACAGTACAACAACTAAAATGAGAGTAGTTTTCGATGGCAGTATGACTACAAAAAGTAGGTTATCATTAAATGATGCATTACTTAATGGGCCAATTGTACAAAATGAGCTGTTTGATATTTTGGTACTATTCCGATTTCCTACTTATATTTTAATTGCTGATATTAAGCAAATGTTTCGACAAATAATGATTGAACCTAAATATAGGGCACTTCAAAATATTCTTTGGAGAAATAATATTAATGAGCCAATTTCATGTTTACAATTAAAAACAGTCACATACGGGCTAAAATCATCCTCTTACCTTGCTACTAGGTGTCTTTTAGAGTTAGCCAACAGATTTGGACATATATATCCATTAGGGGCAGAGGCTCTGCGTTACAATACATATGTGGACGATGTACATACTGGTAGCGATGATATTAATATTTTATTAGAGACAAAACGTCAATTAAGTGAGTTATTAAAGTTAGGAGGCTTTGAATTGCATAAATGGTGTGCTAATAATCGTGATTTATTATTGGACATTCCAGTTGAAAAACAGAATTTAACGGATATTGATCTTAATAGAGATGAGTCAATTGTAAAAACTCTTGGTTTGCGGTATAATGTCAAATCTGATAATTTTTATATAAATTGTCCTGAGACTAAAATTCAACATAACTATACTAGAAGACAAGTGTTATCCTTTATCAGCAAGTTCTTCGACCCATTGGGACTTGTTGGACCGCTCTTTGTGCTTTCAAAAATTATCTTACAAAAAATATGCAAATTGAACTTATCATGGGACGATGAACTTCCTGATGAATTAAATAAAGAATGGAAGAATTTTGCTTTAGGTTTGATTGAAATGTCAAATATAAAAATAAACAGGCATATAAATATTTTAAATGCAAGTAAGATTGAATTGGTCGGTTTTGCTGATGCCTCTAACAATGCTTATGGTTGTTGCTTATATTTAAGGGTTGTTCATAATGATGGCAGTGTCACTATGGATCTGCTGTGCTCAAAGTCGCGCATATGTCCAATTAATAAAAAATTAAGCACACCTCGGCTTGAACTCAATAGCGCTTTATTATTAGCTATTATGATTAAACGTTTGGGTGATACCTTTAAACTAAAGTTCAATTTTGATATATGCTTATATTTAGATTCTAAAATTGTACTTGCATGGCTAGATATAGAAACAATGAAATTGCAACCTTATGTTGCCAATAGAGTCAAACGCATCCAGGAATTAACTGCTAATTATCATTGGTTCTATGTCAAGACATCAGAAAATCCTGCGGATTGTATTTCACGAGGCATCAAACCTCATCTTTTACAAACACATATGTTATGGTGGCATGGACCACAATATATGAATCATGCCAATTTTGAACATTGTAAAAAAATAATAGAAGTACCGCAAGATATACCAGAATTAAAAAACAGTGCAATTATTCAGACATGTAACATTATTCAGGCTAAAAAATCATTGACCTTTTTTACAAAATATTCTGATATTGATAAAATGAAAAGAATAATTGCATATGTTATAAGATTTTCCAAAAATTGTAAACTTAAAAAAGAGGATAGACAAACAGGCAATTTGTCACCTGTAGAATTGGAAAATGCTCTAAAAATTATAATTAGATATGATCAGCATCAAGGATATGTATCAGAAATTATTTCTCTGAATTCTGCTAACCCAGTAAAAGGTGTACTGAGTTTTTTAAATCCGTTTTTGGATGGCGAAGAGATATTGCGCGTGGGAGGGAGATTAGATAACTCCACCCTGCCCTATAATCAAAAACATCCCATTATATTAGTAAAAAAATCTAGAATCACACATTTGATAATATTAAAGGAACATCAAAAACTAATGCATGCTGGTCAGAAACTCATTCTGTGTAATTTAAATCAAAAATACTGGTTAGTCAATGGTATCAGAGAAATAAAACATGTTATCTATAAATGTGTAATATGCTTTAAGTTAAAGGCTAAGAATTTAACCCAATTAATGGGATCCTTACCCACCCAAAGAGTGGAGGTAGCAAGAGTTTTTGCTACTGTAGGTATAGATTATGCCGGACCATTTAATATAAAATTTGCTAGAGTCAGGAAGCCAATAATTATTAAGTCCTATGTATTGATATTTGTATGCTTCGTGACAAAAGCCATCCATATTGAGTTGGCCTCTGATATGACAACAGATAATTTCTTAAATTGTCTAAAAAGATTTATATCCCGTAGAAACAAACCGTCTCAAATATTTTGTGATAATGCATCTACATTTAGATGTGCTAACACTCGTTTGCAAGAGCTTTATAGACTACAGTCTTCAACAGACCATCAACACACTGTAACTAGTTATGCAGCCAATGAAGGCATTGAGTTCAAGTTTATACCATCATACAGTCCAGTGTTTGGAGGCTTGTGGGAGGCTGGTGTAAAGTCTGTGAAGCACCATCTAATGCGAGTAATGGGTAATAATGTTCTCACATATGAAGAACTGAATACAGTTCTCATTCAAATTAAAGGTATTCTCAACTCAAGACCGCTGTGTCCTATGTCATCTGACCCGGATGACATGTCATACTTGACACCTGGTCACTTTCTAACCGGTGCCACGATGACATGCTATCCAGAGCCAGTCAGTACTGGTGTACAGGTTAATCGCTTGTCCTTTTGGAAACAATGTACAAAAATGCAACAAGACTATTTCAAACAATGGCAAAAACAATATTTAACACAGTTACAGAGTAGACCAAAATGGAAAAGTGATCAACACAACATTAATGTAGGAACATTGGTGTTATTAAAAAATGATAATGTTAAACCACTAAATTGGCCTGTAGCTAGAATTGTAAGGTTATATCCAGGCAATGATAATAAGGTTAGGGCATTTGATGTAAAGACCCCATCAGGTCATATTATGCGCACTAGTGTCACCAAGGTGTGTGCCCTTCCAATTTATGATTAATTGTTGTAGAATTTTTGTGTTTAGTTCTATTTTTTGTTTCTTTTTTGGTTCTATTTTTGTTTTTTGCTTGTGGTGGCAATATATGTACAATACTGAACGTACATATATATGTCACAATGACATTTCTCTTTTCTTTTTACTACTTTTTTTACTTGTATCTGTGCTGGCCATCAATGATGGAGCGTAAAGTTACCGTGTAATTTTACTATATATTTTTTATCCTATTACAGTCCATTGCTTATTATGTTGGTATTTTTATTGCCTTGTACCTAACAACCAATAACCTTTATACCTGCTGTAAGGAAGCATTTTACTGGCCCTACCTTTCCTACCTGAATAAAACATGACCTAACTACCTCGAAAATTCAATGGATTAAAAAAAATATCTTTAAAGATTTTTTCTTGTTTAAAAAATAATTCCGTGATCTAATTCGTAAAAATATCGCGGTGGCAAGGGAAATTGTAAATAATGAGAGCCTAGTTTCATTTTTTTTTCTTTATCGAGAAAATTTCACGTAATCGTGTTTTCCTTTTGAGCGATTCTAGATAATGTAGTGAAATAATATATAGCCAAACATTTGATTCATAGTCCATAAACTTAAAGAAATATTTGGAATAGAAAATCAACTAAATTCCCGAAGTACCCTCTTAAAAGTTCAAGCAAGTGAGCACTACTTCACTACAAACTGCAACCGTGTGCACTCATCCGTCCCTAACCAGCTACTGCTGTTTGTGTTTAACTGTTGTTTTCGGAGCGGTTATATAGATCTTTTTTTTTCTCTAATGGCCTTTTTCCATTGAGTCAATATAGATCATTATGTGGCCTATCATATTTGACAGTTTGGCGACCTGATTAGTTCAGTGGTTAGTGACCCTGCTTGCTGGGCTGCGGGTCCCGGGTTCAAATCTTGGCAGGGACCATCTCTGTGTGAGATTTATTATCTATATAAGTATGATATTACTAAGTTCGCCCTCAGTCCATTGTACAGTACCCACAATTCAAGCGTTGCTTAGTGTGGAACCGTATAATTGGTGTGTTCGTCTGGCGATATTTATTTATCTATCATTATTGTCTAGACTCATTCTAGACAGGTAAACGTTGACCGAATAGTAACATTTAGACTTCTTACTTTATCTAGAGCGCTAGAGTGTTATATTATACTGCGTCCGACTGCTCTATTGGAGGGAAAATATAAAAAAAAAATAAACACCGTCACACCTGTCACCTTCTGAGTGTTAAGTAGCTGTGCACCCACATTCCGCTGATAGTATTTAGTTTCTATACAGAGTAATTCAGAAAGGGTATACTTCCCTTTGAACCTGCGCCGTCGTTTTCTTCATCTCGCTTCCCCCTAGTGGAGGGAGACTGGTTCGGGATGAATTTCCCCTTTCCAGTGGATGTCTACGCCGCCCACTACTTGTGGGCGGGTCATGAACCTGCGCTACTTTAGCGAATTTGTAAAAAAATATGTAGAGTTATTATTTCGATATGACGATTGTGGTTATGAACAAGTATTGTGGTTCCGGAACCACAGTTATGTGGAAACCTACAGCGTTTCTTACGGGTACCGAATCCAGTACGAATACTACCTACAATAGTTTGAGCGTGTACCGCTCGTAGTGGGAGTCGGCCATGTTGCACATATACGTCTATCATTGTAATCTTGACCTACATTAGCGGCGTATTACTTTAATTATTACCGACGATGTGCAAATTTGGACGTTCGCACATTGTACTTACTACACTAGATATTGCGCATCTTACGCTAATAACTTCTGTTATAAACGTTGGGGCGACAATTTTCATTCAGTGCTTGTTATTTTTTTATATACATTTTGAACAATTTTACTCACTCATATTGATCTAGCCCCTCCAACATGTGTCGAAGGCGGCCGGGGAGGATAATAATCCCACATAACCCTGCCCTCTCCCACACAGAGGCCGGGTATCTTTCGAAGATTTCCCCCCGCGAACAAAAAAAAAGGTGCAAACTGGGGTTTGCTGTATCTTGGGCACTAGACGATATTAATACTTATAGATATTAAACATCCATGGCACAGGTACTCATATAAATAATGAGCACGAATATGTATAATATTTTGTGCTCCTCACACAAAGTTTGCCACTAACGAGATTCGAACCCGGGACCCAATGTCCATAGACAAATTCACTCCCTACAACCTACACAATCAATAACGCAATGAAATAACGATGGTTCGATTCCCGATTCATGCACGAGTATTTTTTTAAATCTATGAATACAGTTTTTCTTATCTTGTAAAACGACGGCATGGTTCCTTAGAACATATTTGTCTACCTCTTATAGTTTCGGAGATGCCCATACTGATCCATCTCGATGTTACACCTTGTATAGCCTTAAGTACCTACGGAGAAATATACATGTCTATGCGTAGACAATAAGCAAGCTATATCTCCTATAATTAGGTACTTACATCTCTAATTATAATTGATTGCTCGGGATACCATTAGGATCTTCACAATCCGCAATTATTCAAGAACGATTAATTAAATCCGACAACATCGTTATGGACCTACTTACAAGTTTTTCAGACAAATTCCGCTACTGAATGAGTCTGTCGCGTTACGTGACTAGAGATCGTTTGGTTCAAATTGTATTAATTAATTCGATCATTCCAGTTCATCAGAGGTATCGATTACCTATCTGTTGATCGTGATTGAATGACAACGAAGATTGTAGAGATACAATTTCGACTTTCTAAGAAATGGTGTCGTAATTCTGATAATGAGAGTGGTCATTGCATCAACTTATTTTTAGTCATGATTGGTAGAACTTGGCGAAACTTGGTGGAAATCTATAGTTTAATAAATGGGGGAAGAGGAACCTACCACTGACTCTCGGCTCCCTCGTTTCACGGAGAATTGCATATTAATTGGGATCCCAACATTTACTTTAATTTCATCGTGATGGGTTCAGTAGTTTTTATAGATATCGTAATTCGACCCAGCTTTCTGTGCCAAGGGTCCCAGGATCAAATACTGGTAGGGACAATCTTTGTGTGATGAGCACGAATATTTGTAGCAGTCACGGATGTTTCATATCTGTATAGGTTCGGTACGGTACCCATAATAAAATCGTTGCTTAGTGTGGGACCGTATTATTATTATTAAACACAGCTTACATCCATATTGCAAATACGCAATAATCGTGAGTAGGTATCGAGTCGATTCCGATATGATAAACGATGATCGATTACAATGGTACTCAGTAACGAGAACCGGTTGGATGTCGATCAATTTGTCTCTGACCGACGAGGGCTTGGATATTTATTGCAATAGTGACAACATTAGGCAGTCATTGTGGGGTAATGGGTAGATAATACTTGAAATAAAAATGAGGTAATTCGGCATTGGGCATACACTCGCCAGGGATTTTTAATCGATCAACTTATAACCTGTCTAGTCTGTCTACAGCTTAACCTACATTCTACTCGTGTTGATTTTCGCAAGTCAATATTGCTTAATACTGGTATAGTCAAATATACAGGGTGATAAAGGAAGGGTATACTAAGCTTTGAACCATAGTCTTTAGCGCATTTAAAATCACTTTGTAAAGTCATTTAAGTCACTTGGTAATTTTAATTGGTTCGTGGATAAAAAAAAAAATTGTACCCAACAATATTACGAATGTTGTTTTTTTTGTGACCTATTTTTTTTTAATTGGCCTGTAAATTCTGACTTCACGTAGCATTTAATACTTTTTGACATAGCAAAACTAAGAGCTAGGTACCACTTTGATCATTTAAAACCGCGGTGAACTTCGATTCTTTCATAGTTCTGTTGAAGCTGTTCGGTTTTAACAAAAAAAATACAACCGAATTGAGAACCTCCTTCTTTTTGAAGTCGGTTAATAAATCTATTCTTTATGAGAAACAATCCAATCAATTCTATAAAATTATGATGAATATATACAATACTTTCACCCTAGCATTCTATATTCTGAATTTAAATGTTCGCCCAATTTATGTCCTGGCGCAGATACTATAACATTGAATAGTGATTCCATTTTATTTGATAAAATTACGACATTAAGAAACAGAAAGTGGGTACACAACGAATATATTATTCTCCAAAGAGAAAGTATCGGTAGGTAGTCAATGAGTCGGTATCTCTTGCTTTGCAATTCGTTAAATCTTTACATCAATTGACAACTGACCTCAGCAGTTGTACTTTCTTAAAGAAGGCGGAACGAACGTGAAACGTCATATTTTTATCAAGCCTCGCGATAGCACGTAAACATAGAAACGTGGAATCGCAATCACGTTAGAAATCTCACCTGCCTGTCGCATTCCTGCGACAGTTAAATGAAAGTATTGTCTACTAGAGTTTATTATACATTGCACTGTTGTAAATTCAACCTTATGATGTAACAATAAGGATGTAAAGGCAAGAGATTAGTTCAAGTATGGTTGAAGAGTTGGCACGTACGTAAATAATTGCAGGATCGCTTGCATGACCGTTACGAATTGAGCCGCTTTCACGGAAGGTTTTTACCTTATTGAAGTACCTACTAAATGTATGTTTCTTGTTACAGAATCGTATCGATAATTGGAGTACGACTAACAAGGAAGGATTGCAGAGATAGTTTCGAAATGTGAGTAGCAAGGGTAACCACTCGCAATAGATAAACCCGGGACTTTTTAGCGGGAAGTTAAATCTATCTATACTAATATTATAAATGTGAATGTTTGGATGGATGGATAGATGAATGGATGTTTGTTACTCTTTCACGCCCGAACGGCTGAACGGATCTGGATGAAATTTGGCACAGAGATAGATTATAGTCTGGAATAGCACATAGGCTACTTTTTATCGCGGGTAACACCGCCGGGCGCAGCTAGTATATAATATATTTTTTTCAATATACTTAATGATTTCTTTAATATAAAAGAAATTATTATATTGACTCAATAAATATATATATATATATATACATATTGTATCCCATCCCCTGGCATTTGATGACACATAGTTGACCCAAATGCCTGTACTCCAACAAACTTGGCCGAAATGTCCATAGTTTAACAGAATTGGTTCAAATGCCGCATTGCTTCCCGAACAATGCTTTGTTACAATATCTCCAAATGATTCAACAAGCTTCCAAGTTTGGATAGCCAAGTGTATATGTACAATGAAAGTGTGCCCACAGCCAAGACTAATAAAATTGACCTCGTTACCTGCGTAAATAAATTCCTTAATTTACACGGTTAAGTAATGTTTAATTCGACAGTTAAAATTGAAGTTGCGCCTTGAAGAGTCGTAGTGTGTGAAAATGCTTGCCTAATCGTTAGTTGCGTGACAGAACATAGACACATCATCTATCACGTGGATATTTAGCAGGTAGATCGCCAAGTAAACAAACACGGCCAGGGGGCACAGGTACGGCCCCAATTAATAGGAGCGCTTCCAGTAACACCCAGACTAATGAAAATTATGAATAGACCATGCCCAAGCGGCAATCAAACCTTTATGTCTGAGAGAACCCCTTAAAAGACGTGTGAAGGCCGCCAACCCGCACTGGGTCAGCGTGGTGGACTAACACCTAATCCCCCTTGCATATAGGTGAGGCCTGTGTCCAACAGTGAGACATATGGATAGATGAATGTCGGCATCATCAATCCAGTCAAATTAATCACTAAGTGAGATGTCTACAGTTCTTCAATTTGCAAAGGAAGTGGAATTTTGTCCGCTGCACTATAATTTAGACCACGCTTCCTTTGAATTCGCGACCGGTAACTAAACACGTATTTAGAGCGACATTCCGTAAAAGTGAGTAAGTAAGTAACGACCAATCATACATTATTTGTTTAGGTACATTTGCGCAATCCCGTCTAAGGCGGCGTTTACATCTGGAAATAGCAATGTTCAACAGTCTGTTCAACAGTAGCTTGCAAGTATAAACTGCATACCCAGCAAGTGGGTGCTTACTATTGCAATGCAAGTAACTGTCCACAGTCGAACGTTACATATTCATAAATATATCATAACTTGTAGCAAGAAAATTAGTTGCTCATTGCTCGCCATTTCCTTAGCTTGCAGAACGTACTCCTTCATTTCCCGCCCATGGTTATCTATTTAACACACCTCGTTATGAATACCAGTAATCAGATGCGCAAACGCTGTTTTTGCATAACTAATGAATAATATAGCAAACACGAAAGTGAAATCAATGCTAATCATACATTTGTAAAAGAAAATTAATTAATGAATCGCCTATAAGCATAATTCATCGGTGCTTATTAGAAAAACGGCCTTTAATAAAATGATAATGAAAGTTAGAAATCATAATAACATTTTTAAGTATCAATCTACCATTAATTTATGAGTTACATTATACTGTAAATCAGTTTGATATGAAAGCAGATTTAATTTATTTTATTATCCGCTCTAACCCAGTCGTTTTGTTTGTGCAACTCACTCAAAGTGCCGCTCGAGCAGCCAATGTAACTATACTATTTCCATTTCTTTATTTTCTCGATGACAGTTCTAATTTGATAGTTGTAGTGTTGTGACCAAATAAGTAATGATATCGATCGCATATATTTACTACTAGCTGTTGCCCGCGACTTCGTCCGCGTGGTATTTAACAAAGACAACCGTTGACAACAGCCTGCTCGCCCATTCTGAGCCCGCGGGTCGCATTGCAGGTTGCTATCAAACTTAATCAGGCGCTGCGCTGCAACATTGGTTTTAATTTTTTTTCGTGAGATCCTATTTTTTTTTTCTAAAATAAAAGTAGCCTAAGTTACTCCTTGTTACATCAGCTATCTGCCAGTGAAAGTCCCGTCAAAATCGGTCCAGCCATTTCAGAGATTAGCCGGAACAAACAGACAGAAAGACAGACAGACAGACAGACAAAAATTGTAAAAAATGTTGTTTCGGTATAGGTAACGTGTATACATCTAAATGCACTTAGTAAAGCACTTAGTAAAGCGGTTATTATAATATTACAAACAGACACTCCAATTTTATTTATATGTATAGATGTTTTGAACAAAGACAACTACAACAAAAACATTCAAATATATTTTTTCAAGCGGCAGCAATGGCCCACCGCCATTTTGTGTTTATTTTAATCTGTCTGTTATAGCTACACCAATGGGATTCTTTCTGAAGGGACTATAGGTAATTCATCTGTATACGTCCGAGAGTGCGCACACCTACAGCCTGTCAACATTGTATTAACTGCCACAAAGGGTACCCCATACACTAAATATTTGAAACAGCGATATGAGACGCGCTCTGGAGATTTCACAAACAGAACATTATTTTGTTACTACAAAATAGTGCAATTTTTTGCCAGTGTCGGCTATTTCTTGATAATTCTTATAAAGTTATAAGTACCGCTGATGATAATGATATGATGATATGAATCTCCTACCTCTATCAGTAAAGCTGTGGATACTTTACTGAAAATTTATCGGACGTCTTAGAAGAACTTGAAAAGTCAAGTTATATTATTTTATCCTATCTTATTTACCCCTTAAAATATTTAACACAATCATTTTGTTAAACCTTATATTACATGTAGACCGAGAGTACGAACAGTTAAATATCAAATTTATAATTTGGTAAGTGGTGGAAAAGATTAAAATTACCGAATAAGGGTCGTATTTCAACCATATAATTACAACAACCGAACATAAAGGAATACAAGACTAAGAAGACCCATATGCCAATTTTCTAATCATTAGCACCTACAGTTACATTTCTCTTTGAGGTCAGGGCTCTATAATACAACTGTAATAGGTATATAATACTTAGGCCGACCGTTAAGACAGATGATACTACCAACATGCGATTATCTAACGTCACCAATATGATACGTTAATGATGGTTTAATTTATAGGATTGTCTACCATGACGAAGGTTGACAATGGACTTAATTCCATACATTTTACACTAACGGGACAATTGTATTTGTTGCCTTCTTTGTCATCTTTTTCGCATTTATTTTCCATTACTTCGTGGGCCAACTTATATTGTATACAATGCAGTTACCACGGTCACTTATTATTAGATGGAACTTGTTTTTGCAAAATGTCGATGTTGTAAGCATGAAAATCGCGATTGTACACTGGAACATTGATACTAGCATAATGAACGGGTAATTGAAATTTGGTAAGTTTATTTTACATGTCCATTACCTACCCATTCGATGACATGACATTGTAACCTAATTCCTAGAAAAAAAAAGATATCTATTTTAAAAATGTGAGTCGAGTAAGTTCGTAACTAAAATGTGTAAAAAGCAAAGTTTTTAGGAATAATTGAATGTTTTTTTTTCTCAAACTTAGGATTAACTTGATAAAGTTATGACCTAAACTTTACTATTGTGTAGGTAGGAGCCTACTAAATAACAACTACACACAATCAATTCAACTCACTTCGTTGCATTTATCAGCAATTGATTTAGTCAGCAATAAATCTCACACGGTTTATGTTATCGGAATTCTCACACACAACTAGGTATAACTGGTACCGAGCTAAATAAAAAAAAGCGTTTCGCAATAGACACATAAGTAGTACCTACATAGCTGTATTAAAATCTTACGTTGCCAAGGAGATCACAGTTAGTAGCATTAAAAATCTAATTTATTTCAAATTTTTTTTTTATTGTTTATGTCTTTGGTATTTTATTTTTTTATTATCGTAAAAAAAACAATAATCTTCGCTTAACAATCGGTCTCCTAGTAACTATCGACAAATAACATACCTACATACAATATCTATTAAATTAATCCACTTTTTTTTTTAATGGAGAAATGCTGTGGGTCAGTTTACAGCTTTACCACAACCCGTACCTCGACGCCCGGTTGCCTCCAGGAGGGAGGAGGGCACCTCGAGGTACATGTTAAGGGTGCAATTTATTCTTCCGAAAAACATTGCCAACAGTAGAATACCCTCACATATATTGTAATTGGATACTCTCATCACAGTGCAGTAGCGGTTCACACAACCTTTGCACGGAACGCGGGCAACATGAGTCACTGACGCCGACACCGCCACGCATTCGGTATGTTCACATTGAAATATCTTATATGGTGCATGCTTGTGATGCAGAGCGCATATGCCATTCTGATTGGCCGTGTGTCAGGAATGTAGGTACCTACCGATATATATATTTATTTGAATAGGCACAAGATCTTCAAAGTTGGTTGGGTCCGACAGTGGACTGTAATTCTCAGCTGAAAATCACTATGTACAGGGGCGGTTCAAAAGGGGGGGGAAAGGCAATGGGTGCTATTACCCCCCCCCCCCACTCCACCCTTGTCTCAATACCGTAGTTCTTTATTTTGACCAATTTTTTTTTAGTTTAGAGCGAATTTATTGATTGGTAAAATGGCGCTAAAATTACCCCACTCCACCCCCTAAATGATACAAAGACCCCGTGGAATCACGTGGCGATCACTTGGATTGAAAGACAAAAGTTAACCATTGGATTACAAAATGAAAACCGAATCGCTTTAACTGGAGGAATCGTTACATTCGGAACGGAACAGTTACGTGTACGAATTATTGGAAGTTATGTTCTAATTTATTCAACGGTTGCGCCCGCGCCGCGCGCCGGTTACCGCTACTATAAGCGTTTGTAACGTAACATGCCACTTACGATGTTTAATTGAACAGTGTAAACGATGATAGATACAACATATACCTAATCACGACCATTTTAATGTCGTAGCGATAATTGGGCTCTCTTCCCACGTATGTAGGTGACTTTTATATAGGGTTGTCGATTAACTATCGGAATTCCTTTTATGTACAGCTGTCTATTAATCCACCTTAAAAAAGTATTTTTTTTAATTCTTATATTCGTTTCCATTTTTTTTTAAATTTTAAATTTAGAAATATCATAACACCGCTCCGCTCCATATATCCGCTCACCCTATGATGTATGTACTTAATACCGTACTTTATATAATACAATATTTTAACGGGGCTAACAGTAGGTTATAAGGATAACATTCCCAAAGAAATAAATCAAATTATCAGACATTTAAAAAATTACATCGTGTACTGAGTGCACGGGCAAACGCTACTGGTTCGCCTTGTATAAAAAAATCTAACATAATTAACACAATTATTTTATTCATCAACGTGATCCATATAACTTACTTATTCTTCGGCTAAAATATTTAACACTATTTCCTATATACTTTATATACATGTAAGTCATTGATTGATCATATTTCACAATCTGCTTTGTTAGCAGTTATAGGAACCTGTCAGTTAATAAGCAACGTTGTAAATAAGTAATTAAAATTGAATGTGTAAACAAATACCTATTTGCCAATGATTGCATACACATGCATACCCACGTAATATTCTAAACATATAGAATTACATTAACATTAGGAAGTGCACTTTAAAATTGTTAGATAAGTTTGGCGGGTATAAACATAAGCGCAAATATCGTATGACTCATAACTTTAACTGAATGGAAAATGTTTGGAAAACGTAATCGATTGGCTCCAACAAACAGACAAACAGACAAACCGACAAAAATAATAAAAAAAAGAATATTGGAGAGATGCCCAGATAGCCTACTGCACCGTTTTTTAAATATCTCACGGTCCGAGTTTTATATGACAGTTACAATTTTACTGGCCAACAATTTGTCTTTCAATACATGCGCAAGAGCATGAACAATAAGCACATGCCGGCGGTCGACCGGGTCAGCGAACCCCAGGCGCCAGGCTTGCATGCCATCCCGGGTAAAAATAGCCTTAGAACCTTCAACAGGCATATGCTATTTGATAGGGACGAGGGCAACCCGCAACATTGATGCCTTAATAGAGAATGCATGATTCGAAATCACGCATGCGCAGTGGATTTTTTGGTGCTGATTCTGTTGGAAGCGAAACCTGACAAAATTAAGTGTATCGCCGTCCTTCTCGTGGCTGTAATGTGTGAGGAAGGCAGCGACATTTGAACTGTGTTAAATTTAGGTTATTCGTGATTTATGGTAACAAAAATGTATGTAGGCTACGGTCGCATTGAGGCCATATTATTTCGCAATTTTGGGTCTTATTTAATGTCCGTAAATTCTAAAATATTTTCTACTGCATAATGAGGGGAGTCTATTAGACGGAGTGTCGAAGTGTACGCAGCCGCGACACTAATCACGTCACGCGTGAATCCTCGGGTAATATGTTAAATAATTATTATAATTACTATCAAATCAGCGCGCACGAGGTGCACACAATAAATCATATTTAGTAGCTAGGCACTTATTTGGCGGCAATAGAATACAAAATAAGAATGTGCAAATTCGTCATACAAATGTTGTAAGTGCTAACATCGTATATGGCATTTGGAGGACGGCGTTATGTAAGGTGGGTGCGCCCGCGCATACAGCAACGTTAAAGTTAAAGACTTTGTACAGAAGTATTTTAATTTCACACAACCTTGAGTTGTAATTGGTTTCAAACCACTAGCTTTCCTAACAGTAAAAATCCTAATACTAGTAATATTAAGCTAACTTGCCGTGTACGAACTGAGTGCGACTTGGACGATGACTAATAATTATTTAATTAGTAATCAGGAACAATACTGGGGTTGGGTACTCTTTAAAATACTACTACTTAATGAGAGGTGACATGCACATGGAATATCTGGCGGACGGACGGACAAGATGAAGGAAATAGTAGATATTTCCCGTCATCTAGTGAGTCTAGCCTATTCTATAGCTATGTAGTCATGTTTATTTAGGCAGGTAAAAACTGATCCTTGATTCAAAAAAACATGTTCGTTGGTATCTAAACTTCACTCTAATTATCACATCAACTACTTTCATGTCGCCAAGCGGCCTAGCCGTGTTCCGGCATGATGTTCGGTGTTACCATTCATAGATGGCGGGTCAGATCAGTTGCGCTGCATGTGCCTAGTGAATGTAGCGTCTCGATCTACTGCCGCCTTCCTACCTAGGCAAGTATGCTCCATCGTAGATCTCATCGTCACTTACCATCAGGTGAGATCGAGATCAAATACTTGCCTATAAAAGGATAAAAAAAAAAAACAAATAAATGAGCAAAGATGGTGACTCTGCGCAGGCTCATTGTATATGATGCGACCTTAACGTACATAAGGTAGTCATAAGACTGCAATGTAAAATGCTGATGAACTACTTTGACATTTCGACTTATTTCCTCATACCGACCTGCGCGGGCGTCCCTAGGTCGTGCAGGCGCAAATTAAATGTAATTAGCATACAAAGGCACTCGCCCACACTAAGCGTAATCATCCCATGATATAAAATTACTTATTCCATTGATCATTTTATTTAAATTTGCGCTTTTACTACGGGTGATATTCGGATGTCAAATTCTAAGGAGCCTTTGATACGGCTGGCCTATGAGATGTGTTCTAACTACTAGTTAATAACTAAGTAGTTGTAGATACCTATACTTACTTACCTACGTATTTATATTTCAATTATAGTTCATTTTCTTACAATAAAGTTACAGTTACCCTACTACTTACGTACTTACTTCTATAATGTGTAATGTTTATAAACGTGCACGAGTGGTGGAAATTTAAAGAAAACAGTATAGCTTGACTTTTCAAGTTCTCCCAATATTTGTGAAATTTATTCAATAATGTATTCACAGCTTAACTGATAGGGATAGGGTATTCATTTAATTATTATCATCATCATCGTCACCAACATCATAACTATCGTCAGGGGTACTTATATTTCAAATAACGATTAAATATTTATTCGACACTTGCAAAATGGCACTATTTATTAGCCGATTAAAAAAAAGAAGCTGAACCTAAAAAAGAACAATGCAATGACATTGACAGGCACTGGGATTATAACTTTGATGTTTTATCATCGCCAAAAAGGATATACTTACCTAATCACAACATTTATATTAAAATATCATAAAAAAATCGAACAACTTTGATCAGAGTAAATTTAAACTTTATTATCGAACATTTAAACATAACCTTCTATGCAACATTCTGCTCTGTGCTATAGTTTGAAAAGGTAACATGTGTTCAAGAAATGTTAAATGAACTATTTTAAAAACGGAAGTACCCTTTCATTCGGCTAGTATACTTTATATTAAATGCTAGCTAATTAAACTAAGCTTCCAGTTGTTATTACAGGTAATACCTTATAATGTGGAATGTAGAAACCACAGAGTACTAAGTATTATTTATTCTATGATTAAATTAGCAATAATAATCACTAGCAATCAATTACCACATTACCCAATGAATGTATCGTCGGGAAAAACACTGTGTTGTCTGCAATTATTATAATTTCGACATGCGATGTCTCTGTGCCAGTAGCACGCACATCTTTGTAGGTGAGGGTCCCGACTTCCGAATTGATGGCTCACGACAATAAAGTACCCAGTTGATGGAGGACAGATGTAATTACTATATTCGTTTTGTGGTATTAGCAATAGTAGTAGAAGCAGTTAAGTTTGCTTGCTAACTAGTAATTAACTGTTAAAGCACTGGGCATAGGTACATAATATTCGAGTCCTCAAAGCGTATGGTATCATTGGTCCATTTGTGATGCCGTACTAGACTTCGTCTATCAGCTTGTGGTAATCATGCTTTCGTTTCTATTAAATTCAAATAAATAGGTACCTAGTCACATAATGAAAATGCATTTTCAATTATTTTTTTATAAGTATACTTACGTAATAAAATAAAGTTTGGACCATTTATGAAACAAGCATTTCTTGACGAAGCTTGTAAATTAACAGAATCTAGCAAATAAACATAAGTATTTTCGTTGGTGGCATTATTTAAAAGATTACCTTGTTCGTGAAATTGACATATTAATTTGTAAATAATGAGGTTCCTCGTGTTGTTGTAAAGAACAATGCGTCGTGAGATCTCACGGATTGTAAATAGTACCGTTTAGCGGGATATAACGCGGGTCTAGTTCAAGGGTGACAAAGGTTATTGATTCGATCAATTTTGTTTATGTGAATTATAGATTTGTCAAATGAAAATGATAAAGCCCTCTGAATTGACAGAACTGCATGAAAAGACTGCATTTGGGATGTGGATGAAACGAGAA
Source organism: Pheosia gnoma (assembly GCA_905404115.1). Lineage (NCBI taxonomy): Eukaryota > Metazoa > Arthropoda > Insecta > Lepidoptera > Notodontidae > Pheosia > Pheosia gnoma. The sequence goes on along the minus strand of FR989899.1, from coordinate 8,482,686 downwards.
AGATGTAGCATGCGCCTATCAGTGCTATCCGCTAACCCCATGGCATTCTTTTCCTTAATTTAATTTAGTCGTTGAGATAATTTTCGGAGAAAATACAATTCAATTTGAATTATTTCCATCCATACAATACCGTGGAAAATTGAATGACCTCCATGTCTGCAGGCCGAAGGTCAACGGCAACCATTCACAAATCAGCATTACACCACACATTGGCCGTAGTTAATTCAATAAAACAAATGCTCGGTGACACACTCATATTATTTGCGTAACCAACAATGAGATGGAGATATTATCGGGCGTGAATATCACTGAGGCTGCGTCCGGTGTAGGGTTGCCAGCAGAACCTTTTATAAGGGACTTAAGAAGAATTGCCAAGCGTACTCAACTATATGCTCCCAAAACCCAACTAACGCTTGCATGAAGGTACGATGGAAAGGAGCGATACTGAAAAACTTATAGACTATGGCAATCACCAAATGATCATCGCTGTATTTCGCCACGAATGGGAAGTCAAAGCTGCGACCACCCGATCCAGTGAGTCAAGCGACCTACACTCAAACCTCTAGCTACAAATCGCGTCGCCAAAAACCGTTCATCCTAAAATCGTTAGCTTCTGAAATTGACAACCATAACCTGGTCACCAACGATCGTGACGCAACCCGTGCTGAGCGGCCTCTACAATTCGACATGCCATCCGCCAGACGGGTTTTGTCCGATAGGATATGGCCAATGTCGATAGCCGTGACCAAAATGTGAGAGCGCTTTGGTGTCGTTAATGGAAGCTGGGTGTACATGCAGGTGCATACGTACGTGTGTGGTTACAGATATGTACTTAACTAGTAAACAGGTCTTTAACTCATTGGAGGCACACATAGGATAATTATCGTTTGGTTTGTGGAAAATAAATGTCTTTCGGTTGGTGATCTGGTAAGAACAAGGGTCCCCATGAATCGCGGGGCCCTGGGTACTTGCCCAGGGTGGCGTATCGAAATTTGGGGCCTGTATGTTCTGATGTAGGTCCTGAACCTGCTGGTTCTTTCACAGGTTCCATTACATCAGAGCCATGGTTGTGAGACAATAAGTAGCTTTTATTATGCTAAATTACTTCCAAATCAAAGCAGGCTCCCAAAACGAATAGTGCAGCTTACTTATACCTTGTTTATTTTTAATCTAGCCAGCAGTTACAAACTATTTTGATCCTTATTCTTCAAACTAGGTTTTAGCTTGATTTTAAATAGTAATTTCACTTAGGTATATGTTTGTTACAGATGAATGTAGAAGACAATATCTGAATGATCGAGTGTATTTTCATGAGATCGGAAAACAGATCGCTCTTGGGATGACCCTGGTAAGTTATTTCAATTTTTAGAACCGTATATTTCCTTCATACCGCTTACTGATAACATTTCACTCAAGGACTCATTCCACTTTAAAGTTTTTCGGGAACTTTGTACGAAAGCTATTCGTTCTAATTATTAAGAAAACTGAATCTGTAAAAATAATGGATAGGATATGAAAATGAATCTGAGCGAGTTTTATTATGACTTACTGTTAAGTATTGCTTGAGTGTTATTACTTAGCTTGACCATAGTGCTGCCTCGTCACATCGTTCGATGTTGCTGAGATCGAACTTATTAATACCAACCTATTTTTATACCAAACTCTTCTTCTTGCCGGCTCTTCTCAGTGCAACCAACACGCAGAACCGGTGGTCACGTCTTACTATTAATTAGTACTTTTTTTGGCCTAGGTACATGAATAAAAAAAAAATATTTTGATTTAAAAAAAATTAATGATGTTTGTGTTCCATATCAGATGTTGTCAAATAGCTGACAATGCCGCAGTCGGCGCTGGGCCTCGGCGGGGAGCGGCGGTACTCGGTGCCCTCTAACCCGCTGATGCAGGACCACCGCGGCATGCACTCTGAGGACCTACACGCGTGGTCCATATACAGGTACCTGCATTTACTTATATCATTAAGCGCTAATTTTAAAACTTTTTGTATAAGAGGATTGACGACCGTATAGCTTTGTTTTAGAGTTATCGTTGCAATCATCATTGTTCCACGATTACCTTAATGTTATGATGATATAATGTAACTATGCAACTTTGCTTTATAATGTTTGTCTCGTGGATATATCAGTTGACCTTAACCTTAACATAGAAAATATATTTATCCTGCACATAGGTCCATAGGCATAGTTAGTATAGTATGAGTAGCAATTTCGCTTGTCCAGGGACTAAGCAAAAACTATATTGAAATAAAACGAATTTTAAGGATTTTATCGCGTTTATATTATGTTTTTTACGTTCCCGACGTTTCGGGTGCTTCACAACAACCAAGGTCACGGGAGGACTACTACTAATAGAACATACAATGAAAACGCGATAAAATCCTTAAAATTAGTTTTATTTCAATGTGTAATATTCGCGTAAATATAAGAAATCATTACAAAAATGATATTATAATGGTGTCTTGGAGATAACAACTAGTTCTCTATAAGTAACAAGACTAGGACAATGTTATAGAAAACAGCGTTGTTATCAATTATTTAGTGCTGTCTCGTTTCCAGGCAAAATCTCAACTCTGATTTCACGGACAGCGCATTGGGGAGTACTGACAAGAGTCCTCTTCCGTATGGGAACTTTCAGCTGAGGGATACCACTGTGCAGTCCATACTGGCGCACCCAAGATATGGACCCAAGTAATATTTGTTTTAGTTTATTATATTTTGTAAGTTGTATTTCCACCAACAAGTGGTCAACCAAACAAATTGGTCGAAGTCTAAGTGAGCCATAGCCAGTGAGATAAGATCCCTGCATACTTGACAATTGGCTTTTCCCCGGGGCTCATCGAGGGTTAAGCCTCGACGTCTTCTTTGGTCACCGCTGTGGTTCCTGGCTTACATGAGTAACAGTGATAGTGTGTGACCGGAGAAGTCTTAAAAAAAAAGTCATTAGGCAGCCGATGTCAGATCAATTTTAACATCGTTAAGACCTATAGTAACCTATAGGGGAAACCTTCAAGTGAGACTGGGGGTTAATCAACCAATAATTAGAAGCAGAACACAGCACGCTCTCCTCTGTATTTGGGGTCTTGGGCCCCTGTTAATAATCTAAGCTCTGAAAGCTAACTCAAATGTAATCTAGCACTCAAGTTGGCTCACAGAGTTGAGTTGTTTTCGTACGGGTCTTAGATTATGAAATTACCAACAGATCAGCTCTCGGATCGAACATGTACACGTATTTGAAGTTCGGGCTGCCTCGTGTGTTCCCGCCGAATCACAACGGCTCACGATCCGGCACGCCGAAGCCGAAAACATCAATTGGAAGTGGCATGAAACCGGCGCCCAGGTGAGCTTTATACACGTCTACAGGAAGATAATTCAAGATATCAATTAATTTAAGCCGCTTCTTAATTGGCAGTGTTAGCCAAGTTGGTAGAATGCTTGTCTTGGTAACGAGGATCGCACTTTTGGGATTTCTGTATTTTCAACCATGATTATCACTTACTAAACGGTGAAGGTTAAAATCGTGAGCAAACCTGCATGCCTGAGAGAACCCCTCGACAGACGTGTGAAGTCCGCCAACCTGCACTAGGCCAGCGTGGTAAACTATGGCTTAATCTCACTCGCATTGATGCGAGTCCCGTGCCCAACAGTGGGATATAAAAAAGGGCTGGTATTATTTTTACATACTTCCTATGACTCATTCGTTATATTCGTCGTTTTCGTCGACGTCGTCGTCATCTCAATTCTGAGGAACACGGCCTATTATGCCATATTTATGCCCAGATAAAAACTGACGCCGTATACTTGTGCTCGGAATAGGACCATCTTCTTTATGTCCTGCTTCTGGAGGGCTCGCCTTTCATTACCCTTGATTGTTTCTTGTTTTTTTATGCGAATCTAAACTTACGAAAATACCTGCCGTTGTATTAGCTTACCTGTAGCCCTTAGCTTAAAGCTTTTATTTTGTTGTTGACTTTAAGATATTGTTTCAGAATCCAGCGGCAAAGTAGAGGTATGCGCGAGACCTCATCAGGATACGACAGTTCGGACAACGAGACCACCGCCAACTATAAACACAGTCGGAAATACCGCTCCGACCCGGATTTTAGGATGCAGAATCTACATCCTTCGTATCAGGTATGCACTTTCTACTATAAAGTAAGCCAACACGTTGCCGTTTAAGATAATAATCACATCTATCTGACATCTAAGTAGGTAGTCACCTACGTGGTTTGGTTAGTAAAACCAGAGACGATGGCGTGGAAAAATAAGAGAGCATTTTTCAGTATAACAGATTTGAAGACTAATATCTAGGATTTTGTTAAATGTAGCAAATCTTGATCTTACGAATTTGAATTCATCAATCTTACTATTTTTATTTAATAATATCTATTGATCTATTCTCGAGCAAATCTCTTCAACTTCTGAAGATAATATTACGGTATATGGGACACCAGAGGAAGAATGCGTTTGTAGTTAAAGAAACCTTTTATTAATATTTTACACGTTACATCATGCGTTCATCTTAGGAACGCCAACCACAGACAAAATCACAGACAGAATATAGAGATGTATCATAGACATAGAAAAACAGTAGTGATCTAGTGATGTCACATTGACTTACTATAATAGATAATCTATCAAGTCGGGACTTGAAATTTATTATATGTACATCATACCACATACCCCAAAAGTCTAATCAGTGCAGGAATCATACATCTCTTTGCTGTAAATAGGATATAAACCTACCAAAACCATAGGGGTTGAACCGCCAAACCCCTCCACCCCCTGCTTACGGCCTTGCATACAAGTGCAAGAGAGCAAGTGTCATGTCTATTAATGTTGTCTATAATGCCGCAGCCATCAGGAGTGCCGGTAGTGGCGATGCAGCAAGCCGGTATCCGCGGGGAGGGGCAGTGGACCAACGTGCGGAACAAGTCCTCGAGCGAGGCCAACCTGCTCGGCGTCGACGCGCGGCCGCAGCGGGCACACTACTCCAACAGAAGAAACAGCGTCGCAGACTTCGTGCCTGACGGTGATCATCATAGGTATAACTTTTGATCATCATAGGACCTGGCCCGCCACACATTTGTACAACTGTTACTTCTGTTAGCCAAGATCCAAATCCGCGATCCGTGAACAACGAAGATGCAGAAATTTGACCCTCGGCGAGCCGAGCAGAAAAGTAAAACCTTGGGTGGACACCTGCACATCTGAGTGAACCTGAAGTGCGAAGTCCGCTAACATTGAGGGGAGCCCAGATACCATTGGCCGATGGCCGATGGCCTAATCCCCCTCGCATTTATGGAAGGCCCGTGCCCAGCAGTAGGAAATTAAAAAGGGCTGGTATTATCAGATACCATTATTATAATTATATGAGAGAGCTGGCATCTCTTTTTCCCAGCCGGTTGGCTTAACTGACTAACTGAATCTTAAAAAATAGACTTATATTACCTTTATTGCTATAAGAATGACAGTTAACTATGACGTTACGGAGTTCCTTATACGACTACATACCACACTGTACATTGTCCAGTGTGGAGCTTGAGTTTTTAACCGACTTCAAAAAGGAGGAAGTTCTCAATTCGGTTGTATTTTTTATGTTTTTGTCTTTTACCGTCTTAATAAATGAAGGTACGTTTGCTTCAGTTATTTAATGTCTCCATCCCACCTTGGCGGTCGGATGTCGAAAGCGGGGAGCCACATGTCGCTGGCGCAGTCCAGGAAGCACTCCGCCCTGAGGCCGGGAGACCATCTGGACGGATACACGCATTCTGCTTATATTTATCCTAATTATTATGTGAGTACCAAGACTGCGCTTATCTTTGTTGTGTTATGTTGATCTTTTATAAATGTTGCCATGCCAGCGAATTTTTTTTTTTTTTTTGTAATGAATGTTGCTACTCCAACTCAGCTCAAGCTAGTGATGGAAGTGGGTTCAAATCAATAGTTTACCAACATGATTGAACCTGGAACTTCTCGGTTACAAGGTTGACCAGTCTAGTTTTGCTTTGAATTGGAGCATGGCATCCATCCCTTGTTGGATTGGAATGCCAGCTTAAGTGACCCGTACTACTGATTGTTGGGTTATTTGAGAGTATATTACAACACTATACTACGAGCACATACTCAGGCTTTACTGGTCTCTTGAGCATATTTTTTTATTGCAGGTAAACAGTTTAGAAATAACATCACCGGAGAATAATTCAACGCTGTTGGTATCTGGTCTCAGCTTCGAAGTGAAGTCGGGAGAGATTCTCGCAGTGCTAGCGACGTCCCAGAACGAGGCTACTGGTCTGTTGGACGTTTTGGCCGGAGTTCGGAAGGTATTTATTCAACCAGTTCGATTGATGACGTTTGATTGATTGATAATAATAATAATATCGCCAGATGAATACTCAAACTATGTACCGTCCCAAACTGATCACCGCTTGTAATACGGGTAAGTACAGTACATACAATGGATACAATGGACTAGGACAGTACAATGGACTAGGGGCGAGCACAGTATATCATAACTTTACTTATATAAATATTAAACACTAGATGCGCCCGACGGTGTTACCCGCGATAAAAAGTATGAAAAATTAAAACATATATCCCACGGGAACCATACATTTTACCGGGATAAAAAGTAGCCTATGTGTTATTCCAGACTATAATCTATCTCTGTGCCAAATTTCATCCAGATCCGTTCAGCCGTTCGGGCGTGAAAGAGTAACAAACATCCATCCATCTATCCATCCATCCATCCAAACTTTCACATTTATAATATTAGTATAGATCTATGACTCGGGAACAAAAAAACTCGTGATTATCACACAAAGTTTGTCCCTTGGTGACTCTCAGTACAGAAAGTAGGGTCAATACCAATACCTACTGTGCAAATCGGGTCGTCGATAGAATAATAATAGAGTAACTCAATACTCCATTGAGTTACTTGTTCTTTAATTATTTCTCCCTAAAGTTATCCCAAGGATAGGTCTTGCGAAAAATGCAAGATCTTCCAGCCAGGCTGACCGCTATGCTCCAACTGTATTGTCGGGGTCTTGTATATATGCTACGTGTGCCAAAAACTCTCATAGCGCGATCCGCAATTGTATGGAGAATTTGATCTAGACGTCGTATGCAGCGCCATCTGTGTACCGGCGTGGTGTACATGGTTCGAGTAGCGAGGTTTTCAAGCGTTCGCCACAGGTCCATACTGCATTGCATGGCCATTTCAAAATGACCTTCTTTCATGCAGAAACTGACAGGCGACATAGTCCTTAACGGTCAATATTGCATTGCATGGCTATTTCAAAATGACCTTCTTTCATGCAGAAACTGACAGGCGACATAGTCCTTAACGGTCAGCCGGTGGCGTCGTCGACGCTGCGGCGGGTGGGCGCGTACGTGCGCAAGGACACGTGGCTGTGCGAGGCCATGTCGGTGGAGCACACGCTGCGCTTCCACGCCGCGCTGCGCAGGCCCCGGAACAACCACCACCAGGCCAAGATGGACGATAGAGATAGGGTCAGTAGAAGTTCTCCCTTCTGTAGTAGATATTATCTAATGATGGGAGGACTGAAGGCTGGGAAGATATGTTGTAACTGTTTCAAAATTTCCTCGCAGTAACGATGAAAAGCATAAATATACTTATTGAAAATATACAAAATATGTTAGCTTACTTTATTATGTACTATAATGTGGGCCCTGCCTGGATATAAAGTAATAAATTACCTAATCATTGGCAACAATTGAATATTTGATATTTAAAGTAGGTACTCAATTGTGGACTACTAAACATCCAAGTACTACTTCCCTACTAACTATTTAAACTGCACTTATTAAAAAAAGAGCTTCATTTATGTTGTCCTCATGATTTTTGTCAGTAGCTGTACCTATAATTCTTATTATGGATGAAATGTGGGTGCACTGCAGGCCACCTCTGCCTGCTACATTGAAAAAAAAACAAGTTTTATGGTGCTGGCATATTCTGCTTTCATTCCCACATACCTAAACCAGAAAAACATAATTGACTAGCTACTAAAGTGATCCTTCAATTTCTTCCTTCAGATAAACCTCCTAATAGAAGAATTAGGTCTAGAACAAGTCCGAGATACAAACGTGAGTCGTCTCACTCGCTCCGAGATCCGGCGGCTCAACGTCGCGTGCCAGTTACTGCTGGACATGGCCGTGCTTATCCTGGACCAGCCCACGAGGGAGATGGACATCTTCGACACGTTCTTCCTAGTGGAATACTTAAGAAACTGGGCTAGCACCGGACGTGTCGTTATAATGTCGTTGCATCCGCCTACTTATGAAATTTTCGCTATGCTGACGAAGGTAAGACATTAATCGACGAATCCTCAAACGCAACTCCAATTTGAGTAACTAGTTACGTGAGCTAAGAGTTTAATATTTGGACCTAAACACCCAAGTCTGGATATCTACCACATTATGTGGTCAGATCGCGAAAATGCTAAGATATTTTTTCTTTAATATTTAGGTGATAATTAATTCTGGATTTTGTAGTAATTGGTCTTTTTATTGACTATTTGGACGCATGACGATTGCGAGCGCAAAATGCGACTTTCTAAAGGCTCTAAATAGGACTTGATTAGCGTTTGAGTAATCAGCTATTAGTCTTCTATTTTTTGGCCTATTGTACTTATAACTCGAGCATATCTACCTACATGAAATTAAGTATCGAGGGTGTTAAATTTCCATTGATTTTTCAGGTGGTCCTAATATCGGCCGGCAGAACAATGTTTAGCGGATACAGAAGGGATATGTTGCCATACTTCGCCTCTATAGATTATCCCTGCCCGGCTTTCAAGAATCCATCAGATTACTACTGTGAGTCATACTTTGATCTAATTGATGGACCTATTGCAATACCCAATCTTCTCCTTTATATTGACCAATTCGTAAGTCCTTAAGATATTCGTCTTTTTTGAGACCATCTTTGGAAATGGCAGTTCTCTCTAAGGCAGTGTCTGTAGGATGTTCGGTTCAGACAATATGCGAATAAGATCATTTTTATGGTAAGTAAACATACGTCTAGTCTAAGAAGATTATTATCTACATTTGGGCAGCGCCACAGAGGCCCTTTGGTAGCCGCCCTGGGTGTAAGTATAAACACTCGGGCCTAGTTACAACACAGTTTCCTTACAAAGCACAAACCTGGCATGATTTACCCATGTTGGCCATTGAACATCTATATAAGTAACTGTACTGTACCAATAACACAATTAGCATTGCTTAGTTTGGGACCGAACAGTTCGGGTTTTCGCCGAGCGATATTAATGAATAACATTCCATCCACATCCCCAGTGGACCTGGTAACCCTGGACGACCTGTCGGCGGCGGCGATGCTGGAGTCGTCGGGTCGTATAGAGGCATTAGCGGGCGTGTTCGCGGGCGCGCACGCCGCGCCCGAGCCGCCGCCGCCCGTGCCGCTGCCCGCGCCCGCCGCGCGCCCGCACGTGCTCGCGCAGGCCTTCGCACTTGTCGAGTAAGAGCTACAACCGATACCACACTCTCACCAGACTCACCACGAAAGACTGCTCCCAATATTCTGACCAAAGATGACTAAAATAGAACTTTTTTTTCGTATTTTACCGCGTTTATTTTATGTTTTTACGTTCCCGACGTTTCGGCTGCTTTACGGCCACCATCGTCACGGGAGGACGGGAGATCGCCGGGAATGTAAAAACATAAAATAAACGCGATAAAATTCGAATAATTAGTTTTATTTCAATATGTAGTATTCGCGTAGATATAAGAAATTAAAGATGACTAGGTATTTCTTTTCCATTAGAATTTATGGTTACAATACCTACCTACCTCACCCTTCGGGCAAGACTAAGAGGGAGAGTGTGGAGAAGCCACACAGTTCTTGCGATGATAGTTATTTTCAAGTACCAATAGCGTAACGTTTACATGGATTCTGCTACCGCCGTGGTGAACAATGACCCGAATCCTCCTCGCATTGAGTACTGTGCCCTAGTAGTACCCTTTCCGTGACCTGAATTATGGAAATAGGCTCGCTTTAATAGATAGGGCCTAAATCCAATCGGCGAAATGTGGTTGCACTGCTGGCTATCTCCCGCTTACGGGCGTGTTGGTGGTATTATCTAGTCCTAAATATCCCATTCACTTCTGTCCCAGAAAGAGTCTGGTGTTCACTCAGATGACGACACTATCCAACGTAATCACGCGCGTATTGATTGCGGCCATCATGTCTCTCATCACCGGCACTATCTTCTGGGATCTGCCGACTACGGATGCTAAGGTGAGTCGGGATAGATTCTTTTTTTTTTTACATCATAGCATGAAATATCTCGACCAAACACGTAAAGGGTTTTGGCGGAAAGAGGAAGATCTTCCAGCCAGGCGGGTGGTATGCATGACGGGGCGGCCGCTATGCCCCGATGGTTATTTTTGGGATCTTGTATATATGTTTCTTGCTCCGAAAACTCTTATAGCGTGATTCAGGATTGTGATGACAATTGTCTATTGTTCTGAATGCGTCTGCAGCGCCATCTGTGTAGCTTGTGGTGCGGTTGAAGTGGTCGCTACAGGGTCTTCGTCCGAAGTGATACAAGCATACTTCAGGAGTACAAAAGATTTTTGAGAGACCTAAGATCATAGCTATGAAAAGTGTGTTATGAAATCTTTTCGTCTCTCCGGCAGCTGACCCAGAACGACAGAGTGGGGTTCCACTACACGGTCATGTGCCTGACGGTGTGGCCGGTGCTGCTGTGGCTGAGCGCGCGCGAGGCCAGTTCCATGCGACACCACGTGGAGAGGGACATTGCCGTCGGACTCTACTCCAGGACTGTGTTTATATTGTTCGATGTTAGTATCCTCGAGAAGATTCATTCACGATTTTGTAGTTACCTTCAAAAATATTCTCTGTAAACTTATTATAATGGCTTTATTATTATTACCTACATATAGCACCTATACTTATAACACAATCAATTCATTACGGATCGCTTATCCTCACGCAACGAGACTCGATGACAGAAAGAGAGACAGCCGACTTAAAAAAAAACTAGCAGCTACTTGACAAGGTTTCACGAGATTAGCCTTATAAGCAAAATTATGACAATGGATGACAAGGAACAATGATCCTGAAAACTAAAATCCAATAAATAAAGGGTTTGTAAAAGGCTTAAGAATGTAATTGTTTCAGCAATTCCTGGAGCTATGGTCGGGCGCACTGACGTGGCTGGCGTACCTCGTGCCGAGCTACGCCATGAGCGGGCTCTACGCGCAGTCACCGGGGTCATTCGATGGATTCTACTTATATTTAGGCGAGTATAACTTTAATATGTAGATGTAAAAAACTTTTTAACAAAAAAAAAACTGTCGTCTAAAAACTAAAAATAATCAAATCTTAAATCTACCTCGTCTAACTAAACCAAATATTTAATGAATGTGAAGATGGTGCCAAACAAATAACCGCCGAAGGATAATAAAAGTATACTTAGTAACGAGATGCGCGGAATAATTTGTAGGTATAGGTAGTCTTTGGCGCGGACCGGTAATACGACTTAGTTGTTTGTTTGGCACCGCCGTAGTATATAGATGAAAAATCAAGGAGAAACGGTGCAGGCCTTTTTTGATCTGAATTATACTGTAGGACCATTTTTACTTTTGACATAAACGTTTATGGTCTCCTCTACTGAATCGTAAAATTCTGGGTAAAGCGGTCGGGATCATGTATTCTCGGTTCATCTCTATTATGCCCTTTAGAACCTTTTCTCTGACCCTTACTCTGGACAACGAGACTACAGTTAGGATAAGCCGACGGCCAAAAGTCCGCTGTCGCTTGTCCATATTGACGCTTGCTGAAAAATGAAGTCTGGTTGCCAACCTACGTGTGCGGCAATGTATCAATTAATAAATTGTTTGCTTGCTTAGGCATTACGGCAAATTAATAATTATATATTTATATCAAAACAGGTTATATGGTGCTCTACTTAATAAGCATACAAATGCTCTGCCGAGCGACCATCTTCGTAGTGCCAATGGAAAAGACAGCGGCCATTATATCAGGCTTCTGCTTACTGCTGAGCACCCTCGTGAACGGCGTGATGGTACAGCGGCTGGACCTGCCGAGTTACGTCACGTGGTTGGAGTATGTCTCGCCTTCTAGCTGGGCGATGCCCGAGATACTACATAGAGAGCTAAGCGAAGTGGCATTGAGAACGAGTATTAGTAAGGAGATGAGGTGTACTAATAAACAGGTGAGTGGTAGTGTTGTCGTTATTTACACACACTCATTGTCAGAAACATGTACACACACTCACACATTCTTCTATTCTTATACGCAATATGCAGGATACCATCGTAAGAAAGACGAACGGGGTCAATTATGGTTTTCGTCTAGCGAGCGAGATATACTGCAAAGCTACAAGTATAACGGCAGGCCCACCTTGGCGGATTGTTCAGTGCGTTTCCGCGCGTGAGCAAAGATAGGAGCTACGCTATAGAATAAGAGGCGCCCTGAAATAAAACTATTTTTAAGGATTTTATCGCGTTTATTTTTCGTTTTTACGTTCCCGACGTGACCATGGTTGCTGTAAAGCAGCCGAAACGTCGGGAACGTAAAAACGAAAAATAAACGCGATAAAATCCTTAAAAATAGTTTTATTTCAATGTGTAGTATTCGCGTAAATATAAGAAATCAATAAGAGGCGCCCTGTTTGTGAATACAAATTTAGGCACGCAGCCTTGTCCAATCTGAATTTATCTTTAATGCGTCGTAGCAAAAGTTGCTAATTATTTAAATGCATTTGTGGAGTAATCCTTGTGTACCTGTACTATCTGGTAACTGTGTGAGGACTCCAAAGCCGTAGGAAGTACGTACGTGGCCAGCGTGGTGAACTATGGCTTTACAAATTTACTAGCAAGCCCTAATCGTCCCTTTAAACTGCCCTCTACTGCGTACCCCATAACATGCGTAATGTGGTTTTTATTGACAAATTTTGTTACAGAAATCTTACCAAGACATCATTGTACAGTCATCGTGTCCGCCTCCAAACGGCACCCAAGTACTATCCAACTATGATTACCTATCCTCCGACCACATCTGGCAATGGGACCAGGATAGTTTCCTGGTAGCCCTGGCGATATTCTACGGGGTGTTCGCGTTTGTAGCGATGGTAGCTTTTGTTTTCGATTGTACTAGGTACTCTAAGAGTAAAGACAGATCCGCTATGAGAGGTCATAAGGTCAGTGTTAATACACCTTGAAGTCAGTTGGTTAAGTCATATTTTAAAGTGGTATTTACTGGGCTAGAATTTGTTCTGATGGTTGTATCTACACAACATGTTTTACTATAAAACACTCGATGTCTCCCTTTTTAATGAAGTGCCGACTCATTTGAGATATTACTAGTAGTATGGGCCCGCATTCATAAGCCAATCTCATAAGTGCGCTCGTAAAATTTGCTTCAGAGTGTACTCAAATTTTCTCCGAGTTGAGATCAGTTTTATCTTTACGGGCCATGCGGGCTAGCGGGCTAGAAGAGTGCAGCCAGTGAGTGAGAGGGAGCGATGTTTTATAAACGCCATGCAGGTACCTGCACATGGATTGAACTAAGTAACTATTTTTGTTAGTATTGAATACGCAGAAAAAAGTTATTAAATAATAGGTACATACGTGTCTAATCTAGATAATAATCTAGTACTATTAAGAGGCCGCCTATGCTAAGTACCACGATTGGAATAGCGTGACCCACTTACGCGTGTTATAAACAGAGATAGCATGTTTACCAAAATCTAGAATTATCCGGTAATTAATTACTTATTAAAGTATTATTATTCTTCAAAAAAGCTTAGGGTATGCAACAATAAAATTGATTTTATCGAGATTTTATTTATTCATCGCGTTGTTACACATAACCGTGGTAAAGTTATGAGTGCAGGTCTTATGAGGCCACATACTCTTAGCTCGCATAACTACCTAATCGACAAACGTAATCAAAATTCTCATAGGCGGCCTCTTAAGATAAGTAAAAATCAGTTTTAAAAAACTGTTAAATTTATGAGCTGTTAATGTTTATTCCTATTTCTATCTCTACTGTCTTTCCATATGAGTAGCCATGTTCGATTTTATTGGATTTTAAACCTATACCAGTGGAGAACTATATACCTATTGTCCACGAATTATATTATCGCGTTTATTACTTATGCAGTTATACTTAGAAAATAATTTATCCGATGGATAATGTTTAATTTAGAGCGAATAGTTATTATAAATATGATCTTCTAATAGAAGTCGAACAATGTACAAAAGATAATAAATTGTCATAATAATATTAAATAATAATAGTTAGGTACAAATTCAGCTATACATCTGAATATTGGGTCTTCCGTTCATAGTAATAAGCATTTTAAATTATAGATATATAAGTAATAAATATATCATTCATATCATATCCTAAATGTATTACAATAATTATATTATTAATATTCTGATTAAGTATATTTTTTTTTTCGCTAATGACAGCCGATAAAATTAACGCCAACTTTGAATAACGATGACATGATAAATCATTATGCCATAATTTAATAAGTAATCTTTTATAAGTTTTGGGTAAATAAATTAATGTTGAAGTAATAATGATAAAATATCAATTTATATTTTCCCCACTGTATTTTATACCCAATTTAAATGATATTCTATCAGACTATTTAACTGTAGTCACATTGCATTGGATGACGATATGTGATTATCTATCAAAGCTTCTAATCTTAAATGTTTTCTTCTACCTCTTATATTATAAAAAAATATAACGCACGCCAGTAAAAAAAATACAGTAACTATTAAGTACTGTATACATAGGGGCAGTCAGGGCGATATATTCAATTTGGGAATCAATAGAAAACCTTGTAAATAAGTGGTTAAATTATAAAATAATAATTATATGCAGAACACCTATAAGTGCATGTAAAACACCTTTTTAGAATTTATATGTGTATCAAAATATTATGTGAAATACGTACTTATGTATTTCAGATTATATGCGATTGGTCAATTATTATTAATTTGTCTATGCCACTGATATAATATGTTACCCCTGTTCACTCTAGCGAATCATTAAGTATGTTAGTAAAAAAAACTCAAATATTTTATTATAATGTCCAAATAAAATTGTTTTTCTGGTAGACCATGATGCCTTTATGTAACAAAATCAAAGCCCATTTTGTCAAATTAGTTATTAAAGTGAAGCCATATCACTTAATTTTAATGATTATTATTAAGTTACCGTAGCCGAGAGTAATTTTAATAATGAAAAATAATAATTTTAATTGATTTTGAAGTTTTATTTCATCATCCACTGTGTGATTAACAAATGAAAATTGTTACAACAATGATTTATAAATAATTGAATAGCACTAAAATTATTTGAACACAACGCATCACATACAACGAAACGGTTATCTGTACAATCCATAGAATACTTTAATAACTTAACATAATTTAAATTGCAAATAATATCTACTAATTGCTTACCAAATATGGACATAATTTCCAATACATTCTTCAAAATTTAATCTAAATGCTTGTAGCTTAATTTTGGTGTTGATTTGATTTCAATACATTATAATATTTTGTATATTGGGGCAGAAAAAAGTCAACATTGTCTTTCGCAGAGTTGACGCGAAAAGCATTAGAACTTTTCAGAAAGTTACTAACAAAATCGTGATAACAATCACCTGAGACCTATCAACAAATTCTACAAAACACTAAAAAATAATTAACTTTGTGTTAATAATAATTCTGATCAACTTGAGAATTTACCTTATTGTGGAACAGTTCATGGTATTTCTTGCATATTTCACAAACGCACGGTTTTATTTTGATTTTGGTTGGTTTCTTGTGTTTGTCTTTGTAATGCGTGTCAGATTTGTCCTCGTCGATGAAGCGACTCTCCAGGATTATCTTCTGAAGCCTGTCCTCTATAAGCTCGTTGGGAGATTTGTTAGCCTCGTTATTAGAGCTGCAAGGAGTAAGACATCTTAAATAATGTAATGTACAAGTACTATGCTTAAATAAAGACTTAAAATGCTCAGCAATGTTAATGGGCGACGACGGGATGGCACAGTTGGTAGAGACCCTGATTTATGTACCGAGGGTCCCGGTTTGAATCCCATTAGGGGCAATCTTTGTGTGATTAGCACGACGTTTAATATCTATATAAGTATTAATATACTGGGATCGCGTCCGATCTATCGTACAGTACCCATAATAGAAGCGTTGCTTAGTTCGGACCGTACGTACGTCTGACGCGATTTATTGTTAATGGGTGTGATATGAAATTGTGCGTTGAGAAACCCCACCCCCTATTGATTATTCAGTCGAACAATGAGAATATAGAGTGGCAGAACATTAACCAGTGAACGAGGGTCTTTATGTTACTGACGCACTATTACGTACATAAACCGGTAAAACGATGACAATAACCGGTTCAGAGCCGTGCTCGTAACAACAGGGCTGAACACATAAACGTAACTATCTACCAACATATCGGCGTTCTCATCGAGCTCGTTATCGTCACCGTACGGCAGCGCGCCGGCGCCGGCGCTACCGCTGAAGGGCGTGCCGGGCTGCGCGCGCACGTTGTATACGCTGTACTGCGCGCACGGGCGGCCCGCCCCGGCCGGCGCGCGCGGCCCGCGCGGCGAGCAGCGCCGGGGCCGCGGCGCGCACGCGCGGGGCTGCGCGGGCGCGGGGCGGGGGCTCGGACTGCGGCCCGGGAAGAGGTCATGCGGATGAGGAGGTACGCCTTAAAGACAGGGAGGGAGGGAGGGAGGGAGGGAGTGAGAGAGAGGAGTGTGAGTGAGGGTGTGTGTGTGCGTGTGTGTATGTATATGCGTGCGTGCGTGCGTGTGTTTGTGTGTGTGTGCGGGTAATATTATTAGGGTAGGGCAGTCTTCTCACTGTAAGTACTTATTGAGATCTTAATATGAGCTGGTCTTTGTACAATTAGGTAAGAGGATACATACCTTTTACACGTGCATGGGATGCTTATTATTGGCGCCAAGCTACAAGAGGACCTCGACTCGGACGTCCGGGACTTCGACCTTGATCGTGATCTTTTTACAGTGCTTGTATTGCATCTTTGTCTGAAACAATTAGATTTTTAATACTTTCAACATATAATAAGTACAATAGAGTCACATCCAACTGAAAAATTTATGGAAATTCTAAAGGAAGCACATACTGAGTAGGTTTATATGGGAATGCAATAAAGATTAACCACGGCCACCCATTAAAAAGCACATTTATTCTGAAGCCTACTATATTTATCTACCATAAATATTGGCTCTCAGACCCTACGCCATGAATCGTCTGTAATAGACTGAAAGGCTTATGATGAAGATGATGATGACGAATTTTTCATGCCACTATAAATGGATTAAACTATACATTTGGTGGAAAGTGATACACTGACAGTTTAAGAATTAACTTATATATATAACTTTTCTTGAAAGAAGGTGTCAGAACATCACAATGTCAAATGTAGGACAAGCGTTGAAGAATCGATTAGCAACTGACCTGTGGTATCTAGCCGAGTGGCATACTGGCTTCTGCTTGGGGCCCTCGTGTCCCGCCGGCGAGCACCCGCAAGGGGTGACCTTGAAGGCGCTGCCGCCGCAGGGCTGGTTCCATACTTCATCGATCCGCACTTTCGTCGATATCTCGATTTTAGGTGAAAGAATACCCTGGAACAAATGCTGAATTATACGACTATCCTGAACTATACTACTAGCTTAGAGCCTTAACAGACAGGTGGGCGTTGTGTTCCGCGTTTTATGTAATGTACTATGCCCACCACTCCAATGCATATAACAAGCAGTGAGCCAACTAAAAATTTCAATCAATGCGTAATGCAGAAGACAAACCCTGAACGCTGTCTATTGGGGCACTTAGGAGTATATGAAACTCTTCTTGCTCTCTTTATACCCTTAATATTAAATAGAGTATTACATGCATGACACCATATGCCCAGAAGAGTGTAACAAGTTATGCATCGTCTAATGTAACGCGAATGCTTCGCGTGGACTAAATTGCGATATCCTCGTATAATGTTTGTGCCGTCGCTGGCGCTGATCCATCGGATGTCGATAAATATTCAATCATAATATCGCTAGAATAAAATAATTCGCGTTGAAATCATGTGCCGTCCATAATATTCGCGTTACATAACATGACGCATTACACATCATTACTGCAGATAAAATAATCCATTGCTAGCTACCGATGTCTGAAGTCTTGTACATTTCAGTGTTTGAACTGCGTTAAATCCTGTGCTACATTACATCTAACGATGTCCACACTATAACGTGTAAGACATTCAGCATAGTCAAATATGCAAATAACTTATGACTGGTTCAGCTGATATGTTTTATCGTATATTTCCTTCTGACAGCAGATCCTTGTCTGGTTAAAAATAATCTTTATCAGAATCTGAATGTACCGGGAACTCTTTGGAGCGCCTCATGAGCAGGTCAACACCATCATTTGAGCACATGTTGGGTGGGAACAGCACGTCGTTTAGCGCGCCCAGGTATTGCGCCAGCATCACACACTCGCCCGAGATGCAGTCTTCGCACCATTGCACCAGCTCACAATATATTGTTTCATCTTCTTCAAGATTAAAACACAAATTTAGTAAATTGTTTGCAAGATATAGGAAACATGAGTAATTAACAGATCCATTTTCAATACAGAGGCTGAATCTGCATTTTTAGATTTTGTGTTTTTCATTATACATATGTAATGATTTCTTATATTAACGCGAATACTACACATTGAAATAAAACAATTTTTTAAGGATTTTATCACATTTATTTTTGTTTTTATGTTCCCTATATATGTGTATATGTATTTGAAATATGCCTTGGGAGCATGTATAGATTCGCCACATAAGGCTAGTATCCAAAATATATTACTCATAGAGTACCTAAAGTCATGTACCTATTATGTGAAACAATATAAATTCACATTTTTTGAGTGCACTCCTATATCAATTAACAATTAGGCACCTTATAATGTCATATCAAGACAGCAATTGCACTCCCATAGAACTCGATTAGACAAAAATTATTCATTGTGACAAAAATCACAGTCAGTAAAGCCCTTAGTCATAGATCTAATACAGAAAACTTAGTTAATTTTGTTGTAATTTCACTTACTCAGCAAACAGCAAATATTATTGAGTGCACAGGTCTCCTGGAATCTTTTTCGGAAGTAGAATATGTCTTTGAACATAAGTGGGAAGATTGGGGGCAGGAGGCAGGTCTGGTAGCTGGTGCCGAGCGCAAACACTGTGAGCGAGACACGACCATCTTGGCACAACCAGACGCCGGGGCAAGACACCTAAAAATTTAACTTTAAATAGTGGGGGAAACTACTATTACTAGGTACTTGACTGGTCTGGGTGGAAACATGACAACACATATACTTATCAGCCAGAATATGTATATGCTTAAACAGTCAGAAATCGAACAAACAGATCTATATTTTATGTATATATAAAGCTATCTAACGAAAGTAATATACTTACGCGTTCTATATCAATTTCCACTGTTAATTCGATAATTTTTGGCATGTTGCAAAGCAACACCGCTGTGGCGCATGCTTTTAGGAAACAATCATGCCCGATAAGTTTATTTTCTCTAAATGATCGTCATAATTTCCCATTCTATCAAAATTATGGAGAGAGATGTTTGTTTACATTTTATTTAATTATCTGTGTACATAACAAAAGCAGTTATCTGATTGGTAAACTTTCAGAACTAAGACACATATGAGAGATATGACGAGAAGGATTGGGAATTATATGCCAATCAAAAGTGGCCAATATACTCAAAGTATTAGTTACCATGGCAACTGCCATGTGATGATGCCCGGTTGACAGCCATGGTGGTTTCGTTTAGAAACATTAGTATGCATTTGTAGGTAACTGTCTGGTATATTCTAGGTACTCTGTGGTAACTGTTGTATGAATATCAAGGAAATAAACGGTTATTTACTCATTATTACGCTAAACCTTTATTCAGAAATTCATAAAGTTATAAATAAATAATTTGGTTATAATAACTACCTCCAGTAATTTAGTTCGTTCCTAAACTGGGTGTTCAAAGTCAAAATAGAATAGGTGATCCAACCTCTACGGACCGGCGTCAATTTTTATTGGGAAAATAACCCATTTTTTAATTAGAACGGGATTGGTATCTTGAATTTATTTTGCTGTTTGCAAAAAGTATACCTAATCACTTCGTTTTAGCTGTTTGCTTTAGTGGGCCTGCTCAATGCGTGGCATCTCTATTCTCTAGTTCGTATGTGTGCGTGGCTCTATCACAGTGCAATAAATAGTTTTACGTCTTATCCTATAATTATCAAGAGTTGAAAATGACTAAAGTACCGTCTGTTATCCATTGGTTCCGTTTAGATTTAAGAGTTCACGACAACCTTGCTTTACGTAATGCTATTAACGAAGTAAGGCTCATTCACACTTATTATATACCTACCTACCTTATCTTATAAATAACATTACCTACCTACCCACACTATCCTTGGAATTGCATAATTATCATTTTCCTTCTCATTTATTTAATTTTTCGCACTTACAGGCTGAAAATCGTAAACACCACTTGAGACCTGTGTATTTCGTAGATCCCGACATAAAAAAGAAAGTTGGAGCCAATAGACTACGATTCCTCGTACAGAGTCTTCAGGATTTGGACACAAACTTGAGAAAACTAAACACAAAATTGTACATCATACGAGGAGAAGCCATTGAAGAGTTACCGAAACTATTTGAAAAATGGCATGTGAAATATTTAACTTGCCAAGTGGATATTGATCCGGAAATAGTGAAACAAGATGAAGCAATTGACACAGTTGCTCTGGCAAAAGATATTTTCATTGTCCGAAGGGTGCAGCACACTGTTTATGATGTTCACAGTGTTATAAAAAAGAATAATGGCAGTATCCCATTGACATACCAGAAATTCCTTTCTCTGGTACAAGATATCCAAGTTAAAGAATCCATTAAAACAACAAATGTGTTGTCTGACCATTGTAAGCCACCTGATGAGAATAGCGAGTATGATATTTCAACTTTTGATGAATTGAATTTGGATGAAGCAGATTTAGGGCCCTGCAAATACCCAGGTGGTGAAACTGAAGGACTGAAAAGATTGCATGAATACATGAGCAGGAAGCAATGGGTCTGCAAGTTTGAAAAGCCAAATTCTTCACCAAACAGCATAGAACCAAGTACAACTGTCCTAAGCCCATATTTAAGTCATGGTTGCTTATCATCAAAGCTGTTCTATCATAAGCTGAAAGAGGTAGAAAATGGGGTGCCACATACCCTGCCTCCAGTATCTCTATTAGGTCAACTTATGTGGAGAGAGTTTTACTACACTGCAGGGGCAGGCACAGAGAATTTTGATAAAATGGTTGGCAATAGTGTTTGTACACAAATTCCCTGGGGTAAAAATGATGCATATTTGAAAGCCTGGGCTGAAGGAAAAACTGGGTACCCATTTGTTGATGCAATAATGCGGCAGTTGAAACAAGAAGGTTGGATCCACCATTTGGCTCGGCATATGGTTGCCTGTTTCCTGACTAGAGGAGACTTATGGATTTCCTGGGAGGAAGGGGCTAAGATCTTCGAGAACTATTTATTGGACTATGATTGGTCTTTAAATGCTGGAAATTGGATGTGGTTATCAGCATCAGCATTCTTCTATAAATATTTTAGAGTATATAGTCCTGTTGCATTTGGAAAGAAAACAGACAAAGAAGGTATATTTATAAGGAAATATGTGCCTGAATTGAAAAAGTATCCTACAGAATATATCTATGAGCCTTGGAAAGCACCAAAATCGATCCAAACAGCAGCAGGATGTGTTATAGGGGAGGGTTATCCAAAAAGAATTGTAGATCATGATTTAGTACACAAGGAAAATTGTCAGAAAATGTCAATTGCTTATAAACTTAACAAGGAAAAGAAATCTCTGAAAAGACCTAGATCATGATGTGTTTGTATTCAACAAGATCTTATATTTTGTATTACATTTATATCATAAATACTTACTTGGCTTTTTTTTTTTTTAGTTTTTATGGTTGCTGATTACTTTTTTTATAATTAGATACATTTTTATTAAAAAAAACCTTACGTAGATTGAGAAGGTAAGCAAGAATAATATCAGTAGTAGTATAATATTCTCTTTGGTCACTGTCTTGTTAACGCCTTGGTTGGCGAGTCTACCTATTGGATTTGGCTATGTGCAAATAAAACTTTGTTACTGTTGTAATCGTACTTTATTGCAAAATCATATTAATTGGTTGTAAAAAACTACAGAAAAAGGGTACAAACCAGATTCTCCGGTCCCCTAGAAGAATCTACGATAATTTGAAGAATTTTAGAGATTGCTGAGAATCTGTAAGAAAAATATTTATTGTATTCTGCTCCGTAATTAGCTACGTCAAGTAATTATTGGTCTATGCAGTAAATTATATATTCAATACTAACGAAGACGGTAGACAAAGGACAAGTTTAATAGAAACATATTATTTGCGTCATCCGCCTATTATGTAGCTCTATGACAAACACCACCTCTTTGCCTATCTGTCACCTGTCTGTCATGCTCATATCATGTCATCCTTCCGTCAGTCATACAAAAACATTGAATTTGCAGAAATTTGCACGTTCTTAAAATCGAAATATATAGTAAAATGCCTAATAGTTAGGTAAAATGTAGTATGCTAAACAGTTTTAGTAAATTATGGATGGTGTGGGTTGACCTGAAATGTATACTTGGTAAGTATTTTCGTAATTCTAGTCATTTGAATCAAGACACTAGGTAGTTTCACCAAACTAATGATTTTCATTGAATTAATTATTATTGTAGTTCTATCAACATTTAATACAAGTTTGGTGTATCTTTAAAAATCTCTATCATATATGTAGTGAGAAAATTACCTACACTGTTTTTTGGTAGATCGGCTGAATTACGCCCCTCGTTTTGTTTACTTGTCTCCTTTTATAAAAGTTATTTGAACTGCCAACAATGTGTAAACAAAGTATTTTTTAACACTGATCTAACAAACCCAAACTTTGTAGGTCTACTCCACACACTCATTGAAATATTAGAATAACATCTTGGGACCCCTTTAGACCCCCTAAGAAATAGATTGTAGTAAACTGAAAACAGCTTGTCCAAAGATTAATGTTTAGGAATATTTTTACGAATTATGAGTTCTTAAGCACTATTTATTAGGTTTTCTCCATACAATTTTTAGAACCCCATTATTAACCTGTGGGGACTTTTGGGACAATCGCGATATAGGTTTTGATTAATTCTTACATAGAGTCTTGACAAAGTTTATCAATCCACAAGATAAAATTTTCCATCCAATCCCTGATCTTAGACCCTTAATGGTGAAAATTTTCCAAAATCCTTTCTAGTGTGCTTATTCATCCCTCATCATCATCATAATCACACCCTCCAAATGTCAAGTCTCTACGTCCAGCGGTTTAGGTTGTGCGCTGTTTGTCAGTCAGCATCAAGTTTTTTTTTATATATAGATAGCTGTTACCTAATGTAGGTGGACAAAAATTGTACCTAAGTCTGGTAAATTTGCCTCAGTCTGCTGTCCACCATAGCATCCGCTTGCAAATACTATCTGTCATAGCCTGATTATCTGCTCTTAAATCTATCGGAATAATTGTAAATTGCTTGATCTCTCATTTGATTAGCCATTTCAGCATTTAATGTTGATAGACTTTTTGTAAAAAAAATGCTACTTACAAAATATGAACATATTAAAAATAATCAAAATTTAAAATTGAATATAATTCAGTAACATTGTAAACATGATTCACAACATCATTTGTACAAAAATCTTTCCATAAATCATTCATTTACAATGCCATTATCTCAGACAAATGAAATAATATACAAGGAGTGTCACAAACAACATACTGAAGCACAAAACACTAAGCTGATGCTTTGTAAGTCCATTGTAAATGGATTAGAATTTGAATGAATTCAGTGATTATTCCTTGTCTGTAAATATATCTTTAAGAATTGTTCAACAACTCTTCTATAAGTAATTTTAAAGGATATAGTTAAAATTAGAAATGAATGGTTATCCATTCCTAATTTAAGCTTTACTGTGTCTTAATATAAAGCTAAGTTTTTCGAAAGGCAAGCATAAACTAGCATTTCAACAGAACTAAGTGTAATGCACCTCCCTGAGCCTGTCTCAGAGTTTAAGCCAACAGTTATTATAACATTAATTGTGTCACTCAAACCAATATTTAGCAATATAAAATATCCCTCTCCTCCTTCATCAGAGCTTAGTTTATACTTCTGAAAGCTATAGCGACTTACATATTTTTTATCACTGGAAGAAGCTAAAAGTTGGATATAATAATTTGGAAGCTGACACTAATATATCCCTGATCTACAAACAATATCATGCATTCTGATGAAATTATTAGCACTAACTGATATACAGATAACACAAAACCTTAACCAGTGCAACTAGATTAGACATTTTGAAGATGTATTACTTGAGTACCCAAGATGTGCGCTATGGAGGGATTTTATTGGAAATTCGACCCTCAGTGGGGACTAATAATGGTTCAAAGTTTGTATGAGGAGGAACAATTTGATTTTGTTTCATGTTACTTGCCGGTTACTGTTACATGTCTAGTCTAGGCAAAGTACTATATAAAATTATAACTCATAATGTAGTCTGTAGAAGAATTGGGAAGAAATAGACATTAGTACGATAAAACCAGATATATGTACTTGGTATGAACAAATATTGATTGAATATTTACATAGACACATGTTATTATTCGCCAAACACAAACTGTATTTGTTTAATTAATCCATTTTGCCCCTTTCATAAGTTGAATTGTTTTGTTGACTCCATTTATCCACATGTGTGTTATTATTTAGTTTCGGTATACCTACTCATGTTATTGTCAGTCATTGCACTTTTGACATAGAGGATGAAGTCGTCATGACTTCAAGGTTCGTTTGGTAGTACGATTGACAATTTATCACCTAAAACAGCGTAAAGGCTGCGTTGCTACTGAAGCAAAGACAAGCGTAGCAGATAGAGACGGTTGTGCAGATATTATCCGGTAAATTAATGGTCAGAGACATGTGGATCGCCGATAATCCGATTCCAATGATTAATTGACACGTCTATGAAGATGCGCTATAATGTTTTACTGATAACTACTTTGAACTATTATCTATCTCGAGCAGAGCGTAGACACTGACCTTCACTATTTAATGATACGGTACGTGTACAAGTATAGAAATATGAGTAATTTGTGGAAGGGTCTAATGATAGTATACACTGGGACGATAATAATAACATATATACCTACTGGGCAATGATCAATTCTAGATTGTGCTGGTTTTATTGATATCGTGGTTTATTTATAAATAACAAGTATTTGATTCAATGCTTCAACCTAATCGCGTAAGCACTATCCGTCGCTTTTCATTACACGCGGAAGTAATTCACGCTATCTCTTGCGCTCTTTTACCTTCCCGCTTGCACTGCGCTGCAAACGATTCTGAATTTAGTGTCCTTAACGGTTTGCTCTGAGATTTATTAAGAGTTTAATCACGTTCAGCATCCTCACCAGCCTTCGAATTGGTTCTCGTGTCACCAGCTCAACGTCAGAACCAATAGCCGTGAAGCTGATTTCAGATTGATCGCCGAATCGGAACGCTTTTATTATGAAATCTCATATATAGTTTTCCATCAAAATCTATTATCTCAAACCAAATAGTGAGCTCATTTCGAAATGCATTCCTACTGTTACACAATGTGTTAGTTAAATTTAAACGTTCCTCGTTCTCGTACAATATTCTTCGTGTTTTAACTATGCTATGAGTATCTAATAAATCATATATAATCTGTGTGTGAGTAAAATATTGTTCTTCTATTTGAATTTCAATTTTGTTTTGTTATTTAGAAATTCTCATGTGATTTTTTAAAGCGCGATCTGAAATAAAAAATAATCTATACTTAGAAAAAGGAAACTAAAATCATTAGAAGATATAGATCTGCGTAAGATTTGTGCCAATATTTCTCATAGAGGCTCCTAACTAAACGATACATATACCTACATATTTCATGCACGTGACGCACGCATGCATGGCTGTCTGACCCGGCTATCGGTGTCGAATAGTAAGCAGTACATCGTTAACGACCTAACAATTGTCCAATTGTCCCAACTCTCCACTCTCTAATCTAATCTATAAGATGATAGGATAAGAGCTCGTTTTGCAAATTACCTATCATCGCTAGACGTCCTGTTTCCTCGGGTCTATCATAGTCGGTGTGACACATACTGCGCTTAGGATACTGCGGCGGAATGTACCAAGCTGATTGAATTTTTATTTTCTTACAGGCATGAGCGAAGTTGCAGTAAGACGGTTTCAAACATTCCAATGACAAGCATTTAAACCTTCAAAATGGATGTCTGATTCAGGTGAGTTTTCTCGCTTGCTTACACTGAGAAAAAAATTAGGTCCCGGTTACCTAATATTTAACCTAATATTGCGTATTTGTCGGACAACGTAGTGCATTAGGTAACAACAACCAAGTGCACTAGTTATTACATAAACTTATGTTGTACCGACGCATTAGGTTATTTTAAACTATTTCTAGTAAGGTAACTATCACCTAATAGTAGGTTAAAGTTACGTAGTGACTAGGTTGTCCGACAAAAACCTAATATTAGGTTCGATACTATAACCTAATAAACATTTAATAACACCTAGTATTTTACGTTAATTTTACCTTAATATACGTTAAACTTGACCAAATAAATTTTGATATATACCTAATAAATGATTTAATTAAACCTAGTCTAGATGATGGTTAGATGTCTGTAACCTTTTCAATGTGTATAAATAACCTAATTTATAGTTTACGGTAGTGTACTGCGTAGGTATTGGATACCTAATAAGTGCTTTAATATAACCTACTGATAATTGTCTGCACCTTTTTAGTTGCGTTAGAGTTACCTTATCGATAGGTGTAGGGTACATAGGTAGTAGGTAGTAACTAAGTATTTACTTGATTGTAGCAAAATAATTAATAGGTAACGGTAATCAACTGGATACGTTAAAGTACATTAATAATGCCGACATGATAGGTATTATGTACCTAATTAATGCGTAGATGTAACCTGATCGACAAGTGTGCGGTTAAATAAGTACTATGTAAATGTAACCAGCTATTAGGTTGAAGTCATTTAATTAGTAGATTCCGGTGGTGTACTGTGTAGGCATTATATACCTAATAAATATGTTAGTGAGACCTACTTGATGGGTGTAATACACCTAGTTGATGCGTTAATGTTACATCTTCGGCAGTTGTAGTAGGTAAAAGTAACCAGGTAGTTACTAGGTAAAAGTTATATAATGTAGGTAAAAAGTAGTGAAATTTGTAGTTACCAAATTGACAAATATATTAATCACAGTTAGATGCGACTAATATGTTTTTCAAATATCTGGTATCTAGAAAATTTGTTACTCTTACCCTAATCATTATATCACTTCTACTTAATACTGCCTACTAATACCTACTACACCTAACAATCAATGCACGGTGTATTAGGTACACCCATAAAATAGATCTTACTTATATTATATTAAGTGTCTATTATTTACACAGTACATTACCGGAACCTATTAACTATATAACTACAACCTTATAGCCGTTTACTATTACATACTACCTATTTAACAGCACACTTATCGATCAAATTTATCCGATAACTAAATAGTTCACAATAGTGTATAACTTACTTACAAGACTACTACTTACTACCATTTGTTTTATAAAAATGAACCACATGTATTGATCGCAATAAATGTTTTTTTATTTCTTTAAACTGTTCTACGTCAGATTATAATTACCTACTCTTAACTAATTCTTAGTACTATTTGTGGGCTTCCGATCAAAATGATACTTAATCTCAGTGTGTTTTTTATGATGATTTTATCAGTATACAACATAAAACATATATCGAGAGCGCGATACACTCATTTTCGGACACATTTCACGCAGAAATACACTTTTATCACTTAAAATTAACTAAAATATCTACAATATTAGCGAGCCCGCTTAGAAAACAAAGTCTTAGGTAACAACTAAAAATCCAAAATTCTATTGACATTTTCTCTGTGATTTATCACGGAAGCTCGATGCTTTTTCGAATTTGGATTATCGCATTCTCGTATTTTTTAAATTCTTCAGCGACAGAAATATCGCCCACCGCCGTGTATAAGTTACAATCAATATCAATCTGAAAAGTAAATTACATTTTATATTTATCATATGTCATAAAATAAATTTACAAATTGTATGGGTATTACATAACACATTAATAATACTAGAACTAAAATTAATATGCAGTATGGATTGTTGAGATGGGGCAAAGTAAATATATTTTTGAATTTATCGAAACCACAATGATTTCATACGACATGCATGGAAAAAGTTTTAGTCGATTTCTTACATTTCTATAGTACTCTTATTACCTCAGTTGGTCCGATTTAGCCTTTCAATTCTTTCATTAATTGGTAACAAAAAAAGTTTGTGTGAATTGCCTATTTTCTTGCTGACTGTATTTTTTCCAAAAAAAGGTTTAGGAAAGTCTCAAAAGAAAGCTTTCCTGTGGCTACAACGGTTAAGGTACCTACCCCTGTAGCTACACCGGTTAAGGTACATACCCCTATGGACTCATGTCTAAAATAACCCTGTATAATTTATAAATTATAGTACATACCAACTGTTCTGCTATGTTTTGGTTCTTTAAAGACTGAAAACGTTTAATGTATTTTTCTGTAGTTGAAGTCGTTAATATCTGGAGACGAATCTGTCTGCTTTTTTCCACATTTTTTAAGATAATCCATTATTTCCCTGCCTTAAAGTCTTCCACTATTTTTAAAATAGATTTATTTTCTCTGAAACAGCAATAGTTGTGTTTAATTGACACAAAATAAAAATAAAATAATAATTTAGGTTGCATTTTTAACTTCAGCCCCTTACTTTTCATGCATCACATTTTCAAATACTTCTCGTGCTTTCTCTAAATCTATTGACATATTTTCCATATTTACATCTTAATCAAATGTTGGATTTTCTTCAGTAGTTGAAAATGCTGTACTTTTGCTAATATTCTGAAATCACATTAAATCAATTAAATATGTATACTCCAGCTGTCACAATCTCATCATAAACAAGAAAGCATGCCAACATCAAATTTTTGTTTCTCTATTCGTTTTGTAATTTAGCCCGTACTCTGGTGCTTGGAATCAGCGCTACCAAATCTTCCTCGATAAGGTGTTCTATTGCATTCAATTCAATATTTTCCTCTGTAAACAGCAAATACAAGAACAATGCAGAAACCATGCAATGACAAATAAGTATCCCAAAACCTCAGGCTTTATAATAAAATTTAAATAACCTACAAACAACCAAAATAAAGCCATATAAAGCTAATATTGTTGGAATCCCTAATTTACCTATGCCATATTTTTATTTACGCAGACGTTTGTGACAAACCCAGGAGGTATCTGATGTACCGGGGTTAAATCCTAAGACCCCATCCATACCATCCGATAAGATGACGCGTAATATTTGTTGGAGTTTGCTGCTCTAAAACCACATCAATATTAGCAGATACCAATATAAATTGAACCATATAATCAATACCCAAATCATATTTTACCATCAATAACCTATCAACATTTACAAAATAGGTAAATCTAACGCAACTAGGGCTAAATGTAATTGGTTGTGAATAGCTCACCAGTAATTTTACAATAATTTCTTCTGGCATTTGCCAATCGTTGAGTAGCACTTCCATGACTTCACTTCACAAACCCAGTACATATTTTCACGAACCCAGTATAATGAAAGCAATAAAAAAGGCGCCACAACAGCACAGCGCGCTGTCGCAGCCGGCCCGACCGAAGCGAACGCAAAAATGACTGTCTGTCTATACAGTGGCCAGTGTTGCTAGCACAATTTTTAAAAGATGGCCAGATCCGCCGTAAAAAACTTATTCTTGTAATTATAACCATATTTTATAAATGAAACATGTCTTTATCGCCAATAATAAATATGGATTATGTCATGTGGCCACTGGAACCAACTACATCTGTTTTGTTTTCGGGAAGAAAGCTATAACAAAAAATGACTTATGCACTACAGATCAATCATGGTTTATGTAATACTTTTAAAGCAAAAAAATATGTATAAGTTAAGTATTTCAATAATAAAAAAAGATAGCATAGAGTCTTTTCCATTGTGGCGCCCTATCCATCATCATTTATTTAGTGTGACAAAATTTTGTATATAGAGGTAAATTTAATAGAGATGTGGCAACACACAATTCGGGTAATACCCAAAAAACTGGCGTCAAATGTTGTGTAACGAGATTGGCCGTCTAAATAAATTAGCATGGTAAATACATACCAAAAGCAAAACATAGCATAAAAAATATGTGCTCTCCAAATTATGTACCTACTTGATAATCTGTGACTGTGCATATAATGTATAAATGTGATTTTTGCTATGCTCTTGCCACAGAGTAAGTAGGTATAAATAAGGCCATGGCGTGGTCCTATTGAGCCGCACCATCTCCATTTAATCCTTAAATGTATATCTTATATATTTTACCTATGAGTAGGTTTTACTTAACTTGTGCATAACTAGGTATTATTAGGTTTTATATCTTAAAACCTTATAACAAATATATTATAACAGGATTGTGTTATTACAACCTACTTTTGTTTTGCACGTTTACCTAGTATCATAGGTTTTCATTATGAAAACCTTTAAAATGGCTGCTTTAACCTACTGCCAAGGTTAATTATATACAACTTCAATCAGTTGCAATAACCTTATGAAAATTTTAATGTAGTTGGTGTATACAAAACAATTGATTGGTTATTGCAACCTTTTATTAGGTTATAGGAACCGAATGTACAATTTTAATTCCACATAATTATTTAGGTTAGGTACAATTTAGTCGAAGCAACCTATTATTAGGTGTTTTTAAGCTATATGTAATCATATTAGGTAGTATTCACTGATAGTGATAGGTAAAATTAAATGTGTATATTAGGTGACGGCCCGTTAACGTAACAGTTAGGTAAAAAAAAAAGGTTTCTTTAACGTAAAATAGGTTAAAATTACGTAATATAGTACGCTACCAAACACTGTAGGTTGTATTTACCCAATCGAAGGTAAAACTATTTACCTACACTAGGTTCAGAAAACCTAAATTAGGTTGTATTCAACTATTTTTTGCATTACCTACATTATTAGGTTTGCATTTACCTATCTTTTTTCTCAGTGTATAATTAATGAACTGAACGAAGATTTCTTGCCTACCTCATGTGTTGCAAATTCCATTTCATTTAAAATAATTCTTTAGCCTTTATTATTAGGACCTGCTGATGCTACGCGTTGGTAACATTTTTTTATTATTATTGCAATTCGTTATTATTATTTTATTTATCGCTAATGAAATACGGTCTGACACCAGTTGCACTATTTAAGACAAACATACAGTAATTACTAAATGCAGCACCACATTTATCGTGTCATGTATAAAAACAATGTGCTTGTAGATTCGGACGTATTTAAAACAACCCAAATACTTACTCATGTATGTTAATGAGAGGTCAATTCCTATGTGCACGTAAATGAATAGTTTATCGGCGTTAAACCCAAATTTGAAGTCGCCATGCTATGGCCCATACATGACATCTTATCAAATTCGTCTTACTTGCGTCAGGGATCGTATCTGTTTTTACCGTCGAGTGCTACTAGAAAATCCTGTTTGAAGTCATTGTGTCTATCATGACGATACTGAAGCTCCATGTTATGTGCAGCCCTTCATCTTCGGCTGATGAGCTGAGTATACAGCAGGTGTGAGTGAGCCTGTTGTTTAATTTCCCGTCAGTGCTTCTGAGCGCATGCAAGTGTTGGAACTTAGTAGGCTGTGTGTGTGTGTGACACAAAACAATTGACAAACTAGTCCATCGCACTTGTCCCGTCGATGAAGTCTCGTGAGCCAGTTCATTCAGACTTGTGGAATAATAGTGAAATTCGCAGAATAATAAGAAATAATATCCCATCTATCTGGGTCTAGCTCATGAAGCTATTAAGAAGTGGAGATGCGATAAGCAACTGTGCACTGTAATTCTCAGTTAGGTCCTGATCTTACGTCATCGTGGTGGGTGTCATTCTGTCGGCAGTCATCCTTTGAACAGTAAAGTTTGCATCTCAGTTGTTTTTTTTCTGTTTTTTCCTGTTCGACATAAGATGACAGCCACATTGTATTACATTTCCTACACTACAGGCAGTAGAGGCATCTTCCATAATAATTTAGCTAAACAACGAAGTAACGTCGACATAAGCGAAGCGTTCAGCTTTTGCTATTCACCGCTAGATGGAAAATTTAAAAGTGGACGGGGTCCAACATTCCCCTCACCTCGCGCAGTGCCACGCATCGATTTATAGGAATATCATGTTATTTATTTTCTTACATATTATTGAAATTCCCTTATTTTTTTTCTATTCTTTCCGTGGTCTAGCCGGCTGCCCGCAACATGATGTTTAATAATGATATGGCTTATTTTAATCAATGTTCTTGACATTTGAGGGCATTGATCTTCTTCCACAGATATGGGATCCATGTCAACTGATAATACATTTAGTGATAACGAGATCGGAGTTTTAATTAAAACCCTATGCCTTACTGTAAATTCGTAATTTGTCGAGCTAAATGCATCAAATACTACTTCGCCTGTATCCCGTGGGGGCAGGCAGAATTACTATAGTTTGCCTCATGTCACTACCCTAAGACCCTAGCGCACTTCTTTCAGCTCTTCTATATTTATGTGCCTACATTTTGTCATAAATTTTGGGGGTGTGTGGGGCTGGGGGTAGTTCAATCCTTTCCAAGAGACCATTCAATTTAGGTAATTTTTTTATGGTTATAATGATAGCAGGATAAAATCCGTAAGATTAGTTTTATTTCAATGTGTAGTATTCGCGTAAATATCAGAAATCAATATTTGGTTGTTGATCTTTGAAAATGAAAATATTTAAATGTTTTGCAACTATTCTGGCTAACCCTAGGGCGGCCTAAATAACAAAAAACGACGTCTATACGATAATTTATCTTTTTTGCAACTTGTCATTAGATAGTTCATGTCAGGTTACAATACACAACATACCTAAAACAAATTTATGCTAATCATCGCGTATATCCGTTTCACTGAAAACAAGCAATCCTATACAATTGGAGCCATTATTTATTTTAGCTCATCGCTGGCCTACACAACAATACATGTTTTCACTACGGATTACAGGCACGTAAACTTGGTGTAACTTTTTAAGAAGAGTATCACATGCGTAACATAAAAAAACTAAAATGCAATAAATAATTTAAAAAAAAGGAAAACAGATATGCAGAGATTATACAGAATATGATGCAATATCGGCGGATTTTTTCGTAGGCGCGCTGCGCGTGCGCATGTCACGATTCGCTCCGGTGCGCTTATTAAAATGTATCGAACGGGCCGTTTCACTTTTCTAACATATGCACTGTAGTACATTGCCATATAGGGCGGGAGAGTGTAGAATTTCTATGTTTATTTTTCGGTTCCCATAAACAGTCTATAAAAAGCTAAGATCGATATTGATGCAATTACGTAAGGAGGCTTATCATTTCTAATACATTCTCCTTAGGAGGCTCTTTTGTTAACACCTAAACGTGATGGGTATAACCCACTCGTTAGACCATTCTTTTTTTACACTGGTTTTGTAAGGCGTTATAAAACTTATCTTAATGTTATTTATGTTGGGTAGGTACCTAGTCTACCAGCCTACGTATCGATTAGCAAAGCCCATATAAGTTGGCCATAAATAATTATGTACTTACGTTAGACATTGCACAACTTTTGAAATTCAAAATTTGCAAGTCACGTACGTTTAGCCCATGACGTTCTTAATTGCGGTTCGCAATGGTCCTATGAATGCACTGAATCATTCCTTGTTTTGTTAGTATTCTACTCATTAGTTATGCTTACGTATTGAAGCCGAATTTCTTTCAATGTTATGTATGTTAATACATAACATTGAAAGAAATTCGGTACAGACTTCCAGAAGTTAAACTTGAACTTTGGCTCGGGTTAACAAACGGGGTTTCATCATCAATATTGGTCCACGCGGGCGATAGATGTACTGAGCTTTGTATGGCCCTTACTCATTAGTATGTTGAGATAATATTAATATGATCTTTAGGTAGGTAAGTAGTTGATTTGTAATATTTACGCGAATACTACACATAAAAAAAACTAATTTATAGGATTTTATCGCGTTTATATTGTTTTCTATGATCCCGACGTTTCGTTTCTGCTTCGATCGGACCGCAAGCAACAACTAAATATGAAGGTACTCCAGTTCAAACAATGACACTAGGACGTCAACCACCTCAGCCTCCTCACCTCACCTCACCTCCTCCCGTGACCATGGTTGCTGTAAGGCAGCCGAAACGTCGGGAACGTAAAAAACATAATATAAACGCGATAAAATTCTTAAAATTAGTTTTATTTCATGGTAAGTAGCTATAGTTTCCGTCCTCCCAAAAGAAGGCAGGTAATCCGTTTCACGGGTAAATCCCTCTTTCATCGTTAGCAAAAAACGATAACTAATTTTGTCGACTATTAATAGTACACATCTTGCGTCACTATGAGGTTGGCGTAACGACCCGTCACACGAAATCTTTTTAACTTTTTACATCATTATTTTGTGTTAGGTAAGCATCAATAAATTACTGCTCTGTTTCAAGACAGATGTAAGCTTTACAAATAATCTATTAACATACCTAATAGTTTTCATAGAAGATAAAAATAAATAGAACTTCATCTCTAACCGGCAGCGCCTCAGTAGGTATACATATATTTGGGTGTGAGTCTGCTTATAAATAATATGTGAGGCGACGAGAGCTCCAGTAATATGCAATTTCCAGTCATCATTATTTATTTTATTAACCGACTTCAAAAAGGAGGAGGTTCTGAATTAGGTTGTATTTTTTTTCCTATCTTCATTGTTTTGTTAATGAACCAGTCATTAATCAAAACAGTAACGAGTCGACGAGGTTAACGTATACTAACGATCTGTTAAGCCAATCTTTAGTTTGGGTAAAACCACAGTTTAGGTAGCAATCGATAAAAACAAAGAAATGCGCGTTCTCAACGGGTTTTTTTACCGTTATCATTTATTTAAAAGAGTGTGATAATTTTCAGCTGTGCATAATGTAGGTTAAAAAAATGTTGAGCTTACTCTTCATAAATATTTTTTTACGTAAACTATGAAATAAACAAAATAACCTACCTACTAGATTTCCTAAAAAAGGTACATTGCTACTTAAATTTGTTGCTAATAAAATATTAAAGTAAACTACTTGGTTCGGTATTTTATAGAAAAAGCTTGACTAAAGGCCGATAGGTGTTCCGGCGATAGTTAAAAAAACCTGATAATATGTTAGAACAAATCCTGTTGTGTTTGGTAATTAATGGTCAATGCACTGACATTGTGCTCATGCGAGTGTAAACCGTTCATTACAGT
This sequence comes from Pheosia gnoma, assembly GCA_905404115.1. NCBI lineage: Eukaryota > Metazoa > Arthropoda > Insecta > Lepidoptera > Notodontidae > Pheosia > Pheosia gnoma. Next base: position 8,446,954 of record FR989899.1, on the reverse strand, counting down.
ATTATTGACTCCTACACCTGAGTTCTTCAGAGTCGAGTTCGGTAACTAAGAAGGTACATTGATATACTTAATTGCGTTGGACTGGCCGACGACGCAATATCTATCATTCACCGACGTTCCATCGTCGCGGACGCGCGCTCCGCTAATTTAAAAAGTTCGATTTTCAAATATTTTGCGGCCATTATTTTAATATATTTTTATTACATTTTAGTGCTGTGTCGTGACTAAGTGATCCTTAATTATTCGTTTTTAATTAGGTAAGTCCTTTTAAATACTTACTTACATTTGTTAGAAAGACAAGGAGCTTAGAATAAAATAAAAAGCGGCTTTCAAAAGTTATATCAAGTATGTTTTTACTTTGGTTAGCATTGTAAAATTATGAAGCTTCTTTAATGTTAAATATAAGGTATATGTACCACAGTATTATTTTGAAGTAATCATAATATTTACATCTGTGGGATTTCTAGATTTGGTGTGTAAATCTCATTGATGGGAGGCCCGTGCCCAACACGGGGACATTAAAAAGCGCTGGTTTATAATTATTTTTTATATGAAATATTTACGGAGCAAACCAAAATGCAAAATACTATTCCGTATTTTGTTCTTTATTTTTAACAGCCTAGGATTACAACATTAAGTCTTATTTAAATATGTGAATACGTACTAAATCACATTAAATTATATAAATGATCATGTTTCACTATCATGATCACAAATAAAAATTATCAAATGTTTTAAATTACAATTTACCTACATAACTTTGTTTAATCATTTCAAACACATCTCGACCAGGGTTATCTGATACTAGGTACCTATTTATTTAAATTGCCCACATCCTTGATTGTAATTTTAAAACAATATAATATACCATACTTACCTTATTTGTATATATAACACTAAATGTAAATGTATGTAAAGGTAAATGCTTTAATTAACGCATCGGTATATAACGGCTCCTTACTTTATATAGAAAATATTGAGCAAACTCGGACCCCCCCTTATAAACGTTTTTTTTACAAGTATCGAATTCATAGACAATTTTTGGGGCATTTGGAAAATCTGGGTAACACGTGTTTAATTAATCTAATCTATATAAATAATATGAAACGATGTTTGTTGGAAAGCGTATCACCTACACCGCGTTGGCATTTTTTTTTATTTTCTCAATAATCCAAAAGTTTTTCCGAAAATTAAAAAAAAAATCGGGAAAAACTGAACGTGTTTTTTGCTATGGTATTTGGACAGAACAACGTCTGTTGCTAGCTATTTTTCATATATTTTCTACACTAACTTTGGATATTATGTTTATGTACGCACTACGCACATGTGCCTAAGTAGGTAAATATAGCCTCTTGTGTGTAATGCAACAGAAATGGTTTGTTTGTTTAGTGTTATATCGCCTGCGATAAGGCTCGATGAGGCGTGATTTGTATTATGTAGCACGTGCCTTATGTAATTTTTTTGAATAATTGTAAGCTGCGTACACACCAGAGCTGAGAAAGATGATTTTTTTTTCTGTAGAAAATCTTTGGTGCTCCTAGCATGATGTTTGTTTTTGTGTCGTTAACGTTTTTCTGTTATATATTGTCGTGTCAGCCATTTCTCGGTGTAGAACTCATTATTAAAAATTGACTTTAAAGTTCTAACTTCGCGTAGTGTTTACGGATGCGAATGCGTTTACTAAAGAATCGCAGGTTCAAGGTTCAGTATAGCGTTTCTGAATCATCCTGAATACTATTGCCATTGACGAGGTATGACAATTGAGGAAGTTGAAAAGGATATCCATTTACCCCCTTAGATGTGAATATAATACAATGCGAGAATGCAAACAGTATATTGTACCAATTAGAAAGATTACATTGAGCTCGTTGTGAAACTCGCGCCGCGGTGCGGGTATAAATTTCACGCATTATTTACCCGCCCTCACGTTTCAATTGATAGCGAGAATATGTGTTAAACATACTAATATAATAACTTATTGCTGACAAGATTTTAATATTTTTTTTACATTCGAATTTCGAAACGTCGTGGTGGCGATCTAGATACATTTCGAACGATAGGCCAGAAATGAATTGGCAAAGACACGTGGAGAATGGAGGGAAGACCCTTATCAGCAGTGGGGCAATAGACCGAGGTTTCAGAAAAATGCAGATCATTGCCACACAAGCAAAACGGGTTCATAACTTTCTTTCACACATTTCTGTTAAAGATTGGTACTTTAATTGTATGCAATTCTTTTGGTCAACATATACGACCTAACTAAATAACTAAAACTATAAAAAGTTTATTAAGTTCAAGGAAAAATTAATACCAAATAATTATTGATTTATGTAAGTACTTTATTTTATGTCTATAGATAATGCACGTATAGCTATTAAAGGAAACATTCAATATACAGATGTTATAAACAAGGTTAAAATAAACCACGAATAATTACGGCTCTACTTATCAGGAAATTAAGAGGTTATAAATAGAAGTGCAACTAAACTACACAAAATTATTTTAAATCATGAATGGTTATTACAAAGTAGGAAAATAGTGTATTATTCACTGAAGTTTTACGACGTACCATAAGGAAACATTCGTATTACTTAGTTGTATTTTCCCAATGTTAATAGGGAAAAGGCGTTACATATTTTGGTATATTCTATTATTATATAATGTATGCTATACGATTGCTAACATTGAAACACTTATCGAAATAACTATATGCAAAAAATAACACACGTGTTAATTGCTTTTGCATTAGAATATCAATTTAATGTATGGTCTTTATTTTTTTAATGGTTACTTTGAAATGTGAGTTGCATACCTAGTATATGAATAGATAGTCGATTTAGTTTCAAAGGTGGTCTGGCAGAAGATCCCATAATGTGTATCCCACGCGCTCAGCTGGTTCAAGATATATTTTGCTTTACGTTTCCACTTCAGAGCGGGTTGATTCTAAGTCACTCTGATAGATTCAGTGTCACGCACACGAAAGTTTTCTTAAAGTCAAAAACATTATCGAGAAATACTTCATAATTACCAGATTGACGTGACTTGTCAATGAACATGAATCGCTTTTATGGATTCTTCTAGAAGTTTTTGATTCCTAAGGTAAGATTTCCTTTCATTTCCGCGACTCGAAATCTTTCAGAGTGAATTAAAATCACCCTTCGGTAGGGTTATTTTAAATCATTCGGAATCGACATCGGAAACGGATTTGAAACTATCCGATATTGGTGTCTCTCCCAACGAGTTTTCCAACGGAAACTTTTTGAAAAAACCATTTGGTATTGTCATCAAGATACATCGAAGATGATCAAATTCGGAAATTTTAATAGCGATTGCGGTAATCCAGTTCGGAAGTGTTCGATTCCGTTTCCGATATTGATTTCGAATGGTTTAAAATAAACCTGCTGATCCTACTTGCTCTTTACCTGTTGATACCACTTTGAACTGGTATGCATGATGGAACTGCCATGGATTTTTACAGTGCGGATGTAGATGATAAATGATCAATATGGCCATGGAGGATTGAGCAGTTTATTGCGATGCAGTTCAGATTAAATCATGAATTAATCTATAAAGGCTCCAATACGCTATAGTCTAGGCACGCTCTTTCTGGGCTATTGGTAATATGAAAACAATCTAACTCTCCCAATTCTATTGCAAGATTAGCTTTATAAGCACTATATCCAAATCCTGAATATCCAAATAATTTTACTCGTTAATCATGGATTTGATTCTGGTTATTATTTTCCGTCTACACCTTTACTGTTGCTAGTTAGTTGGCAATTGAAGTAAGAAATGTGATTGATTTATCGCTTGGCTACATAAAACTCGTTTATGTTTCCTCCTCACTAATTGCTGTCATCGTTTTTGTACGAACAAACATTCAGAACTTTTTACCAACAAAGTGGCATTATTAAAAAAAACCATTTTATCCGATGTTATATTTCGGAAGACAGTAACAACAATCAACTCACAAGCAGTTATGCAATACCAATGACCTGCAATTTACCAGACAATAAGTGTGGTACTTGAAACCCTCACTCAAGGATTACAACTGATAGCGGTTAACTGTCACTTGACTTATCGTTGTAATACAAGATCAGAATATTAGGTCATACATAAGAGGATACCGACCAAATTCAGGACTTACTGACGGTACATCTATAAAACAGACTCCAAAATACTTCAATGAGATTTAATGGTCATTAAGTAATGAGAGGACCTTACTTAATACCACAATATATCAGTTGAAGCAGAATGGTTTTAGAATGGCGACCACGACTACAACTAGCCGGAAAACGTAGGGTAGGACGGACTCCCACAAAGTGGAACGATGACATCACACGCGTCGCAGGAAGACGGTGGATGCGAATTGCGATGGACCGTGATGTGTGGAAGTCATAGGAAGAGGCCTATGTCCCGCAGTGGACGTCTTTTGGCCGATGCATGGAGATTTATTGATTGTGTTTAAATAATTAAATTGTTCTACAATGTAGGCGATCAACTCTAATAATATGAACCAGGTATATTTATAGAATGAAAGTGTAGCATAGAGCCCGACATTCTGTTAAAATTATTCCAAGGCCGTCTAGATTGGTGTCATTATTCTAGTTCAAAATTGATAAAAAGCTATTCATAACGAATTATACGCAAATGTACTACTACTACTGCTGAGGAAACTGGAAATTTTAAAAGGGTTTCAGTTGCACTGCGAATAGCCTTAAGATCTGCTCAAATTACAAGAATTTCATTGTTTACATTCAGCAACTGTAAATTTTGTTTTAGCTTTTCCGAAATAGCGTATTTTTTCCCAACTCTTCGATGTGGCATTGCATGCACATTATCCCTGTGTTGGCAGGAAGTTTTAATACAAAGTAATTCTCAATTTAGATTGAATCATACTTCATCTATTTGAAATGTGACTCTCAAGATACTGTATACATTTGTGGCGGGACAACTACATATCCGGGTTTACAAATAACCAAATTGCTTCTGCTATGTTTTACTATGTATTCTAATTTGTCGCGACTACTATACAATAGTGTGTATGCTATCAAAATTAATGTAGTGCAACATTTTGCTCAAGAAGATATTATTTTCCTGGAAATATGCAATTTGTTGGCAAAATTTTGGTATTCCACTATAACCCTTGTCATTCCAAATGGTTCGTATGCTAAATGTTGCAATGTTTTGCGGAGACATGATTTAAAAATTGCTTATGTAAATAAGTACCTTAGATCAATATTATTAAAGCCGATAACAGTTTGATAACAGATTAAAGACCGGATCTATTGAATTTGTAAATATCACAAATTCCGCAGCCACTTCATACCGTGTGACCAAAACAATGCTTACCTAGTTACAAAGTGGTAATTGCAACATCCGACTCATCGCCGTAAACTACTCAACATGCTTTACATTTCCACACCGTACGGCTATCAGAAATTTAGTCGAGAATTGAAACTTCCACGTGAATTGCATCAGAACATCATATTCATAAAAGATATACTAGTCGACTACCGTAGCTACCCGCAGACGATATTCCGTTTCTAGTACGTTTCACTTCTAAATGTTTACAAGAAAGTAACGTTAGAAAGTTTATTTATATTTTGTATTATAGTAGTGTTGTAAATTCGTTGCATTGCAACCAAATCATTCATTTCATTCGAAAAATAAAACGAGTGTGACCTAGTTGAACTTGTCGAATTCATTACTTTTGTGTCCTTTATTCAATCATGTTCTACATTCGTTATCCAATAATATTTATTTTCGTTAAATGCGAAAAATATTTAACGTAACCTCCAACTCTTTAGTTCTTTTAATTGTAAATACATCGCTCGTTTATCTTAGTCTTGAGATTGTATGCTTACCTATTGCATTGCACGTGAGTAACCTTGACCCCTTACAAAGTTTTATGAACTCATTTATGAATAGTTTGCTGATTATATCTGCCTTTGTAGATCGTTAATATTGTTACGATGCGTATAAAAGAGGTATCGATAACTCGAGAAATAGTCATCGAAGCTTCTAGAAACAAAAACGCATTGTTGGGTCCAAGGTCCCCTATCGATCTGTGAAGAAAGATCTAGAATCGTCAACAATGTTGCAACCGGCTTCCGGAATATACCTCATATTATTTTTATTAAAATTATTATTAGTAAACAAAAGGCGAGGACAATGCAATTCCTGGAACTGCGAGTTCTCGGAATAATACCGATTAGACGAATACAACTACGTACACTAGAACATTCTAGCCCCTCCTTATTACCGTGTACATAAGGTTCATTTTCCTAATGGAACATTTCTGTTTAGTGGGTTTTTATCGACACCTTTCTGGAAAGATCCACCCTCGCTATTTTTGGATTATAAATAGTGTGCAGGACCAGCGACGAGACAGTTTCTATTTGAAAGCGATAGTGAACACATCTCTCGGAAGCGAACTAAGAAGACTATACCGGCGACTCTAGCGAATACTGTGGACTACTGTGATTCAAGTGATTTGGTGTATTGTTGTTTGAGTGTTAACTAGTTAGTGTACTGGTGTGTACTATTTTTGCCTTCTGTGTGGAGAGCGATTAAAGTAATTTTCACGTAATCGGCATTTAATTACCCCCGCACGTAACAATTGGTGTCAGAAGCGGAATGCCGTTACTACCACGTGAAGACGAAGGGCGTACCCCACGAACCAGACGGCAAGTGGAGATGGATGCTGCACGTCAACGTAGCCTTGAAGAGGAAGAGCCTCGGGCTGATGCTGAGATTCCAGCTAGAACTGTGGCAGCACCAGGAGTTAGCTCACCGGACAATAACATGTTAGCACTGCTGGCCTCCATGAAGGAAATGATGATGGCCAACCAAGAAGCCAGTCGGCAGGAGCTTAAAGAAAACAAAGAAAAAATGGCTGCCATGCAGCAAATGCTCCAGACTAACCAGGAAGCTGTAGTAGGAAAAATCGATGCCGGCATAATAGCTCTTGGAGAAAAAGTAAAGACTCTTGAAGACCGCGTGGAAGAACTAAATAAGGAGGTCATAAAATTGAAAACACATGGGACTATTACAGTGGCTTCACCATCGTCTTCGAAACTTGACCTACCACGCTTCGATGGGACTTCGTCGTGGTCAGCGTTCAAGTACCAGTTCGAGGTACTTGCAAGTGGTATTGGCTGGAGCAAAGAGCAATCTTTTATGGCTCTTACACTTGCTCTACGTGGGGATGCTTTATCAATCCTCGAAAACCTGCCGCTTGAAAGAAGGACGCTGGAGACACTAATGGAAGCGTTAGACACGCGCTACAGTGATAAGCACCTGGAACATGTCTACCGAGTGCAACTCCGTGAGCGATCACAGAAGGCTGGTGAAAGCCTACAGCAGTGGGCTCAGGAAATTGAAAGGCTGGTTCGTCGAGCTTACTCATCGGCACCAGAAGTTATTGAAGTGACCCTGCTGCAGGCATTTGTCGATGGCATAAGAAACTCCGAGGTTCGAGGGGCTGTGAAATTGGGACATCACCAGTCCTTGAAGAACGCACTTGCTCATGCTCTTGAGGTGGAAGCTGTGCAACAAGACACGACACTACATAAAGTGAGAGGGATGATACCAGAAGAGAAAAAGTCTCGGTTTGTCCCCACGTGTTATGAGTGTGGAGTCAAAGGGCATGTTCGGCCGGAATGTCCGAAAAGAAAGAGGAAGCTTCGGTTTGAGCCAACATGCTATGTGTGTGGAAGAAAGGGGCACATTCAGTTGGAATGTCCTAGAAAACGGAGGGCCGTGGAAGTTGCGACCCAAACGGAACAAGATTGGTTTGAGAAACAAAACGTCGTCAGAACCGTAAGGCAAGTGCGGGTTAGTCGGGATAAGGTTCCGAAAGTCACAATGACGGAAAACTGCAAGCACTGTCAGAACAATGAAGTGCAGGAAGAGGTTAAAATCATCAGGACACACGGACTTGGTGACGAATGGACTGGAACTAATATGAAGAAGGCCCAGGAAGAGGACGATGACCTTCGACCTATACTGGACTGGAAACGACTTGGGAACAAACCCCAATGGAGTGATATGTCTGCTCATAGTTCGACCACCAAAAGCTATTGGGCTCAGTGGGACAGCTTGACTCTGGAAGACAGTGTACTATGTAGAAAATGGGAGTGCAACGATGGAAAAGAAGTAACCATGCAAGTCGTAGTACCTCGGAGTAAGGTGGCCCCTCTTTTACGGCACATTCACGATGGTGTTTCTGGTGGGCATCTTGGAGTCAAGAAGACCCTGGTTAAAGTGAGACAACGGTTCTACTGGGTCCGTTGTCGGGAAGATGTCGAGGATTGGTGCCGTAAGTGCACCGCTTGTGCTTCAGTGAAAGGCCCGCAGACTAGAAGCAGAGGAAAATTAAAGTCGTACAATGTTGGAGCGCCATGGGAGCGCATCGCCATTGATGTTGCTGGACCTTTTCCAATTACGGATGATGGGAACAAATACATCATAGTAGTGCAAGATTACTTCACTAAGTGGCCCGAAGTCTTTGCGACACCCAATCAAGAAGCTATAACTGTGGCGAAGAAACTGGTCCAGGAAGTGGTCTGTCGATATGGCGTACCCATGGAACTTCACTCAGACCAAGGGCGGAATTTTGAGTCTGCCTTATTTCAGGAAATGTGCAAACTGCTGGGAATCAATAAGACCCGTACGACTCCAGCGCATCCGCAGTCAGACGGAATGGTCGAGAGGTTCAACCAGACCTTAGAGAACTACTTGGCTAAAGTCGTGGACGATCATCAGAGAGATTGGGACCAATATATTCCGCTGTTTCTGATGTCCTATCGATCTGCGGTGCATGATAGTACGGGACATACTCCGGCCAAGGTAAATTTCGGTCGAGAAATAAGGCTCCCAGTCGATGCGATAACAGGCACGCCACCCGATAGTCCTAAGCCTGTTACAGACTATGTGAGTGAACTTCAAAACCAGCTGGATGAAGTACACAGACGAGTACGGGAGAATAATCTTAAGACTAGTACAAGGATGAAGACCCGGTACGATCGGAATTCGAACACCAACGGGTTTGAGGAAGGAACACTAGTGTGGCTTCATAATCCGCTTCGCAAAAAGGGAAAGTCTCCGAAACTTCAAGCTCGCTGGGAAGGACCGTACACTGATCTGATCAATGATGTTACCTTCCGCATCAAGAAGGGACTTAGAGGAAAACCAAAGGTAGTCCATGTGGACCGGTTAGCGCGATATCATGGCTCGAATAATGCTCGGGACGAGCATGACTAAGAGGGGGGTAATGTTACGATGCGTATAAAAGAGGTATCGATAACTCGAGAAATAGTCATCGAAGCTTCTAGAAACAAAAACGCATTGTTGGGTCCAAGGTCCCCTATCGATCTGTGAAGAAAGATCTAGAATCGTCAACAATGTTGCAACCGGCTTCCGGAATATACCTCATATTATTTTTATTAAAATTATTATTAGTAAACAAAAGGCGAGGACAATGCAATTCCTGGAACTGCGAGTTCTCGGAATAATACCGATTAGACGAATACAACTACGTACACTAGAACATTCTAGCCCCTCCTTATTACCGTGTACATAAGGTTCATTTTCCTAATGGAACATTTCTGTTTAGTGGGTTTTTATCGACACCTTTCTGGAAAGATCCACCCTCGCTATTTTTGGATTATAAATAGTGTGCAGGACCAGCGACGAGACAGTTTCTATTTGAAAGCGATAGTGAACACATCTCTCGGAAGCGAACTAAGAAGACTATACCGGCGACTCTAGCGAATACTGTGGACTACTGTGATTCAAGTGATTTGGTGTATTGTTGTTTGAGTGTTAACTAGTTAGTGTACTGGTGTGTACTATTTTTGCCTTCTGTGTGGAGAGCGATTAAAGTAATTTTCACGTAATCGGCATTTAATTACCCCCGCACGTAACAATATGTTTGTGCTATTCTTATTACCAAATGATTAGCATCAGAATGTTTCGAAGTGCTAACAAATGCTTACACTTTACATCGTACATTTCACGGAGGTAAATTGTAATAGTGATGTGAAATCAATTCTACGTGTAATATCATTTTATGCATTGATTTCACAAATTTTCCTGACAACAACATGGAGATATAAGAGTATAAGCGTATGTGGCTGTATCCTCCATCCCTTCTTTACATTATGTTTGAGTCCATTACATTACATATCTTTTTTCCTTGTTTGTTAAATCCTTGTGATAAGTAGAATGTTCGTACATTCCATGTGCGCTTTTATATAGCACATATTACTTTTGATAAATATTATTCCTGATAATTTTTAAAACGAAAGCTCTCACAACGCGCATCATTCGTTATTTGACGAATAACTTTCTTTGTGATTACGGTGCTTTGTTTTTTAACTTGTTCGTTACGTCATCGCTAAATCCTGTCTGGTTTGTAGTCTAGAGGTTAATGAGATTGTGTACGAATATGTTACTTTCAAGTGGATTATCCTTTTACTTGCTTCACCAAAGTTACGTGTCCGATGCTTAATTGTGACAGTTACAATTTGGGTTAAGTTAAATTATACAGACTTACTTACTTTAAATAGCCAGTTAAACGTTGATACGAAAACACGTTTAAGATAGGTAACCCTTAATCAAGCTAGGTTATCAAGTTGGTAGAATTTTAATTGATCAACGTTTTATTGCGCTGTTGACATGTTATCAACTTTCCGAAAGTTACTTTTACATTTGCAGGTACCACACGTTCGTTGACATTATGTTATCGGTAGGTATCCGAAATATTGGAACAGGTTTCGTAAAGCGTATTTTTGTTTTAACAAGATTTTCCTGCAGTGGCCCCGCCGAATGATGCAAACAATTTACTCAAAAATAAATGATTGGTCATTCACATCATGAGCTGACTGAGTGACTGGTATTGTTATTCCATGAATGTAGTGGCCAAACTAGTTGCGCCTGCGACTTTTTCCTGGATCCTTGTTCTCTTAATATCGTTTGGGGATCCTTCCACTTCCCGGCATTTTGAGTATCTTTCATATTGGTCTTGAACATACAATCTATAGGTATGTAGCGCGTATACGAAATTCTATTTTTACTGTGCAGTCTAGCTGCGTTACGGCTTTACTCCAAAATTCTTATAAAGTTTTTTTTTATTTTTTTTATTACGTTATAGGCAAGTATTTGATCTCGATCTCACCTGATGGTAAGTGACGATGAGATCTACGATGGAGCATACTTGCCTAGGTAGGAAGGCGGCAGTAGATAGAGACGCTACATTCACTAGGCACATGCAGCGCAGCTGATCTGACCCGCCATCCATGAATGGCAACACCGAACATCATGCCGGAACACGGCTAGGCCGCTTGGCGACATGGCTTTGTTCAGTGGGTGGTGACTAGCCACGGCCGAAGCCTACCACCAGTTATCCCTTTACAATGACGTTACAAAGCTCTTTTATTGAATCATACATGAATTGGAACTTCTATGTTTTTTGCCTTTTCTTATTCACCCTTTTTAAATACAATAATGACAAAGACTAGCTAATTGTCTAATAACATCTGTGTGATTAATAAAAAGTAGCAATCCAATTATATCCAATGTTAAAGAGGTTATAGTACAGTTAACATCATTATTATATTACTTGAACTTACGGATTGTCAATTAGTGATTTAATTTTGCAATTTCTGTGCACTCGAGTATATGGGCACAGTAATGTGAACCAAGGCCGGTTTTGTTTAACCGCGTTGATTTAGTGGGAAACCGCTGGAAAGTTGTACAGACGAGTACAGTCACGGTAACGACATAATATTATTATGTCACGGGTATTCATAATTATGAAATCTCGGTGGCAAGTATAAAAAAATGAGAGTGGCATAAGGCAGACATATTGTCTTTTGAAAAAAGTTTTGTAATACCATTGCAAGCTTCTAAAAATTTAGAAGATTAAAAAAAAAATGGGGGTTACATTATAAATATTTTTTTTTGTAACACGGCACTTATTTTTTTCAAGAGATAAGTGCTGTGTTGTAAACTTGAGAATATTTTTGGTTTTATGACTGTATTTACCTAACTGTCGGAACTTTCATAATTATTATGGAGACTTAAGTAATAATGACATAAGTTAATATTTTTTCTGTTACTTTGTTAAATACAGTATATAAATTCGATTTATGTGTCGCAATAATGAATGTCTATGCCTATTGCAATAACGCTTACAATCGGTTGCACGTGTCGAATGCGTACGCATCTATTACAATATAGATAGATATATTATAAAAATAGGAAGGTACCCTTTTTCATTTTGAATATAAGTGGGCCAGTCATCCTTTAATGTAGTTGACTGTATTAGTACTATGAAACTTTTGACAAAACACGATTAAATCAGGGCATCGTCAAATGTTTTGTTATTGAGTAAAATTAAAATAATAATTTATTTGTCACCTAAATAACGGTGTGATTGTCATTTGATTACGATAAAACTATATAATATTAATGGTTAAATTTAACTACCATCAAATATCTACATATTATGTCAGATTCGTTATAAATTTGACTGTAGTTTAGCTAAACTAAACAGTAGACGGTACACTCCACCCTAAGCCTATTTTATTTGTTTGTTTCAAGTCTGATTGTCTTAAAAAAATAAATGAATCTAAAATTATAAATTTGTATTCTATTCTAAAATGTTCTCGTATTATCGGTCTTTGTATGACTTTTTTTTATAGAGAAATTGTATAATTCCTCGGGTCGATGTAATGTAACATTGGTAATAATAATCTTGTCTGACTGTATGACAATTAATGTGATTGAAAAAACGTGCAATTATGCAATGTAATGACTGCTAATAATACATAATGCGACTTACGTATGATGAACTGTCATCAATTTTTTTAATGATTTCAACTTTAAAGGTGGCATCTTACTGTCAATGTGAATGTTTGGACGTACTTATGTCTTGCGTAATTTTTATGATGTAACAGACTCCAGGTGATTTTTGCAAGTTGGCGTAGATAGGCGAATCCGAAACTATAGGGAATATTGAAAACTACATTATTACATTTAAATAAAAAAAATATACCCGCGCCAGGAACCCATTGATTTTGAAAAAAAAACCACGTACTATATTTTTGCACCATCCGATTATATTGCTAATAAGGTTCAATTAATGTGAAGTAATGACGTACAAAAAAACTAAAGAAAGTACATTTGTTTTAAAAATACATCTTTATATTCATTGATTAGTTAATGAAGTCGTAGGTTGATATGTAAGAAATAATCTTTGCATACGAATAAAATCTTATAGAATACCTAAGCTGATCTTTGAAATTATGTTGGTACTAACATATTTTATTCTTTATAATGTTGACCTACCGAAAAATTAAACCATTATATACCTACCAGGGAAAACAGAAACTTTGTAGATTTACATTAAAAAGTATTTCCTTATTGATTTACGGCAAGTTGCACACTACCGAAAGTTTTCAACACCATTCAAATCACTCAAACGGTCGGTCAGTACCTTCACACATAATTACCATATCATTACCATGTATGAATACTTTTTTAATACCTACCGTTACACTTTTGGGAAAGGTGAACATAGTTTACGTGTAAGTAGTTCTATATAGCAGGCCGGTTTGCTTATAAATATGTAGAAACTCCACTCCGTTATTTAGGTTACGTAATTTTTTTTTTTTGTACATTATAGGCAAGTATTTGATCTCGATCTCACCTGATGGTAAGTGACGATGAGATCTACGATGGAGCATACTTGCCTAGGTAGGAAGGCGGCAGTAGATCGAGACGCTACATTCACTAGGCACATGCAGCGCAACTGATCTGACCCGCCATCCATGAATGGCAACACCGAACATCATGCCGGAAACTCAACCTGACACCAACTTTGGTACAGATACTAACAGGCCACGGAGGGTTCTCCGAATACCTCCACCGCTTCAAGCTAAAAGAAAGCCCGCAGTGTGAATGCGAGCCTGACAAACCAGAGTCAGTGAAACATCTCCTCCTCGAATGCCCAATTTACAGCGCTGCCAGAAGCGACCTTGAGAACGCCACAGGAACAAAAATAACAGAAGGATCCCTTAGGGCACTACTCGCCGGGCCAGACACAAGGTCGCTCCTGATAAAATTCTGCCTGAAAGTGGCCAAAAACACAATACACAAAAATAAAACTAGGTAATATACTCTAAAATTTATTTACTTAAACTTAATTTTACAATTTTAGAAAACAATTATACAATAACAAAATGCATATACAATACCACTATACAATTTTAAACAAATTCTAAAACCTTAAATTAACTTAACTAATCTTAAAATTTAAACAATATCAAAATAAAAATCAAAACATATAAAACCATTATACAAAATTTAACAAAATTATATAAACCCACATAAATTAAACTTTAAAACCAATTTACAAGTCCAAAAATATTACAACAAAAATTAATACACATAAAAAACCACCAAGCATTTAAACATTTAAATGCCACAAACCAAAGACAATAAAACAAACAATCGACAGTAATGATTCCCTAAACAAGGGCCCGGACACTCATATCCGGGGAAAACATGCGTCGCCCCTCTATACAGGGCGAAACACAAAAAAAAAAAAAAAAAAAAAACATCATGCCGGAACACGGCTAGGCCGCTTGGCGACATGGCTTTGTTCAGTGGGTGGTGACTAACCACGGCCGAAGCCTACCACCAGTAGAGTTGTCACCTAGTTGGCACCACCCAGGGTCACGTGTAGGGTATCTCGAGGGTACTTAATTCTCCTACGGACGAAGGTGACTCGACCCCAAAAGTATTCCCATAAGGAATAAGTAGAGAAAATAATGGCTACAATTTGTCAGTGTTATGTAACGGGTTATGAGAAATTACGATGTGTTGAATTGAGTTCTGCATGTTTGTATTAGTACTTAGATCGATTAGGTAAGTAGGCTAAGTACGCTGTTAAACAATGAAGTAAAAACAAGTCATTTAAAAAAATACAAAAAAACCCGACTGCAAAAACACTTCACTGCTAACATACAAATTTGCTTTAGAATTTGATTCGATTCGACCACTCGCACATAGTACATTTCATAATGCAAGTTTCAATTAATAGTCGAATCGGTCGATACAAGACTTGTCGTAAGGTTGTGAACCGGGAGGCTGGTAGTGGCAGTTTTAATTGATAAATAACTGGCAATACATTCGTCATATTTCGCCTTCCAGCAAATAGTTACATGAGCTTTTTTATCAGCCTCTTTAATGTCCCACTGTTGGGCATGAGCCTCCCATCAACGAGAGGGGGATTAAGCCGTAGTCTACCACGTTGGCCCAGTTCAGTTTGGCGGACTTCACACGTCTTTCGAGGGGCTCTTTAAGACATGCAGGTTTCCCCACGATGTTTTCCTTCACCGTTTAGCAAGTAATATACTCAGGGCAAAACATTACATACGCACATTAAATACAGCAATCTCAGAGCTGCGAGCCGGGGCTTGAGCCTGCGATCCTCGTTACCAATGCAAGCGGTCTATCAATTAATTAAGTAAGAGATTTATTGGTTGAATCAATAAATAATCAAACTAATAATACGATGCTAGTGGCCGGTTAAATTCAGAACTGGTAGTGCTGATATAATCAATTTTATGCCAGTTGGTTGCCTGATTGCAATCAGGGTTGGTAAACCTATGTATAATTTTACCTTTTCTGACATTGTAGTGATAGGTATTGTGTTGTTGTACGCTACAAGTCGTGTGACTAGTAAAGCGTAGTGGAAAGCGACCACCAGTAACCCACGACTTTTATATTGAAATTGATTTAGCAGAAATGTCGAGAATAGGCAGTTTTTTTACTTATGTCGGCCAAATGGTGCGAATATGAAATGTCTAACAGCCTCATTAGTACGAGCAGGTGTGAGCATAATAATATGACAACTCTATAAGGGCACAGCTGTCCACAGACCTGTTGTTTATACACAACTTTACCAGTAAAACTGTTATTCAAAAAACACCTGCCTTAGTACATTTACATTTTTAGCATCTACGTCAATCGGTAACCGTGTAAAATATTTGTAACAATATCAACGATGATACTGTGTTAGTTCAATTATTCACGGTTATTGAAATTCTTTAAATCTACGTCAGTCAAAGAAAAATAACAACGGTCTGATGACTTATTGTATGATTACATACTTAGGTGAATGTGTTTTGTATAGATTCTTAGATTAAACCACTTATGTTATTTTATTTAGCTAATAGGCATTGTCGTGACTATGGCATGTTTTGTATGCGATGATATGCTTACGATATTATAGAGAAGATATTGACAATTTAACTTAAGCGCAAGAAGACAATTAGCAGGTAGCTGTGTACAAAATCACATCATTTTGACTAGGGATAGTTACTCAACGTGCCTGAATAAGTGTATATAATTGAAATCGACACGCAGTAGTCATGTCACTCGTCTCACGAGGAGCAAGTATACCGTATATATTCACGTGCACTATAGGGCTGCGGCCTGAAAAGGCTATACAAATAAAATTTATATTGACATTAAATTTATAAGTGAATGTCAACAAGATGCAATTACTTCATTCATCGATTAGTAAATGTATTGACATAACTAATTCAATCAATATTAATTGATGTTAATTAATGCACTTAGTAAGCTCAAGAGAACATAGAGACAAATTGTCTCTACTTTTCACTTTACCTTCGTCTCAGGCAATGTTTAAAATGCGTTGCTCGTATAGGTTTTTTTTGGGTCGGACCGGAATTACTCGTATTTTTACTTGGGTAATATGTAATGTCAAGATACCGTTCCAACAGCCCTATGTATCGCGAAAGTTGCGCGCTTTCGACTGAGATGACCGTGTCACTCGCCTCCTTCAGTATGTACAGATATCTCCATAGCATACTAGGGTTTATCCATGACTTTCCCTGCCACAAAAAAAAACTACCGCTTCCAGATAAAGACTTTGGTACCTAGCAGTGTTCACGCATCGGCATGTGAGAGGCACTAAGGCAGATCTTAATGTATCTCAGTCCACGATTGGTTCCATGTTTATCTCCAGACTTGCTTGCGATAACCTTTGTCCATTGCTAAATCATAATAAAATAGCATGGAATGCTTGCAATGAATTGCACCATGTAGCGTTTAAATTGAAAAACTTAGTTGTATTACGTTCTCTATTGTTAAGATTCTATATTAAACTTGCGTTTTGTTTGGTGTATAACTTTCAGATCTATGTGAAAATGAATTACAGTCAGAATTACAGACCAAACTGTTGGTAATATTGGCGTTCAATATTGGTTTGCAAAACCTCGGTTCTATTCAGTACAAGAAATAATTCAGGAGCGATACTAGCTTGTTGTACCAGTGAATACCTAACACTAAACAGCATCATTATTGAGGATTTTGGCTGATTAGGAGTTTAGCTATTAATGTGATGCAAGAGCAAGTTTTGTTTAAGAAAGCAGTAAGTAATACCTAATTTAGCCGATGTAGTGTTTGTTATTAGCAATTTCGTGAATTCCTAAAATATTATAGGCATACGTATAGTCGTTTGGCATCATCTTCACTTTCGTTAAATATTTGATTTAGTTAGAAAGGTAGATTTAAAGATTTGATTATATTTTGTTTTTAGTTTTTTGAAGACGGTTTTTTTAGTTCAAAACTCTTTTTTGTTGCAAGTTCCACCATAACACCATGCTATACGTAAACACATAATTCCTTTAGACGTTATTCTATTCAGGAACATTAATTATCATGTTAACATAGTTTTGTCAGACTTTTTGTTTGCATTTTTTTAAATGCAAACAAAGTCTGACGAAACTATAGATACCAGCTGTCAGTCAATGTCTTTAATGGCCAATGACGTCACGAGTCGAGAACATAATACAAAAATATCAATCTATTGACTTAAAGTCTGAGTCACTTCCATATGTATTAATTCTGCTGAAATTATTTTGTATTTTCGTAGATAAATAAGTCGGGATCACGCCGCCCCGCGAGTCTGCCTCGCACTCACTATGAAAACCAAAGTGACACAATAATAACTGATCCTAACTCAAATCATTATTGTAAATATATGCCAAGTAAGCATCTTTGGTTAGTTGCAAAAGGACTGCAAAACCATGTCGTTTATGCTGACATTCCGCAGTCCTTTTTTTTAATGATAAAATAATTCCTCATAATAGCTGTATCAACATACAAAATTGGGTCAACGCAATCTTATCATGTGCTTATCTGAAGTTAAAATCTGTGCTCGTGCATACAATGTAGCATTGAGTGTCTAATTTATTATAAGTACTTATCCAACAATATTGTTACCGTCATTGTGCGGACATGAAGGAATAAACATGTAGAATATCTGTTTATGTTCATTCATTAAGTGTACGAAAACATATATAATTAAATACTTTTAAATTATACCGTGAACGGCAATTATTAATCTCATTTACTCCATGTTGCATCAAGTATATTCTCGAATTAAACCTTGAGTAGCAAATACAGAATCATTTTATAAGGACACAGTGGGAGTTTCCGGTAGGTAATAAGGCCTTTTTTTTTTTTTTTTTTTTTTTTTTTTTTACATGTGGAAATGCGTTACGCATCCCCTCATGCCCCGGGGGGGACGAGAGGGGTATGTGGGACTCCCTGGCGGCGGCCGGTATACCCACTAAAACCACATGGTGAAATCCTCACGGTCGCTTGTGCCGGGGACACGGGAACGCTTGCGCATACTTCCGCGAACCCCGACGCGACTGCGGCCTTTCGGCCTCGTCCAGGCCTTGCGGCCAGGCGCTGTGTCGGACCACCAAACACAGCGCCGATCCTCACGAGCCCGGAGTGGTACGGCGAACTCCCCCGAGTCCGCCGCCCGGGGCTCAGCGCCGACCGCCTGCCACACCAGCTGGCGGTCAGCAGTCCTCCCGGGTGACAGCAAGCTGCCCCCCGGTCGGCCTCTTCACCCGAAAGGGTGGAAGGTGGGTCCGCCGCGTCCAAGCACAAGGCCCGGTCGCGGCCCCCCTCCCTTTCCTCACGCCCCTTGCGGGGCCGAGGGGTGGGCCCGCCGCTACTCACGCAGCCTCCCTCCCCTCCACGAGGTGGGTCCGCAGCGTCCAGGCCGAAGCCCGGTCGCGCTCCCCCTCCCCATATGTCCCCATAAGGGTGGGTCCGCCGCGTCCAGGCCGAGGCCCGGTCGCAGCCCCCCTCCCTTCCGCTACCCCTTGCGGGGCTGCCCGAGTGGTGGGTCCGCCGCGTCCAAGCACGAGACCCAGAACCACGGCCTCCCTCCTCCCGGGCGTCCTCCACGAGGTGGGTCCGCAGCGTCCAGGCCGAAGCCCGGTCGCGCTCCCCCTCCCCATATGTCCCCAATAGGGTGGGTACGCCGCGTCCGAGCACAAGGCCCGGTCGCGGCCCCCCTCCCTCCCTCTACCCCTTGCGGGGCTGCCCGAGTGGTGGGTCCGCCGCGTCCGAGCACGAGACCCAGAACCACGACCCCCCTCCTCCCGGGCATCCTCCGAGGGGTGGGCCCGCCACTTCCACACGCAGCCTCGCTCCCCTCCACGAGGTGGGTCCGCAGCGTCCAGGCCGAAGCCCGGTCGCGCTCCCCCTCCCCATATGTCCCCACGCCAGACTATTAGCCATCGCCGACAATAACCCAGGACAACCTGGAAAATTATCGACGATACCCAGGGTGCATCGGCCCCTCCCATTGTCGTTCCCACAGGCGAACCCGATGGGACTGGCAATGGGAGCAGGCACACGAGGAGGTTGTCTGACCGCGCTACCCCTAGGTAATAAGGCCTACGGTAATATTCATCAACATAGACCTAGGACGCGTTTAAAATTGCAATATGTACCCACTAGTTTAGTGACGGCTCTAAGATTTCTTAAGAGGTCAATAATAAAAGACTTTACATTACTTATAGTGATATTATTTTTCGTTAGCACTAAGTAAATATTTTATACTAGCTGTTACCCGCGACTTCGTCCGCGTGGTATTTAAGTGCATTACTTCCTGGAACAGTTATCTTTTTTACTACTTTACGTGGGGAAATCTTCATGGGTACTCGCAAGCCCCGAGGAGGTAAGCAGATCATATCGGACCCATACCTCCTACAACCCCAAGGTGGACCAACTCCCGCCTTGTGGGAGGACCACGGGAACGCTTCTATGACATCTGTAATAATTATGTACCTACCTCAAAATCGGTTACCTGCAATTTATTTAAAAAAACCTATTTGTGTAAAGAATATTTATTCTATATTTTATTCTATTTTTAAATATGAATGTAAAACTAATAATGATTGTAGGTTTTCAACATCGATTCGATCGATCGATTGCAAATATCGATGTTTACAAAACAACTCCACTACAGACCTTGTGAGACGCGGTCACAACGAGTTTGCAAACGGATGGGTCCCGGTTTTTGTATTGACGTGCTTACTTGCGCAGTAAGTGTAACAAATTACCTTTTGCAAACTGGTTTGACGTCGGTTCAAAATCGCTGCTCGCTTTAAATGTTTCTATAGCGTCAAGGTTAGGTTATAACTTATACCTATGACGATCTACATGGTCTAGGCAGATGTATTGTTACTCAGACCATTTACGTGCGTCATTGATAATGAGTTGTGAATTTAATGAGTTCCTCTCAGAAAAGAATTGTATGTTTTTTCCATTCTTAAGTTTGACTCTCCTATGGAGATACTCTTTTCAAAGTGGCAAATTAAATCAATTAAACCGGTAACTGAAGCGCTTAAACTATTTAACTCGTGTGTAGAATGCAAACACGGAAGCAATCGTTCAGTGGATAGCTCACGATTGTAATCTGATATCGTCTTCTACTAAGGTAGATCAAGGCTTGAACCCATTGCCATACATTCCAGTCGCGAAACCAGTTAGAATGTCGGTCGCAACACCTCCAACGCATCGTCAGAAAAAAGTGCATTCACAACGATCGAGAATTCTGTGGAAACGGCCTGATTGTAGATATTTCTCGGTACGATAGCTGTCTGCAGAATACTTGTGCTAAAACACCCGATAGAGGACAGATCCCGATAGAGAAACAGTTGTCAATCCCACTTCCCACTAATATTATAAATGTGAAAGTTTGGATGGATGGATGTTTGTTACTCAATCTTGCCAGAACGGCTGATCGGATCTGGATGAAATTAGGCACAGAAATAGATTATAGTCTGGAATAGCACATAGGCTACTTTTTATCCCGGTAAAATGTATGGTTCCCGTGGGATAGATTTGTTTTAATTTTTCATTGAGTACCAATAAATTTTCTCATACGTTTGATTCTGAGGCGGTGCGAAGTTCGCCGGGACAGCTAGTATGTAATATTTCTGTGTGTAACTGTACCTCTTGGAATCGAATCAATCATGGCCATACAGATTATTGTTTTGAATAAGATTTATATCAGATACCTTTACGGGGAAGATGTAGATAGAAATTGCCTTGGACAAAGAGGTAGAAGACGAAGTGAGAGGCTACTCGGACCCTATTAAATACCTAAGTTTCGGTCCGCCATGCAATATGCTATTTATATTATAAAAATATGCATGAGTGGCATTCGATAATAACATTCTTGGAAACAATCTTATCAATAAACGTACGTAAAAAGTTAATTAAAATAGTTTCATTTACTCGTATTACATATCTGTTATCACAATGCATAAGTACGAAATCTACATAATCTATTTATCTGAAACTGATTAATTTTACGGCAGATTTTTTTTTTTAAATATTTACTTACTAATAGTTTATTGTTGGTTTTGCAATGACGTCATTCTTTTAACAACAGGTTTTTCGTTTTCATATGCAAAGTATCCCTGCTTTGAAATGTGTTAACTCTTTTAGTGTTTTAAAAGGATTACTGGCGAGCTTTTGTGTTGTTTAGCAACAAACATATTTCCATAATAAAAGACGGACAATGAGTGTATAAACAAAATGTAACGTATTAAATAACACATTTTAGCAATATCCTTGAAGCATGTAGTTTGAACTACAAAACAGAATAGGTACCAGAGCGGGAGAATTATGTACACCTACTATTCACTTTTACCTGCCATACACACATAATAAATAATTATAATTCCAGCCCTTTCTTTTATTTAATGTCCCACTGCTGGGCACGGGCCTCCCCTTAATGCGAGGGGGATTAGGCCATAGTCCACCACGCTGGCCCAGTGCGGGTTGGCGGACTTCACTCATCTTTCGAGGAGTTCTCTCAGACATGCAGGTTTCATCACGATGTTTTCCTTCACCGTTTAGCAAGTGATAATCATGGTTGAAAATGAGATTCGCACATGAAATTCCAGAGGTGCGAGCCGGGGTTTGAACCTGCAATCCTCTTTACCGAGGCAAGCGTTCTACCAACTTGGCTATCACTGCTATACACACACATATAGTCTCGTTAGAATTCTGTACGGACAAGCCTCAAACAAGGCTGTATAAGATTTTAGTTATTATGCACGAGTATGCTCATTGACAATAAACGGTTTAGTAAGGGAGGTCGACTGGTTCTGTTCCGGTAATGACGCCGATAATGTCGTTGTAAAACTTAAAAGGCTATTGTGATTATGTTCTTTTAATGAACACGCTAGTTAAATAGTGTTACAACTGAACTCCTCATAACAAGTGTCATTAAGTGATGCAGACTTGCGATTGGTTGTTTAGCGCAACGACCTAGTCTCGAAGCTTATTATTCAGATAAAGCCCATATCAGCTAGCTACCCCAGATAAGTTGCCTTGGAAACAATAAAGAAACTTGGTTTCTTGACTCCTTTATTTTGTACTACAACAATTTGTTGACATAATAAGATGGGCTAAACTTATCAACGACAATAACACATTAATAAATAATAAAAGATCAACGTATTTTTTCAATCCATTTCTAGGACGTCGCTCAGTGTCAAGGGCAACGAGCAACATACCCCTAAGAGTGCAACAACATACCGTACTTACATAACAAAACCTGTATAAACTCAATCAAAACAAGCAATTCGTTTGCAAACGTTCACGGTGAATTGAAAAGCAGTAAATTCCCCGATAGCCGGTTTCAATTTAGTTCGGATATTAAGTACCGGTATGGCAAGGTTTATCGCACAAAACTATAGACATTAGGGTGTGTTCACATTGGCGAATATACCGCGAATATATGCGCTACACGCGTGATATTACCACACCTTTTATATAAATGCGTGCTGAGAGATAGTGCCTCCTTAGCACATCTCCTGCTTGCTTGACAAAGGTCACATCCCTTTGCAAAAATAACCTTCAGATGTGGCTTTGCTAGCGCAGTTCCTGCGCGGAGTGGCGTGCTAATAATATAACGCACTACGTATGCACGCGTACAGGTCAGTACTTCAAATGCGAGATTATTCGTATACTTTATAGTCTACCGTATTTAGACATGTTGTATGGAGAATTGAAAGTTTTAAAAACCGTCCGCTCGAGGCGCTTGTCAATACTCCATACCAAATGTCTAAATACGGTAGACTATAAAGTATACGAATAATCTCGCACTTGACGTGCTGGAGCATGTTGAAAACAGACATTCGCGGCGTATTCGCCAATGTGAATGAGTCGTTAGAAAAATGAGGTTTTATTCATTAAACTAACATAACCGACTGTGCTCCCATCACAGGAAAAAGGTATGTAGATATTGAATAATAAATTATAGGAAATTTTATTTGAAATATTTAGTGTTGGTTTTATCATTGCTGTATTTCAAGTTTGTTTTGAGTCATTGCTTGTTATTCTATATCATTTGGTTTGACTTCATCTACAAAAATTTTAATTTTAAAAAAGATCGAGTGGCTGTTTTGCTAAACTCATGCGATTATTCCCTCCTATAATGTAAACATTTCGTGATCAATTGATCATGGCTGCAGTATCTATAAAAGATACCTTGTTAACCTTCACCAGATCGTAGGCATTCTGTTTTAATACCACGGCGTACGAACATTGCATATTTATATTAATAAATTAGAAATAATGTGACTCCATATGGTATATACGAAGTTCATTATACTATATTGTATTTTATATGACTCAGAATCAAAATGTGAAACCGCAGCTGGTAAATACCAACTGCGACAGCGACACTATCGTCTCAATAACCATTATTATCCAGTAATCAATACCTAAGTATGAGTTAAAGTTACATGTTACACATTAGCGCAACTGCGCAAATCAGGTCGTCGACATTCGCTTCAGCGATCATTCATTCGGATTCGGAGGTTTCATTCGGATCAGGGTCACTGTATGGTGCTCTCCGTGCCGATCGTCCCGGGTTCAAATACTGGTACGGACAAACTTTGTGTGGTGAATACGAATGTTTGTTCCCGTGTCATGGATGTTTGATAACAATATAAGTTTTATATATACTCGGTTCATCCCAGCCCATTGTACGGAACCTATAATATAAGCGTTGCTTAGTGTGGTCTACGGAGTACTTCAGAGAACAAGTTTTGAACGAACAGCAAATTAAGTAACAGTAAAATGGCGGGAAAATGTATAGCCTATATTTTGTCAAATGGGTTGCGTTGCAATACACAATAACAAAATAAGTCACGGTAGCTATTAATCTAGTGTATACTGACAGGAAAATTGTAAAACCGATTATCGAAGTACTTCACAACAATACTTCAAATGTTGGCTTGCGTCTTGCGAAGCGTATCGACACAAACACGCACAAGTTGATCGAACTTGGCCGGGGCACTACCCTGCACCCAGTTTTTTTGTAAAAAAGGATTTAAATAATGTACCAAGTAGCGCTCTAAACAAGCCGTTAAACCGTTCATTGCATTATTTATGTACTATCTATATAAAAAGTGATGTTCCTTCCCAAGTGCACATTCAAGAACGGATGAACTGTTTTGGCATTTTTTTTTTAATATTCGCAATAATCCGAATCAGTTTTGTATGGAAATAAAAATTTAAAAGGTTGTAGACAACATTTGGGAAAAACTAAGTGCTTTTTTGACAGGCCAACTTCTGCCGGGACAGCTAGTAAAAAATATACAATTTTACATCTAAATAGGATACTTTTCATGCATATATTTTTGTAGAACATAATAGAGCATCTCATTTGTCCACAGACACAAGAAGCACAGACAGCGAGATGGCGGGTATAGCAACAGTATTCAAGCCGCGTGGAGCCGCGTGCACATCTAGTCATAGGATAAGCATATGTTTTGTTATTGTTTTATTATTAGGTGAGTTGCTTATACCTACCTCTCTTATAATGCTCTCAATTACTCATACAACTAATAGAACGCAGATAGGGAATACATGCATGGTATCGGATTGCAATCGTGGTTGGGTCAGATTCTTGCCAATTTCATTGAAATGGAAGGGAAATGATATCTTCGCCTCGGAACTGCTCCAGTCCAGTACGGTACTCATATTACAAGCGTTGCTTAGTTTTTTTTTTTATTGAGTATCATAGCTATACTATACTTGAGATTTATGAACAAGAAAAACTGTTTCAATGTTAGTTAGTTTACTTTATAAGATTTTTCAATCATTTTTTTTTCAGGTATTCCAAGTGCACATTCCCAACTAGAGAAAATGTATTTAGACAAAACGGACCTCAATATTCTCGTCGACGACACCTATCTAATGCATCTGGTGCAAATGTAAGTACCTTCCTATTTTACACCCAAGTACAATACCTTTTGATTTTGTTTTTTATCGTGGGGACATCCTCTTGGATACCCGCAAGCCTCAGGGGAGGCAAGGGGTTATGTCGGACTCCTACCGACTAAAACCCCACGGCGGTCCTTTTCCCGCCTTGCGGTGAGGGGGCCACGGGAACGCTTTCGCACTCGTCCGCTACCCCAAAGCAGCCGTCAGCTTGAGCATATGCCTCTTCAACTCGAGTCCCTACCTAGATGAAGTTGAAACATTGATGTTTCCATATTAAATCGACATGCCTAGTTCAGATATAATTCTGTCACCCCTTTTTAGATCTCACCGGGAAATGCGATGTATTGGGCGGTTTTACCAACTAGGCTATTAAAAACAAAATTCGCTCATCAATTCCTCCCACAGCGGCGAATACAACACAACCCTCCAAGTGACGGCTGTCATCCAACATCCGGACTTGGTCCAGTTCGTGCCGCAAACGGTCGAGATACCGGGCTCCAAAGAGCCGAACACGACAGCGATGATTACGCACGACATATGCGCGTACGCAAAGAGCCCCGGACACTCGGAAGTCACATTTAATGTGACACCTTCAGGGTTTGTTAAGTAAGTATCAGCTGGAGCTTTAAATCTAAACATCCATTCGAATTGGTTACCTCTCGCTTGCACAGTTCACATGTCACGGTGTTTGGGTCATACTTAGGTACCATATTTTCAAGACTTCGCCCACGACTGTCGCTCTTTTAAACAGGTGCTACGGTGAACCCCAGTGGTAACCAATGAGTCTCTGGGCGCATCCCGGGAAATAGCTAAATTGATTTCTCCTTTAAATTAATCAGAAAAGAAAATAGGAGGAGTTGATATGTATAATGTTATCCACTTCCTGACACAAAAAAAACTGTAGGTGTATGCTGGTTTCGACAGAAAGCAACCCTCAAATTGATAAAAAGTTTGAATTCAATAGCAATATAAAGCAATACCTTTGCCTATAAAGAAATTCATTTTAAAAATGCTGCTCATGGAACTGTTACAAATGGCGTAATATCTATCACAAAATTTTTATCATTACGCTGCGACTTATATATGTATATCTCATTTCAGCCTGGACGCGGTATTCCTTCGTATAACAGTGATGCATTCCCACGCGATCAACGTGATCTCGTACATAATGGGCTGGATCTACTTCGCGGCGTGGTCCGTCTCCTTCTACCCCCAGATATACACCAACTTCAAGAGGAAGAGCGTCGTCGGACTCAACTTCGATTTTCTGGCGCTGAATATCATGGGCTTTACCATGTACTCGCTGTTCAACTGCGGGTTGTACTACTCTAACGAGATTAAGGTATATAATGAACTTTTCTTATACAAAATCTATCTGTGACATTTACTGTGCTATTAAGATTCGATTATGAATCGATCGTGTTTGCAGACATGGGGCACAGATCCAAGCGATATTTAATACAGTCGCGTGCTATAATAATAATAATACTACCAGCCCCTTTTTTAATGTCCCACCGTTGGGCACGGGCCTCCCCTCAATGTTATGGGGATTAGGCCATAGTCCACCTCGCTGGCCCAGTGCGGGTTGGCAGACTTCACACGTCTTTCGAGTAGTTCTCTCAGACATGCAGGTTTCTTCGCGATGTTTTTCTTCACCGTTGTAGCAAGTGATAATCATGGTTGAAAATGAGATTCGCACATGAAATCCAGAAATCCCAGAGGTGCGATCCGGGGTTTGTACCTGCGGTCCTCGTTACCGAGGCAAGCGTTCTACCAACTTGGCTATCACCGCTTGTTCGCGTGCTAACGAGACATCAAAGTCACGAGTTACGATCACAGCATCGCACGCAAGGCTAACGGCCCGTGCGCATCACATTCACCCACAGTATTTACCCAACATGATCAGGGTTAATGCACTCGCAAACATAGATTTACTAGGTCGCCTGAAAACACAAATACTACATCGGGATTACAATAGTTAGTTGATGAATCATTTTGTCACATTAAACTTTAGTTCGTCACGTATGAATGGTACTTATTGTTTAAATTTTATGTAAATATTTATTACGGAGTTGTCAATCTAAATCGTGCATTGTCTCCATAACGGGTTATGAGATAAATGTCAATCCCTCATCAATAGTCTCTCGTTAAAATCTCTTCAAGAACTTGAGTTTTTTGATCTTTGTATTAATTTGTTTTTGATAAAATAAGTTGACACCGCTGGGATGAATTTAACCCAGTTTCTCGTTAATTAGTGAATGTATTGAAAGAGACGATTAATTAAATAATTTATAGTATGTTGTTACGATAAATCTCAGATGATCAGAGGTTTTGGACACCATTGCGCGTGTTAAAGCGCCACCTGGCATCGCCGGCGCGCAAGCTATCGTTCTTGGGTATTGGCGTTCGACAAGTTGCGCGTCCGGGTGAATAGATGGCGCTGTATTTTTTAATAATAAAACTACCTACTATGTGTTCCTCGTTTCTATTTTTTTTACGGCAAATGCCGATATTAGGGAAGAAACGCAGTTCCTGTGGAGAATAACGGGCAGCCTAGCGGCTTAAATTAAATCTTAAAATATTGTTAGGAGGTTCAAACTTGGCTGGCACCTTTGGCATTTCTGGATTAAATATGTGAATCTGATTTTGCTGCAAATCATTTGTCATTTGCTAAACGGTGGAGGAAAACATCGTGAGGAAACTTGCATGTCTGTGACAGCACCTTTAAAGAAAGAAGTCCGCGGACCCGCACTGGGCCAGGGTGGTGGACGTTGGTTAAAATTTTTTGAAGAATCCTGCTGAGGGTTATCTTACAAGAAGACTTGAATAAGAAGAAGATTTTTTGTTTTTTATATTTAATACTGTTAATATTTTCCAGGCGGAGTATTTCGCCCGGCACCCGCGAAGTTTGATCCCGGTGCAGCTCAACGACGTTTTCTTCTCCCTCCACGCGACCTTCGCCACACTCATCACGATCGCACAGTGCTTCATATATGAGGTGAGATGTTTTGCAAATATTAATAAGTGGGTGAAATCAAAATCACTGACAAGATTTTATACTATAACTTAGATTCAGAATATTTTAGGACGATTAATTTGAACTACAGCTATCATATACATTTCCGTGGTGATCCGGGATACACCATCACGTTTGTGATTCTCGAAGGGGTAGGCAGATGTGCACTGTAGCGCACCAACAATTCGCCGATGTATTTAATGTTATAAAAAAAAATACCGCTTCTTCGGAAAAATGCCCGACCTGTGGGTCCTCGTCATTCGCTTTTATAGCTTAAAATACATTTTCTATACGAAACCCTAGTTCCTTATGGGAATGATTATAGAAAAAAAAATAAAAAAAATTGTATATGACAAAAAAATGTTGACTACCATGTATGGGCCTTGTCGTTTATTTGGTAAACGGCTGGTGTGCCAATAAATATGGCGTCTAATTCCAGCGCGAGGAGCAGCGAGTGTCCACAACGGGGCGCGGCATCCTGGGCGTGTTCGCGGTGATCGTGATCACAGCCGCGTCCGTCGGCGCCGCCGGCCACCTCGCCTGGCTCGACTTCCTCTACTACTGCAGCTACGTCAAGCTCTCCATCACACTCATCAAGTACATGCCGCAGGTCAGTATGTTTGTGGTGAACAGTATAATCGTCATTGATATGGATTCTGTTTTCACACGGACTTTGTGTTGCCCAAGCTCTTTTGATTTTGGTCTCGCTGTCTCGTGAAACAGAGACCGAGGCGCAGTCTTGCACAGTTTGATTTGAAACTCTTGCGGTATGGTCTCGGTCTTGCGATAATACAAGGTCACTACCAAGACTCGGACAACACTATCTGGATTGACTCATTGTGTCGCCTTCCTTGTTGCGACCGTTGTGCCGACCTGTTGCGCGTGAGCAAGATGAGTCTATTTACGGTTGACTTATCCTTTTCTTTTATTTATGATTTTATTTCATTATTTTTTGTACAGTACATTTCCCAAAGGTAGAGATGCCTATATTAAATACATGCGATGTTAACCTATAGTTGGTATACATTTAGCTAACAACGAAAAGTGCTATGTAATGTCACTTTGAATGAACAAATTCTGTCTATAAATATGGGAGTAAGACTTCATCGTATCTGTACATTGCAAATTATTGGAAAGAAATATTCGTAGGAATATTATTTTTAATACAAAAGCCGGCGAAAAATTTTTTTTCCCTGAGGATTCCCATTTTTTCCTCTCATTTTTTGTGGACACTTTATGGAGACTCGCATACACCTAAAATTATTATAAGTTTTAATCAATTTATCAGTATAACAAGAATAGGCTTTGTAAATAGATTATTCTTTTGATGATTAGGTGGATAATCTTATTTCTTTTGTCTACCAGGCGTACATGAACTACAAGCGCAAGTCCACAGCGGGCTGGAGCATCGGCAACATATTCCTCGACTTCGTCGGCGGCTCGCTCTCCGTGCTGCAGATGACGCTCAACGCGTACAACTACAACGACTGGATTTCCTTCTTCGGCGACCTGACCAAATTCGGCCTCGGAGTGTTCAGCTTGATCTTCGATATATTCTTCATGCTACAGCACTACGTGTTCTATAGGTACGTGGGATTTTTGGTAATAACGGTCAAATTGGGAGTTGTCATGTTTTCACGCATGTTTTTGGTCGATTTCTAAATTCCCAGGATATATATTTTTCCAAAGGTACTGGTTTATTCTGCGCGAAAGTAATTCACATTATCCCTTTTCAATTCGCAGGAGACTTCATTGTAAAAAACGTTCCAAATTAAAAATTAAATTTGATTGGATTTTATTTTTATTGCTGGCCATCCCTATGACTTAAAAAGACATATGATTAAAACATGACAATTCCCATCTTTTTTTTTCTTTGCGGTGCTTCTAAACATCGTGATATGAAGTTTCATATCACGTCAACGCGGTGTCGGGCTTCAATAACATAATCATAAACAGGGTGTTGACTAACGCTTACACTCTCACTTCTATACTTCTAACACTCCCTTACTCTTTCTCTTTCCTTCGCTATATTATAAGATATTCAAGATTGAAGAGAATCAACGATAGAAGACTGAAAATAATAAATCTACCGACGAAATAACGACGAAGTTCAGAGAATAATATCCATTCGTGCAACCGAATTAGAGTGCAAATTGAGTTGAGAGACATAATTTGAAGTGAAAAACAATAGAAATACTTCTTTGATTAAACCAAAGTAACAAACCGCTTTGCACGTCATATTTCTACAAAGTTTTGATATCTACAGAGCAAAGATCTACAAAGATAATTGAAGAAAATCATTACATAAACACTGTGCATCGAGAACACTAAAGAACGAAGAACGAAAAAGAACATTGGAAAGAGCTAAAAACGGATGTCATTTGTTATAAATAGCATGAACTATGTCATGGATGTACCAAATAGCTAGGCATTGGGATGAATCTTTACTGCATATTTGATGGAGTTTGAGGAAAAGACCGTTCCAGTAATAGACAACAACAATTGACACAAATCATTATACACATAGGACACATGTGGCTCAAGCATAATCATCTGTAATTATTATATACTAGCTGCGCCCCGCGGTGTTACCCGCGATTAAAAAGTATGTCCCTATGTCATTTTCTGACCCCCTAAACTACCACTACCTTTGCAAAAATCATGTTGATCCTTTGCTGCATGAAAAATAAAACAAATCTATCCCACGGGAACCATACATTTTACCGGGATAAAAAGCAAGCAAAGCCTATGTGCTATTCCGGACTATAATCTATCCCTGTGCCAAATTTCATCCAGATCCGTTCAGCCGTTCTGGCGTGATTGAGTAACAAACAGCCATCCATCCATCCAAACTTTCACATTTATTATATTAGTGAGAAGTGAGATTATGGTGCAGCTGGGCTAGGCGAAGATGTCTTAGAAACTCAGCCCAAAGCGTCAGTGACATATGACATTCTCTATGGTATTACACTTCGCACAATGTAGGTTGCATATCTAACAGTAATGGTAACATAGGCGTCTACCGTCTCATTCACACAACAAATTTTATAAATACGAACGACAGTGTCAGCATTCTTTCTCGATGATGTTAGTTCCTGCTTACCCCAGTGATGTATTTCGAAGGATGTTGTAAAGAGACAAACACTCAAACACACACACATATAAAACACATTTATTTTTATTTGTAATCACGCACAGATTACATAAATGATCACAACATCGGGAAACCATCATAAGAGCTTCGCTTACGGACGCTAACGCAACAAAACGGGAAACAAAAATGGCGGATCATATACCATAGATAATGGAATGTTTCGTTGATTTAATATTTCAGAGAGGTGAAAGATTTTATCAGAGTAAAAAGTAGTGATGAGGATTCTGATATGACGAGCAGTGGCGAGGGGCGGGAATTCTTTCTATTGGTCGATAACTGGTATGTATAACACTTGCTGCAATTAACCGCTCTACATATAAATAGTACGTACAACTTGTAGAACTAAGCTTACTCATAGTACTGGCGGTGGCGAAACTAAATTTGGTGATTGGATTATAAACAAATTATTTTTATAGATTACACGAGTATGGAGCTGTAGATGGCGCTAGTGTGCTATTTCCATTCCAATTATATTTAACCATTTGAAACAAAACGCGGTTTCTTAAACACAACACGTCTGAACATTCGTCATTTATGTAAATGATTAGACTGTCTATTTAGTTTTAGGTACCTACCTATTCATTTTTATAAAAGTAAGTAAGGTATTTGAATATTATAGTCTGCTGAAAATGTGAAGGTCGTCACGTCGCGTCACGTAGCTGCGCCGCTCTGAAGTTGGTTCAAATGGCGCCACAATAGATATTTGCTAGCAAAATATTTATTGCTACGCCCCTGGAGCCAACTTCAGAGCGGCAGTGACATGGCGCGAACCGTACATTTTTATTATTTTATTGTAGGTTTGAAATGTAAATTAGTCAGTACCCGTATTGATATTAAAATTCAAATTTCACGCCACCCCAATATATATAGTGTTATATGGCTGGATATGTTTATTTTTATATAATTGTAGGCATGCCAACGAGAAAAAGTATGACTTGGACATCAAAGCGTGATGGAGCCTGGCGAACCGCGGCGCAAGCTGTCAGCCTGTGTCAACCCTACATACTCATTAAGACCTTATTTATAATTCGAATACTTTTGAAAATAATTCTTCCCCCTCCCAGATGTTTTTTGTGACCTTTTTGTGTTAAATGACAGGTATTTATTTTTATATAATTTGGTTTGCAATATTTCATGCTTATATGATTTTATATAAAGGAACTAGTTGCAAATTGGCAGTTAATTAGGCGCAATATTTTTTTTTTAAAAGCCTAATATAAAAGGTTTATTTATGAAATTATTTTTATAACTGCATTTCGTGCAAAAGCAGACTGATTTTCAAATATGGCATCATAATAAGTTTATCATTTTAAGTATAAATCTTTTTAGTTAATCATTTTAGTTTTTAGTTATCTATTTTGAAGGTAATAAAATAGTCCGAGATTCCAGACCAGTCCCTTAGATTGAGCTTAGCTAAACAAACACCAAAAGGTGTTACAATAAGGGTGGGCTTACACATTTCATAATCTTGAAAACGGATGCTCGCCTCACACCTCCGCTCGTCAGTATTATCCTGTCAGATCGACCTAAAGAAACATTACCAGAAAAAAAATTAATGTGTGTGATCTAGAACAGAATTGTATGCAACTCTGACAGTTTTGATTTTATAATATGAAATTGAGATTATGAAATGCCGGACATATAAGCCCGCTCTAATAGTATTAAATATTATATGAGGTGTCCATAAAAATAGGGTCTAAGATAGCAACACAAAAATATATATTTTTTTAAATTAAAGAATACCAGCACGTACAATGAGCGATTATCCGTTACTGGAGAAATCAAACACCATTTACACATTCATTTTCAACGTAAAATGACGTAACGTGGTTACGTCATCGGTATTATCTACTTGATCATACCGATGACGTAGCCTTTTAAAATATTCTATACTCATGTTTTTGTTACAATATTTTGCATCCAAATTATTCCTAAATATTATTATTTAAATATATTAACGAATTCATCAGCTAAAAATCAATTTATACATGATGGTTAGATAAATAATTGAACTTCAAAAATGTGTCTACTAATTTAAGTGCAGGGGATTTTGTAAAAAAAAATATTGTATTGTTTTATTGAACGTGGGACTAATTCTGTTAGGTCAATCGACTAAAATAATTTTATTTAATCGTCTAGTATTCGATGCATTCTTTTCAGCATCATTTTAGTCTCACTGCTTTTTGTAAAATAATTTAGTTGTGTGTGCACAGAATTGGAGTCATCGTTCATTAACAAATTAATTCCTATTTATAAATCGTTACAAAAAATATGTTTGTTAAATGACATAGTCATTCGATTTCGATGATCTGTGATGGAATAACACATTTTATATTAAAATGTGTAAAAATATTATTGCAGTTTTGATTGCCATCCTTAAAAATATAAAAAAAACTTTTCCTATCCCTAGCCTAAACTCTCAAACTTAATGTTATGCGAATGAAATGATTTATTATTTATGTGAATATAATGCAAAATGTTCAAGATCCTATACATTCTCGAATCCATTGGATGTCAAACTATTTGTCAAATTATTAGAATAACAAATAATTTTGCAATAATTTGTCAACTATATTACTAAAGATTTCGCTCGCGCCTATTTGTAGTTTAAAATAAAACGTCACAGTTTATTATTGCAGAATTATATAATAGCATGTAAGGTTTCGTTTATGATAATTCAATAAATTTATCTTGGTTTTGCTGCGTTTCTATTTTCTCCCCAATCCATAGGCAGCTAATACACTTGATCAATTAAGTACACGTAACGGTTAACACCTTATTCAAAGCCATTAAAACACATCCAACGTACGTGTAATATTCTGCATGCAGGTAGTTATATAACTAAATACTTGCCCTCTTAAATTGTATGCTACAATATTTTCACAATGCTATTACAAGACATTTTACAAGAAAAGTTATCTGTATTACCATTGCAAAAAGACGAATACCTTCGATAAATTTGGGCGTGTGTCAAACGCACATCTACACTATACATGTGCGTGCTAAAGGTCTTTGAAACCAAAAAAAGTCTTTATGAAACTCTTTCTTCAAGAAGAGGCCAAACAGGAAATGGACCTGGATAAGTCCCGATGGTTCCGTGAGAAATGAGATTGACTTCATCATGTCGACGAAAAGACAGATATTCAGTGATGTCTCTGTGATCAACACGGTCAAAACCGGCAGTGATCACTGGTTGGTAAGAGGCACACTGAATCTTAACATCAAACTGGAAAAAAGTCGGCTGATGAAGTCTACGCTCCGCCCTACATCAGCACATATCCAAAACCCCGAAATCTTTCAGCTCGAGCTACCAAACCGCTTCGAAGCCCTAGAAATATGCGAAACTGTGAACGATGTCAATGACAGGTTCGTGGAAACTGTCCATACGGTAGGGTCAAAGTTCTTTCGGCCCCGACGTACAGATAGAACCAACAAACTCTCGGACCAATCTCTCAAACTCATGATGAAATGGGGTTGCAGTCTTCAGCAAATTTGTCGGAATATCGGGAGCTTAACAGACTGATCTCCAAATCCATGACCGGCGACTTCCGCCGATATAATACGGAAAGTATTAAAGAGGCTATAGCGCAAAATAAGGGATCAAAAGTGTTTCAGAGAGATCTGTCTGTTGGGCAGCGACAGCTGACCAGGTTGAAGACCGACTGTGGCAACATCGTTTCGTCCAAGCCGGAGATTTTGAGAGAGGTCGAGAAGTTCTATGGACAGTTATACACGTCATCACAAGCCCCTGTTGACAGTTTAGCCGAAGACCTAAGGGCTAAACTCACCCGACACTATACCGAAGATGTGCCGGACGTCAGCCTGTATGAGATTAGGATGGCTCTCAAACAGCTCAAAAACGACAAGGCACCAGGTGATGACGGAATCACAACAGAGCTTCTGAGGGCGGGTGGAACACCAGTTCTAAAAATTCTTCAGAGGCTATTTGACTCCGTCATACACGAAGGTACGACGCCAGAAGCATGGGATAGAAGTGTGGTGGTACTGTTCTTCAAAAAAGGTAACAACACCCGATTGAAGAACTATAGACCCATCTCACTTCTGAGCCATGTTTACAAGTTGTTTTCTAGAGTCGTCACGAATCGTCTCACGCGCAGGTTTGACGAATCCCAGCCACCCGAACAAGCCGTTTTCCGAAAAGGCTTTAGTACCATAGACCACATACATACGCTGCGGCAGGTTATACAGAAGACCGAGGAGTATAACCGGCCACTACCTATGCTTAGAGTTTGTGGACTATGAGAAAGCCTTTGATTCGATCGAGACATGGTCAGTACTACAGTCCCTCCAGCGTTGCCATATTGACTACAGATATATCGAAGTGCTGAGATGTTTGTACAGAAACGCTACTATGTCGGTCCGGATCCAGGATCAGAGCTCGAATCCGATCCAGTTGCAGAAAGGTGTGAGACAGGGAGACGTCATATCTCCGAAACTGTTCACCGCTGCACTGGAAGATGTCTTCAAGCTCCTGGACTGGAAAAGGTCCGGCATCAATATTAACGGCGAGTATATCTCTCACCTTCGATTTGCAGGCAATATCGTAGTCATAGCAGAGTCGCTGGAGGACCTAAGCTAGAGTCTCCCAACAGGTGGGTCTTAAAATGAACATGGACAATACAAAGATCATGTCGAGCGTTCATGTTCAACCCAGAACAATAGCCGTTGGGAGCTCTATTCTCGAAGTTGGTGACAAGTACATTTACCTAGACATAATTTCGAGAATGAGGTCAACCGTCGAATCCAACTCGGATGGGTAGCGTTCGGGAAATTGCGTGATATCTTCTCGTCCAAATTACCTCAGTGTATGAAGACAAAGGTTTACAACCAATGTGTGCTGCTAGTGATGATATATGGTGCCGAGACATGGTCGCTGACTATGGGCCTCATAAGAAGGCTCAAGGTCGCTCAACGCGCAATGGAGAGCTATGCTCGGGGTTTCGCTACGCGATAGAAACTGTAATGAAAAGATCCGTAGACGAACTGGAGTAACCGACATAGCTCAAAGAATTTCAATGTTGAAGTTGCAGTGGGCAGGGCACATAGCTCGCAGAACCGATGGCCGTTGGGGCAGAAAGGTTCTAGAATGGCGACCACGAATCGGAAGACGTAGTGTAGGACGGCCCCCCACAAGGTGAACCGATAATATCACACGCGTCGCAGGAAGCCGGTGGATGCGAGTGGCGGAGGACCGTGACGTGTGGAAGTCGTTGGGGAGGCTTATGTCCAGCAGTGGACGTCTATCGGCTGATAGATTGGATTAGCATATAGTTCGACTCAAAAGATAGGGGTAGCAAAGCAAAATAAATAAATGCGCAGGCTGAGTGACTAAGTAGAGACACGTGGCTACGAATAATAGCGTCAAGCACCGATTACGTACAGGTGGCTAAAGCACAGTCGTTTTACGTAGCGTTTCGGTGATGTCATAGTGTATTCCATCCTGCTCACACCATATACTTCATTAATAAGTATGCCAGTATTTTTTTTTTTAATTGCAATATAGGCAAGTATTTGATCTCGATCTCACCTGATGGTAAGTGACGATGAGATCTACGATGTAGCATACTTGCCTAGAAGGTACCTGTTCACTCTCGACTTGAAAACACCCATCTTATGATTAGAAGTACCTGCTTACCCTACTGTAGTTCTGTGTGCGAATCTCTATTCAAATACAAGCTTTGTGATTGAACCCTAACGCCCTTAACGGAAACACAGTCTAGCCATTACTGGTTATGTATTGGATGACCTATGGATTGGATACATTCAATCACTCGAACGGTATCTACAAGCCAATTACCAAAAAGTCCAGAAAAATCACATACGTACACAAAATGATCGACCGTGAAGATCACTTGCTAAATGGTGAAGAAAAATATCGCAAGGAATCCTGTACGTCTGAACATAAACAGTAAAGACGTATGTCGTCTTCCAACCCGCACTTAGCCAGCGTGGTGGACTATGGCCGGAATCCTCGCATTAAGGGTAGGCCCTTGCCCTACAGTCGCTGGAGGACCTAAGCTTAATGCTCGAAGACTTCAATAGAGTCTCCCAACAGGTGGGTCTTAAAATGAACATGGACAAGACAAAGATCATGTCGAGCATTCATGTTCAACCCAGAACAATAGCCGTTGGGAGCTCTATTTTCGAAGTTGTGGACAAGTACAATTACCTAGGGCAGATTGTTCAATTGTTAAAAACTAAAAGCAGTAACACTTAGGATTGGTAAATAAAATCTAATACTGTTCGTTGGTAAGCGCATCATATTAAACCGGTTGAGCCGACTTGGCATTTTTTTGTTGAAAAGCAGGTTTATAGGGAAAGAAAAAAATAAAAAACTGTCCGGAAAATTGGAAACTTGACACTGGACAACCTCTTGGTCATTGGGGTTCGAGCTCTGGACCAGAGACATTAGTGAGTACCTATTTATAAAACGGTGGGTTCTCAGAGGCATTTCGGGGGGGGGGGAGGTTGAACCCCCTAAGCCCTACCTACGACCTTGGTTTAGCCATTTTGTAAAAGGTGAAATTGATATCAGTATGGTATCAATCAGTTCCTACATGATTGACTTTTTGCATTCTTTCCGACTAGGAGGATTTGTACTAATTTATTCCTCTGGAAGTCTTACTACTACTCTCTCTCTTCTCTCCACTTACCAAAGTAATACTTAAATCTACATTTCTCTTATCAGGGATGCCCGCTACATCCTGCTGCCTGGCAGGACATCGACCGAAGATCTGATACACTACGAGCATGACGAGCAGCCTGATTTAGAAACGCCTTATCAAGGCGCACCCGCATAGAAGATAACGAAACATGCTATCTCTTTCGGATCTGATGGAGTCACGTGATATGAGAAGAACTGAAAAGGATTATACTAAACCGGGTATCAAAGCCCACACGAGTACCTGACACTAGTACTACCCACCAATAAGTCACGTGCCCGGTCCACAATTTACCGCTGATAGGTTTTCAGCCAAGGAATTGCAGCGACTATGGGAACCAGATTTCCTAGACTGACCTGGACTAGAGTGATGTAGGTAAAATACTAGCATTACTGGTCATATCTATGGGATAAAGAATTTTGTTGCAGAAATAGAAAAGTGATATATATACCTTAGATTGAGAACGAAAATTATTGTTTTCAACTAAAAGTTACGTGTTACGAAAACGTAGAAAAATTATGATCCCAAAGTAACAGACTTATATCAATCGACATCTTACAATGGTTTTTTAACATGTTACAGAAGTATTTATTAACATCATGAAGTGTAATATTAGTGAAGAATCGCAATAACCGAGAAATTCGGTAACAAAGCCATAAGAGACAGAATGTGTATTCACATTGTAATTTAAATAATAAAACATTCCAGTGCAAATAATGTGACAATAAAATATTATTTATACATACCTCTTTGTATGCGATAGTGTCGTGTGCTCATATTCTGTTTTTGTATAGGCACTTATTCATGTTTCGTATTGTAGCGAAAAATTCAAATTTTGACATTTTAAATTCTTAAGAAATATAGTTATTTTTTATATATATATATATATGGCAACGGCATATCCCCCTTTAGTAATTCATGTTTATACGTATTACAATTTAAATCGATGCAAAACTCCAGAGATTTTAAAAGTTTACAAGAAAAAAATATAATCTTTTGAATTTCGCGCTTTCACTATTATTCGTATTGATGATTTGCGTTGGAACGTTGGATCGATTGATGTGCGTTGGAACAATGCAGAGTAATTAAGAGCTCACTAATCCACCAAAAACATGATTGTGTGGTGATACCTAATACTAATCGCATTCTATAATTCCTGGTGATATTAAGTTTAGTAAATATATAGCTAGCTTTTCTACCTAAGACATCTACGGTAGAAGAATTCAGAGAGGTTTGTTCAGCTGGAGACGTCGGCTGATCACTCGAGTAGGAATTTTGTATGAAGGCAATATGTAGGTCCAACCTAATTAATAATTGCGACTGTACCACGAGTCGACAATTTAAGAATTTTAAAAAACAAAACTTCGTAATAAGTATATATAGACAAATAAAAAAAAAAATGTACTCACACTACCTATTAAAAATAATATAAATGTATACCCACTTATTTATACATAAATAAGTTAACCATCAAGCCATTACTTAGAGTATACACTTATAACAACTGCTGTAATATATATTATACATTATAAATTTATCTATAAGTAAGTATTAAATTTACATAATAAATAAGTGCTTAACAGATTAAGAAAGGTATTGTATAAACAAATGGGGGAAGAGGGACCCACAACTGACCCTCGACTTGTCAACTTATATACTACTACGACTTGTATAATATAAAACAAACAAGTTAATAGTATATATAGTTATAGCTGACAGTCGAGAATCGGTCCGTCATGAGTGTCAGGCCACTAATTAATATGCAATTCTCCGCGAAACGTAGCGAATTCAAAAAAGTATTCGACACGTGTTTCG
This sequence comes from Pheosia gnoma, assembly GCA_905404115.1. NCBI lineage: Eukaryota > Metazoa > Arthropoda > Insecta > Lepidoptera > Notodontidae > Pheosia > Pheosia gnoma. Next base: position 8,406,627 of record FR989899.1, on the reverse strand, counting down.
CCTCTAACCGAGGCATCCTCATGTAGGCGGGCGCTACGAATGAGATAATAATTGTATTCTCAAAGCGCCGCTAATATTTACTTCATTTTAATTTCTCAAATATTGATTTCTTATATTTACGCGAATACCTACTACACATTTAAATAAAACTAATTTAACGGATTTCATCGCGTTTATTTTTTGTTTTCTATGTTCCCGACGTTTCGGCTGCTTTACAGCAACCAAGGTCACGGGAGGACTGAGGTGGTTGACGTCCTGGTGTCATAGTTTGAAACGGGGTACCCTCATATCTCTCAAATATTATGATTACGCATGATTTTTAAATACATTAATTCCAGAATGTTATTTACTTTTTTAACTATTTTATTTTAGTTTGAATTTTAACTCAATAACCTATTATAAGCTTTAATGGTAACGGGACTTGTATTTCGTAGTGAACATTCCAATGCAATAAGCATTTTGTAACCATACGTGTATTAGCCAATTATATTGTTTACTATATGAAACCCTTTTATTTATAATTACGTACTGATTACATGTAACGAGTAAAATGGTGAGACAGTCCTCTCAGCCTAATACACAAGGTTTACACCTACGTATCGTACACTGTTTACCCCTTCCGAGGAGTCGGCTGCGGGCACTGTCTCGGCAATTTACTCGTTTTGTGTAATCAAGGCCTTATTTGTGGGTACTTACTTACTTTTTACATAGAACATTGATTGGATTTTAAAGTAAAACAATTTGACTAATTAATAATGCCCCCCTAATGGATTTTGGATGCTTCGTCATTTGGGACGAGTAGATAGGATCCCGCCAAAATAACATCACAAGTATAGGTATACGTATCTATCTATAAGTGTAATTTTATTAAAACTAACTCCCATAACTCATATTACTTTTTTCTCATTACGAAGTTAGTACAAACGTACTAAGTACTTCTCTTCAATAAGATGCTATATTTGTCGGGTCTTCAGCGATTAACACTCGCTGAAGACATTTAGAAACATTCAACAAAAACAATTACACAGTATATTTTATTTCGATACAACAGATGAAACCCTGCCCCTCCTCAACCGCGCGGCGGAAAATGTTGAGATGTCTTAGTGTAGTGTGTCAAGAAAAACACGTACACGAGCCCCGACTTTAGATCGCGCACGTGTCGAGCTCTGTCTGCATACGGAATTATCTTAGTTGGATTTTAGGGTTCCGTTCCAAAATGGTAAAAACGGAATCCTTATGGCGCAACTATGTCTGTGACACCTGTAATGTTGTGTGTGACAGAAATACCTAAATGAGTCAGGGCAAGGGCAGTCCATTATCTATGGGCAGTCCGCGCGTATTCGTTAGAAGGCATAGACGCGCGTCTGTCAAAGAATGTGAGGACAAATTAACGAAAGAGCATAAGCTACGAGCTTAAAGGGTTGTTTAAAGAATTTGTTAATGGTGTAGCTGTAGATGAATCTTCCTGTGATAAAAGTTGTTTATTATCGAATTTGTTAATGGTGAATCTCCCTGTGATTTTGTGACAATATCAATAAAATAACGAATGTTACAATGGCCATAGAATTTGTATTCTATGACAATGGCTGATGAAAAGTGGGTAATTTCTATGCTTTTCTATTTTGATTCAGTTTTAATTAGGGCTTGATTAATTTATTGAATATGATTGAAAGTGAAAAGTACCCAAGTGGGGACAATTAATGAGAATGCCAAGAAAATGTACTAATTTATTTCGCAGCTATATGTACTGAGCCTCACCATGGAATGGGTTAGGACACAGGAGCAAAGGTATAATTAATTACTGCCTATGTTGTCTGGCTGCTGCTTCCCACTATTTCACCGCACACACCTAACTTTCCCATCATCCAACCATCTTGGGAGAACATGAAAAGTAAAGTTATACTATTTTAATTTCCTTTACTCGTGCACGTTTATGCATCCAATGGTTAATATCCCACTAATATTACACATTATTTAACAAAGAACACATTTTTGGAAAATAAAACAAAATTGACAATTTCACGGTTCGACTTCCCGCCAAAAAGTCCTTTTCTTTATTTAAAAAGGCGGCAACGATCTATACTTTTTTATTTAAATTCGACTGGGGAGATATTTTGTGCGATGTTGGATTTTTGTTTTTGCCACGGGTGGTTAGGAAGGAGAGGAGCATTGTATACAAACGAATAAATATAGCATAATAACTCGTTGATTGTATAGGTAGTAATATATACTGCTATATAAAATAAACATAGACCTATAGCTACTGAAAAGGTATGGTATGACTATGAGTGAGCGACTTCATATGCACCAGCTCATAATTCTCACGAAAGTGTTCTGTATTTTTGTAGATCATTACCGACCGCGCAGTCACAGCTGGTAGTCGATATATCGGTATTCATGAAAATTATAGTTGCATAATAATTATTTAAACTAACTCAAACAATTCTTGTAAAAATACTCGAAGTAAGCAAGACAATACATATATATTAGTAAAATATGACCATGTTTACATACTGTGTTCCATGGTTACTAATTTTCAAATAATCATCGTTAGCAGCCGTATGCTGGCCTATGGCATAGGCATAGGATAGGATATCCAGCAGACATAGGGCTCCCCCAATACACGAAACGCAGCTCATTCTTTATCTGTCTGCATCCAGTTTTTGCCAATTTCCGCAGGTCTTCACTCCACCTGGACATTCCACAATTTCAAATAATTATTTCCATTTCATAGGTTATTATGGTAATTTTTGAAAAAAAATAGTCTTTCTTTCTCGAAATGGCCTCAGCCATTGCCAATGTCAAGTAATTAGTAGAAATAACAAGCCATAAAAATCAATTGGAATTGGATTGGAACAGGGGCCCAATTCTGCTAATTTAAAAACGCTTCAGTGTAGTGTCGATAGCGTGTCGATTGTATGGTTTTAGACATTTGGTAGTCTACTAGTTTTTTAAGATCAGTGGCTTTTCAGAGTCGTCGACGTCAACCTGCGCCTTGATAAGGTCAAATATAGATTCCTTTCGGGATTTATCCGAGGCGGAATTTGTCAAGACGTTTCGTCTCGGGAAGGCGCTGGTGAGGCAACCTATAAGTGATATAAGCCCTGTTCTTGTCTCTACGACGCCGACGAAGCCTCTAAGACATGACGGAATATCACCTAAATTAGTAAATATTATAAGGAAATATAAATACGGAATGTAAAGACTCTATAGTGTATTTCAGGTGCTAACGGCGTCTTTCCAGACGTTGGTTGGCCAAAGTGTCTTCCACAACGTCTCACAGACCACAGTTTCTCGCGTCCTATCCTATTTTTTTAAAGTCTTCTTGAATTAGCATATTTGTTTTGTGTGGTACAGATTCTATCGATTCGGGATTCCGGAGATACTAGGCTACGTTCAGTGTTTGGTCTTTAAATAACTGTACTCTTAAAAATAAAATAAACTTTTCTATAATTTCCATAAAACAAATCAACTCACAATACAATTTAACAAACTCAAACTTAAATCAACATAATTTATACACACTTAAATTAAATTAAAAACAACTGCGATTGGAAGCGGAGAGTTCGCTTGATATAGAGAATCCGCGTAACCGCCGTGCCAACCCTGGATTACAAGAAGGGCGGGCGTTGCAACAGGCTCTCGTCGCCAGGCTGTGGAGAGAAAGAATTTGAATTGCATGCTATAATTAATATTGTTTTACTACGGTACACAATTTTGAATAAATATTATTGAATTATATTTGTCATTATCACTCGCCATAAATCTGGGTTTTTTTGGGTGCAGTCTGACGAGACGCTATTTAAAACGACGGAGCATTCGCTCCACAGTCTTCAACAGACTGCGTCTCTCCTTGGTTCCAGTGCATCGATCAAGTGCCAGCTCTTGCTGGATCTCTAAAAAATCCATGAGCGCCGATAGTTGGCCGATACCTTACCATCTTATAGGTACCCGAAAAAAAATACAGAATTGTTCATATTAGTTCCCATTCAGTCGACATGGTATTCGATTCGTATAAATTCCAAATATATACTTACAGTTACACTTTACTAGCAATTTGTTTAAACTCAAAAGAAAGCAAATTTTAACGATGATTGTAACTGTCATAGCATTGTTGACATTCAAGAAAACCATAGTACATAAACAGCCTATTTTACGTTTTATTTTAATGATTTTATCATTTAATTCACGTTTTTAATCAAGTTTGATTATTTTTATGGACATTGCCGTTTTATACTGACATTTTACACTTAATTTAACAGATTCATTGACGAAAATCAAAGAAAAGTATTTATTAAAAATTATACAAGTCATGGTAGATTTTAACGGGCAACACCGATTGATGTTCCATTGGCCATCCATCGACGAGCCATTGACACCGAAGTGAGACTCCATCGAGACGATATTAAACTTTTAGCAGAATAGCAAATTTGTCACAGTCTTAATGGAACTTCAATAGTGTGTCGCTGGAATGGTAATCGTATGTCGATGTATGTACATTAGCAGAATTGGGCCCCTGATTAAACGATTTTTTTGGCGGGAAGTTGAACCGTGAACTTGACAATTTTGTTTTATTTTCCAAAAAAAATATTTCTTTGATAAATAACGCGTAATGTTAGTAGGTTAACCATTGTGTGTTCATAAACGTGCACGAGTGACGTAAATTGTAATAAAATAGTATAACTTGACTTTTTAAGTTCTCCCAAGATGACCGGTGAATTTTCAGTAAAGTATCTACAGCTTTACTGATAGGAGTAGTTGGGAATTCATTTCGTCATCATCATCATTATCATCAGGGAATTATTTAATTAATTAATCAACAATTATCAAGAAATACCCGACACTGGCAAAATGGCTCTATTTTGTAGCCGATTACCAACCTAAAGAAAAATGTATGACAATGATGGATGTTTTAAAATGTTGATGTATTAATTAATTGAAAAGGACTACAAAATTAATGCCGTTCATGTTGACATTTCACAGGTGTTTTTAATGACAAAATAAGTACCTTTATCAACATTACAACGGATCCGCTATTTTCCTCGTTACATGTCATCATCCATTTTTTTAATCCTGTGTATTTATTGACTTTGATATCGCTATTGAAATTCTTGACATTGGCAAAATATCCACTAATTGTGGGTGCGGCCATATGTCATCTTATTCCATTTTATTTCATCGCATTTAATTTAGCGAAAAAAGAACAAGTAGGTGTCACATTTAGCTGTTGTATCTAAAAATAACGTTACCGCCATTGTATGGAAACGTAACAATAAACATGTATTCTATTAAAATCATAAGAGTATCCGTCTAAAATATTCATTCGTTAAGTATACATAAATATCTAGCTGTGATGCCCACCAGCTTAGTACCGGGTTCACAGAAAGAAAACGTATTTAAAATTTGTTTTTATTTTTCGGGGGCGTATCACAATTCATGAACTACCTGCATTTTAATTTATGTTATAAATAATTATAGTGTATAATTAAACTTAATTAAAATGTATATACATATTTGTATATACATTAGGCTTTGACGACTTCCTCGAGCTACCTCTCCCGAGCGGATGTTCATTAACTGGATACGCGGATGACGGTCTCCTGCTGATACAATCAAACACTAGGGCTGGACTTGAGAACCTGGCGGAGACATGTCTGCGCTTGATCTCTGAGTGGGGCGAACGGAATCGGCTTACGTTTGCCCCTCAAAAAACCTACCAACTCCTGTTAAAAGGTAATCTGAAAGCGCCGCCACGTATTAAGTTTAATGATACAACAATTAAGAGGAAAGAGTCGGTTTGTTACCTCGGGTTAGTGCTAGAAAGGAATTTCCCGTTTATCGAACATATTAAAACTGTCGGTGAAAAATCAAAACGTAATTTTTATGCGTTGACAAGAATATCGACCTCAACGTGGGGTCTCTCTTTTAATACGTTAAAAATCATATACGGAGCAACGTACTTAGGATCCATGTGTTACGGCGCACCGGTGTGGGCCGACAGGGCCACGATAGGGGCGGCACGGCGTAAATTACTTCAGAGCCAACGATTGGCACTGATATTTTTATGTAAAGCATACCGCACGGTTAGTACCGAGGCCCTGCCGGTACTCGCGGGTGTGCTCCCGGTCGACTTAGAGATTCAGAGACGCGCGGGAATGTACTATTCTACTCGAGAGGACATGACCACCGAATTCCTAAAACCGCGAGATCGCTATAGAATCACTAGATTATTTAAACCTCAATCTGTTGTTTACGAAGATCTTTTGAACGAGTGGCAATGCAGTTGGGATACAACAACTAAGGGCCGCCACCTCCACCAGTTCTTTCCTTGCGTTCGTGATCGTTTGGAGAAGACGTGGATGGAGGTGGACCACTGTGTGGCACAATTTTTAACAGGCCATGGTAACTTTAAGAGCAAATTATTCTATTTTAAATTAGTACCCTCGCCTCTGTGTCAATGTTCAACGCCGTATAACGAAAACGAGCAATCTGCACATCACATCCTCTGGGAGTGCAATCTCTGGCAAAACGAACGGAACATTATGCTTAATAGTTTGCAAGTAACTTCTGGGGTTGTATACTACACAGACCTTGTGGAAACCAGGGATAACTTCCGTGCGTTCAAGCGTTTTTGCCATACCTACTACTGGAATCAAGTTTAATCAGCTCACAAGTTTAGGACCAATTAGTATTTAAACTCTCCGTGGTGCCTTACACCTGGAATTAGTCCAGCTGTAACAGTCTTACTTCTGTGGACATTTGTCTACCAGATCTTTTTGTCTCCCGCTTTGCAATGGAGGGAAGTGGATAATTTTCTTCCAACTCCTCCTATTTATCTTTCGATTAATTTCGTGCGGGTTCCAAGACAATTAACTTTATCCCGGGACTCGCCGAGGGTCAAACCTCGGTGTCTTCATTGGACACCACTGTAGATCCTGGCTTACAGGAGTAGCAGTGGTGGGAGTGTGTGGCGGACCTAGTCCCATTAAAAAGATACATATTTGTATGCTGTAATGGGCTAAACATGACGTGTGAACATAATTTGATCTGTCCATCTTGCATACTATGTATGCATACTCTTGTTTTACGAATAAATTTATCTTTATCTAATTCACTTTCCGGCCTTAAGCCTAGTTTCCACCAAAGCGAAAAGGGGATATATATAATATATAAGTACATATATATATATATATATATATATATATATATATAATCAGATTGTTCGAAATCCTCCGCTCGTTACTAAGCGGTGTTATTAAACAATCTGATTGGTCTATTCAGTCAGCACATCTCTCCTCCCACTTTGGTGTAAGCCGAGTTTAAAACTGTTGTCATACGACATTAGTTCCCGCTAAACAATATTTTATCTGTTCTATAATTTTGATGAAAGCGTTTGCAAACAAGACATCTACTTAGTTTATTTATTGGAATAAGTGGGTAGCGACTATGTATTATTGGTTTGCCAGTAAGTAATATTAAATTGCCAGGCAGTACTTCCTGGATATAATTAATAGTTCGCGATACGCCCCGAGAATCGCAACTAAGTCAGTCTCACGTGAGAAGTCCCGCGGCAATAAGTGAAACTAATCCTCTAGAACAGATCGGCTATATGCACATATATTTGTTTTATGTATATCAATTTTATTTAATAAAACAATAGAGGCTTTACAACATTCCGTCGTACCGTGAATTTGGTGCCGCGTCTCCGAGATTTTTGTAACACGGACTATGATGTCTTAGTTCCAGCGTCGCATCTGATTTGGTGTAAAAATAACGAATGATAAAATATAAAAATACACGTTTTGTAATTGTACATTTTATTGCTTTTTTTGTATAATAGGTTATTGATATAAAATAAAACTTTATATATGATACACGTTATGATTATATTGTGACTGACTTATACTTAAAAATAAAAAAATAAGTCAAATGTACCCTACGATTTGACTTATTATTTTTATATGCGGTGTTGACGCGAACAATATAAAACACGTGTACAAAAAAAAACAATTGTAACTTAAGGGTTGATTTTTAATTTATATGCACAGACAAAAAAAAACCAAAAAAACCACTGACCATCGATTTTACTGTCTTGGCGTGGTAATAGGTGATGTGTGTTTATCCCGGAAAATTAAGGGGATTAATTATCCAGTGGAAACATTGGTTTATCCCGAAAAATGAAGAGGATTAACTATCCAGTGGAAACACTGGATAGTCATCATGAAAGTCCGCACGAACGACGATGCGGGTACAGCCAGTAGCTAATTAAAATTCGTGTAAAATTTATGTTGCGAAGGTTATAAGAATGTGAAGATGTCGTCTTCGTCGCAGTCTGCAGTGTGCTCAGTGTTAGTAGATACACATTTCTTGTGTTATCGATTGCCTATAAATATATATTACATTTATTGCTATATAGAAAGCCGGTAAGTACCTACCTTTACAAAGCATTACTATTGATCTAGAGTGGCCTAATGCGTTTCAGGTTTAACTCTTTAGCTGAATACAATTATTGAAATTCTTATATTTACCCGAAAACTACACATTGAAATAAAAGTAATTTTGCGAATTTTGTCGCGTTTATATTCGAAAGGATTTTTTGTCGGGAACGTAAAAACATAAAATAAACGCGATAAAATCCGCAAAATTAGATGAATTTTTACAACTATTCTCATTTGGTCTCAGATTTTGATACTGGCCTTTTGGTAATTTTTCTTGGGTCTGGGTTTTAGTTTTTTTTTTGGTTGATAAAATGTTGGTCTAGTATCATCCATTTTCATATGACCACATAATTCGGGTAAACACTTTATTAGCGATTATCACACAAAGTTTGCCACTATTCGGATTCGAACCCTGGAGCCTCGATCCAGAAAGCAGGGTCGCTGAGAACTGTCAATTCAAGTTTAATTTTTTCGTTAGCGATGTGCGCGAACCCAACTATAAAATAGTTTTTTTTTTCATATCGACTATACCGTTTAGGGGTAAATTTCCAAAAATCCTTTCTTACCTTATAATAAAAGACATTTCGTACAAAATTTCATGATTCAAGTCCCACTGGCTTAGGCTGCACGGCTGTGCGTCGTTTGTCAGCCATATTTATATTTTTTTTATAATGTATTATCAAAAATAAAAACCCAATAAGTACATAATACAGCAAATGTGTAGAGATATACGTTTGAATTTATAGACATTAGTGGGACTATAGGCTTTATAGTGTGTTATAAGAAACGATCTTTTTTTTTTTATTTGGCATCACCGTAGGTATTTTGCCAGTGCCAAGTAATATAAATTATTTCAGTTTTCGAGTATATGCACAGGCCCAAAGGCCAGGCCAGTAAAATACCCCCCCATCCCTCAATCTGTAAAGTGATGGATACTTTTCTGAAAGATTTCTTATGGATTTTTTGTGAGAAACTGAAAAACCAAGTTTCGTCACTCTGTTTCAATTACCTACACTAGTGCACTTTACCGAACCCATAATGGTTAATATTCCACTTATATCACTCACTATAACTCGCAGGAACACTAGTTTTAGAAATTAAATCATAACTGACGCCATGACTTTACAGTTTCCCGCCAAAAAGTCCCTACGATTTATAGATAGATTTTAAGATTTTTATTTATAGATCCACTAAAATCCAGTTTTAGTTAAAACCCATTACTTTCTGCCACAGATAAAACTATTATTCTCGTATTAGCCTACCATATTACAATGACAGCTACACACATGCTTCGGATAAAGGCAACGAGCTTTTCTAATTTAGCCTAACAGTACCTATAATGGATGAAGATATAATGGCGTTTTTCAAGCAGATTTCGGACAAAAATGGCCGCCTTTGCGAGGCAGTGAGATGTGAAATTATAACATCATCGACATAATAAAAGATTCAAATAAATCAAGATAAAACAAAAACCACTAAATCAATCTGAATCAAATTGAGATAGGATCCAGTTTAAGTTGTATGCTATTCAATAATAAAGGCATCATGAACATCGGATCATCCACTAAAAAAATATGCGTGTTTAAACATGAAAATGACAAATAACGTGACAATTTGATCCACCTGTTTCGTCGTTTAAAAAAAGGTGAGGCGGGTTAAAGGCCAAACTTAACTTACATTCTCCCATTTATTGGTCTGCATGGTCCAACTGCAACTATGTTTGTAATCACAAACATTTTTTAATGTGATATTAACTACAAATCAACGATTTTTGTTTTTTTTTCCTGTACTTGTGCTTCAAGACCATTTCATGGATCTATTTCAACGCGAAGTACTTTACCCACCCTGTAGGCTTCGATGAGGGAGTTGACGAGTATCAAAATATGTGAATTAAATAGCCGCATCTTTTGATTGCGTTGCCTTAAAAGCTTGAATTTTTCACCTCAAACGAACCGCAGTAGGTTGTTCGTATCTATTTAAATTTGTGAACTTGATAACTTTACCTGTTCCGAGAAAAAGGATCTTGACAGATGGACAGACCCACGAACGGACACACAAACACATTTATTACTTATAAACATTACTTAGACCCATATAAAGTTTACTGCAGTGGGGGTTGGGCTGGCCTGACGATCACTGCAGCTTAGGTACATTTTTCCATTTTCAAATTCTCACGTGCTTGCAACGATCCTGAAACAAGTTGGTATACTTAAGAAACTTAACGATCAATAATACTTAAGTACCTACACGGCGTGAATAGGCCTTTTCGTAGGTAGTAAATCGGTACCGTAAAATGCTGTAACTTTGCCTAGATTTTGAGGGTTTTGTAAACATCTCTGAATCTATTAAAATTCAAACCAATGTTTGACGTTTAATAGCAAAAAATACTTAAAGGACTCTCGAGACCAATTTTGATGACAAGTAAAACTGCATTATTAAAGTTTTGAAAATAAATAAAACCTAGGGAGTAATTGGACCCGATGATTAAAAAAAAAAACAACATACTGTATTATTGCACCATACCATAATGTCGCTAATAAGATTCAAGTTCTGGAAAGTAACGTTTCTGTTTGTAGTACTAAGAAAAAAAAGCCAGTATTGAAATTAAATACTTACCTATAATAATGACCTATCTTAAGATCTTCAAATAACCAGTTGTGTAAAGTCTGACAAAGTAAAAGTACCTAGGTATGTTTATTCTGTATTTAAAGTATCTCCTGTATTTACTCTTGGATGTAAATATGATAATAAGGGTTTCTACATCGTTTCATTGCACGTAAGTTCAATAAGTTGCGGCTCGCTAAATCTTCAGCGACAATGTGAGGATACAACCTGCTTCTATACATCATTTTATATCTACATAGTCTACCTACACTAATTTATTGTTTCTAACTTTTTTTTTTGTTGCCAACCGGCAACCAAATAGAGCTATATTTTGCCAGTATCGAGTATTTCTTGATGATTATTATATATTTATAAGTACCCCTGATGATAATGATGATGATGAGGATGAAATGAATCCCCTACCACTACCAGTAAAGCTGTGGATACTTTATTTAAAAAAATACCGGACTTCTTGGATGAACTTGAGAAGTTAAGATATAAGTAGGTACTCTTTGAGTAAGTCTACTCATTTCATACTTAATTACCTGCACTTGTGCACATATATCAACACACAATGGTAAATATGCCACTAATATTGCACAATATTTATCAAAGCAACACATGTTTTGTAAAATGAAACCCGCCAAAAAGTCCGACTGATGAATTCTTACCTACAACCTTTTCAACGACATTGGCAGAATCGCGTTGAGCCTGACTCAATGGAAAAAGGCCATTAGGGAAAAAAAAAAAACCTTTCAAATGCACTATCCAATATACATTGCGAATTAATTAAATGAGACTGAAAGGAATTCCTACTGGTCTTAAGGAACGACCGATATAATATGTTGCAAATGCTTTATAGTTTAAATCTTGTAAACTTCTGTTTTTTTTTTTAATTTAAAAAAACTTTTTCAAATTAAATGTACGACCTATGGCACAGACCAACCAATGCGAGGAGAAGGTGCAGCATGTGTTCCTAAGAATGAAAGGAGCCAATAGATGGCGCTGACAATATAAAACAATTGTTATTGGGCTATTAGCTATCAGTGTAATTATAAAATTTTGCATCATAATGGAAATTATCGCACAATCTGCGTACGATAGTAGTGTACCATCGTAGATCGTACATAATTATGAAATTATCGTACATGTACGATAATTATCGTACGGTTCCGAACGCTAAATGAGACAGGTAGGTACTAATAAATGCAATTTTTATGCCTTTGGGTATGCGAAACTGATAAAAAAACATGTTTTTTTATTAAAAAACACAGTAAACATTAATGATTGCTCAAGTGAACAGATAATTTAAACATCTCCATTACGGAAGACCCCATCACCTAACACGAGAGGTGAAACGCGTGTCCATACTTTTTTAGATTCGCTTCGCTTCGCGGAGAATTGTATTTTATTTGAGGTCCCATCACTCGTGATAGATAGTTTCTCGACAAACATCTTAGAGGAGTTTGGTGTTGCTGGCTTCTTTAATTATCGATCAAACTTGTTTGGTTTATAATTGGAAAAGTTGTCAAGCCGAGGGTCAGTGGTGGGTCCTTCTTCCCCTATTTGTTTAGCAATGGATTTCCGCCAAGTATCGCCTAGTTCTACCAATTATACCCATCACGTATTATTTTAAAATAATATTTTACTATGATTGAAACAGTCAATTAATATCAAACACAGGTTTATTTAATATTTATTTTTAATCATGGATTTCTTTATTAATGGTCCTAAAATAATCTGGATCATTTTTAAAAAAGAAAGCTATATTTTAAAATATTTCCACTGATTTTCATTTTCTTCCGTACCTATATATAAGTAAACTTATGTTCTTGTTTGTTCACAGACAACGAGATGGCAGGCATAAAAGCATCATTCAAGCTGTGTGGAACCGCGAGCGCATCTAGTCATAGGATAATCATATGTGCAGTTATTGTTTTATTATTAGGTGAGTTGGTTTATACCATTAATTATACAAAATAAAAGTTTATACTTAGGTGTATTATGTATACCTTCATGAACGGAAATGATAAGATCTTCCAGCCAGGCGGGTGGTATGTCTGGCAGCCGCTATGCCCCGATGGTTATTGCCGGGTTCTTGAATGTATGCGACATTCTCCGAAAACTCTCATAGCGCGTTTCAGAATTGTATCTTATAGGTTACTTACTTTCACCGATCAGCTAATAAGCCGCCCGTGTTATTGGGATCGACCCCAGTCCATTGTATATACGGTACCCGTAATAGAAACGTTGGGGCAATAGTTTTATTGAGTATTATACAAATATAAGCGCTGTATTATAAATGAGAATTAAAAGACGCAGGTTCCCATAACAATCAGGTACCAACTTGACTTGAATAGATTATTGTTTTTTATAGGTATCCCAAGTGCCCAACTAGAGAAAATGTATTTAGACGCGACGGACCTCAATATTCTCGTCGACGACACCTATCTAATGCATCTGGTGCAAATGTAAGTACCTTCCTACCTCTCACCCTACTCTGCCCAGTTACAGTTTACTGAAATAATGCCTATCTCATGTAAGTACTTAAACCTGATTACCGATACTTAAGCGGAGCTGCTAACGTCAACTCCCCGAGGTTCAAGTGAGAGGACTACCGGTAAGCTGAGGTTGAGACCCCTTGTGTCAGAATTTATCAGGCTTCTGAACGCACGCAACGGCTTTTAATGATGTTACCATCAGCTTAACATGTCCTTCGCAGCATGGCATGTCCGATATTATAATTATGTCACCTCTAGGATCCAAGCGAGCTACGCGCTGATCTATTGGGCGGTTTTAGCAACAAGGCTATGGCCTCCTGATTAGTCCTACTGGACTATCTGTAATCAGCTTAGTGAGGACGTCGTAGCCTAGGGAGTACCCTAGGCTACGACGTCCTCACTAAGCCATGACCAACTCAATAGGCTAAAACCTTCTCACTAGGGTAAGACTGCCTCATTGGGCTAAAACCTTCTCACTAGGGTAAGACTGCCTCATTGGGCTAAAACCTTGTCACTAGGGTCACCTCCTTGGGCTAGGTCCTCCTCACTAAGTTACGGCCACTTCAATAGAATACGACCTAAGTTACGCAACTCATACGTATTAAAAACATAATTCGCTCATAAATTTCTCCCACAGCGGCGAATACAACACAACCCTCCAGGTGACGGCTGTCATCCAACACCCGGACATAGTCCAGTTCGTGCCGCAAACGGTCGAGATACCGGGCTCCAAAGAGCCGAACACGACAGCGATGATTACGCACGACATATGCGCGTACGCAAGGAGCCCCGGACACTCGGAAGTCACATTTAATGTGACACCTTCAGGGTTTGTTAAGTAAGTGTAAACCTATAAATAATTCGCACTGCTTCCATGTTACATTAAAATGAGTCGAAATGCATTAAAAAATTTCTGATCTTATTCATTTGTATGAACAACTGAAGCTTGCCCATAAGATTACGATGCTATTTTTTTTCACAAAAGAGACCTCGTTCCTAAGCTAGTTACCCGTATCTCCTATGGATTTGGATTTTCCCATGCTGTCCCAATTAAAAAAGCAATCTGTATATCCCCATTCAGTCTGGACGCGGTATTCCTGCGCATAACAGTGATGCATTCCCACGCGATCAACGTGATCTCGTACATAATGGGGTGGATCTACTTCGCGGCGTGGTCCGTCTCCTTCTACCCCCAGATATACACCAACTTCAAGAGGAAGAGCGTCGTCGGACTCAACTTCGACTTTCTTTCGCTCAACATCATGGGCTTTACCATGTACTCGCTTTTCAACTGCGGGTTTTACTACTCTAAGGAGATTCAGGTATGTTGAACTGATATTTAGCAACTAGTCCAAACCATGAGTAAGCTACATATGACATGGTGGGGTATGACTTGGGATTTGTAGGTTCCCTACCTATTGACATACTGAAATCTCTAGTCAATTTGCCTCTTGACATGCCAATTGGTTGTAACCTTAAAAAGCCCTACAGATTGGGTGCCACGTTGGACCGTTCGTAGAGGCTTTATAAGAAAATTCGTAAACAGGACTATTTCATTGACTATTTCAAACGCAAATAGAAATAGCTAGGCGGTTTTATTACCTGCATTCTTAAATAAACTAGTTGTTTTTAGGTACACGATATTAATTGTTTTAATAGCCGAATGGACATTTGTTTTCAAGTTTCGAAAAAAGAACAGACATCCCACGCCAATTCACACGCGGGTGTGTGAATTGGCGCGAATGTAAATTGTATATGAATTAAACTTTTAATATGAATTAAGCATTGATGTTTCTTTAATTTGTTTATTGTTTTCTCACAAAGTACTGAGTATAGAAGTCTCGGCTGTAATATTTCTATTTACGGTCTCAATCAGTTAAAAAGGACTATCCTAGCGCCTGGTCTTTTTAAAAAAACTTTGAAAGTAGGTAGGTACTTGGCTTCGCTTCGTCTTTCCAATATCGTCTACCCGTAAATTGATTTATTTCAAGCCTAGACGGTAATGATATCCTTGTCAGTAATAATAGCAATGCATTTTTATCATGCTATTTGTAATTTTCAGGCGGAGTATTTCGCCCGGCACCCGCGGAGTTTGAACCCGGTACAGCTGAACGATGTTTTCTTCTCCCTCCACGCGACCTTCGCCACACTCATCACGATCGCACAGTGCTTCATATATGAGGTGAGATGTTTTGCAAATATTAGTAAGTGGGTACTAGGGGGTGAAGTCGAAATCAGTGCCAAGATTTTAAACTAAAACTTAGATTCGGACCATTAATTTAAACTACAGCTATCATATACATTTCCGTGGTGATCCGGGATACACCATCATATTTGTGATTCTCGAAGGTCGGTCGATAGGCAGGTGTGCACTGCGCGCACCAACAATTCGCCGATGCATTTTGTCTCGGTTTAAGATGTTATAAAAAAAAATTGTACTGCTTCTTCGGAAAATGCCCGAGCTGCGAGTTTCGTCATTCACCTTTAAAGCTTAAAATATTTTTTCTATACGAAACCCTAGTTCATTTTACGAATAAAAGAAATAATATATTGTTAATTTGTGTGTAGGTATGAGAAATATTTGGTACCCACCATGTATGGACCATGTCGTTTATTCGGTAACCGGCTGGTGTAATAAGTAAGTATGGCATCACATTCCAGCGCGAGGATCAGCGAGTGTCCACGACGGGGCGCGGCATCCTGGGCGTGTTCGCGGTGATCGTGATCACAGCCGCGTCCGTCGGCGCCGCCGGCCACCTCGCCTGGCTCGACTTCCTCTACTACTGCAGCTACGTCAAGCTCTCCATCACACTCATCAAGTACATGCCGCAGGTCAGTATATTATGTGTATACCTACACCTATACAGGGTGTAACAAAAATATGACATAATATTTTAGGTGATGAATGTACACGGAAAACTAAAAAGGTTCCCAAAGAAACATAGTTTTAAATATTAATAAAATAATAATGGTTTTTTTCATATTTTCGACAACCCTACCTACCTAGTGTCAACCAGGCATATTAATGTACCGGGGCGCCGCACCGCCACTCACCCACAATACCGTCGTCTAAATTCTTAATTTCTTTGATTCCACTCTGCATACTCATAGATTACACTGTAGGGTTCTCAAAATTTGCCATTAAAATGTTATTTTAAAGTTTGAACGTAAATATTTTGACATATATTCCCAATAAGTATATTTAATAGACATGTAATAACTAACATTATTCGTCGTTATGTAATGTTGATGACTAAGCTTACTCTAAACTAAAGATATAATAAATTGAAATTAAACTGGTATCAGAAAGCACTCAGCAAATCCCCACCACCATCGGCATCGGTGCCCAAAACGCTGGCTGCATTGCCATTCGCTTGGCCAAAATAAGTGCCAGCGTTCTGGTCACCAGATTTCTCCACCAGACGTTTTGAAAGCTCTTTGTTATGTTCTAGGTTCCTAAGTTTTTAGGTTTTTTTTGTTGACCAGGCTTACATGAACTACAAGCGCAAATCAACAATGGGTTGGAGCATAGCCAATATATTCCTCGACTTTGTCGGCGGCTCGCTCTCCGCGCTGCAGATGACGCTCAACGCGTACAACTTCAACGATTGGGTTTCCTTCTTCGGTGACCTGACCAAATTCGGCCTCGGAGTGTTCAGCTTGATCTTCGATATATTCTTCATGCTGCAACACTACGTGTTCTATAGGTACGTGGGATTTTTGTTTATAGTAGTCAAATTGGATGTTGTCATGTTTGCTTAAACTTTTGTCAGATATTGAAAACATAAAAAAGAATGATTTAACTTTGTACTTCCAATAAGGAATCTGATACAGCGTTTGAATCTAAGCACGCAAGCTCTCTCTCTCTCTCTCCGTTACCACTTTAAACACGCGAAAGTAATTCACGGTAAGTATACATACTCAGGTATTCCTTTTTTAATTCGCGCGCGCTGCGATGCACGAGTGGACTCTAAAAACGAGTTACAAATTCAAATAAAATTCGATTGGATTCTATTTTCGTTACCGGCCAGCCCTATAATTTTTTTTTTAAAGATATGATAAAAACATGATTTCATTCCCTTTTTTTCTTTGCGGTTCCTTTCGTTGTGATATCAACTGGCATATCACGTCAATGCCGCGTCGGGCCAAAATATTAAGTGCGTGAAAAAATATCTGTAATTGTAAAAAAAAATATTAAATTTTGGAACCAAAATACTTAGTGGTTATGAAACATAATTGCTGCTATATTAAGAAAGAAGAAATAAAGAGACAAACATATACACACATAAGTACCTAAAAACATACAAAACACATAATTTTGTTGATATCACAAATATATTACTTAAATTATCACTACATCAGAAAACCATCATAAGAACTTTTCTTACGGACGCTAACGCAACAAAAGTGTAAAAAAATGGCGGTTGCAATCATTTATTTTATCTATGGTAAGTATATTTCACCATAGATAAAATAAATTTTCGTTGATTTGATAATTACAGAAACGTAAAGGGTTTGGAGAGAGTTAAAAGCAGTGACGTGGATGAGGATATGACGAGCAGTGGCGAGGGGAGGCAATTCCTTCTATCGGTCGATAACTGGTACGTATCTCATTTGCTGCAATTATATAAATGTTGTTTGCTCGACATTGCGGGGGTACTACCGTGCCCCCAGATAGTAAGTATTTATATAACTTGTAGATCTAAGTCTACTGGTGTGGGGAAACAGACCCCGGAATTTTTAGACGTTTTATAACTTGATCAAACGTTATATAGTACTGCGCGCAAGAGTTTTGCTTTGCGCAGTACTATATGACGTTTGATACAGTTATAAAAAGTATATAAATTCGGCGGTTATATGTTGATTTATTTTTAAAAGAAAAGTTTTTTTATAGATTATAAGCTCGAACGTAGTATAGTAGATTATTTGAAAAAAAATAACGTGGAAGCCAAATTATCCGCAACACGCCACTTAACTTTCTTCATTTATGCATATGTTTTTCTTATCTATTTAGTTTTAGGCGTCTTTTATTTTTTATAAAGTAAGATATTTGAAGTTCCTAATTAAATATACCTAAGTAATTCGCAGTGCGGCACAGATACAGGATGTGAACAGTATACTATATTTAATAAGTGCTTATAATATTTTTGGTTTGAAATAAATATAACTCAATAGGTTGGTAGGAAATAAATATTAATCAATATTCAATTATGAATTTTACCCCACCCAAAATAAAAGTGTTATATGTTCATTTTTATATAATTGTAGGCAAGGCGATAATAAAAAGACTGACTACGACATCAAAGCGTGATGCAGCCTGGCGAACTCCGGCGCAACCCGTCAACCTGTGTCAACGCTACATAATAATGAAGATCTTAATTAAGAATTTGAATGTAATTGAACCTACCTTCTTAGTTCAACATAAAACTGCTCCCTTCCAGATATTTTAGACACCTTTTTGTGATTAATGACAGCTATTATTTTAAGTATAAAAAATAACTCGGGCAAACTTTAGGGCGCGCAGTTAGTATCTAGCTCGTCTACTAAGCAAAATTTATTAATCCCTCACCTAGCTAAAGAACAGCTGATTACTTATATCTGTAGACAGGTTGATTCAGAAAGGATATACTAAGCCAATAATTTAGTTTGTGTGTGCCCAGAATTGGAGTTATCGTTCACAAAAATGTAATATTGATCCCTAATATTGATTATGAATTGTTAAAAATTATGTAAGTACATTCATTCATTCATTATATTGCGATGATCTGTGATGGAATAACACATTTTATATTAAAATGTGTAAAAAAATATCACTGCAGTGGTTATCGCCAAAGCATAAAAAAACATACCTGGCCTAAACATAAAAAAAAGGTTAAATGCGAATAGAATTCTTTATTATTTGCGTGAATATAATGCGAAATATCCATCGAATCCATTGGATGTCAAACTATTTGTCAAATTAAGTACATATTAAAATAAATTAAAACGTTATAGTTAAGGTGGAAGCTCAGGGTCAGGGCGCGAAATTCAAAATGTCAATGGTTTTTATTTTTTTACGAAAAATGTGGACATCTTTACGATGTAATTTAGTAAGTAAAAGTAGCGGTTTTTACAAACCTTATGGTATTGTATCGGATTAGGTACTTTTTTAAGCAAACTTAATACATCGAGACATCCAATGCAGAATGCTAATATCGCAAATCACTAAATTACATCGTAAAGATGTCCACATTTTTCGTAAAAAAATAAAAACCATTGACATTTTGAATTTCGCGCCCTGACCCTGAGCTTCCCCCTTAAGTGTTGCGGAACTATATTATTATAAGTTATATTATATTGTTTATGGTCATTCAATAAATGTAATTCGATTTAGCCGTGTTTCTATTTTCTCCCCAATTCAATAGCAACCTGCCGCAATTCATATAAGTATCCTATTCTGTATCTGCTACCTTCTCGGACTAATCTAGTTTTTATTTGAACTATACCACCTACACGGTGACAAATACCATTCGCGAAATCAAACGAATAACCCCAGTACGTCCAGAGCGAGATTATTCGTAAACTAATCGTATACTTTATAGTTTACTGTATTTAAACATTCTGTATGGAGAATTGAATGTTTTTAATATCTTCCGCTAGAGGCGCTTTTGAATTCTCCATAAAAAAATCTAAATACGGTAGACTATAAAGTATACAGTTAGCTCACACTTGACGTGCAATATTTGAACACGACTGACAAAATATAAGATAGTTAATTATGACAAATATATTTGGTACAAATATTTGCATGTTTTTATACTCTATTCACAACTTGTAGAATGAGAATAAGAATCTAAAAACAACAGGTCAACGAACGCAGACATATAATTTTAGTCAGGAATTTATTAATAGCACTGCAATAACAGCTCAGTCCGTCTAAATTTCACCTTGTCTATTTGTCGCTCGCGGGATCACAACCCGGTCAGCACCGTTAGGTATTTTGACAATCATTCATCAGCATGGATGAATAATTTGCCAAAAAGAAACCTTGTAAAGTCAAAGTCATTTTTTTTTTCATGTAGGCCCATAAAACGGGCACATACAAACTGTCATTTGATTTTTTTTCTTAACCCTACAACCTTAACGGAACTCGACCTCAAATGAGAAGATCCAGCGAGAAACTCAGCGGGCTTGTCTTTTTCTTAACTCTTTTGTTTAAATCCATATTTATAACAAAAAAAAAATAAGCCTGTGTGTTGCCATGCGAGGCGCAAAGAACCGCAAAGAAGAGTAATGTTATCAAATCGAAGTCACCACATCTCACTGATAACATTAGATAGCTCAGTAATTATCCTATCAATAGGTACCTAGTTTACACTACATAGGTAAATATTTCCACAAAGACTCAATTGAAAAAGTAAATTAGAGGTATGATTATACAGGTGATTCAGAAAGGCTATACTAAGCATGGAAGCTGGGCTTCTTTAGCGCATTTGTAACCACTGTGTCAATATGACGATTTAAAAAAAAACTCAAAAAATCACAATTATCGTTTTGTTGGGAACATTTTTTATTGACGTTTCCAAATTCTGACTTCACATAATGGTTACAAATCCGCTTACGAAGCGCAGGCTTAGTATGCCCTTTCTGAATCACGCTGTATAACATGTGCAATACCCACAATATTAGTAAGCTTGCTGCAAACTCCTGCAACGAACAGTAAAATGACTATAGGTAGTATGGTATAATCATGAAAGCTAGGTGTAATAAACACACTATAACAACACTAATTTATCTCTCTTGAAAACCTACCTACTGCCTCAAATATACTCAGATCTACATTTCTCTTACCAGGGAAGCCCGCTACGTACCATACTGCCTGTTACCTACCATACCTGTTGCCTGGCAGGACCTCGACTGAAGATCTGGTACACCACGAACACGACGAACAGCCTTCTAGAAAAGTCTTAATCAAGGCGCACCCGCATAGAATATATCGACACTACTACTATACTAATATTATAAATGTGAAAGTTTGGATGGATGGATGGATGTTTGTCACTGAATCACGCCAGAACGGCTGCACGGATCTGGATGAAATTTGGCACAGATATAGATTTTAGTCTGGAATAGCACATAGGCTACTTTTTATCCCGGTAAAATGTATGATTCCCGTGGGATAGATTTGTTTTAATTTTTCATAGCGCAAAGGATCGACATGATTTTTTGCGCGGGTAACACCGCAGGGTGCAGCTAGTATGATATAAGAAGAAATTTCAGGAATAAAAACGGAATTGCAGTTAACCAGGTCCCGAAATGCGCAGGAGTACCTACCCACTGAAAAAACACCTGCACAGTCGAGAATTTACCGGTCATGGTGGTCGGTAAAATTGCACTAGTTACATTCAAGAATTGTAGCGATGGCTTACAGTACATAAGGCTACCAGATATCCTAGACTGACCTGGACAAACCCACAGTCGCACGGGTGATGGGTAGAGAAGCATTATCAACCATAACCATAGGATAAAATGTCGTTGTAGAGACATATATGGAATAGTCAATACTTACCAAAAATAATGATCGGAAATTCGAGACAAATCCGATTGAAGCCTTGGACATAGAAAAAATACAGACGGAATGTCACGATCAACACATTGAAAATAAAAAAACAAGACGATTTGTGTAGTACACGGGAATTACGACCATATGTACACGCGAATTCGCATGTTCTACGCCAATCAGTTTAGTTTGTTGAGCTTCAATAAATGTTGTACGCGACAGTGCGTCTATATTATTTTTCGTCTGAGATTGAAGCTAATAAGTTCCTAAAATGCTTTGTTTAATTAAAAATCACGTGTTACGAAAACGAAGAACAATCTTACAAAGAAAAAACACATCATTCCACATCTTACAATGGCTTAGTATATTGCAGAACATCACATGTTTATTACCGTCATTATAGTGACAAAATAAACATACAGTTTAAGTAACACAATGCTACACACAATCCGCGATAGCCGAGAAAGGTGGCAACACAGCGATAACAGACACTAAGTGTACTCACATTGTGATTTAAATAATAAAACATTCCAGTGCAAACAATGTGACCTTAAGATGTGATTGAAACTAGACAACAGTTGAAACACTTTGGCTGTCCGTCTGAACCTAATTATGGATTATGGATGGTTCATTGATCAGCCCAAAGACATCCTCTGTGGGCTATAGCCCTCCCCATTTTGGGGTTCAAACCCGCACCGAAATGCTCTTATCTACTCCAACTTCGTATACATTGGTAGGTACTTTCTAAAATACTTTTGACTCTTCGGATTATTGTTGCTGTTGTTGCTCATTGTGTCTAGTCCAGAGCTCCACCCCCCCCCCCCCCCCTCCCTCCTCCGAAGTTAATTCCTGGCTACGTCCGTCAGAGTCCTAGGCCGCTCGCATCCACTGGCTACCTAGTATGCGTGTAATATCATCGGTCCACCTTGTGGGGGACTGTTCTACACAACACCTGTTCGCGATTCTAGAACTTTCTAGAATGCATGGTGCATGGTTTGCTTAACAAAATGGGCCACTGGCTCACACGAGCATAGCAAGTAGGTAACACTAAATAACATCATATATAAGGTGTATCAATAATAGTGTGTAGATTATAAAGATTATACATACCCAAAGTTTTTTTTTGAAATTTAAAAAAATATATAGGTACCTGTACTGAGAGCATTTACACAATTATTTTTACGTCATTTACACAATTATTTTTAAATCACCGTGTTCCATATAACTTACTGATTAACCTGTTAAAATATTTTACACTAATTCTGTTACGCCTTATATATACCTAAGTAGTTATTAGAATAATTGTATTAAAACAATATTATATTAAAATCACGAGACTGCCATCTGGTAAATGCGGAGTAAACAACACTGTAGATAACGTTAATGATTCAGAACTTAAGCTGTCATGTGACTAGGTCCTGATTGAGGGTTGGTGATATGATATCCCGATGTGATTGATGTACGTGTCAGCCGTTGACACCGCACATACGACGTGGACAGTCAATTATCTCCAGGAGTTGGCATAGCCTGCTGCCTGTGTATTTTGCTGCTTGCCCGGCCGCTTTGATCTGCAACTCGATTGGTGTTCGAAGGTTGTTCTAATCAATATAACATACATACCGTGACAAATATTTTATTTTTTATTGTTAGCGCACCTACTGGTGCTAACTGATTGGTAATATTCAAATCGGTGCGCTAACTGACCGCTATACGCCGTTGTCTTTCTAAACAACGAGCCCGCACATTGTTGTAATAAATATAACCCTGCCCATGTACCCATCCCATATCCATCCAAACGTCAAAGGTCGGAGTGAAGTCCGTGTTGAGAGAGACATAATTATTTTTGGATTCATAGCGCCAGAAAAAGATGAAAATAAATTATCATCTAGATTAATTGCCTTCACATGTGATGAGAGGCCTGGCTCTTTCCTCGCCTAAAAACCAGCTTTCTTTCCACCATTCCACGCGGACATTTTTTTTTTATAAGTATTTACAATATCCGACCATAAATATTGCACATCGGCAATAGAAAAAAAATCGGCTTTGTAGAGCGTCATCTCTTTCACTCTTGCCTCCAGCCAATAGTCCCTTTCTAAAGGTCGACGTGCAATATTTACGGCCGGGTGCTATATATATATAGATTGTTTTATTACTTATTTTTCTCCCATCTAAGTTAGGGAGTGTTTAAGTATACGTAACCCTCCCGCCCCTGTAAAGCATCGTAACGTTTCAGAAGACGCCCCCCCCCCCCCCCAAATTCGTTACGAAATACTTGATCGCTCCCTTAATTAGTTTTAAGTAATTGTAAATTATTAAATGAATTATGGATGCAAAGAAGTGTTTTGGGCGTGAGGGTTACTAAAGGACGTATTGCGACATAACATAGTCTGTGTATAATTTTATTACGTAACCATACATTGGATTTTGATGTTAATAGATGTTTATTTCCGACGGATGTCTGTTAAACCTTGCTTAAACCAATAATAACATTCTAGTGCACAACTCTACCATTTTACCTTTCAGGCAGGCTGCCTAAAACCTTCAGTCTGATAAGATATCACCAACCAATCATATGACGGCGAGGGTTAGGACTTTGCAAATATTCCAGTTTAAATACTATAGTATTAAACGTTTTTGATGCGACTTAGGTATTGGCATGGTCATTCGTTATCTATTGCAAACGGAAACACGATTGTGGACTAATTTTAACCATTATCCTAATAGTCTTTGGGTTGGATTTCGCTTGCTATAGCTTTTTAAGACTACACGTAAATAAAGACCTAACTATGTCATATTTCGGTGAAACAAAATAACTGTTTAAAGTTAGCGAAGGAGGATGATTACAAGGTCATTACTACATTAGCACCCATAATGGTTACACGATTCTGGTGACTTCTGGGTACTAAAGGGTACAAGACTACTCAGTAGTTTGTGAACAGGATAATCTAAATCTAGACGACCTACTTACAAAAATTTACTAGTTTGATATATTTAGCAATCGTTTATACTATCGTGAAGAACGAACTCCAAACAGCTCATTTTCGTGTATTGGCGTTTATCCAAACAAATAGATGTCGAATTTAGTTAATACTAGCTGTTACCCGCTATTTCGTCCGCGTGGTATTTAACAAAAAGCGGACGAAGTCGCGGGTAACAGCTAGTCTAAAATTTAAGTAGCCTAAGTTACTCCTTGTTACATAGGCTATCTGCCAGTGAAAGTCCCGTCAAAATCGGTCCAGCCATTTCAGAGATTAGCCGGAACAAACAGACAGAAAGACAGACAATTTTTTTAATAAATGTTGTTTTGGTATATTTACCGTGTATACATCCAAATGCACTTAGTAAAATGCGGTTATTTTAATATTACAAACAGACACTCCAATTGTATTTATTTGTATAGATGTATAGATAACTACTTAGTAACATTCTGTATGAGCCAATTCAGAGTTAGTCTGCTATGGAGGCATGTATGACAGAACGCTACCTACGATTTATGTATCTTAAGACTGTAACGTGGTCATGTCTGCAACAATGGAGTTTATCTCCCCTTCTTCTCCATAGGAACGGCATTCCAAATGAGCGGTAGAATCTTAGCGTATCTTCATATAGCAAGCGCGCAGTGATTACGTACGCGGAACGAACGGTGAGCCAGAAATTAACCGTGTATTTATGGTAGGCATTAACAGCGTGCTGTCTACAGGGGGAATCAATCTGAACCAGTCGCAATAAGTACATAATGACAACAATCCGGAAAAAGAGTTAAAAATATCATTGTTAGTAGCTATTCAATGTTCCGCCTATATTTAGCTTAACAATCCATTACGAATGAATACGAAATCACGTGAGTTGCTATCGCCTACCTAATAATGCGTAGCTGTAATATTTCAATAGGTACTAAAACATTAAGTATGACGTATTAAAATTAATTCAAGTGACAATTTTAAATAACTACGTAATTAAGACAATGAGATGATATTCTACTGTAGATACATTATTATGTGAGGCGTTATGACTCGGTATCAGCGAGATAACCATCTATACATACATATAAATAAAATTGGAGTGTTTGTTTGTAATATTAAAATAACCGCTTTTTACTAAGTGTATTTGGATGTATACACGGTACCTATACCAAAACAACATTTTTTACAATTTTTGTCTGTCTGTCTGTCTGTCTGTCTATCTGTCTGTATGTCTGTCTGTCTGTCTGTTTGTTCCGGGTAATCTCTGAAATGGCTGGACCGATTTTGACGGGACTTTCACTGGCAGATAGCTGATGTAACAAGGAGTAACTTAGGCTACTTTATTTTAGAAAAAAAACATAGGTTCTCACGAAAAAAAATTAAAAGCAATGTTGCAGCGTTGCGTTTGATTAAGTTTGATAGCAACAACCTGAAATGCGTCCCGCGGGCTCAGAACGCGCGAGCAGGCTGTTGCCAACGGTTGTGTCTTTGTTAAATACCACGCGAACGAAGTCGCGGGTAAGAGCTAGTAGGTAATATGACACATTTCCTGTCGGCTTCCCTTTCGAAATTAGGATATACCTACTTGCTTAAAATTGTTTTTGTTTTTGGTGTCATACAACTGACTACAATCTTGGTTCTTTTCGGCAGAATAATTTTATTTTATTGGGATATCTAGACCGCATTGAGTATGAGAGTATTTTTTTGTGCACTCACAGATAAGGTTTTTCTCCAGCTTCCCTTGTGCTAATATTCAAGTACATTACTTTATTCAACAGGAGCGTCCCAAATTCCCAACACTTGTAGTGATAACCTTTTAACTGATAAAGATTTCTTGTATTATATATTCACCTTCGCCACTGCTCGGTATGGCGTTGGACATTGATGACCTTGAAACTATTACCCTCAAGACTTATAAACTTTTTATGAGGAGCGATAGATGAACCTGTATTAAAGATATTCAATTGAATCAGCATTTTTATTTTTTGTACTTTCCCTTATAGGGCTTAGGTAGGTACAAACGAAGAGCTCACCTTTATTAGATGCGAATTAAATCGCATACGTCTCGAGCTTTGTCTGCATGCGAAATTATCTAGCATGTATATTATATTGTGTGCGAAATACTTACTTGAGTCGGGGCAGTCCGCGCGCGCACGTTAGAAGGCATACACGTGTCATTGTCAAAGAAAATGCGCGGAAAAAATAACGAAAGAAATTACGCCACGTGCCTCTAAGTTTATTGTGATAATAATAATTTATTAATAGTGTATAAATACCCTGTGATACAAATTGTGAACAGATAAATATTTTAATTAAAAGTGTAATTTAGAAATCTAGCAATGGCGGATGCGAAGTGAGTAATTTCTATTTTAATTAATTAAAAATATTATAAGTCATTGGAGATATAACAATGTTCGTACACATTGTATAAAGATTACTTTTTAGTAAGTAAATGGAACATGTGAATTTCAAAACAAAATAATCTTTTTTTAATTTAACTTTTTAAAGAAAACAGTACCATTATAAATAGCACTCGTGGATTATTGATGGATCCAAGCAGTTTTTTAAGGTGAATTTTGTGGGTAGGTAGTTTTAAATATATAAAATTTAAGGTTTCACGTATTCATTCAGGTGCTTAAAATCAAATATTGTGTGTATTGACACGTTTTTAAACATCTGAATAAATATAACCGAAAAGTTTGCAAAATTTTATGAATATTCATATGGAGAAGGTTCAATCGGTTGGTCAAAATATCCAGTAACATATAATATGAGGTTTAATAATAGTGTAAAATATTTTAACAGGGCCCATCAGTAGGCTATAAGGGTCAAATTCCCGAAAAAAATAATTATGTTATTTGAAATTTAAAAATAACATTACGTACTAGGTGCGTGGTGAGACGGTACTGTCTCGCTTGCTCACAGAAAAATGAAACACTGTATACATATATTTATATTTTATAATAAACGTGATCGTTACCACCGACTTGTTAACCTCCTAAAATATTTTACACATTTTTTTAATCCTTATATACTTACATGGAAGAAAACACATTAAGAGACCTACTCTATTTTTGAGATAGGTTAAAACAATATTTGCGGGACCTTACTTGCCTCTTATGCGGTTCCTTATCCCCTATAAAACTAAGAAAGAATAATCAAAATCGGAGATATAGGCCAAAGCCGGAGAAATAAGGTGATTTTTTGGACACCAAAAAACATATTTCTATATACCTCATATAGAGATCTATGTTGCGTGCGAAGTTACGAGTTAAACGATCGAAGAATACAATGTTCTGACTACTTATATCCTCCAGGTTAACCGTAAAAATATAACTGGATCACACTGGAGCTACAGCCTATCAAACTAAAAAATAACGTTCGTAGCCCACCCGTCTGCAATATATCGTATAAGTATCACATGCAATACATACGACCTAGATTTTATTATCAAGCTTTTTCTGCCAGCGAATCAGCTTGGCTATCGACAGAGGAAATGTTTCCAGCCATCTGGACCCTAACTAGCAAGCTGGAGATTTGTTTTGAATTCTGTTTTTATTTATGTTGTGCCTAAACATTCGTTTCTACTCGAATTTAGAAATAAACTTAAGTAGGTACTTCTTAATTATTAACTAAAGATCACATTAGTAAGTAGTTTATGTTCATAACAATATATTTTATCATAGTAACGGCTCGTTATCTGAATAAGCAAATTTACATTCAAACACAAATGTACAAATAATCAATTAGCTCGTTTTAAATTATTCCTTAAGCAGTAGTGATAGCCAAGTTGGTAGAACGCTTGTCTCAGTAACGAACTCGGGAACGTAAAAAAATTAACGCGATAAAATCCGTAAAATTAGTTATATTTAAATAGTTAATGCCACTTAGATCGATGGAAATCTATTTCAACTATAAAATACGACGTGTTGTGGATATAGATAAGGTGTCGTTGCCCTTTAGTATTTGCTGATAAAAATGAAAGGTCCACTCAACATTCAACTGTATTTAGTGATATTGCAAAATTAGAGGAAGCTTTACAGTTTTTTACAAGTAGATCTGTTTGAATCCACTGGATAGATTTGAATGAGACTTGGCATAGTGGTGCCTATAATAATAGCATACATATCATAGATACTTTTTGTCTTGAAAAATGAAGGGATTACCCGAGATAGCCAAATTACATCTTTAAAAAATCACTAGGCGAATTTTACTCAAGATTAACTTCGCTTAGTGATTGTTTATATACCGGGCCAATGTCCAGAACAATATTTTATCCCGGATAATGCAAGATCAAAAAAGTACAAGTTCACATAGGAAGCCTTGGATACTGCTAGATTAGGAATAATTCTTTGGTGTTATGGTCAGCGAAGTCCGCCAACACGCACTGGGCCAGCGTGGTGGACTATGGCCTAATCCCCCTCACATTGAGGGGAGGCCCGAGCCCAACAGTGGGACATTAAAAGGCCTGGTATTATTATGGTCAGTGGTCAGTTCGTCATGATCTCTGTGATGGAGGGTGGTCACTGTATTCTTTTCATGCAGGAAATGTCGCCCGGGTTGTCGACCGAATCGCGCGAGTCAGTCGGGAGAGAGCTGGCTCAGTGCCACCGCCCTTCACCTTGCCTCCTCATACATTTGGCAGCAGCCAGCTTCCCGTGAAAAAAAAAACAACATTCACGTGGCTAACTAAAAAGTTGGGCGTTCGCTAAGCTTTCGAGCGGTTACAGTAATAAACGAATGAGCTGTATTTTTTATTATTAGATACGAAAAATTGCAATAATAAACTACGTTTCACGAATATGCTACGAAGCTATGTCGGAGAAAATAATAAATTGGCCGATGTAAAAAGTAGGTAGATATTTCTTGCGTCATGGGTACTAAAATTAAATTCTTGTAGGTGTATGTTTTTTAACAACCACTTGGTTACGATCTTGGCGTTTTCTGAAGTCATAATTATTACATTTGGGGATGGAAATAATGAAAGAAATAAAATTTTCCTTTTGTGTATAAACTTTGAATTGAATTGAACTTGAAAAGGGAAAGAAAATCGATTAACTTCGAAGGCTTCTTTCAAAAGAATATCATTAGTTTATCAATAAATGTAAATGCTTGATTACCTTAGTAACTAGTAGGTTTACTTATAAACATGCCAACCATGAAACTACATAATTATTCCAACTCACTCTTAAAATAAAATTTTCCACATACCAACACTATAACACATAATTTATTCTTTAATATTTAAATAATAAACAGAATTATTCATCATTAACATTCATAGTAACAGTAGTCGTTCGCATGTTAATTCGGTACTCCATTACCGAACCGTTATCGTTATCTACGCCCTTATCACGTATAGATAAACAAACATTAATCACAGTTGTATGTACCACCTACCTACATACGTGTAGATGAGTATTAACCAATCAAAGCATCGGACGATTGATTTATAACGAGATTGTCAGTCAACATAGGATGAGTTCATTATCACTCTGTCAGCCTCCAGTGGATTAGGTATGGCGTTGCTATTCACAATATGATAAGTCAGAATTTAAGCCATGCATGTGTCAGTGCAAGGTGCAAGCCGAATTAAGGTAATACCGCGAAAGGCTCAATATAGTTACCTATCAGTTCCGATTCCTTAGATCTTACTCAATTATTATTCTATTTTACCCTTCGTTGGGATAATAATAGCTCTATTTTAATGTCCCACTGTTGCCATGGGCCTGCCCTCAGTGCGAGGGGGATTCGGGATTCAGTGGGTTACTGCGTTACTTTTAAAAAAATATCAGATCTTTGTCTTACATAGGTAGATGCAGGTTTTATGAGATACTAGCATAGCACTCGACTTTATACGCGTGGTTGTACTTTAGTTTTTTGGCCATTTTCTCGAGATAAACAAAATATTAGATGTTGATGTAGACTTCCCGTGACGCGCTAACAGACGAATGGATAGACCGACAAATATCTCAAACGCATTCAGTCTCTGTATTGAAAATATTACCACATTTTTAAGCCGTCAGGGCATATGCTTCCCGCTTTTAACTCAATAGTACGCAATGGTACAAAGTCCATTCCATATAGTTTCCCGTGTGGCTTGCCAAACGTCTAATCAAGGTCTTCATTTCTGGTTCTTTCATGCACCTGTTCCGTGTATCCACAACATCACCATAAAAAGCTTTAAATAGGTTTAAAGGTGGCACATTATTGTGAAGTTGCCATTAGCAATGGGTTGTGTAGGGCATAATTATCTATCTTGTAGGTATATAAATAGAAATGAAATGCATTCGTTTGTAAGCGCATCACTTGAGAACGCCTGACACATTTGGGTATTTTTTTATGTTCTTAATAGTCCGAATCAGGTTTGAAGGAAATGAAAAAATTGAAAGTTTGTCCGAAAAAGTGGAAGACTTACACCACTTAATAATAATAATATCGCCAGACGAATACACTAACCATACGGTCCCACACTAAGCAGCGCTTGTATTATTGACAAGACAACCTATAGCTAGTTGGAGGAGCTAACGAGCCAATATTTGAAAAAATGCATGAGATCCTTCTTTATTATTATTTCTGTGGAAATTTATCCACCAGATCTTTTTTGTCCCCCGCTTTGTAATGGAGGGAAGTGGATAATCTTCTTCCAACTCCTCCTATTTTTAACTTTCGATTAAATTCGTGCGGGTTCCAAGACAACTAACTTTATCCCGGGACTCGCCGAGGGTCTAACCTCGGTGTCATCATGGGACACCACTGTAGATCCTGGCTTACGGGAGTAGCAGTGGGGGAAGGGTGTGACGGGCCTAGTCCCATAAAAAAAAAAACATTAGTTTGGTCAAGTTGGTTATTGCGTTAATAGAATTAGCGTTTGTGGTGTTCCATTGACATTCGGCATGCGCATGCGTCGCATGTAATTGTCGGCTGATCTTCAATGAAGCGATTATTGATAATAAATTATCTAAGTACCTAAATCATTGTTTATTGGTGTCGATAATTATTAGATAACTGCCGGTTATGACGTAATTAGGTAATCTAACTACAATACGCTATTGTATTTGGAATATTATATTATGTTGTCAAAAGTCAGTTGTTAAACCATTCGACTTCCTCAATTACATACCTATTATATTACTTACTAGCTGTCCCGGCGAACTTTGTGCCGCCTCAGAATCAAATGAATCAGAAAATGAATTTATTGGTATTCTATGAAGAATTTAAACAAATCTATCCCACGGGAACCATATATTTTACCGGGATAAAAAGTTAGCTTATCTGCTATTGCAGACTATAGTCTATCTCTGTGCCAAATTTCATCCAGATCCGTTCAGCCGTTCTGGCGTGAAAGAGTAACAAGCATCTATCCATCCAAACTTTCACATTTATAATATTAGTATAGATTACACAATTATGTAATTTTCATTCCAACTCCTCTTATCTTACTTTGGATTAATTTCGTTGAGGGTTCCAAGACAATTAGCGTTTTCCCGGGACTCGCCGAGGGTCAAACCTTGGCGTCTTCTTTGGGCACCGCTGTGGATCCTGGCTTACAAGAGTAACTTTGGTGGGAGTTTGTAGTGGGTCTAGTCCCAATATCTAAGTCATTGATCTAATCTAGGACGTCATACGTATATGGTAAGGTAATAAATAAAATACTATATATGGTCATAGTTACTTTATCTATATTACTCACTTGTTCTCTGCGATACAAGCTTGCGCTTAGTGCAGAAGACACAGACAAGTTTCAATACTGTACATGTTTTGTGTATATTTTTGTATGTCTTTTATAGTTAGGATTTTACAAATGTTTCTAGATAAATGGTAATGTATTATACCCCTTAAAACGACTGACCTTTTTGAAGTGGCTTTTTTGGATAGGTAGATACGACTCCCGAAAACGTACTTCATATTTATACCTAGCTTTTCCATAGGCGCCGCCGCGTGCCGTGGGTCGAATCACGTGACTTTGGCGGGACCACTGTAAATCTTGGCTTGGTTACAAGAGTCAAGATCATAAGGGTGTCTGGAGGAGATTTCACTTATATATTATGAACTCTTAACAATTCACGCATTGCCTATTGGGCTTAGCATGTTAAGAATTAGCTGAGTCTTCAATTGTTTTAATCGTTAAGGCATACCAAAAAAAAAATACAATTGAATTGAGAACCTCCTCCTTTTTAAAGTCGGTTAAAAAGCCGTTCTGTGGCAGTGCCCCTAATCATCATACATCTTTCGAGGGGTTCTCTCAGACGTGCTGGTTTCCTCACGATGTTTTCCTTCACCGTTTAGCAAGTGATAATCGTGGTTGAAAATGAGATTCGCACATGAAATCCAGAAATCCCAGAGGTGCGAGCCGGGGTTTGAACCTGCAATCCTCGTTATTGAGTCAAGCGTTCTACCAACTGGGCTATCACTGCTTGCTAGTTCTTAATAAATCATTCCCAAGATACAAGCTTACGCTTAGTTTGGGACTATAGATTATAGGATGCTGTCACCTTTCATCTTAGTATAAATCACGTTTAGCTGCTCGTGTCTGGGTTGGCGCAATTTCAGCTTCAGCTTCAGCCAACCATGTGGGATCCAGCGAAACAATCTTGGCACGTTCTTCAAAAAAATTATGTGATGGGAACTAAAAACAATATTTTCTAGGAAACTGATGATGTTTTTTAAACTAATCTCAATGAAATATTGCCAGGGGGCGGTGCATTTCTTTTCGGATGTGTAGGTATGCAGCAATTATTGCTGAATGAGGCGTTTTAAGGTGTGTTTCCACTGAAGTTATGATGAGCGATGTGGAGAAGCGATTAATATTTGGTAGCTCTGCTTTGTGCATTTCAAAAATTCCGACCGGTCTATTTCTATCTACGATGTTTCTACGCTACTGGTTTGCTTTTGACGAGTAAGATCTATTTTTGTATTGTTGGCTTTATGATATGATTAGAGATTGATCACTATTTACTTAATTGATGCCAACGAGCTACAATTAAGTAATTGATGCATGTTTAACCCTGAATAAAATGGAAAACCTAAAGGAGTTTTACATGAGAATAGTAATTAACGGACAAGGAAATTATTATGCGTGCACTTGAAATTATTAAAATCAGATAATTTCTATACTCGTTTGAGGACAAATCCAGTCGTATAAGTAATAATTAGATTTTTTTTTAATGATGCAGTATCTACCTAGTACGTATTATGTACGTAATGATGAAGTATCTATCTACCTAGTAGTTAAGGCATAGTACGCTCACAGCTTTTCTATATGATAGAAAAGCGGTGAGCGTGCGAGCGAGCGAGAGAGCGAGCCATCCATTGCAGAAATCATTTGGAAATGGTTACGAAACATTTTTGCGACGCAACGAAAACAAGCTTTTGATGACGTCAGATATTTTTAGTAACTTCCGACAAACCGACTATTTTCGTTAGACCTTAACATTCTCAATTGACGTAAACCTTGAAAAAATAACCAGTCTTAAATTTTCATTCATTTCCACTGCTTTCGCGTTTACACTACAGAAATGAATTACGTGCGACACGACTAAACCGTTGTTTATTCTGGTGGTTACGAAATGCGATATTTTGGCAAAGACTCATACTGTATTTAAGCAAATGGGGGAAGAGGAACCCACCACTGACCCTCGGCTTGTCATCTTTTCCTATTATAAACCAAACAAGTTGATCGATAATTTAAGAAGCCAGCAACACCGAACTCCATTAAGATGTTAGTCGAGAAACTATCTAAACCCAATGTTGGAATGTCTAGGTCCATTGCACTAAGCACAGTAACAAATTAAGTAATACATAGGTTATCGTATCAGCTCCCTACCTTTGCATCACGATAATAGGTTTGAGCGAGTGACGGTGACAATTATATCATACTGACTTTGCTAATCTATAAAAAATATCGCGATACAGAGAAAAAACGTTCTCGTTGATATCGTTACGTCAAATGCGGGTTTATTCGTAAGCCAACGCATTACAGTATGCACCATGGTACAATAACATGGTACGCGAAGTACCTAGTCTCTTCCAGTGATTGCAGCCCAACAGTACTTCATCGGACACCAAGGAGCAGTGTTAATTCTATTAATTGGTCGATTGGTTTATGACGTAGTCTTGGGCCGATCGCGTGACTTAGCTATCTCGCGAAGAGAATACTTGGCGGCCGGGTTATATTATAATAACCATTCTCTCCATAATGAATTATGAAGTACCTATTGAAGGTTGTAGATCCCGTTCGCTAGTCAAGGCACTGTTCTATTCGCCAAACAAAGCGTAAAACGCTGACTTAAAGGCCGTAGGCAACTGGAGGGGGTGGGGGTTGGGTGTTCCAACCCCCCCCTAAATTTCTTAGAAACGAACCGTTTTATGCAGGTACTTACTAATGTCTGATCCAGAGCTCGACCCCCCCCCCCCCCCCCGAAGTGAACTCTACGCCCTTACTAAAAAACTCGCACTCGAAGTTCAAACAATGACATAAATGACAATTGATAACTGCGTTTTAGATTTTGGCTCTGGTATCTTTTTCTCATTATCGGTAGCCGTATGTACGTCATCTGCGGGCGATTATATAACAGTCTCGGTCTGGCTTCGTATTGCTACTGGAATAAGCGCCACACCCACCTCAGTTTTTTCAGGCGTATCATGTTACATGTTTCGCAGAAAATGTTAGTTCCCTTACATCATTCAGCAATTTAAAAACTTAATTTGATTGCAATAAATATTCTTTTCGTTCAGCAATATCAAAGAATTCAGTTACCTTAACGATTCTCGTAAAACTATCCGAAAATTACTATATTTTTTAAGTTTTCGTCCAGATACATCATTGAGTACTGATCTAAAAATGATCTGTTTTAATTTACAATTATATTACAATGCTATTTTCTTCTGAATAATATGTTAAACGAGTCTCGTCGAACATACGTCGAACTATGTCGAGATTCTCTGCAAATGTGCATTATAAATTAAGTATAGTGAATAACAACAGGATACAAGGCGTCTACCAATTGTATCAATTGATTGCCTGATAATATATAAAGTAATTAGATAAAAGCTGATTACGGCAGGTGTCCGCAACCCTTCCAATATTCCCACCCCATATCCATCCAATCCTCAATCCATAGTACCAATTATCTTTCCATATTCCTGCCTGCTGAGGTCAATTCGCTGTTTATGCTATCATTTTCAGCAATTGACCCCAGCAGGTGGCTAACATAACATTAAAATCTCAAAAAGGGCTTCTACGTGTTGGACCCATGTCCCCGCGCAAGCCTTTCAAAGATCCGGGTATAGCCCGTATGGAGAGAGACAAAATTAATAATAATATTTATTTTCCAAAACCCAAGACAGCAAACTGCAATTGGAACTCTCGGGTTTCTGACTCCTGACATTTTAAGCCAGCAAACCATAACAAAGGTTCTGGACGGTATCAAGTTCAATGTTAACCCCGTAACTGACAAGGTCACGGTCAAAACCATGGAAAACAATAACGCCTCTACTCTCACTGCGCGGAGTTAAGTGATAGCCCGGGTTTTACAGTTCTATCACAATGGTTACGTTTAAAATAACAATAGAGTCTAATTACCTACATGTAATGGTATTTTATTTTAGTAGGTACCCATCTTTATTCAAACTGTTATACAACACAAACCCAGACGCTACAATTCAAAAAAAGGAGACACAAGAAAAAAAGTAGACACAAGAAATTTATTAACATAGTATTTTTTTTTTTTATATTTTAAAAGTTTTTTTTTTTAATTTGGCATTGGTATTTTGCCAGTGTCAAGTAATATAAATTATTTCTGTTTTTGAGCATATGCACAGGCCCAAAGCCTAGGCCTAAGTAAAATACCCCCCATCCCTCAATCAGTAAAGTGATGGATACTTTACCGAAAGATTTTCCATGGATTTTTTGTGAGAAACTGAAAAGCCATGTTTCGTCACTCTGTTTCAATTACCTACACTTGTGCACTTTACCGAACCCATAATGGTTAATATTCCACTTATATCACTCTCTTTAACTCGCAGGAACACTAGTTTTAGAAATTAAAACATAACTGACGCCATGACTTTTCAGTTTCCCGCTAAAAAGTCCAATTTTAAAAGTTACTGGCATCATTTGATATCAATACGCTCTAGGTCATAATGCTTAAGTAACTATTTAAAAAAAAAACATAATATTAACTTTGAATTCTGACAAAAAAACGTACTAAGTTACTTATTGGGGATTGCTGAAAACCTATCAAAACTACTTAACGGAATTCGATGTGATCCCACTAATAATACACATTATTAATAAAAAAAACACAATTTTTGTAAAATTAAAAAAAAACGACTTCATTGTTCAACTTCTCCCAAAAAGCCTACTGTACCCTACTTACTTCAAACCTGAAACATTTCTTTCCTTACGTATGCAAAATTAATTGTCTATCTGTGATTGTTTTGTCTATGCTGTTTAACCAATCGTTGATAATTTTAAGAAGGTTATAAGTTATAACATGCATGCATTAAAATCCTCAATTCTTAATCAAAACATTCAAATTTGTGCTATTTTCGTATGGCATGACATAAACATTAAAACTAAGTATTTAAAGTTTGCATATTTTATCTATCTGTGTGGCCCAGCGTAGATAACGGCACCGCATGACTGATAACAGCATACAAGTGTTCAGCTGTCAGGCGGGCAATTAAATATTGTTTAACAGATATTGTTGTAAAATACACTAGTTATAAGGAGGATTCAATAAACATTACTTCCCGGGATTATGTGCAAAAAAAAAATACAACCAAATTGAGAACCTCCTCCTTTTTGAAGTCGGTTAAAAATAAAAAGGGTGACACCAGACCCCACAGTCATCGATAGATAAAATCTAAAATAAGTAGTACACTGAATATTTTTTTTACCGACTTAAAAGGAGGAAAGAAGGTTCTCAAATCGACACTTATATTTTTTTAAACTTTTTTATTGCCTATTAGAGACACTTTTAAAAAAATATAAAAGTTTTTTTTAGATTATTTTGTTCTTTTTTTCTATCGCTAATTCTGGTCTTGTTTCACCAATTTTCATCTGTGTACTTTATCCGAGGACAGGTTGCATAAAAAATTTCAGTACAAAAAAAAGGTGTGTTGGAGTTTTACCAAATAAAATGTTGTTTTATGTTGTGAAAAATGTGTCTTTGATAAATAATGTTTAATATTAGTGGGATATTAACCATTGTGTGTTCATAAACATGCACAAGTGAAGTAAATTGAAATAAAATAGTATAACTTGACTTTTCAGGTTCTCCCAAGATGACCGGTAAATTTTCAGTAAAGTATCCACAGCTTTACTGATAGGGGTAGGTATTCATTTCATCATCAACATTATCATTATCCTCAGGGGTACTTATAATTAAATAACAATTATCAATAATTACGCGACACTGGCAAAAATGGCACTATTTTGAAGCCCATCGCCAACCTAAGCAAAAGAAGAAGAAAAAGAAGAAAGTATACTGTAATCGTCGTCACTTGGTAGGTTTTCAGGCGATTTCTTCCCTAATTCTCGTAGCCCTGTCCTGTGCCTTTTATTTGTATTACTAACCAAACTTTTCAGTTATTTCTGATTTCAAGCAGGAGGGGTAGTATGTCAAGCCTGAGTTCAGTGTCCTCCTCATCTAGTCAAGATATACCTAACTATGGTTCTATGTAAGTTTATGAACATAACAGTTGATGATTCTGGTATCCATCGTTGTGGGATTTTGGTCTTCTGGTAGCGATATTAGTTTTATATGATAGTCCTTGTATGGTGCTGGTGAAGGTGTGGACCAAAAGGTAAGATTAGAAATTGTGTTCTATTTATGGAAAACGGGTTGGGAAGGTTCCATGCATAGTTGTATTTGTTTTGTGTTTTATGTGTCTATCATTATAGTGATGTTTTTATGTTCTGTCCTCTTTACTCTTTGAATACAATACACACCCATACACACACACGCATGACACATATTATATAGCTTTTCAATAAAAAAAAACTAGTCCTTTAGGTACAGTTAGAATAAGTGTAATGTTTATTTCTGGTGCTGATTATTTCTACCTACTCGCGAGTTGTTAAGTACGAAGATAACAACATCAGTCTATAGACCTAACCTTTGTGTACTAAGTGACCCTGCTTTCTGTACCAAGGGTTCGAATCACGGTAGGGGTAAACTTTGCGTGATGAGCACGAATCTTTAACACCGAGTCATAGATTTTTAAATATCTATTTGAGTATATAGTAATACCTAAAGGCAATAAAAACCATTATTGGAAACAACATTTTGGAGCACTTTTTTAAGTTAGACAAATACCTGTGATAGGAGGCTACGCTCTTTCATAAAAAGGTTGGTAGGTAGTTACAGACCAAGTTACCAACTAGGATTTAAAATAAAATTAATAATAATAATACAATTAAATGGAGGGTGTACAGGATTTCATATAGGTGCGTTTATTTTATTTTATATGTCAAATATATTCTGGGATCGCTCCAGTCTATTGTACGGTACCCAGCGTGGCTTAGTTTGGGACTGTACAGTTGTTGTGCTCATCTGGCGATATCATTATCATAGTACGCCTTGTTTAGTTTATGTTTTGAATGTGTTTACATAACACGCATTAGAATGACGAATGACACGAATGGAATGGATTCAACATTTAACTGTTACACTATTGACGTCTCGGACTCGTAACTGGGACCTGTCCCAGTGTCCCCTCTCAGACAGTGGTCCGAGTCGACTAATGAGCTGTATGTTATGTTATTCATCGTTAATTCGTTCAATTAAACGAACGACTCGGCTTTCGGCTCTCTGTCGCTTCCTTCCATTGATGACGAATACGCATAATAAATTTGTATAATCCAGTTGTTCATTAAAAGATAATTAAGTATTTGAGCACTTAAATATCTGTCATGAATCTCGTTACTTATAATTCTTGCAATACAAACTATAAAACTAAATATTGATCAAAATAACTTAGTAGGTGTGTAAATATACATTCTATCTGATTAAATAATCACGTTCTAAAACGTTAATCTGTATGGAACGTGAGGTAAATAAGAAGTGTATTTACTCATTTACATTAAAACTGGAGCAATATGATATTATAGTAAATACAAGTGTGCCAGGGCCAAAACACGCGAATAGTGTAAATAATTTAATCAAACAGGACTTAATAACTTGACAGAATTCTTTGTTTCCAATTACATTTAGTACTATTTTAAAATGTGAAAATAAATAAAATTAAAGTAGAAAGATGTATAGCACAAAATAAAAGATACCTATATTCTGTAAGCCCGATCATTGCCGAATAAAAAACCTATAATAATATAGAATTTTCGTGAATTTTCGGGTCAGTGACGTTTCAGAGACGCTTGGCTCGTATATTTCGAAATATTATAAATTCGATATATGTTACCTACTTTTTTCGTTCGGAAAAATCGTTTTACCGAATTTTGCCGAGGCTTTTTCTAGCCTGTGTAACACACACAACAACCTGGTTGTAACATTATTTTATTACTTTATGTGATATTTCGTTTGAATCAAGATATTCTTGATTTTCAAGACACCTTTGACTGCTAATGTTTGCTAATGAGAATTATTACATAATATGTATTTGTCTCGTAGAAGTTGCTTGCGATTTCCATTCGTTGTGTGAGCTAGCTGTAAAGTAGACATGTCGTTTGACCTATATGTAAATAATAAGCATGGCTTAATATCCGCAAAAAACACTGTCGCCATTAAAATTTAAAACAAATAAAACATAATTTTTTTTCAAAGTTTGTGTTTTTTTTGTTTCAATATTGTTGCGGAGGTTGGATGCTCGCCACCAACGCTGGCTGATGGAAACGGGATAAACTGATATAAACATATAAACTGTCAAATAAAATAATGTCACTCACGTCGTCAACTTTGTGCACGTCGTAACCGTTCCAATTAGTTTATTAAATAATATAATTGCCTTTTTATATTTACAACAAATATGATGTATAATGAAATTCTAGCCGAGCGGGATTCTAGGACGAGCGGTTGTGGACGAACTATTTGTATGGCCGAGAAGGCCGAGCTTTCCAAACCAGCTGAGCTGCGATCAGGACTTAAGCTGGAACCTCTAAACCAATTTCCATTAAACGTAGCGCGTTAAAATTATACATCAGGGGCCCAATTCTGCTAATTTGAATAAAATGACATAGATTGCCATTCTAGCGACACACTATCGAGGTTCCATTACGACTGTGACAGATTGGCTATTCTGCTAAAACTTCAATGTCGTCTTGATGGAGTCTCATTTCAGTGCCAATGGTGGTGTGTCGAGTGCTAGAAACGTTAGATAACGAGAAGAATTCAATTACTTAGCTACATTATATTGATACACGACTGAAGTACAGAATACGATATAGTTCAATGGCAGTTGAATGGTTGGTCAGCGGAAAGCAGCTAGTCTTGAAAATCTATCATTCAATCGGCACGCTATCGACACTCCACTAAAGCGTTTGTAAATTAGCAGTATTGAGCCCCTGGTCGGAGGGTTCCACTGGGATGAAACTTATATAATACCAGCCCTTTTAATGTCCCACTGTTGGGTACGGGCCTCCCCTCAATGCGAGGGGGATTAGGCCATAGTCCACCACGCTGGCCCAGTGCGGGTTGGCGGACTTCACACGTCTTTCGAGGGGTTCTCTCAGACATGCAGGTTTCCTCGCGATGTTTTCCTTCACCGTTTAGCAAGTGATAATCATGGTTGAAAATGAGATTCGCACATGAAATCCAGAAATCCCAGAGGTGCGAGCCGGGGTTTGAACCTGCGATCCTCGTTACCGAGGCAAGCGTTCTACCAACTTGGCTATCACTGCTATTGGCTATCACTGCTATTTAAGGGCGAAACTTGTGGCGGGTAAAAATAAATACCAATTTGGCGCACCCTTTACATAAAAGCTGCTAATAAAAATCATTCGCTTATTGACACAATTGATGGTCGTCATTTAGTGCTCGAATACCAATAAAAACGGCCATGATAGATGTCAATGATGCGCAATCGGTTTCCTCCAAGTGTAAACGGAATAATAAACTATAATGACGATTTTAGTATTCCGTCGATAGTTTTGGCCTTACTAATACATAGTAATAGATAAACATCGCAATTGCTCGGACTGAATAAGGTCGCGTTTAAAATTTAAGAGGTGACTTTAGGCATTCGTTTACTTAGATACTTAAATTCTCAGTTAGTTATAATCTGTTAAGTGTATCATAATATCTTTCTCTGATATATCTCTAACTAGTTGTCCCGGCCGCCTTTAAAATCAAATGTATGAGAGCATGAAATATCTTTATTATATTTCTTTATTGTGATCTTTCCCATGTTCTAATAGTTATTCTGCTATTCTAGGCGGTCGCAATTTCAAAAGATCAAAGATCATAAAAATGGGCCCACCCGTTTTTAAGTTTAAATGGTGTAACTAACGCGACTTTTTTTTTAATATTTATACATATATTTTATAAAGGCAATATTTGAAAAAAAAAACTCGATGTAATTATTTAATAAAGTGTCAGTCAACGGTATAAAAAAAATAGGCCCCATCAAGACAAGACATAATATGCTCTATTATAGTATTGATTAGATTGTAAGTTTATAATATCATACGTTCACCTGTTGTTAACATCCACGATAGTAATAACTATGATGATAACCCCCGACCTCTAGTGACGTTAATTATTTTATCGATCTGTTAACGAATGTCGATAACATAATATTACATAACAAACACTCAATTAGCGTTATCTTTGTTGTACCGTGTTTTGGTGTTTTTATCTTGCGAATTATAAAAAAAATCCGTAGATTTGCCCACGAGTGTGTACCACAAATTCTATGATTATACATTTTCAGTGATCATGTCTCGTCTGGAGGGTCTTGATAAAAAAAAATCTTCACAGTCATGTTTCATTTTAAGAAGTCATATCTGACCATAATAAATAATCATTACACATTAAAATATGGTGCAACGTTTCCCGCTGTGAATTATGAGGAATATGCTGATTCAAGAAAGTTGGATTCATCTAATTACGTAACACTACCCACTACCCTACCGTACCATACTATAGTACTACCTATAGGTCGGTCTCGTCATGGTTTAGGTAGACCGGAGTAGGTAAATTCAGGGAGATAATGTAGGTCTGATCCTGAAGTCAACCTTTAGATTCATAGAGTACACGTAGTACAATAACCAGTAGGCCAATGTTTTCTTCAAGTTCAAGAATAGCAAGTAAATAAGATATTATGTAAATAAACATCTAATAATATCTATGGTTATTTGATACTGGCTTTGAGTACCTACTTAATTAACGGCTCACTGACAATTAAAACAAGATTGCAAAACGCATCATTTTTGCATTTAAAAACAAGTCAATGAATGCGATATCAGGGCATTGTTTACGTCTGTAGTAAAACATTCAATGTCGTTGCCTTGTGTTGGATTTATGGATGCTGTGAGGTCGAACAGACTCTGTTTCAGGAGATAGCCCGATCGTAAAAGACCGACACGGGTCATAAGAGGTTCTCTGAGAGTTTTCATTCACACCTTAATCTTAGGCAAGGTTTACTAACCTCAGAATGAACGCTTATTGAGCACATTTGTAATCATTATGTGAAGTCAGAATTTAGATGACGATTTGAATAAAAAACTTTTTAACTATACAAAACCGTCCTCAAAAAACTTAAAAGCAAAATTAGTTTAATCTTGAAATCGAACTTGTCTAACTAAATTAAATATTTATCTAATGTGTGCATATCCAAAGTAGGTAAGTGCCAAATGTAAGCATATCCTATCATGTAAAAAAAAAAATTTCCAAATCGGTTCATAAGACGGAGATCTGAGGTGACAACCATAAAAAAAAAATACAACCGAATTGAGAACCTCCTCCATTTTGAAGTCGGTTAAAATACACTTTGCTCCCAACGAAATGACAATTGTGTTTTTTGTGAGCAAATTTTTTTTACCATTTCTGAATCCTGTATGGTCATACTATGATTATTTGTGATCGAGTTGCTACCCAAAATCGGTATTTTCATATTCAGTTAGTCACATTATCGGCAAATATGTCTATGGTATTGAATACGCCTTTCATGACCTAGCTTGTGTTCGTCTTCCGCAATAGTTCTTCATTATACGGGTCGATAATTGCTTTCTATTTTGAAAAGGAATGTTATATGTACCTTACCTTTCAAATGCATGCTGGCTTAAGGGTGGGAGCTGTGGCAACACAATAAAAATAAACTTAATTGTCTATAGCCTAATGGCAGGGG
Organism: Pheosia gnoma; assembly: GCA_905404115.1. NCBI lineage: Eukaryota > Metazoa > Arthropoda > Insecta > Lepidoptera > Notodontidae > Pheosia > Pheosia gnoma. The sequence goes on along the minus strand of FR989899.1, from coordinate 8,362,274 downwards.
GGGGATTGTTCTCGTACCGGATTGTGCCGAGGGCCCCGAGTTTGAATCCCGTTAGGGGTGACACATTGAGTGTATACGAATATCTATACAGGGAGATTCAGAAAGGGTATAACAAGCCTTGAACCTGGACTTCTTTAGGACATTGGTAAACAATGTAAAGTCATAATTAGGATATGTCACTCTAATAAAACAATTTGTTCGCAAATGACTTCACATAAGTATTTACAACTGCGCTAAGGACGCCCAGGTTCCAGGCTTAGGATACATTTTCTGAATAGCCCTGTGTAAGTATTTATATCGTTTTCTTGTACCCGTGATACCTACAGGGAATCTTAGTTTGGTCCTAGATTAAGGAGTGTGTTTAGAATAAATAAAAAATAAATTTACAAAGCAATAAAAAAAACAAACAAAGCATTGTTTTTTTATTGCTTTGTAACGCTATTGTAAACTGATCCAAACTTAAATAAAGTTTGGGTATAATGTCATTGATCTCAAACGCAACGCACTTTCTTGTTTCAGGACCGACTCCATACCGTTCATAAAGAATGGTGTCTCAGCTGCCGTCACGAAGACTCCACTATCGGACCCGAAGAATGCCAAGGCTGGTAGGGGCAAAGCCCTAAAACAAGTGATGGCTTCCTTTATCGCGAACCTGGGCACCATCAACAC